>ML677352.1:12807694-12970366 GCA_007922305.1 Dermatemys mawii | reverse complement strand
TGTATATATATGTGTGTGTATATATATATATAATATTTTAAAGGAACAACTTAATACTGTACACAGCGATGATGATTGTGAAGCTTGGTTGAGGTAGTGAAATTAGACAGTGGGATATTTCTCCAGGGAATGCCTTACTGCTAAATGATGAACTAGCTTTTAGCTGAGCCCTGAAGGGTTAACACATTGTTAATGTAGTGTGAGGCTACAAGGCAGCAGGAATGGAGGGAGGAGAGACAGCATGGCAGACAGCGACACACACCCTGTGTGTGGGAGAGAGAGAGATGTGCACTGCCTTTTCAAGTACACTGACCCCACTCTTAAGTACATTTCTTTTTAAGTTGATCAGGAAGTTGAGACAGCAGCTACTGCCCCAAGCTGTCTCTCTGTCCATGTCCACATCCTGCTCTATAGGTAGCATGGGTAAGCGAGATGCAGGAGCGGGAGGAGGGGACACCCTGATGTTAGCTCCTTTCTCCCCATGTCCCCTGCCCAGCAAGCAGGAGGCTCCCGGGAGCAGCTTCAAGGCAGAGGGCAGAAGCAGCACATGGCAGTGCTGCGAAGGAGAGCTGAACTGCAGGCAATTGATAGCTTGCTTGGTAGCTGCTTCACAGGGAACTTAGAGGAGTGGGGAGCTTATAGTGGGGCTGCTGGTCCACCCTGGTTCCTAGTCCCCACCAGCTAGCTGCAACACACTGCTCTACCTGCAAGCAGTGGACAAAGCAGATGACTGCCAAAAGATGTTAAGGGATCATTCTACAACTTTAAATGAAAATGTTTCCTATTGATCAGCAATGTAGCTATGAACAAAAATGTTAACTGGGATGTCTTTAAGTGAGGAGTTACTGTACTATACTATTTAGTAGGGAAGACCAGAGTTTCTCAGATTAGGGGTACTGACCTTGCAGGAGTCACAACGTGATTTTAGGGGGGATTATGGTATTACCATCTTTATTTCTGTGCTGCCTTCAGAGCTGAGTGGCCGGAGAGTGGTGGCTGCTGCTGACAGAGGGCCCAGCTCTCCAGAAAGCAGTGCAGAATTAAGGGTGGCAATACCATACCATGCCATTCTTACTCCTTCACTGCTGCTGGCAGTGGCTTGGCCTTCAGAGCTGAACTCTTGGTCAGTGACTGCTGCTCTCCAGCTGCCCAGCTCTGAAGGTAGTGCTGCCGAAGCACCGAAGTAAGGGTAGCAGTACCTCTTGTACAATAATCTTGCAACTTCCCCATAATTCCTTTTTGGACCCCTAAAATTACAACACTGTGAAATTTTACATTTAAATAGCTGAAAGCATGAAACTTACTATTTTAAAATCCTATGACCATGAAATTGACCAAAATGGACCTTTAATTTGATACGGCCCTAACCGTAACAGACAGAGCCGAACTGAAATCTTACAGAGATTCTAGATTTAATTTATTGTATTTCAATAAGCTATTCAGTGCTCTTGAGTTTTGATGAACTTAATTTAAATATACTTCAGCATTTCTTATCTCTTGCATGGACAGAATAATTCTTCTTCGAGTGATTGCACGTGTCCATTCCGCTGTAGGTGTGTGCATGCCCTGAGCACAGTCGCCAGAAAATTTTCCTTTAGTGGTACCTGTTGGTTCAGCTCTTGCGCCTCATAGTACCGGTATAAAAGGCCTGACTAACTCTGTGCCCTTCAGTTTTTTCTTACCGCCCATGATATTTGCTGGAACTGCTCTCTTCTCGGCAAGCTGTTTTCAGTGGTCTTCATGTTTTTTTCTTTTCTTCATATTGTGTATAGATAGTGAATGTGTTAATAGCTCTTTGAATGCTTGAACATGTCCATTATTGTAGGTGTGTGCATGCCCTGTGCATAGCTGCTGGAAATTCTGTAACTGTTGTTCTTCAAGATGTGTTGCCCACATCCATTCCAAGAGCCACCTACCAGCCCTACTCTTTGAGGGGTTGGTAAGAAGAAGATGATGAGTGCAGCTCAGCATGGCCCCTTATACTGGTGCTATGAGCGTGTGGCACCAGTGGGCCAGAGCCGACCTGACAGATACCTCTAGGGGAAAAATATCTGGCTGCTGTGCACGGGGTGTGCACACACCCACAAACGAATGAACATATGCAACACATCGCGAAGAACAACAGCTACAAAAAGGTTAGTAACAGTTTAGTTTAGATAGTGTAGTTGGCACTTCTCCATCAGATAGCGGAGTTTTGTCTGTTCCTGGTGCCAAGACATGCCTCGGTAACCAGGCTTCAAGCCCTGTGTGACCTGCACTCCAGCTGTCTAAAGTGTTTTGGTGAGACTCACATCAGGGATCATCGTCAGATCTACAGCGAGTTGAAATCTCATATGAAGAAAGACTGGGAGGCCAGGTTAAAGTTCCTAATGATGAAAATGGTGCTCAGACCTTCCTCTGAGCCAAGCTGCTTGGGCTCTGCACCAAACACATCAGCTTTGATGCAGAGCACTCCTCCTACTGTATGGGAGTCTTGGCACCATTCACAACCCTCAACACTGAGTGAGAGATGTAAGAGCAGCTGACTGAGATGGGCCATTCCCCAACACCGAAGAAGCCCAAGCATAGGGAGCAGAGTGCAGTGCAACCTAGATCAGGCCATTCCTCTGCCTTGGCATCGCGGGTGGCATGATTGACTCCAGCCCCCTATGCAGGCAGTGTTGAACTGTCTGCACCGGAGGGACACTGTGGCATCAGCAATGTTGTGGTTCCAACCTCTCTGGAGGCATTCGCTGTTGCCAGAGACCTGGTGGACATTCTTGGTACTGCCGTCACTGCCAGGACAAGCATTGGTAGTGCCGGGGCCTGCAGGCAGGAGGGATAATGAAGCACTCAGCTGCAATCCGGTTCTGGGTACTGTCGAGAGCTGGCCCTGATGCACACCTCTCCGCCCCAGCAGTAATCTCCAGCACTAGTGGGAGCCTTTCCTCCATGATCCCTGGAAGAAGGCTCATTTTCAGAATTGGAAATTGGGTTGTATTCTTCTCATCTGAGGAGTAACTCTGCCACTCCTCCATGCATCCCTACCCTGCCGTGGTCCCTGGCACAGGAGGAGCATTGAGCACTTGGCCTAGTGGTCACTTACCTATTCCAATGCCGTGGCCCTTTTGGAACCTGTGGAGATTCCCCCCCGATGCCAAGACCCCATTTGAGATGCTCTTACTCGGTGATGTCCAAGAGGAGGGTGCCAGAGCTGACTCGATGGTACCATGGAGGGAAAAATTTCCAGCAACTGTACTTAGGGTACACATATATCTACAGTGTACTGGACTCCAGTACATCTCAAACAACAACTGTTATGGAAAGGTTAATAACCGTATACTTCTTCACAATATCTTTCACTTGGTACATACTAAAAAAAGTCTCAAGTTCGTATTTTATTCCTTGATGAACTGATGTTTTATCAAACAACATTTTATTTGCTAAGGAACCTGTGTAGTGTAAAATTACTTGGATATATGACAGCAGAGAAAAATATTTTTAATGGTTTATTTGTGATTTATATCACTCTTTCTTAAATTATCTCCCTTGTATACCTCAGGCTTCCTTGTGCCTTTTTCTGTAGCTTTAATGCATAGTTGCGGAGTATATCACAATATCCAAGCTAAATGTTCATTTACTATGAAGGTAGTGATAGCTAGGTTTCGGTTTATAGAACTGAAGTCAAGCAGTACACATAGCCTATTTCTCAAGAATACGAAACTCCAGTGCAAAGACCTTTGCAACCATTGTAAGGAAAAATCTAGGTGATTGTGTGTCATTCTAAGTCTTAGTACTGAGGAGCACAATATATTTCACACATCAAGTTAATTGGATGTGTCAGTTAACATGAGGTGCCCGGAGAGAACCTCTTGGGATAGGATTAATTAAGATAAATCTTAAATCGTTTGTTGCTGATGGTATGACATACTGTACATAATCATTTCTGGCTTTTCCCAAACAATGTTGAACACGTACTCTTTGCAATAAAATGAAAGAAGATGACTCTGTATTAGAACAAATAGCAGTTCTCCAGCTTCTCAAAACATAAAAATACTGCCTGTGTTATGGATGTCCAGTCTGGAAAGTTGGGCCTGGGGAGAACTCCAGGGTTGACACACCGTTTTTCTTCAGCATCTTTACCAGCTACCAGACATACGTTGTGTTTAATTACAAAAGCTAAGAATGTCTATTATGTCACTCTGCTTAAGTTGTGGAATGTCAAAGACTACCAGGTACAGTACAGCTTTGTTAACCTGTTTTACTTATGGCTTACACTACTCTGGTTCTCTTGAAAAGCAATGCAATGGAGCTTTCAAAAATACTTCATTTCTGCTCAGATTTTATAAAATGTTTTGTTACCTACTAACTGCTTAATCAGTGTTTCATAATATAAAAGTTATGTTAACTGTTCCTCAGCTCAGCGTTTTGCCTAGATATCTGTCTGCACTTATTTATTTTATTTATTGCCACTAAAATAGCTGTTGATGTTGGGGGATATTTTTAATTGCCAGTGTTGTTGATTTTTCTTTTCAAGAAAAATATTGTTTTGACATTGTACTGATTTCTCATTGTACTACAGATTTGCTTGAGTGTTAAATGTTTAATAAGTCACTAGGGTGTGAACATATAATAAACTATACTAGCTGCTCTACTCAATTCTATGCTTAAATTCTCCTTCCAGTTTAGGCAAAATGCTATCTAAATGTGTTTGAGCTTTTATAGTACTGTGTACTAATTTCCTCAGATCGTGTTTTGACGTTTAATTACCCAATAAAAACTTTAAATAATTCAGAGGCCAAAGAGTTTTCTTGTTTAGCCTAGAAATGCATGATCTTGCAGTTGTGCAGATTAAAAAATAGATAACATCGAATGAAGAGTTACAACTGGTTGTCTTAGTGGTGGAACGGAACACTAATA
This sequence comes from Dermatemys mawii, assembly GCA_007922305.1. NCBI lineage: Eukaryota > Metazoa > Chordata > Testudines > Dermatemydidae > Dermatemys > Dermatemys mawii. The sequence continues at coordinate 12,965,467 of ML677352.1, read as the reverse complement.
ATGGAAAATGTTTTAGTTGTGTTAAAAATATTATGCTAAGAATAAGCAATTATTAGATTTTGAAAGATAGTTTTGAGGATGAAAGGCAATTTGGTATTGAGTAGCTGTTGTATTTACTTTGTAAACCAAGTTAAAGAACAATTTTTAGAAGTTATGGGTATATTTTAGTGAGTGGTCTTCCAGAATAAGACTTCAGTTTGTCAGATTTTTTTCCAAAGTATGGAATTCTATTGTGTATTTGGAATTTATTAGCCTACTATCTTTTGAATGCTTTATATAAATGTCTATATATTTGAAAATAACGTGGTTATACTACAGATTGAGAATCCTGAAGTTCTTGTTTAGTTATAGTTCTTTTGAGGAACAGTAGGAAATGTTCATGTGTAATTACTAACAGTTTAACAGTATTTCCTGTTTTTAAGATTGAATGCACCTTAACATAATGACATTGTTAATGATAACTCAAGTGCACAAGGAAGGTATTCTTGATTATTGCAACTTTCCTTGCAAAGCTGCTTTGTGCATGGCCTAGGCTCAGAATGTACTCTCGTTGCAACTTTGCTTTCTACTTCTTTATAAATTGATAGCAATGCTATATTGTAAACAGTGCAGAAAATAGCTGTAACTATTCGCATTCTTGGCTCACATTAGTGAAACATCTTCCAAGTATCTGATTGCTTCTTCTGAGTAAAACAACCTGAATTGAAATACGCACTGTTGTTGTCGGTTTGTCGGGTAGTTGGTTCACTTTGTTCTTTACAGGGCCGTTTAGTTTTCATAGGGTTGCATTGACATTATGAGGCTATCTAATGGCAAGTACTATTGAAGTGACTAGGAAAATATTGTACCTAAAACTTTAGAAACAGTAGCTAATGTACTTGTTCAATAGTTAATTTAAATGTTTTTCTGTTAACTGTTTTTTAAAAAAAATCATGACATTTTACAGGCAGTTATGGTATCTAACTATAAATAAAAATGTCATCTTTTGGGGCTAGACCTTCAGCTGGAGAAGCCATTATAGTTCCACTGAGTGATTACTAGCGTACATCAGATGAGCACATGTTAAACTGGATCCTTTTTCATTTCTTAGCTACTATAACCCATAAATCTATTAAAATTGAAACCATCAGTTTATATTTTGTCCAAACCAAATGTCAGCTGATGATTTTGACAGTAGAATTTTTTAGCTCACCTGAATATTGGAACTTTTATAACCTTTGTAAAGCATTTTAGAGTTCTTGAGGTTTTATATAAGGCCAAAATATCATAAATCTCTGGAAAATCAGACTGTATAAAAAAAGCCAAAACTACTTTAGCTCTTAACAGCACATTCTGCATGGTAGCAATATTGATGTAGATTTTAAGTTTCAGTATAATCAGGATATTTTAAAAGTCCTAATTCCATGTTGAACAAATCCACTTCTCTTCACTTCAAATTGTTACGTTTTCTAAGGGCTTGGTTACACTGGCACTTTATAGCACTATAAAGCCCCCATGAGCACTATAACCTCCTCCCCGTCCACACTGGCAAGGCACGTAGAGCGCTATAACTGCTGAGTTATAGCACTATTGTTAATCCACCTCTGCATGGGGAATAAGGGCTGTAGCGCAGCTGCTGTAGCGCTACAGCAAAAATGTGGACACCCACTGCGCTACAAGTGATCTCTGGAGATGCCTAGAGCCATTTAAGGCAATTGACGTCTCTTCCCTTTGTTTTGAAGGGGTGGAGGAATGCGGAAGTACCTCTTTAGAGTTTCTCTCTTAACTCGGCAGATAAGCAGTGCAAATGTTTAAGGAGGGAGCCTGTGTGAAAACAAAGCCTTCTGTGAACGGAGGCTCACTGACAGGCTTTCAGAGGAACGGAAAAATCACTCTCTCTCTTCCTCCGCATACACACAACGCGTCCCCCCTCACCCCCCCTCGTTTAAAAAGCACGTTGCACCCAGCTGAATGCTGGGATACCTGCTCTAATGCGCTGCTCTTAATGCCGCATTAAGTGCCCCAAATGTCGCCATGCTATACCGCTGGTGCATCTGAGTGTGGACATACAATAGCGCTATACATATTACTGTATAAGGGGACCGCTATAACCAATAGCGCTATAATCTTGTAAGTGTAACCATACCCTAAGCAAACTTACACTTCTGAGCTCTAAAGGAGTTGTTTATTTTTTTGTTTGTGCTGTAGTAGTGGCAGGAGGCATAGGTGAGAAGAGTGACTTTAAAGAAAAACACATCGTATTCTTCTGAGAGAAATAGGACATTTCATAGGAAACTTTGTTTTGTTCTTGAATGCTGGGTGGTTTCCTTGCTGGAATGACAATGAAAGATGAAAAACAAGAATAATGTTGAGAGAGGACACTCTTGAATGGACTGAATTCTGATCTCTTTGTTTTTTCTCAGTTGTTACAAAAGCAAAATCCCATTTGACCTTAATGAAAACTTTCCAGAGTAAGACCTCAAGGTTTGGTCCTACAAATTTCAGAACTGTAGTTGTTGCTCAGACTACGCTGTAGTGTTTGGGGGGGGTTGGGTTTGGTTTATCTGCCAAAACCTGACAAAAATTGCCCTAGTAATTGGCTGCAGGGCCATTCTTAGGTATATGCAGCAAATGTGTCTGCATAGGGCACCTGAAAATTTGGGGCACCACTGGGTCTTAGTGTCCACCCTGCCAGCTCTTCCTATCCCTGTTCTCACCCTTCCTACAGGCTCCCACAGCTGGCTGCTGCAGCCTAGTGACTCTTACTCTGGAGGGGATTTAGTAATATAAAAATGAAAAAGCCTTCCAGCCTGCCAGACCTATTATTAGCACAACATTGAAACTGTTAAAGAGCCCCAGGTATATAGTGTCAGTTTCTGAATTTGACAAAAACAGTTGTGCATTACTGTAATATTTACTCAGAACTTATTAGTCTACAGGACCTTAGTTTAAAATTTGATTTAAAAATATTTCGTTAGTGAGTTCGTGAAGATTATAAAATCACATTTCTAAAAAATCCTTGCATAGATTTTTAGATGCACAATCATCTTTAGCCTTAAATGTTTGGATCTTCAGACATAGTTTTTTAAATAAGGGCGGTCTTTTGAAGGATTTATCTAAAATACAGATTTAATTTTAATTACTACAGTAAAAAAAAACTTGCTTCCAAAGTTTTTCTGTCTTTTCTGTCCATCCGTTTCTCCTGTTGAATAGAGCCCTTAAAGGGACAACACCCCTTTTCTTTCAGATAGCTGAACAAAGTGTTTTGCTTTCTTTACTTCTGACGATCTGATGAACTAGTTTTAAGAGAACCCTCCAGCAAAATCAGTATGTTTTTGTTATTTCTAAAATCTTTGCAAAGCTATTTTTTAAAATTGGTGAAATTTCATAAACATGTCTCTTGTTACAGAGATCACACAAAGTAAATTAGTGTTCCCTTTTCCAAAAAACAGTGAATATTGTTATGAACACATTAAACCTCTGTGATTAATTTAAAATATCTTTGTTTCAGTGAGTTAAATATGTAGTAATCTGAAATGACAACTTTATGAAGGCTTAAGAGTACATTTAAAATATAAAATCAGCTTAGAAATACTGATTAAGAAATGTAAAACAGAGAAGAGCTGCATCATGTATTACATAATATTTAATGTTGTATTGAGGAAGACAGCTGTCTTGCCCGTACTACAAAGTTTTTGCAAATAAATCTCTGATAAGCTTCAGGGCATACCAAAAAGCCTGTGACTGAAATTTTTTCTTCCCAAATTTAATGCTTTTAATTAGGTACCTTCTGCATATTCAGTCTTCACCATCTGGCAAATATGCTTAATTTTCTTCAGAAAGAAATTTCAGAAGAGTGTTTTTTCCAAATGTCATTTGCTTCATTTGGGTTCAGGGATTTGGTTGGAAAAAGGTGAGGAGGGTGGAGGAGGGAAGAGAGCAGGGAAACCCTGGGGAGAGGGAAGGGCCTGGGTAAAGTAGGGCAAGGCCTGGAACAGAGCAGGAGTGGAGTATGAGTGGGGCCACAGGCAAAAGAGGTAGCTGGGGAGCTAGTCTCCCCCAACAGCAGCTTCACCCACTGCCCATGACAGCAGGTAAGAGTGGGTCGACTCCCACACACCCAGTGCGCACTGCAGCCTCCTTAGGCAGGGGCCTTATTCACAGAGCCGAATGCTTCAGCGCCGCGCATTCTGCATGAGGGAGAGGGCACAGGGGTCTCTGTGGAGAACTGTGATCGCCACTGCAGTGAGGTGGGCCAGGCATCTTAGTGTCCTTTGCTGCCTTGTCCCTCCCCAACCCTGGGCTGCCATTGGAGGTAGGGGAGCCAGTTTAAGAATACAGCATAGGGCACCATAAATTCTAAGGGCGGCCCTGATGGCTGTGATGTAGCCTGATATCCAAATTTTTGGTTTTAGATATTGAGGGAGGATTTTTCTCTCCTGATTTCATGTAGAACATTCTATATTCATTACCAGCACCACTTTATATAATGTAATCGTAGTAAACTTAATGGTTGCTTTGTGATAAGGAAACCTTCCAAACAAATGTAGAGCGTTTTTAATGTGTATTTGTGCGTTTCTAGTATTCAGAGAAACTTCCTATGCATAAATGTTTTCAGAATTAAGGCTCTTATGGAAAGAACTGTATTTAGACTGAACATTACCTTTTTTCCCCTCAAACTGTGCAGAATGGAAGCTTCCTGTCTGGAGCTGGCCTTGGAAGGCGAGCGACTGTGTAAAGCAGGAGATTGTCGAGCTGGTGTGTCGTTCTTTGAAGCTGCAGTTCAGGTTGGAACAGAAGATCTGAAAACACTTAGTGCTATTTACAGTCAGCTAGGCAATGCTTATTTCTACCTCCATGAATATGCAAAAGCCCTGGAATACCACCACCATGATTTAACCCTTGCAAGGTAATTTTGTATTCCATTAGGTACATCCTCAATCTCCGTTCTGTTCTTGTGAAGATGAGCAATGATTTGTTCTGTGTAACACTCATTGTTAATACTTGTTACAGACATTGACATGCTAGTGGTGAGAGGTTGGATGGTGTTCAGTATTCTGGCAAATAATTTGATTATTGCTTTACTGGGGAGATCTAGGGTTGCCAGATTTGCGGATATGTAGATGGCTTCCTCTTTAAATCCATCAGTTCTTCATCCTTTTCTGTTTTTAAAACTAACGCTCCTTTGCTCTCCAAAAATTAAGCTGCTAATATTGTTTACTAGACATAACTCACTAGTATATTTGGCTTTATAACTAATAATGTGATGTTGTGATTAAAATATACAAAGTGTGTGCATTTCATGTGGTGTTTCTCCAACTATCTTTTTAAGATTTTATCTTTTCATTACATACATTTGATTCTTTTTTTCCAAGTCCTTCTAGTTTTCAGCCTTCCATGCTGAAATTTTAAGTTTTCAGCAGTGTAATCTAAAGAAGCTGTTCCTGTACAAAAAATTACACCTCAAGTGCGGGAGTCTGTATAATTATGTTTGACTGTTGCATTGGAAATTTTCCTCCCTCATGAAGACAAATGTTCTAATAGAGCTTAATTTAGGTTCTGGGGAAGGTGTGAACATAGTGCTATTGTACCAAGTTGTGACACCTAACTATTCATTGCCAACTTTGCATAGTAAAGGTATCTAGAATTAACACATTAATTTGCATTGCTTTCATCCTTTTCCCCCCAGAGATAAATTACAGCAGACAACAGTTGTAGATTCAAGTCAGAGATTTCACACTTCCTGAAGAAAAATAGCTTCTTACATTGACTTTTTTCCTCTTTCTTTGGTGTACTATTACAATTAGCTTCCTGGGTGCTGTTTTTTTGGTATAACATACCGATAAGTAAGCTGTGCCATATGTGACTGGCTCCATCTGGAGTGCCATCAGGCATCAGGGTACCAATGTGCCCCCCCGACCCATAATCCTGGGCTCCCTTTTTCACTGTACAGCTCTGACAAGCTGCAAAGTCCTCTCTAGCCTGCACTTTCACTAGCCTACATACACAAAGGGATACATCCAGTTGCAATTACATGCAAGCAGCATCTCTGACCAGCCCCTGCATGGCAAGGCTCCAGTTAGGGTACCTACCCAGAGGGTGTGTCTGCCTGAGGAACTGGAGCGTAAAGCCCAAATTATTCCGTTTTGTGCTGCACAGGGTAAGATACAGTATAATCTCATAAAATTTGCCCCCTTCCACAGTGTGGAGAGGAATATGCAAATTCGCATAATTTGCCCGAAATTATGATCCTCACACCCTGGATTAGATGAAGTAAAAACAAATTTATTCACTACAGAAGATAGATTTGAAGTGATTATAAGGGCTAGCAAATAGATCAAAACATATTACCTAGCAAATAAAGTACACAAACTAAGCTTAATATACTAAATAGATCAGGTATGAATAGCAGATTCTCACCGTAACTGATGATACAAGCAGGCTGCAGATTCTTAAGGGGCAGGCTGCACCTGGTTACAGCTTGGAATCTCCAGGTGTTCCATTCAAAAATCTTTTAGCCTGGGTCCAGCACTTCTGCAAGTTCAGTCTTTGTTTCTCAGATGTTTCCAGGAGTCTTCTTGGGTGGGGAGTCAGTGAAGAATCTTTATGATGTCACTCCCCTGCTTTATATAGCTTTTACATATGGTGGGATCCCTGTGTTTCAAAGCTTGGTTCCCATGCCAGTCAATGGAAAAATACTGACATCCCCAAGATGGAATCCAGCACCAGGTGATCTGGTCATGTGTCCCTGTAGAGTCACAGAAGGCATCCCCTACTGTCTTTTTGGAGGGTTCACAGGAAGGCTTACCAGGTGGGAGATAAGCTTCTCCTAAATCCTATTGTTTCTTCCTAATGGCTCATTAACCTGAATGGGCCCTTCCCAGCCAGCCATCTGGAGTAAGACATTTTGCCTAGTGGGCATTGCCCAGGAATAGCTACATGTGAAATAGATACATAGTCAATATTCATAACTTTGCATACAAAAATGATACATGCATACAAATAGTATAATCCTGTTCACAAACCATAACCTTTCCAATGATCCCTCGCATTCCTTACCTTGCATAAAATACATCATAATTATGATATAATTATATCCTACTAATATCACTCTGAAGAATATGGGGTGCAGTGTCACACCGTATACAAAGACAGTCAGTAATAGTTCTAATAAAATTAAAAGTCCCCCAAACAGTTTCTGCTAAGCTGAATTCTACAACTGAACTCTATATGTACCTATAATTTATTTATGAAAGTAAAATAAACATGTAGCCTCATGAATTGTGAATAAAATGTGCACTTTATACTAGTGTATAGAAATACCTTCTATGTACTTCTGTTTACAGTACATTGGACATATATCTATTGCAAATGTACAGGATTTAATGGATTGTTTTCTTTTAATTTCAGGACCATTGGAGACCAACTAGGTGAAGCTAAAGCTAGTGGTAATTTGGGAAACACCTTAAAGGTGCTTGGGAATTTTGAAGATGCTATTGTTTGTTGTCAAAGGCACCTAGATATTTCCAGAGAGCTTACTGATAAGGTAAGAATTGTAAACATTCAGTTACTGTCGATCTGGCTGTAATTTTATAGAACAATAATTATAGAACTACTAACACATACTGATGAGCCTTTGCTTAGTGGCCTTGAGTAGCTTGTCATGTAACTACTTACATTATGAAGATACCTGCAAGTTTGAGTGCTCCTGCTTAAGAAATATTACAGGCGGAAGCACCAGAGGCACAGGCACAATTGCTTTGTTGGGATGCTCTGGGGGTGTAATTCTCCAAAATGATCATAGCTCCATTAGTAGTTAAGAAACTTGCTTTCTCTGGCTGATGGTTCTAATAGTTGGTACAGCACAGAGCTGCACAGGATTTCAGAATCTTTCCAACATACTGATATTGTGTTCTAGGTTGGAGAAGCAAGAGCACTTTATAATCTTGGAAATGTGTATCACTCCAAAGGGAAAAATGTAGCCTGTGTTGGGACTCATGATCCAGGGGAACTTCCAGATGAAGTAAAGGCCGCATTACAAAAAGCTGCAGATTATTATGAGTAAGTAATGATTTCAAAAGGCTGTGACTGAAAAGAAAAAAATCACTAGCTCAAGGAGCATATAAATAGTTTAAAATACACTGGACTGCACTAGAACGTGCATCTATATAATGCAAATTTGATAGAACGCACATGAAAAAATGGGAATTGCCTTACCAAGTGTGGAGTCAGTGCTAACGAGGCCTATTCAGTTAAGGGGGATGTAGCCCATTCCCAATAGTTGATAAGAAGAGGTGAATATCCACTTGGGGAAAATTACTTTTTGTAGTGCTAACGAGCCCTCTGTTGATACACACACCTTCTTTACAACTGCTGGGAATGGGCTACGTCCACCCGAATTGAACTGGCCTCGTTAACACTTCCCCCCACATTTGGTAAGACAACTCCCATCTTTTCATGTGCTGTATATTTATACCTGCTTATTGTATTTTCCACTCCATGATGAAGTGGGTTATATCCCACGAAAGCTTATGCCCAAATAAATTTGGCAGTTTCTAAGGTGCAAGAACTCCTTGTTGTTTTACTCCTCCAACATCTTGAGGCCCTGCCATTTGTTCAGAAACCGGGGATAAGAGATGAAAAGGTAAGACCTGTGTGCATCAGCAGATTTCAGTCGACATCTGCTCTACCCTTTCTGCTGGAAAGACCACAACTCTCTCAGAAGAACGGATGTACTTTGAGACTGGCTAGAGGGTTCTGAGCAGATGACCTTCCCTTGTTCCAAGAGCTGAGTTCACCAGCCTGCAGAGGATAAAACCGTCTAGTATCTGTTGGTATCAGACTAGGTCATGGTCTGGCAACCTTTCAGAAGTGGTGTGACTAGTCTTCATTTATTCACTCTAATTTGAGGTTTTGCGTGCCAGTAATACATTTTACTGTTTTCAGGTCTCTTTGTATAAGTCTATAATATATAACTAAACTATTGTTGTATGTAAAGTAAATAAGGTTTTTAAAATGTTTAAGAAGCTTAATTTAAAATTAAATTGAAATGCTGATCTTATCAGTTCAGTGTGATCCTTACTCTTGCTTTTCCTTGCTGAGTTTTCCAGTGTCTGGCACGTATTTGGATACTTTAAGCTCTACATAGGCTTCTGAGTGATCAGTTGTTAACCAGCTCCGTATTATAGCTTCTCTACCTTTTCTAGAGAACAGAATTCATGTGTGAAAATACCTGTTCACACAGGCATGTGGATCCAAATGCTGAAAACATTGCAATCTCAATATTTTTCAGACAGTTTAATTTCACTGGCAGGGACATCTAGCAGGTCAGAATAGAGGCCTCATGATCTCTCGGTAGCTTCAAGTGCACTCTGCAGCTCTCCAAACTTTGATGCCCACAGTTCTAAGCTTTTTAACTGAATGAACTGCATTTTGAAATCTTCAACCCCCATCCACTGAAATACAGACAAATCCAACTCACTTTTGTTGAACTTTTCAGGTTTAATTAGAAAAGAAAGCATTGGGCCAAATAGCTGGAAATCTTGAAATCTGTCAGAAAATTCTGATTCCAGTTCTTGCATGTACATTGTAATCTCAACGTCAAATGCAGTGCGCTGTTGTGATAGTGATGTAAGCAGCAAATCAGGACTTAAAAATATCCCAGTACAATGGGGCTGAAACAATTTTTAAGGTGGGGGTGTTGAGTGGCGCTCCCCCCTGGGTCCGGGGGCCGGCCGCGGAGTGCCCCCGGCCCGGGGGCCGGCCGCGGAGTGCCCCCGGCCCGGGGGCCGGCCGCAGAGTGCCCCCGGCCCGGGGGCTGGGACCTGGGGCTGGCAGGGGGCTGAGCAGGGCAGGCAGACGGAACCCCCGCTGGCACCCCAGGCCAGCAGCAGAGCCCTCGGGATCAGTGTCCAGGACCTGGACAGTGTTAGTGCCACTGAAAATTAGCTCGCATGCTGCCTTTGGCACGTGTACCATAGATTGCCTGCCTCTGGACTAGATAATGCTTAGTCAAGGCCACTAAGGCCATGGTTACACTGGCACTTTATAGCGCTATAAAGCCCCTACGAGCGCTATAACCTACTCTCCGTCCACACTGGCAAGGCACTAATAGCGCTATAACCGCGGAGTTATAGCGCTATTATAAATCCACCTCCTCATGGGGAATAAGGGCTGTAGCGCACCTGCTGTAGCGCTACAGGAAGAATGTGGACACCCACTGCGTATTAATTGGCCTCCAGCCTGTCCCATAATTCCCGTTCGAACCACTCTGGTCATCACTTGCAAACTCTTTTGTCCTGTCCTCAGGTGACCACACGTCAGACCCGCCCTTTAAAGTTCCAGGGAAATTTGAAAATCCCCTTCCTGTTTGCTCCAGCCAAGCGTGGCGTGCTCTCAGGGAATCCTTGCAGGTGATCATTCTGATTGATCATCATGACTCCACGTGCCATGCCTCCTCGCAATAGGCGATCCCCAGCATGGAGCAATAGTGAGGTGCTGGACCTCATCAGCTGCTGGGGGGAAGAGGCTGTTCAGTCTCAGCTGCGGTCTAGCCGCAGGAATTTTGACACCTATGGGCAGATATCACGGGCCTTGGCAGAAAGAGGCCATGAGCGGGACACTCTGCAGTGCCGTGTTAAGGTAAAGGAGCTTAGGAATGCATATCGCAAAGCCCGCGAGGCAAACGGCCGCTCAGGGGCAGACCCGGTGACTTGCAGATTTTTATAAGGAGCTGCACGCGATACTTGGTGGTGATCCCACGGTCACTCCATCGACCACCACGGACACTTCCCAGCCCACCAGTGAAGGGGGGGGGTGAGGAGGAGGACGAAGAGCAGGAGGATGAAGAAGAGGAGGAGGATGAGGACGAGGCAGCAGCGATCCAGGGCACGGAGGAGTCCCTGGACGCATGCAGCCAGGAGCTCTTCTCAACCCAGGAGGGCAGCCAGCCACAGCGTCCGGCGGTTGCAGGGGCCAGCTCAGCAGCGGATTGCAGAGGTAAAGCTGCTTTTCTATGGGGAAGGCTGGCAGCTTGGGGTGGAAAGGGATGAGGGGGGCATTCCACCTGGTGCTCTGTTCAAGCCAGGAGGAGGGCAGGGGGGCATGCAGCCAGGAGCTCTCCTCTAAAGCCAGGAGGAGGGCGGCCAGCCACAGCGTCCGGCGGTTGCAGGGGCCAGCTCAGCAGTGCATTGCGGCGGTAAAGCTGCTTTTCTATGGGGAAGGCAGGCAGCTTGGGGTGGAAGGGGATGCTTGCATGCTTGCCTACATGTGGAATAGTGCATTGATGTAGTCTATCACCTCGCGGTAGTCATCATCAGTAATCTCTTCAAAGGTCTCAATAAGAGCACTTGCAATGCGCCTGCGCAGGTTTCCCGGGAGAGCCAGCGTGGTCCCCGTCCCGGTCACGGTCACTAGTCCCTGCCACTGTGCTACAATGGGTGGGGGGAGCATTGCTGCACATAGGCACGCTGCATATGGCCCTGGGCGGAAGCCGCATCTTAATAAAATCCCTTCCCTTTGCTCCTCAGTGACTCGAAGCAACGAGATATCTTCCAGGACAAACACCTACGGAGAATGTTGGAACAGTGTTCAGAGTAGGGCTCCTGCCACTTCCCGGCACTCCACACACCCCCCCACCCCCGCCACAGCTTTTCAGGGCAGGGAAGAAATCCTTCCCCCTGCCTGCTGCTCATACTGTGGCTCCTGCAACGTACCGGCACTCCCCACCCCCTCCCCCGCCACAGCTTTTCAGGGCAGGGAAAAAATCATTTCCCTTGCCTCTGGAGTCCACTCACCATGGCAGGGGCTCCGTTGCTGTATCTGTGCTGTCTGCGGGACAGGCAAACGGGGAATGCGGGGGAATGATAGGCATGTCTGCTCTTTACAAGGGAACCACTGTGAAATGTATCTTTTTATTTTAGAAGGGTCGTCCTTCACCCCTTCGCCATCGCTCTTATCAACAGCTGAGAGGCTCAGGCGACTGAGGAAGCGGCCACGAAGGAGCAAAGAGGATCTTGTACAGCAAGTAATGCAACAGGCTGTAACGGAGAATCGAGTTGCACAGAGGTGGAGGGAGAATGAGAGCAAGTTGAGGGAGAAGGCGCGGAAGGAGAACGCGATTCACCGCCGGAAAAGCACCGACAAGCTGCTCTCATTACTGCAGCTTCAATTGCAGACTATGCAGCGGCTTGTCACCCTTCAGGAGGAGAAGCTCCGCACCCACCACCCCAATTATCGTTTGCCCCAACTCCCTTCCCCTTCTTTGCCTCTGTACCCTCCAGGCCACTATCATCAGCCAAATGGTTATCACCATCCACAGCTGCCTCCAACCCCTCTGTCTTCACCGGACAACCCCCAGACCCCAGACCATTATCCACTGCAGTCTACCCCTAATAACATGCCTTACTGGCCACCGCATATGGGGTTCGGGGGACATGGCCACTGTGAGGGCACTGGAGACTCAGAGACCCGGACATACTCCGATCTCTGACTGACCCCACGACACCCCCATTGCACCTCCCCTGCCTTCCCCCTCACATGCATCACAATATTTTCTTTCAGCAACCGAAGTACCTGTTCAATAAATGAATTGTCTTCTTAACAAATGGGTTTTTTTTATTAAGTGTACATACATTATTACAGGCTACAGAAAAGCAAATGCCTGTTCCTGTTAAAAGAATGCTCCCTCCCTCCCTCCATCTGCACCTCACTTCAGAACTGGCTTTCAGCCTCAAAATGCTCCCTCAAGGCTTCCCTGATCCTAACAGCCTCGCGCTGGTCCCCTCCATGAACCCTGCTCTCTGGCTGGGCATATGTGGCCTCCAGGCGTTGAACCTCAGAGGACCATGCCTGAGTGAAGCCTTCGCCCTTCCGCTCACAAAGATTATGTAGGGCACAGCATGCGGAAATAACCGCGGAGATACTACCCTCGGCCAAATCTAGCCTCCCATAAAGACAACGCCAGCGCGCCTTGAGACGCCCAAAAGCACACTCCACAGTCATTCGACACTGGCTAAGCCTGTAGTTGAACCTTTCCTGACTGCTGTCCAGGCTCCCTGTGTACGGTTTCATGAGCCAGGGCATTAAAGGGTAAGCAGGGTCACCAAGAATCACTATGGGCATTTCCACTTCCCCCACGGGGATCCTCTGGTCTGGGAAAAAAGTCCCGGCTTGCAGCTTCATGAACAAGCCGGTGTTGCGGAAGATGCGTGCGTCATGCACCTTTCCAGACCAGCCAGCGTTAATGTCAGTAAAACGCCCACGGTGATCCACAAGCGCCTGGAGAACCATGGAGAAGTACCCCTTTCGGTTAACGTACTCCTCAGCTAGGTGGGCGGGCACGAGAATGGGTATATGGGTCCCATCTATTGCCCCACCACAGTTAGGGAAACCCATTTCTTCAAAGCCAGCCACGATGTCATGCACGTTATCCAGAGTCACGATTTTTCGTAGCAGGATGCGATTGATGGCCCTGCACACTTGCATCAGCACAACTCCAACGGTCGACTTTCCAACCCCAAACTGGTTGGCCACCGATCGGTAGCTGTCTGGGGTAGCCAGCTTCCAGATCGCGATAGCCACCCGCTTCTCCACCGGGAGGGCAGCTCTCAGTCTGGTGTCCTTGCACCGCAGGGCAGGGGCGAGTTCAGCACACAGTCCCATGAAAGTGGCTTTTCTCATTCGAAAGTTTTGCAGCCACTGCTCGTCGTCCCAGACTTGCATGACGATGCGATCCCACCACTCTGTGCTCGTTTCCCGTGCCCAGAAGCGGCGTTCAACAGCCGTGAGCATGTCCGTTAATGAGACAAGCAGCTTTGTGTCGAATGCATTCACCGCTTCGATCTCGTCTTCAGAATCATCACTGTCATCCTGCATGTCAAGGAATAACTCCACTGCACACAGAGATGTGCTGGCGACAGTCGTCAGCATGTCCCTCAGCAGTTCTGGATTCATTGCAGCACTCGACAATGGAAGACGGAGCGTGCCTTGCTGAAACCCTTGAAAGATGGCGCCGGAGGTGGAAGGAAACACAGGGATTGCTGGGATATGCCAAAAAGCATCATGGGTAGTTCATACAGGATATAGAATGCCCCGCAAGTGACGCCCCCCCTCCCACAAGCCATTGCGCCAGATCAGGAAGAGGTGTACTGTGGGATACCTGCCCTAATGCGCTGCTCTTAATGCCGTATTAAGTGCCGCAAATGTGGCCATGCTATAGCGCTGGAGCAGCTCAGTGTGGACATACAATAGCGCTATTATTATTGCTGTATAAGGCGAGCGCTATAAGCAATAGCGCTATAATTTTGTAAGTGTAACCATACCCTAAGTCAGCCAGTAAAGGGAAAATAATTTCTTCCTTCGTAGTAGTGGGAAGACCAATTATTGCATGGCTTGTAGTTTCCTATGAACAACCTATTAGGTTTTTTTTTTCTTTCCCCCTCAACAGGGAAAACTTGACAATAGTGAAAGAGTTGGGTGACAGAGCAGCCCAGGGGCGTGCATATGGAAATCTGGGGAATACACATTACCTTCTAGGCAACTTCAGGAATGCTGTTATAGCCCATGAACAGGTACAAGACTGTACTTCTGTGGAATTTTGTTTACTTTAGCAGAATACTTTTCAGCTGCTGATTGATCTTTTGTATGGATGTATTGTTCCTGTAGGCTTTTTAAATAACTTACCATGCTTCATTGATACTTAATAGTATGGATTCAAGCGCTTATACAATCTTTCAAGAGTTGTTTGCTTGAAGAACAGTCAAATGTTGATACGAAGTGGTAAACTCTATATATGTGTTGTTGCAGATAAATTTGTGAAGTGCAATGACTGAGTACATCAGTAAGTTTCTGTGTTTTGCAGCGTCTCTTAATTGCAAAAGAATTTGGTGATAGAGCTGCGGAAAGAAGAGCATACAGCAATCTTGGAAATGCCTACATATTCCTGGGCGAATTTGAAACAGCTTCTGAATACTACAAGTTAGTTAATTTAATTCTTGTATATAAACATAGTACCAGTCCTTTTTTACATAATCAAAGTAGGCAAGTCTTTACCTCTGTTAATAACAGTAATGCTTAGCATTTGATATATGTCTTTATAATCATCCTTACAGCACGAATTGGGAGAGAATTAATTATTACTGCTTAACAGAATTTGTAAATTTTCTAGTCATTTGACTGTTCAGCCCTTCCTAAAGTTTGAATTTTTGTATTATAGCTTCTCTACCTTTTCTAGTAAGAGGGAATATTTAAAGGGGCACTTCTCCATAGTACACGTTACTGCTTTCTGCTGACATGCTTTTGCTAGCTTTCTCCTGCGTCCTAAGCATGTTGCCTTGATACCCACCACATTCTAGAAAGATGATCCACAGACTTTAAGTACTTGTATTGAAATTGGTAGTGTATTAGGAAATAACTGAAACGTGCCAAAGGCAGTCTTGCATAGTGGGCTATAAACTCATACTTTATTCAGGAACATCCCTTGTTTATTGCCTAATCTGCACAACAAGGCAAACATAGTTGCTGCACTGAGTTCACTAAAATTATCCACATTCATTAGGTTAGGTGCATGAGCAACATATGAGTTCAGATTTCAGCTGTGAAGCCCAGGATTCCTCATGTTTTCAAAAGGGAGCAGAACCGATCTGAACGTGGGTCAAACAATTAACTGAGTCAGCAATCAAGTCAATCCTTGTTGAGCATTAGGGATTGGCTGCCTTGATAGCTACAGAAGTATCTTAACACTATCTACTCCTATTGATTAAACATTTGCTGTGTCTGTTATTTTCTAAAGTTGGCATCAGACTTTGTATAAACTGCACTCTGGATTTTTTTATACGGTGAAGAAAATCAGCATAAATAATGCAGTAATGAAGCAGCTGGCTAAAGTTAGAATGTGCAGTTTAAGGGCCCAGTCCTTCTCCCACTGAAATCAATGGGACTTTTGTTTTTTCCATTTTAAGGTTAGAGATAAATGGGAAAGGGAAAAACTGTAATTATTCTCTTGTGGGATGATCATTAGCAGCTAATTTGCAAAATCAAGGTTGGATTTTACCATTTTACTCAGGCAACTGTATTGATTTCAGTGGGGTTGCACTGGTACAGATTGAGAACAGAATTTTTCCTATAGTGATCTTGTGAGGCTAATAATCCATCCTTTTAGGAAGACACTACAACTTGCTCGACAGCTTAAAGACAGAGCTGTGGAAGCACAGGCTTGTTACAGTCTTGGAAATACATATACTTTGCTCCAAGACTATGAAAAAGCAATTGACTATCATCTGAAGCACCTTACAATCGCTCAGGAATTGAATGATAGGTAAGTCCTTTGGAGCCAATATTGTATATTTAACTTACGGGGATAATAGGATTTACCCTTCGTCTCTTGTAATTGTTCTGTATATGGAACTTGCATTGAAATCAATATGAGTTCCTAGCATGGATTGGCTAGAGGATTCTACCTTCAGGAAAAAGTGGTCGTCTTAAAGGTATCACATTAATGAATCCTGAGATGAAAGGTAGACTTTGTGCAGTTGTATTCAGATGGAGTAGCCCGTGACTTATGGAATCATAAGAATTATGGTAGACTGACTTCCATCTCTGTCAGTTTTTTTGGTTAATGTTAAGGGAAGATGCAGCAGCTCTCAATCTTTACTTTGAAACTAATGATTACTATAATTTTTCAGCCTTCTCATACCAGTAGATGCGCTTTTGTGACTTCACTGGGAATGAATGAAGTGGAAAGAAAAGGTCAAGTCCACTAAAATGATATAGTTTTTAAATGCAGATAATTTTTAAGCCCTGTATTTTAATATCACTGCTCTACAGCCAAAATGCTTCTGAAATAAATGTAGTCAAACTTTACTAATTCTGGGTCACTGAGAATGAAAATGATGCTTAAAATTGTTGATTGGCTCTAGTTTTCAAAATATGCTATTGGGTCTGTATATATGACCCTTGACATGGGAATGGTGGAGGATAAGTGAGTTATAAAGGGAAGGGATCTCAATTTAAACCAGAAATGACTAAAATACATCTTTGACTGGATCTATGAATAAATCTATGACTGGGTTTGGACAGTACTTGCTTTTTAGGCAAAACAATGAAGGATGCAATCTGAAGCTGGTATTGCGTCATACGTGATATGAATTGCATCATGTTATTCCTAGAAGTCACGGATGATGCAATCATAACGAAGCTTACATCACTCTGCTGAACAAATTGCCCTATATCAGCTCTAGAAATCATACAATGTCGTGCTCTCTTATTTGTCAGTGTTTGATTTTTGCAAAGGGACACATTTCTGTTTAGCCAAAGTGAGCAGAGATGCCTCGTACTTGTGTGAACAGTGCAGATAACTTCTGCTATGTTTGTGGTGAAGTAACTTTTGCATCACAAAAGCGCAGTATAACCACTATGGTGAAGAAAGCCTATCACCTTTATTTTGGCTGCAAAATTGGAGATCAGGACAAGAGGTGGGCCCCACACATATGCTGCAACACTTGTGCAACAAATCTTCGCCAGTGGTTGAACAGGAAAAGGAAATCCTATGCCTTTTGCAGTGCCAATGATTTGGAGAGAACCAACAGATCATAGCAGCAATTGTTACTTCTGCATGGTGCCTCCAGTTGGGAAAGGTGTGTCAAAGAAGAAAAAGTGGACTGTGCATTATCCAAACATTCCATCAGCTATACACCGAATACCCCACGGAGAAGGACTGCCGGTTCCTGATGCACCAGAATCATTCTCACTTGAGTCAGACAAGGAAGAGGATGAAACTTCTGGTCCTGAACCATCAATGTCACAGGACCCACATTTTCTCCCATCCTCCTCCTCTGACCCACACCTCATAACACAAGCTGAACTGAATGACTTTGTCAGGGATTTGGAATTACCCAAGAGTAAGGCAGAGCTGTTGGGCTCCAGACTACAGCAGTGGAATCTCCTGGCAGGCGATGTTAGGGTTTCCATGTTCCGTGACCGTCAAAAGGATCTTGTCCCATTCTTCTTCATGGAAGGTGATCTTGTAGCCTGCAACAACATCGATGGTGTGATGGCAGCCCTCAACATCGTTCACGATCCAGATGAGTGGAGACTTTTCATTGATTCATCGAAGACGAGTCTTAAAGCTGTTTTGCTGCATAATGGCAATGTTTTGCCATCAATTCCAATTGGTCATGCCGTCCATATGAAGGAAACCTATGACAACATGAAACAACTTTTGAGGTGCATAGACTATGACCAACATCAGTGGCAGCTTTGTGGCGATTTGAAGGTTGTTGCTCTCTTGCTTGGTCTGCAGACTGGATACACAAAGTATGGCTGTTTTTTCTGCGAATGGGATAGTTGTGCAAGAGATTCCCACTACATCAAGAAAGACTGGCCACTCCGACAGTCATTGGAGCCTGGGAGGAAAAGTGTTCAGCATCCACCACTTGTTGAATCAAGGAAGATTTTGTTACCACCCTTACACATCAAGCTGGCTCTGATGAAAAACTTTGTCAAGGCCATTGACAAAACACAAGCAGCTTTCAAGTACCTCCGTGGAAAATTTCCAAGGTTAGGTGAAGCTAAGATAAAGGAAGGTGTCTTTGCTGGTCCTCAGATTCGTGAACTTCTTCGAGATGATGCATTTGACCATGCACTGCGTGGCAAGGAAAAGACAGCATGGAAAGCCTTCCAGTCAGTGGCAATACATTTTCTCGGAAACAACCAGGCAGACAACTACAGGTTGTTGGTGGAAAACCTTCTCAAGGCATACAAAAGCCTTGGTTGCAACATGTCACTAAAGATACATTTTTTGCACTCTCATCTAGATTTTTTTTCCACCGAACTGCGGAGCAGTGAGCGACGAGCATGGCAAGCGATTTCACCAGGACATTGCAGCAATGGAGAAACGCTATCAGGGCAAATGGAGCCCATCAATGTTTGCAGACTATTGCTGGACAGTGACAAGAGATGCTCCATTTAATGAATACAAGAGACAAGCCAAGAAGTGCCAAGTAGACACTGAATAGGACTAAACTATGTACATAATAGTTTTTTGCCTTTTGTTTCATAATACATTTTATTTATATAACCCTTTTGCTGATTTTTAAAGTGTTACATTAAACAGGACAGGTGAAATATTATCATGTAAAGCAACCATAAACACATGAAAAGACCTAGGTTTACAGTTTATGATTAAAACTCTACTATCTGCACAATATGCATAGACATAAAATGTAAAAACTTAAATATCTTAGAAACAGTAGCCAATCAGTTGTTTTAATTGTCATATTTGAATTCAGCACATCAAAATACATAATAAATATCACATTTTATCTGTGAAGCAGACGACTTCTAAAAAATTGTAGACCAGTGTATTCAGGGTAGCTAAAATTGCTTTGTAATTTTTAAATGTGATGCTTATTGATTTGTAGAGAAAGACAAGTAGTAAGAATGGGTAAAAGAATGGAATTCAAGCAAAAGAAATTTATGAACTGGTTTATAAAATGTGGTCCCTGTGCATTTTTAAACTCTCGGGTCCTTTGTATCATCAGCATCTTGTCATTTGAGACATAATGTTCACAAGACTGAAGGAGTGATTTGTCCGTTCTGTAAAGTAGAAAATCAAAGATCGCACCTTCACAAAATTCCTAATTTAAATAGTAAGTGTTTTAAATGAATGCTGAATAGATTGTTTAAATAGTTGGTTAAATGTTTTTCAGTAGTGACTATAATGTACTTAATATTTTGGTGCTTGAAATGGGAAATTTTGCACGCTTACTGGGCCCAGCAACAGATTCTGTCCCAGAAGTTACAGCATGAAATTCTGACCACCTGGGATTACAACTGAATATTTGCTTAAATTGTTTTACAGAATTGGTGAAGGAAGAGCATGCTGGAGTTTAGGAAATGCATACACAGCATTAGGAAATCATGACCAAGCTATGCACTTTGCAGAAAAACATTTAGAAATTTCAAGAGAGGTATGACTTGCACATTCTTATGTCTTGGCTGTTGGCTTCTCCTCTTGAAGATCTTTCAAATGTCACATATCCAGACTGCATGCCACATTGTGTTTGGAGGAAGAAAATAAAAAATCTGTACCAAAATAGTGTCATCTGGGTAGGGTTAGTTTACAGTGGCCCCAGTAAATCTGTGTGACAAGGAAAAATAGTTGAAATGAAAAATTGTGGCTTTGTGCATGTTTGCACCTAATGCATTAGTAAGAGGTTTCAGGAACAGTCTTTCTATATGGAAATGTCACCACTGTGGTGGTATCAGGGCCATAGACACAAAGTAATCATGTAATATTCTTGGAAAGCAAAAGTACAGCATTCGTAGATTTTCTTTAATAACAAAAATTGGCAAAAATAGCCACATGCAAGTTGTCAGTAGACTCATTCTTCACTTTCTATTTTCTGTCACCTTGTGAAATGCTGTTCACTGTCTCTGGTGTATCAGTCAACTTCGCCTAAATGCACACCAGATTTTAAGATGTTGAACAGAAACTTTAAATACATAAGCAATGTGTTCTCATTTTGCAATTGTGGGCTGAAACATATTGTGGGCTGAGGTGGATATATATGTCTCAGCCTACAATTGAAAAATGAGAACACACAGGCATGCATATACATACATGCTTGCTGTGTGTTTGATTTTGATTCATGGACTAGGTGCTCAAATCATTAGACTGATACCAATAGTTACATTTGTAGAAATATGAGGAAATAAATAATAACCAAATAAATATATTCAAATGTACTTGGTTGCAGGTAGGGGATAGAAGTGGAGAATTAACAGCTAGACTTAACCTCTCAGATCTTCAAATGGTGCTTGGTCTAAGCTACAGCACAAACAACTCCATGATGTCAGAAATCCATGCTGTAGATAACAGTCTGAATGGTAAGTGCTTCCTTCTGGCATATTTTTTTAGCTGAAGTTGAAAGGAAAACATGATTGCTCCTTTACTGTGTTCAGAGGCTTTTGCATTTGTGTTTCTCAGTCCACTATCCCCCTTCCTGCTTCACCCACTCCCTCCAAGTATCTGCTTGTTCCATTTGGAATATTGAGCCTTTCTGTTTTGATTAAGGGACCTTTGTCTGTTTGGAAGACTTGCATCACGGTATCAGACAGGCCTGCGACACAGGCTGTCCCTCTCCTCTCCACAAGTGGAATGGTCTAAATTTGAGTGTTCCCCAACCACTTAAGGGGAGGAGAGAGGCTGATGTTGGTATGCAGATCCTCCAGAAATGTCAGTCCTCTAATAAAGAGGGACATTTGAGGACCTGACTTCTTTACAAATTAGAGGAAAAAACACTTAATACAATCCCATTTTTTAAAAAATAAAAAATTAGAACCACATTTATATGCATCTTAATAGAGCTGGAAAGGATGTGCACAAAATTTGGTTTTTGCTTTATAGTCCATTGTTTGCGTTTTGTCTTTGTGGCTAATTTTTTTTTTAATGAAAGTAAATATTTTACAGCACTTTTTTTAAAAGATAAAATCTGAGATATGACTGTTTTTATGTACCAGATTACAGGTTTGCCTTGCCTCCTTTCTCCTTAGCATTCTTTCTGGCATTAGGGAGCTGACAAAATTGTGGGCTCTTCTGATGTCCCTCTTCCTGTGTCTACACTCCTTACTCAAACCTTTCTCTTCCTGCTCCTATCCACATTTGAGTAGCCTCTTCAAAACTCAGTTGGTTTTCTGTGACTTTGTAGTGTAATGCCAATTTTTTTTAGCTAGTGCGTGGTATTTTGATACCAGAGCATAGCATTCCTGGATCAAAGACTCTTATTGCAAGGAGACCATCTATAGTTGTGTTTTTAAGGTAATTTAACATTAAACTCTGAAGTGCAAAACCAAGTGTTTTCAGCCTGTGTATTCTACAGATGTTTACTCCATGCTAATATTTTTTACTACATCATTTTGGAACTTAGAATTACCATGTCGTAAACTTTAGATGGTATATACCACAACATAGTTTTTAAATGTAGGAAATGCATCCTTCCCCTTCATAGGCAACCAACTTATTTAGCCTTATTTCATCTCTTCCCAAAGGTGCAAGATCCAGAGTAGGACGCCGTCACAGCATGGAAAACATGGAACTTATGAAATTAACACCTGAAAAGGTTGGCACTTCCTTTCTTTTTTCTGTTCTGAGCAGTAGAATTGCAGTGATGTTTCATAGCTTTCAGTGCATCAGTACTATAAAATGCCTAACATGGATCGTTCCAAATAAACTCTTCATTCAGTTGGTAGGAGTATAGGTTTTAGAGCAAGATAATCAGAATAGCTTTAAAAGTAGCTAGCAAAATCCTTTCATTGATCAAGAAGTGTCAAGCAGATACAAATCTAGAGAATTCAGAGATGTTCAATAATTAGCTGTGGCAAAGAGTATTCATGATCAAAAGCACAATGGTAGCAAAGTCTGTAATATGTAATGGTTTTTTGGAGGATGTTTGCTCAGGGATGTAAAATTTATTTTCTGCGGTACACATCAGGAATGTGTATTTGCCTGAAGAGCTTCAGTTTACCTGGGTAGTCAAGAAGTGATTCAGAATAAAATGAAAGGGAAGCTGTCCAGAGAGCTTCATAGAGCAATCATTCCTCAGCTATGAAATCATTTCATATTTTTATTTATATATCATATTTTATAGTGTATTTTGTTTGAGGCTCTCAGAACACTTTGAAACAATTGAGCCTTTCAACATTCATGTTAAGTAGATACATTTTAGAAATGTAAAAGCTGAGGCACCGGAAGGTTCAATGGAAAGTTACACAGGAAGTCTGTCAGAGCTGGGAATAGAACAGAGGTTTCATGACTAGTGATGTATCTTAACCTCAAGGGAAGAGTTATCTAAAATGAACCTGTTTGCCTCACAAGTCAAGTTGACAGTTTTTATATAAATCCTTGTTTCCCAAAGCATTTTAATGGGAGGTTGGAATTTCTATTCCAGCTTCCATCCTGGAACACTGTTGTTCTTCGAGTGCTGTCCCTGTAGGTGCTCCGCTTCAGGTGACAGTGCACCTTGGCGCCATTGATTGGAGATCTTTGGTAGCAGTGCCTGGTTGGGGGACATGCACTCAACTGTTGTCTTGCAGCGTGGTTAGGGTCTGCCTGAGCACATGCGTCCCACATCCTCCTCAGTTCCTTCTCAACCGTCCTCGGGGCAGTGCTCATCGCTTCCCTGATTACTGCAGAAAATAAATAGAGAAAAATAGAAATAGTTAGCTAGCCATTTCCCAGTTTTCCCTTTCCTTTATCATAGTTCAATAGTCCTAAAAAAAAAAAAAAAATTCCCTCAAGTTAATCTCTTGTTGAAACTTCGCCGGCAACTCATACTTTCATTATGCTGCAGTTGCCAGGCTTTAAGAAATGTGGCTACAAGGAGTCTGTGCTGCGATTGGACTGGCACTCACTCTGCGTTACATGTCTTGGCGAGAGACACGTCCCTATGAAGTGTCTCCACTGCACCCACTTTAAAACTAGAGCTTGCTGTGACGGAAACTTGCGGCTAAAAATGCCTCTCAAGGAGAAAGCCCTGCAGCCACCTATGGAGAAGGGCAGAAAACCTTCTCCCTCATGTTCCCCTTCCAGGTCAGAACTGACCAAGAGCCTGTCTTCAGCCTCTCATGCAAAGAGGCCTGAAGTCCTAATGTCTCCTTTCAGAGACACTCAAAAGGGTAAAGGATCTCCCTCAAGGTCTTTACCCTTGGTGCTGTCAGCGCCGAGAGCAGGCAACTCTGACCGCCCCAGCACTTCAGCAGCTACTCACACAGGGCACAAAAGCAGGGACCCGACTTCCCGCAGAGGGAAGCTCTCCTCTGCACTGGTCCTGACAGCACTGACAGTGGAACCGGGTGACGTTCCATCGAGCCTGCATGCCACTGCTGGAGCAGATTCCAGCCTCCTGCGGGGCTCTAACAAATGTTTCACAGCTCCTACGAAAGTGAAACTAAAATCCCTCTGGGCTGCTGCTCACACTCCATGTTCCACAGCACACCAGCCTCTGGAGCAGCAACAATTCCTGCATCAGCAGGATATCTCTGTGGCTCCTGAGCCTGATTCTCCGCTGCTCAACAGGGAGCACTCACTGTTTGAACAGCTGCTCTCACCACCTCACCTGGCTACTTTCACTGTAGACCAACAAGGTGACTGCCTATCAGAGCCATCTCCTATGATGAGATGTTAAAAGTGACAAACTTCACCATCTCCCTTTTCCACAGTCTAACCTTGCAAATAAATGTCCAAAAATCCACCCTAATACCTACACAGCATATAGAGTTCATTGGAGCTCACCTGGACTTGATTCGAACCAGAGCCTTGCTTCCACACAACGGATTCCTCGCTGTTATGCATCTCATACTCACGATCTCTGTTCGCCTTAAAATAAAAGCAAGAACCTGCCTTCAGCTTCTTGATCACGTGGCTGCTACCACCTTCGTTGTCAAATATATCAGGCAGCACATGAGATGTCTTCAGGGTTGGCTCACCTCCAACTCCAAACCCAACAGACTGTTTCTGCATAACACTGACTCCGCCACCGAACGTATTGACTTCCCTACATTGGTGGACAAAACAAAAAAAACCCTATGCATGGGCGTTCCCTTCCATCCACACTGCCCAGTACTCATGCTTACCACGTACGCTTCCCTGATAGGCTGGGGAGCGCACCTAGGCGACCACAAAGCACAGGGTTGCTGGTCCCTATCAGAGTTGTGTCTGTACATCAGTCTCACACTCAGCAGACACTTCTCTGAGGAACACGAATGGGAACGACATCCCATGATACTCCAACAGCTCTTATCCCACTGGGGGACACTGTCAATAGACCTGTTTGCCACTCCTCAAAACCGCAAATGCCATCTATTTTGCTCCAGGGACTCAGAAATGCATCTCTAGGAGATGCATTCCTTGAACAACTCCCTCGTGTATGCTTTTCCACCAATTCCACTGATACACGTGGTTCTATACAAGCTCCCAGAGGATGAGACCCAGGTCATACTTATTGCCCAGCTTGGCCCAGACAGACATGGTATCTTTACCTGCTATGCATGTCCATGTTCTCCGTGCTCTTATGAAACCCCATTTTGAGCCCCTGGCTACGCCATCCCTGCTCCACATGCCCATGAAAGTGGGCATAACGTCGCGCTCTGGTGGCCTACCCTCCCTACACCATTTTCTCTAAAGACAAGGTGGTTATGCGACCCCAACCCAAATTCCTCCCCAACGTGGTGTCTACCTTCCACCCTAACCAGCCAATATACTTACCTGTATTCCATCCCAAGCCTCACATGACTCCACAGGAAGCAGTGTTACATCCCCCCAACGTCCGACAGGCTCTTGCATTCTGTCTTGACAAAACTAAACGATTTTGTAAATCCTCTAGGCTATTTATTTCTACTACCGAGAGATCAAAAGGTGAGGCTATCTCTAAGCAAAGACTCTCCAAGTGGATCTCAGACTGCATTAGATCCTGCTATCAGACCCAGAATGTTCAACCACCAGAGTGTATTAGCACTCATTCTACTAGAGCAGTGTCAGCATCCATTGCCTTCCTTCACAACGTACCTATTACGGACATATGCAAGGCCACATGAGCAGCTGACCACATGTTTTTCTGAATATTATGCGATCACATGGGATACCACAGCAGACACCATAGTCAGCCATACGGTACTGTCTACCGTTGTCCTTCACGCAACTCCAAAATCCCACCAACCATAGTGGGTACTGCTTCACAGTCACCTGGAGTGGAGCACCCACAGGGACAGCACTCAAAGAAGAAGAGAAAGTTACTCACCTTGCAGTAACTGAGGTTCTTCGAGATATGTGTCCCTGTAGGTGCTCCACTACTCATCCTCCTCCCTTCTACTTTGAAGTACAAATCACACAACTTTACGGTAGAGCAGGAACTGAAGAGGATGTGGGATGTGCGCACTCAGGCAGACCCTAACCATGCTGTGAGACAGCAGCTGAGCGTGTATATCCCGACCAGGCACTGCTACTGAAGATCTCCAGTCAATGGTGCTGGGACACACCATCGTCTGGAGTAGAGCACCCACAGAGGGACACATCTTGAAGAACCTCAGTTACTACAAGGTGAGTAACTTTCTCATCCCCGATCTCCAATAGTACAAACCTATTCTCTAGTTTTGCAGATAAGAGGGTTAAATCTCTTCCAGGACTGACATGTTGGGTGGCTGATGGTACTGAAGTTTGTCACTTTTTGTACTCTGAGCCCTTTCTGGGACTGATATACAAGATCCTAAGTTTTCCCTCCAGCCTGCATCTCCCACAACATACAGCTGAACATTCAGCTAGTTCCAGCTGAAGTTTTTTATCTTGTACCACTCTGATCACTTAAACTGTTGCTTAGGTGATACCTTTTAAAAATATGGGTCCTGTATGGGACAGTATAGGTTGGAATACTGTGTAATAAGTTTTCTAAGGTGCTTTTATAATAAACCAAAACTAAATATTATAACCTAGCTATAACAAAGGACTCCCTTCAAAATACTTTTCTTACAAACTCAAGAAAAGAAGTTTAATTGAGGGATGAGGTTCCAAAGGCATAATGTGGGAGGAAAGCCCAGCTTAGGAGCCTGCTCTTAGGAGTTTAGATAAGGCCTAAACCAGAGGATCTGAAAGACCTCAAGATATGGCTAGAATATCCAACATGAAGAGACTGTACAAATAAGGTGTTAGTGCCAGCCAGTGAATGGCTTTGTCAGAGCCAGAATATTTGTTTAAGCTTCTAATGCAGCTGTACATAATTAAGTCAAGAGGGCAAAAAATACTGGAGCACTAATCTCTGACTAGGAATCTGCCTTGTAGCATTAACCAAATTTAGGTCCCTGATATCCTTCTGTTTTGGCAGCCACCTCTGCTTTCAGAGCCATGATGCTACTGTTGTCTGGCATCTATGCAACAGGGGAGAAGTCTGATTCTAAAATTCAATTGCACAGGTTCCCTATGAAAAAGCTCTAAAAGGCTCCTATGTCACAAAATGTTGTTTTTTGGAAGCTGCCATTGATTTGTAATTATCACTGAATTTTTGTTTTAGAAAAGCATTTTGAGGGGAATTTGTTGGGGATGCAAATGTGTTTTGTATTTTATTTTGGTACGTGAGGATGAAATCAATGAGCACTTAATTCCTTTTTTGTTGTTGCTTTTGTATTGGACCACTTGGAGCTGCTCCCTTACCTCCAGTTTCTTTTCCAAGCCCTACTGCTGGAGTCTTTCTTTGTAAAAGTGTTATACACTGGTTGTGTATATGTTGTCGTGCCATTGTTATTTTGCCAGAACATTGGGCTAGGCTGAGAATTTTTAATGATAAAGTGTGGAAAATGCCAGTAGTGTCTACCAAATCTTCCTGTACACTTCAGGCACCCAAAGTAACAGCTTTCCTGCCTATTGCTATGTAGGAAATGTTTCCTGTTTAGTTTCTAATGCAACTGTAATCAAATGGAATGTTTTGTCAACCAGGTGTCAAAATGTGATTCGTATATCTTAAGGATAGTGCGTCGTCTTACTGATCTGCAACTATGTTCTTTTTGGGAGACAAGATTTCAGGCTGGGAATTCCCAAAGTCAAAGTCTGAAATGGAGAGAGCTAAATTCATCCCAGTGAAGGCAGTGGAGTTGCATGTGATGAATTCAGCCCAGATTATCAAACCATTCATTTCATAATCATCTACCACATAGAATTGCTAGGCTGTATAAAAGGACCTTTTCCAAAGGTCCTGGCATTCCTGGATATAATTATGGTTTATTAGGGTTTTTATGAACATAATAATTTTGGGTGACTTATAACACTGCCAATACTCTAATCTGAGAAACACATCATTGTCAAACATTGTTTTAGTGGAGCTGCTTTTTGTGCACGTTGAGGAGGAAGAGAGAAGTCAATGGTCTCTCTGCCAGGAGTCCATCCTTCTGCGGGGGAAAGGAAGAAGAACAGCCAATTCTGGCTTGAGAGGCAGATTCTTTAGGTGTTAGTGGCTCAATAGTACAGAAGACTGCCTGACAGCACATCTAATAAGGTCCACACAAATTCTAGAAACAGAGCCCAGCGAATCAGTGGATATCCGCTTTATATCCACAAATATCTATATCTGTGGACTGTTTTTGTGGATCACGAATGGGTGCAGATACAAAATTTAATATCTAAAGCCCTGTGGCTATCCGCAGATCATTTTTGTGGATGGTGGCTCTACCTAGAAGTGTGAAACTACTCAGATGCCAGATATGTGGGAATACCATTCTTTAACCTCAGTTTAGAAATACTGCAGGAGAGGAGAGTTTATAGGTAGTTGTTTTTTTTTTTAAAAAAAACAGACTAGTTTAAAGAGAAATCTGAATTCCTTTACAAAATACAAGAACTTGGGGTCACCACATTAAATTAATGGGCAATAGGTTTAAAACAAACAAAATAAAGTATTTCTTCACAGAACATACAGTCAACCTGTGGAACTCTGCCAGAGGATGTTGTGAAGGTCAAGACTATAATAGGGTAAATAGAACAACTACATAAGTTCATAGAGGATAGATCTATCGATGGCTGTTAGCCAGGATGAGCAGGGATACAAAACCATGTGCTGAAGTGTCCCCATGCCTCTGTTTGCCAAAAGCAGAGAATGGGCAACATAGGATGGATTACTTAATAATGATAATCTTTTCTATTCATTCCCTTTGAAGCACTTGTCTTAAAGCAGGATCTGGGCTAGATGGACCATTGGTCTGACCCAGTATGGCCATTCTTATATTAAGGGGTTTGACTTCCTGAGGAAGAGACAAGTTTACTTTAAAAAAAGCTCTAGCATTTTAATTTACAACCAAAGTTACAGTTCTAAATGTCACTGACAATATTGAAAGATTTTAATTCTATTATTCTCCCTGAATGGAATGTACTTTCTTTGATTCACTGACATTGAGCTCATTTCCTATTGTGCGGTTTCACTATTGTGTGTTAGAGATAATAGAGGATTCCATAGTCACAAGTCACAGGTGATGTGACTTAACAGTTAAATTTTGTTCATCCATCTACTGAAAGGGAAAATATCTAGAGATTATTCACTGATGGGGAGTGAAGCTAATTAGATGATAGGCAGCAGCATATGTAAAGAAGGCTTGTTTCATCTGACTCTTGTTTTCTTAGATTCAAAACTGGAACAGTGACATTCTTGCTAAGCAGAAACCCCTGGTTGTCAAACCTTCAGCAAAGCTGAACTTTGTAAATCGACTAAAAGGCAAAAAGTACAAAAATGGCACATCCTCCAGAGTTTTGCAGGATGCTAGTAATTCTATTGACCATCGACTTCCAAGCTCTCAGAGGGTATGTTTAAACCTAAACATGTTTAATTGTTTGCTTGGTGAAAATTTCTAAATTACAAATGAGTGTTCATTTCTGGAGTTGTTAATTTCCGTTCTTATTGTTTACTTGTTCAGAAAAAAGTGATTAAAGTACAGTAACTCCTCGCTTAACATTGTAGTTATGTTCCTGAAAAATGCTACTTTATGAAAAATGATATTAAGCAAATCCAATTTCCCCGTAAGAATTAATGTAAAAAGCAGGGAGTAGGTTCCATGGAAATTTTTTCAACAAGACAAAACTCGTGTGTGTGACACGCACACACAAACACACGTGTATAAGTTTTAAACAAACAATGTAATACTGTACACCGCAATGATGACTGTGAAGCTTGCTTGAGGTGGTGGTAAGAGGGTGGGATATTTCCTAGGGAATGCCTTACTGCTTAATGATGAACTAGCACTTGGCTGAACCCTCAAGGGTTAACACGTTGTTAATGTAGCCTCACACTCTACAAGGCTGCACGAATGGAGGGAGGAGATGCAGCATGACAGAGACACACAAGCTCCCTCCGTGTCTCCCCCCGCCCCCGCTCTGTGGAGATGAGGTACAGGAGTGGGATGGGAGGGAGACACCCTGACATAGCACCCCTCTTGCCTCCCCTTCTCTCCCCCACACAGCAAGCAGGAGGCTCCTGGGAGCAGCTCCAGGGCTGAGGGCAGGAGTGGCACATGGCAGTGGGGGAGGGACAGCTGAACTGCTGGTAACTGATAGCCTGCTGGGCAGCTGCTGCACAGGGAACTTAGGGGAGCGGGGAGCTGATGGGGGGCTGCTGATCCACCCTGGTTCCAAGCCCCCACCAGCAACCTCAAACAGGCTGCTATATTTCTGCAAGCAGTGGACAAAGTAGGCAGCTGCCAAATAATGTTAGAAGGGAGCATTGCACAAATTTAAACAAGCGTGTTCCCTAATTGATCAGCAATGAAACAGCGCTAACCAGGACGATGTTAAGTGAGGAGTTACTGTACAGAACTAGCTTTGTCACAAGATTAATATGTACAATTTTGTATTAAATTTGAAAGAAGTGAAGCAAAAAGAATTGTTAACTTGATAAAGGTCAGAGGAGAGAATTCATTTGTGATGATGAGAACGAGAGTAGCAACTGGAAACATGTCTCTGGCTTATACCTGGCAGCTTTATTTTCCTGGTGACTAACTCTGCCATATAATGCTCACATTTCAGTTGTTTTAAACAATCTTCCACAAGCAGGCTTGTTTTGTTGACTTGATCACCTTCCACTGTCATATTGTGTTTTAAGCAATATCCAACTATCAAACGTGAAGGGATTAAACTGCCACAAGCTTCTGCATTACAGTTCAATAGGGGACAATTGTAACCCAAAGTTTCCCTGACTCTCTTGCCTATCTTTTCAGAAAAACAGTCCTGATATGACTGGAGATGAAGGGTTCTTTGACTTGCTGAGCCGCTTTCAAAGCAACAGGATGGATGATCAGAGATGCTGTTTCCAGGAGAAGAGCAGAATGACAGCTGCAACAGCGTCCTCCACCCCCTCTAAAACAATGAGAAAATGTACATTTTTTTTGATTGTTTGTTTGAAAATATCTACCCAGATCATGTGCCTCTGGTTGGGGTTGATGTCAGTCTTTTAAACTGTTGTAACACCCAAGATTTACTGTTCCAAGACACATTTCCAGACTAACTTGTTTGCTTTCTCCTTCCACCTTCAGCCTTTTCTACTTCCATGGTCTCACCACACACTGATGAATTTTTAGATCTACTTGCAAGCTCACAGAGCCGCCGCCTAGATGATCAACGAGCCAGCTTTAGCAATTTACCTGGGCTTCGTCTCAATCAGCACAACAGTCAGTCAGTCCTTGGCCACCTAATGACTAGCAACAACAGAGACTCAGATGATGACTTCTTTGATACCTTAATAAAATGTCAAGTAAGTCAATAAGAACGGTATGTGGAAAAATTCTGCTCAGTTACATCGGATGGGGCTATTATATCACACTGAGGGTCAAAAGAAGTGGGTGTTCGTGTAATGTGCCCTCATGACACCTCATTTACATCATCTCAAAAATGGGGGTAATGCCTGTAGCTATAGAGCACTTCAAAACTGATATATGAAAAGCACTCAAAGTGCTAGGTGCCGTAATGTGCAGAGTTGCTGAGAAAATTCAGTGAGAGTTTTTCATGTTTTTAACTTACGTCACTGCAATATTTACAATCAACATCAGTAAGACTCTTGATATTAGAAATATTAGGCTCTAATTTCAATCTGTGAATGAAACCTTCCGGTTTCATCTTTTAGAATATATTGAAATGATGAGTACGTTGAGGTTTTTTGACTGCTTGCTCATGTCAGTTCCATGGTAGGTGTGCATGCGCAAGATGCACAGTTGCTGGATGTTTTTCATTAGTGGTGGTTATCGGGGCTGGCCCTTTTACCTCCTGGAGCCTGTTGTTATGCGCCAGTATAAAGGGCGCTGCTAGCCCCTTACTCTGTTCCTTCTTATTGTCTGGGACAGTTGCTGAAATGTTTTACCTTCCAGTGGGTTTTGGACTTTGTTGTTCTATAGATATAGTTTAAAATGTAGTTGTTAAAGTAGATAGCAGTCCTGTATTGGGGCATGCCTTGGTCCCCGGGTTTCACTGTCTGCTGCCAGTAAACAACCCCCATTCGAGCTGCTTAAATACCTCGGAAAAGCCCACATAAAGAATGGGTGCAAAATCTGCAGGGCTTCAGGACATGCACACAAAAGGACAGGGACATTCGTCTGAAGGCCGTGTTATTGGAAGCAGCACATAGACTGATCTTGGAGTTGTGCCACTCTGATTTTGCACTGAGCAATCAGCCAGGGGTATGACGCACTCCCCCGGCACCATTCACCATCTTCTGTGCCAAGAAGAGGTACAAGAAGCTGCGCACCAAAAGAGGGCTAGCTGGGGAGTGATTGACGGGCCACTTGTCCTCCCGAGCTGCGGTCTGTAGTGGCGACTCCACCCAGGGCAACACTGATTCCTGGGAGCAGTCAGGGCATCGTGCAGGTGTGATCCCCATTGACACCAGAAGTATTGCAAGCAGCAAAAGACCTAATGTCCCTCCTGGTGCTGCCCGTGCCCTGAGATCCTCAAACAGCTTTCTCAGAGTTGTTCAAAGTGGTCCCCACCAGAGAGAGACTCCCCTCCCCACATGGGCTCACCTCAGTAGCCTCTGACATGCAACCGTTCTCCAGCTTCACAGCACTGATCCCCACATGGTGACACACATCCACAATCCCATGTCAATAGTCACTGGCTTCACAGCACCAGTCTCCGACTCCCCTGTCACAGCCGACAGGCGGAAGCAGCAATGGCTCCACCATGGTCTCTGCAGAAGGAGTTCTCATCGGAAGCTCCATCCTGAGGAGACACCAGCACCAGTCTTATGCATCAGACTTTTGTGCCAGACCTTCTGCGGATGCTTGGCCACTGGGGCAGCGATTGGTGCAATGGCAGTTAATTCCCTCCAATACCAGGATCCTACTCCCAGCTGTCATCCTTGGTTGTATCCAAGAGGTGAACCACTCTGCTGCCCCAGCTGGTGCTGGGCTCAGACTGCAACCCCAATAGTGGAGGCAACCCCTATGGTAGTAGCCTCTTCCTCATCATCCCTAGACATAGAGATCATGGGTCCTGCCAACTCACTGCCACCACAGGACTTCAGAGTTCATCAAGAGCTCCTTAAATAGGTCACCACAAGGTGGAGGAGCTCAAGGAGCCCATGGACAGCCTGTTTGACATTTTATCTGCAGTGGCCCCCTCCAAAGTGGCTCTACCAGCCCATGAAGGGGTGTTGAAGCTGGTTAGGGTTCTGTGGCAGATCCCATCTTCCCTGCCTCCAACCTTGAAAAGGGCAGAGAAAAAATACGCCCCAGCTAAGGGGTTTGAATATATATACTTGCACCTTCTCCTTTTCAGTTTTTATAGCATTGTCTTTAACTTGATAAAGTAGCAACCTGTTTCTACATTACTGCATCCAACTTAGTACAAAATTAGTGATTTTTAAAAGGAATGCCTGAAGCATTTCACCCTGGACATTTTCAGACAGATTTAAACTTCTAGTTTCATTACATGCTGCAAGTGAGAGGAAAAAATTAAAGTAATAACTAAAACAATCAACAGTGCCAGTAATGCAGGATGGTTGGTTGAAGCTGCAACAATAGTAGCTGCAAGCCTCCATACAAGAAAAGTATTCCCACTTAATGCACAATACATATCTGAAAAGAAAAGAGTTGGTTTCTATGCTTGCAGAAGATGCTGTTCAAGAAAGAAGTATTACGTGCTCAGATAGCAAATAATGCAAACTTCTCTTCTGTACTCCTCCTCAACTTGTGATGTATGGTTGGGTGCTTTATGTTATCTAAATCCAAGCAGGTACAGTATAGTATACTGTAGTCTCAAGGCACTTTGTCAAAGATGGAAAATTCTTCCACTACTACCATCAGCCTTAACCTTAGTTAGGTGATTGATTGAAAAAATATGATTGTTACAGGGAAGCTGGGATAGCATTCATTGGAACTCTGGGGAAGGCTGCTTCTGTATACTTGTGTCTAGCTATCATAAGTTTGTGCTTTGTACAAACAGGACTTTGATTAAAATATTCATGGTATGCATTTTACTTAAAATCTACAAATAACTAAATTTACAAAAACATTGAAGGAGGTTTTGAAGGATTTTAATGGATTACAGCTGATCACGCTACTATCAGTCTCAGCACAAATGTGTCTTGATCTAATTAACAAAACTGGAACCTCATGTGGACAAAACTTTAATACAGAGAAGCTATGAAATATTTCTACTACTTAACATGAGTGATCTGAAAAAGGTCAGGCTGAGTCCAGAACAAAAAGAGAATTAATTGGAATGTAATCATTAGTTTGTTTTCTTAACACTGAAGATCTTGAATTCTACCCTAAATCTGTTGCAGTAGCCACAGAAGTGCCACACTTTATTTCCACAATTTGCCATCAGTCTCATGCAAAGTTGGAGAATATTGTGTAGACATCTATTCAGTTTTTAAAATAACTACACACTCCTGTGCAGTCAGTACAGCAGTAATAGTGTGTACTTCAACACATTGCTGTAGTTAAACCATAGCAACAGGCTAGATGCTTTAAACTAAGTTGGCAAAAATGTGCTTGTATCCAAAAGAAGGAAGGAGTATAATAGGTAACTAGTAGCCTGGTGGCTCTTACTGATGATGTATGTGTTTTGTAGAATCGTCTGCCTTCCATTCTGTATAATGTGTACTTTCATGTTGGAAAGGCAGATATATTTAAGGTGGTGCAGGTATTTTTCTCATCAAGCCTTTGTGGGGTCTTACACTTAGTTCAGAAAAATGATTTGGGTTTTTCCAGTGTGAGGAAAATATTTACACCCCCTATTGGAGATAATAGGGGTTGCACAGGATGAAGTCCACAGCAGAATTTGGTGCTAGGAAAATTACTACTACTTAGTCCGCCACTACTAGGACACATTTTAAGTGTGGCGTTACTGCCAGAGAGGAAGGGATGTAAAACAGTCTCTCATAAGGTTAGAAGGGATGGCAAGGGTCATATCGATGCAGGCTTCTACACCCTCCCTAGGCAGTCTGTGGTAGAACATGAAATCTGTTGTGATGAGAAGATTGCTGTAAGAAATTACTTAAAGGACATTGCAGCAGACAATACAGATATACTTACAGAAAATACTCTAAAGCTAAATAATCTTTATCTCTTCAGTTTGTCCAATGTGTTTTACTGTGCTTTTAAGTGAAAATAGCAAAATGAGAATCTGTAGCCCCCCCCAAAATAGCTTAAACTATAGAGGGTCCCACCCACCTTTCCACTGCTAACAGTGGAGTGGGATCAAAACCAGAATTAACTGATTTTGTATCTTTTATGTAAGATACAACTGTACATACATACATACATAAATCCTGATTAAGGATCCTGCTACAGGTTTGTTTGTGGCATTTACTTTAATGTTTTTAAAATAAGTGTCCCTTCTTCCATTCCTTTCTGTTTTGATTTTCCATTTTATTCCTGAGTTGCAAAGTTAAAAACATAGCTGAAGCCTTTTGTAATTGCATCCTACTTTATTAACTACTGAGTGATAGTTAATAAAGTAGGACACAGAAATCAAAAGGGGAATGGAAATTAACTATCTCTTACATGACCCATGTAAGGGATAAATGGCACTAATAAGGTTGAGGGAGAGTCCAGTTTCCATATATATAGGAATACAAAACCAAAATATTGTAAGCTTATTGCTCACCTTTCCTTGTCACCAAAATATTCCCCTGTGAAAAAGGTTATTCTTTTAATACTTACTATGCACACCTCAAGGGGCTTACCAGAAACTAAACTAAACCAAATCACATTCTTAACTAAACACACACCTGTAATACAGGATGTTTTTGATGAGACATCTTCAGTGCATATGTTCTAGTATTTCCCAACCAACTGCTAGAGGGGAGGGAAGGCTTTGAGCTGCCAGCACACATGGTAAGTGGATGGGGCTCTATACCCTTAGTATTAACCATGCCAATATTCTAGATGCAATATTTTTATTAAACCCTGTTTTACTAATGGGAAATTCTGATGGCTTTTAATGAATCCGTTCCTGTGCATAAAAATAAATTTTCTGCAGTGAGACAATACAGAATATTAACAATGAAACAGTAATCATATTATTGTATGATCTTTTGCACACTTCTGACAAGCATTGGTTTAATTTTTATCCCTTGTTAAATCTTTAGGGTTCCAGATTAGATGATCAAAGATGTGCTCCACCATCAGCTCCCACAAAAGGACCAACTGTACCTGATGAAGATTTCTTCAGCCTTATTTTGAGATCACAGGCCAAGAGAATGGATGAACAGAGAGTCCCTTTACCCTCCAGTAGAGAGAACAAATCCTAACAAGAACTTTTAGAAAGAGAAACCTTGTTGGAACTTCAACTACAGAACAAAGATTAGGAGATCAGATTGTACTATAATTTTTAACAAAGAATCTATCACTTTCCTTTGTTTGCAGGGAAAATGATCATATGCCTTTAAAGGAAAAAGGGTTTTGTAGCACTAATAACATTTCGATATTCAGTTCAAAGTGTATTTTCTAAATACTTTTACTTTTTAAAAAGTGCTAGTAAACTGACAGTTCTCCACTCTTGTGATCAGTGTTCTGCAAAAGGTACAGCCTACACTTGCTATTACTGCTAGAGATTAACTGTATGTCAAAGCTTAAATGAGTCAGAGTACTTTAGTTAGCAAAAAGAAAGTGATAGCACTGTGATCAGTAAGATGTAGTGTTTAAGGTACTCTGCTTTATTGATTAAAATGCTACAAGTTTATAGCAGTTTAAATTAACAGTAATACAAATTTCATAGTTCTGTGTGTCCTTTTAAAAAACTTTTTTTTCCAATTTGTATGTTTACCTTTGCTGGAAGGATCAGTTCATCCCTGGACCTTTTTTATACCCTTTTTTTTTAAAAAAAAAAACAAACCCACCCACAAACAAGGAATAAATTACCTCTGACGGCTTAGCTATTCCTCTCATCTGTGTGCCTCGAAAACCTAACTGGGATTGGGAAAAGTCATTCCCTGCAGCCCCCTCAGCTCAGTGAAAAACTTATGATGAATTATCTTGGTACCTGAATTCAGAAAAAGACCATTTTCTATTTAGCTTAGGACACAGTTTCTACTCTGTTATCTCCTAACTCTCAAGACTGCTTGTGTCTCATAGCTTAATCTGAACATATCACATGCTGACCACTTTTCTTAAAAAGCTACTTTTATTTAAATGCAAAAATAAGCTCTTGCTTTACAACCAGGCTTGGTTTACTTTGAAATACATACAGTTGCCTAGTTCTCCATCACAAATATTTTATAAACAGCTTCATCGGGCTAGTGTTAATCCATAAGGAGCAAAAATCTGAAGGATGAGAACTCACTAGGAATTAAGTCTTCTGGATTAAAGGGCAAGCTGTGAGTAGTGTCTCACTTGCCACCTGGCATTGATAAATTACTTTTTCTTTAATTGCTGCACTTTCATCTACAGTGGGGGTCCATTGCATCAGGGAGATAAAACCAGGGACCTAAGGGGTTTCTGGAAGATATTTAGTAATAGGCTGCTGACTTTGTTCCTGGAATGAGAAGATTTAAATGTTTATTAAACAGCAAGTGGATCCTGCAGTTCAGAACGTTCATCTCTCCTCCCCCAAATGATGTAATTACTCCAGTGAAGTGACCACTGTGTCAAAAGGGGCCCCATACATAATGCATTTTTGAGCCATGTTAGAAGGCGTGTTGTGCAACATAGAAATTGACGCATTGAGTTAGATCAGAGGCTCATCTGTTTAACAGCAGTCACTGCCAGATGCTTCAGAACAATCAACACATCCCACCTGGACAGCTCTAGGATAACCTGCTCATCACACAGTAGCTGGAATTATGCTCTGAAACAGTTTTTAGGCTCTGGAGCCTACTGGCTGCCCTTATGCATAGGAGCCGGAGCGGAGACATGCCCAGCATGGTGCCACAGCACACATGGAGCAGGGCAAGCTCCCTAGGAGGTGCTTGTGGGCCAGATTAAAAGGTCTACACCCCTGCTGTAGACTGATACTCATCTGCTTTAATCTACATACTACCTTTTCATATAGGAATTTATTGTCTCCAAACAGCTGGAGGGGCACAAAAATAACACTTAACTGCTCTAGAGAGAGCACTTAGATGAAGTGCACCTCCCTTTTCAACATGAAAATTATAAAAACAAATCAGTACCGTTAAGTTGTTAAATAAATAGTGAAAATTAAATTGTTCTAGGCTTAGCTGGAATAGCTATTAAAATGCACAATTATCAGCATACATACGCTGGCTGCTAGCTTGTGATGCTCTTTTCTTCGTGCAGCTGGTATAACACTTGCTGGCAGAACTTCAGGACTTTCGTAGCCATTTTGAAGTCTGATGTGATCATCTCTCTCTCTGAGTGCATCTC
Organism: Dermatemys mawii; assembly: GCA_007922305.1. Taxonomy (NCBI): domain Eukaryota; kingdom Metazoa; phylum Chordata; order Testudines; family Dermatemydidae; genus Dermatemys; species Dermatemys mawii. The sequence goes on along the minus strand of ML677352.1, from coordinate 12,927,145 downwards.
CTCTGTCATAAGGTCCTCTACTGAGGGGACCAACATTCTGTCTGTAACTGGCATCTGAATCACCTGCACTATAATTTATTTGTTCCTGGTGCTGTCTGTCACTTGGAGGAAGTGAAGGAGATGGTTCCTGCTCAGGACTTTTAAAATCTCTTAATGTAGCAACTGATTTTCCTGCACCAAAGCACAAACCCTAAAGAGAAGACACTGTCTCCTTAAGTATTACATGTTCATTTTGCAAATGGCAGTTTTCTTCTTTTCTTTTTACAGAGATACTTCTACATCTCTGCATGTAATTTCAGTGCATGATTTACCATTCTCTCAAGAGCTTTCCCACCTCAGAAAGTTACTCTTAAAATGACAAAGTGGTTTTTAAAAAGTACACAATTTCATTACATTAAATAAGTTTAGGAACAAACAAATTAATGTGTCTGAACAAATTTACCTGTTTTTGTAACAACCCCTAAGATCATTAAAAAAATATTTTCAGGTTTTTGCTGTCCCATTTTTTAAAGTCAATAGGATTTCACAATGTCCTCTCTCCACTAGTCCGTTAGTATGGGTATGAGCTGATTGCAGGATAGGTATATTTTTTGGAGCAAGCCTCCACAACACTCCCTGCTAATTCTAGCTCAGTCTTCTCAAGTACAAAGTGCCTCTGCAGAGGTTCTGTTATGGTCCAAACGAGCTGGTGTGAAACTAAACCCCATTTTCATTGTCTTTTTAGTTATTTTCCTGAAGCCTGATTTACAACTAAATATAGCCTTTTGCACGAGAAGATGTTAGTGTATCTATACAGACAGTTAAGAACTATATAGTTTAAGATTCTAAATAAATATAATTTCAATGTTTATATATTATGATGATAAATGCAATTTTTTCACTTAATTTACAGTAAGCTCTATTTGGATGGGGATTCGAATGTAATTAAATGCAGAAAAGCAGCATTTAAAAGTTGTTTTAAATAGAGCTCCCTTAAATGTGCTAGCCTCCAATCTAGGTTACTGCAGCTCACGGTGGCAAACACATCCCTCAAACTATGCTATAGAATAAGTTACAGTTGAGCTTAAATCAAATCTGTGATACCAGCACAAAGTGGGCTATTTTCTGCTGGATCACATATACAGCGTTACAGTGCTTACCCTGGGCAGGTTATGAGAAAACCAAGTTTTACTTTGAAATTCTGGTTGAAACATTCTGGTACTTTAATTTTCAGGTTATGTATTTAATCTCTAGTGTCAAAACAAAAGTAAAGTTTAAATTTGCGGGGGAGGCAGCAGGGCCAAGGCTGAACTGCAAGCTAAATTTCACCCATGTAAAAAATGGACACAGCTCTTATTAAATCAGAGTAAATTCTTGGCCATTTAAAAGACAGCATTAAGATTGTTATCCTTATTTAACAGATGCGGAAACTGGAGCATCTCCAAATCTGTAATGGTAACAGGCTTCACTATAAAAACAGCTCAGAGAAGTACAGCTTGTCAGTACTCACAGATGCCTGCGTAAGGGGGCCTAGGTCCAGCAAAGGAGTATTTGGCTCAAAATGAGCTCACATCAGCCATATATTTTAGCTTAAGAGGATTAGATTTATCATCAGTAAATGTCAAACATCAATTTCACTACAAACTGATGAAAAAGTATTTCCATCAATAACTGAAATGTACACATAGGCAAAGGAAGAAAAATGCTGCTTGAGAACCTATATAAGGCTATTTTGACATGTTGACTATTTGTTTTAATAGTTATCAAACTTTTTAAGTCTCCAAGTCAATCATGAATTGTCATAACTTCCCACAACTGTGAAAATTCAAACCGATAAAGAAAAAAGGTTAAAAATAATATCTGAAGAAGCTGTAACAAAAATAATCAAATTCGGTCAAGCCTACATCTAGTTCAGTGATTGTAACTGTAAAAAATATAAACACAAAGGAAAAGCAAACACACAAGAATCAAAGTTTAGACAAAACTTACGGCAGGGTTCACAGATTCTTTAGTTTCCTCTGGGCCTTCCATTAATTGAGCTGGACTGCCCTTTTCCATCTTTTCATGATCTCCTGTTTTATCAGTTGAGTTTTGCTGATTTGTTTTCTCCTTTTTTGAGCTGCAACTTGCTTGAGGTTCACAATTCTTTTCAGACTCTTGTTCAACTCCAAGCATGCGTGGTTTCTGCTCTTCAGGTGCAATCTCTCTATCATGGTTTTGATCTGCATTGGTTTTCACTCTAAAAATAGCTTGATCTTGAGACACTGGGTGCAATCCACACTGTAAAATAGATAATCTGTGTTATCTGGACAATTAATTATCATATTAAGTGATTTAACCTGAGCAGTCAGCCTAAAACCTGCTAGTATTTTATCCAGTGGTCTAAGCTATCATGAGACTGAGAAGCAGGACTCCCCAAGCTTATGAAGAATACCATAATTTGCGTTTTTTGATGAGCGTAAATAAATTTCTAATTCAGGAAACATTCATGAACTGAATTAGTTTCATGTATAATACACAAGAAATCTGACCTACAATTTACAGATTGATCTAAGTTTTTTTTTTTTCAGTTCCTTTCATTTGCAATCTTCATTCATAGGCTGACTTGGGAGTGAACTCAGAAACCACATATGAAGAGTTATTTATATCTACAGATACTGAAATCCTGCTAATGTTTCAATATTCAAAAATTTTTAAGCCACTTCAGCTCACTATCATTACATGAAGCTAATACTCCATGGTGTTTATTCTTTCAGAATGCTATATATTACCAGAAATATTAATCTACATACCATCCTTTCATACAGGAATTTATTCTCTCTGAACATCTGTAGGGGAACGGAATTAATGTGGTTTTTCAGATGATCAGGTAACTGCTCTAGAGGAGCACTTAGTTAAACTACATCACCTTTTTAAACATGAAAATTATAAAAACAGAATCTGTACAGTTAAATAGTGAAAAAAATTATTCTAGGCTTAGCTTGAATAGTTATTAAAATGCTCAACTGTTAAATGTACATTAGATGGTACCTTGTGATGCTCTTCTCTTTGTGTATTTGATGTATGACCTGGCGACAGAACTTCAGAGCTTCTGTTGCCGTTTTGAAGTCTCATGTGATCATCTCCTCTGTCATGAGGTCCTCCACCGAGGGCACCAACATTCCTTCTGTAACTGGCATCTGAATCACCTGCACTATAATTTATTTGTTCCCGTTGTCTGTCACTTGGAGGAAGTGATGGAGATGGTTTCCGCTCAGGACCTGTTAAATGTATTAGTGTAGCAATTGATCTTCCTGAACCATAGCAGAAACCCTAAAAAAAAAAAAGTCACAGTCTCCTTAAGTACAACAGACACTCACTTTCACAACTGGTATGGTTTTCTTCTCTTTTTCTACAGAGATACTTCTAGATCTCTATATTTCCACACAAGAGTGTTAAAGGGAAAATTTCAATATATGATGTACCATTCTCTCAAGAGCTTTCCTACTTCAGAAAGTTACTCTTAAGATGACAAAGTGGTTTTTAAAAAGTACACAATTTCATTACTTTGGAACAGAGTTTAGGAACAAACTTAAATTAATGCGTCTGAACAAATTTACCTATTTTTGTAACAACCCCCAAGATTACTGTATGTGAAAGATTAAAAACCTGAAAATATTTTTTTCATACTTTCTCATTTTTTAAAGTCAATGGGATTTCACAATGTCCTCTCTCCACTAGTCGGTTAGTATGGGTATGAGCTGGTTGCAAGATAGGTATATTTTTTGGAGCAAGCCTCCACAACACTCCCTGCTAATTCTAGCTCAGTCCTCAAGTACAACATGCCTCTTTCTGCAGAGGTTCTATTATGTGGTCCAACCAGAGCTGGTGTGAAACTAAATCAATTTTCATTTTTCATAAAGCCTGGGATTTTGAACTATTTTAATTCAAATAATTTGTGCTTACAGCAATTGAGAAATAATCTTTAAAAATGTAACAACTTTTTTCACTTTTATAGTTAACATATCTTGAATATGGAGAAAAATTCACATTGCTATGTTTTAAGTGAGGAGATCAACAAATAAATCACAGAAAAAAATAATATATCCAAGAAATAACTTTAAATTTTTACCCTCAATGTTACCAAACTGTTATTGAGATCTATGTGCACTAATGCTTCTAAAATTTTAGATCAGTTTTTGTTTTATTTTTAGTAATTGTGTGTGTTTTTAATAATTTTGTATGTCATGGATATTTGAACTATTCATTTTGTTTTAGGTTTCACTAATGTAATCAAGAACATATACTGACCAGAACAGCCACAGCTAGGATGATTAACACTGGAATCTGTAGCATCATTGGTATCTCCTTCATAAGGGCTTTAATAAATTCGCCAATTCCTTGCCCTACATGTTTCAATGGTTCTGTTACAAAATTGGTAAATGTAACAGCCAATGCCTAAAATAAGAAACAGTAACACAACGTGAGGATTCTTCTTCAGTTTCCAAATACAAAATGGAAGGGTGAATGGTTTCTTTAAGAACAGCATATACCTTTGTTGGGGGGACTAGCCAAATGGGATTTACTAGTATGGTTTCATAGTACTTCTGACAAGGATCATCCTGGAATGTCCATGAACTTCTAAACCATTCTACAGTTAAAAGAAAGCAAAAGTAATACAAATATATACAAAAGTGGCAAATGTATTTTATAATGATGTAATCAAGCATTAGGTGGAATTTACATTTTATACCCAACAGTCAGTTAATTTTAAGACTTCTCCCTAGAAAAATTAACTGAAATTTTACATGCCTGGTTTCAGCTCAGAAGTTAATTATATTTTTTAAAAAGTCATCGGTCCAGTTGGAAATTAAAGTTATCCAAACACAGGAGAAGGCTGGGGTAAGGAAAACTTTTCTTAAGATTAAATCCTTCCTAGCACTCTTAGACTTCAACACCTAGCACTAAATAGTCCTGAAAGTGGAAATGAGGTATCCAATTTTTGTATTGTGTAAAGAGAGAAAATATCTGGCACATATTGCACACAGCCACTGGAGTTTTGGGAATTTTCAGTGTTATTTTTTGCATATCTGTGATGAACTGGGATTTGTGCAGAGTGCTTTAAAATGTCGTGCGTAGTTTTGTAATTGTTAGAAGATTGGCTCTGTCTTCAGACAGCTACTGGCTAAGGGTGATAGTGGAGGAGCATAAGTGTACAGAAGGCAGTACTTGCCTAGTTCAGTACCTTAAAGGAGTGGTTCCCAAAGTTGGATCCCTGTAGTCCCGGGAGTCCACCCTGAGTTCTGCAGAGGTCTGTCCCCTGAGTCAAAGCTGAAACATGCTGGAACGGTGTTCCAGAAGTTTTGCCACACAGATGATGCCATTTTGTCCTCTGCTCACTGTGACCTCTCACACACTGTGCATGAGTGTGTGACCAGAGTTCCCATACTGGCGTAGATGTTTCTGTAGTACCTAGTTCGTGTTAGTGCAGTCCTGTTTGAAAGAGGACTACATTAACCAAACTAGGCATCTTTTAGTTTGCGCCAGCAGTATCCATGCAGGGCAGTTACTGCATAACACTTTGATACACTCTAAATCCTAACCCTTATAGTATGTACTGTAGCACAGTGCAGACATAGCCCTAGTCTCTGAATTAGTTTCCTACATGTTTTCAGGTGCAATTCCAGAGGTTGATAATTATCTTTTAAACTTTAAATAGTCTGCAACCCAAGTTTCACTCTCATTCTGCAATAACAATTCAGATCTCTTAGAGGCTCTTGATGTTAGTTACTGAACTCCCCAAGACCAGTGGCAAGACTGCATTTTCTTCCACTTCATAATCTATCACTGACGTGTCTGGCAAGTTTCAGAGCTGGACAGCCACTACTTTATTCCTAACAAAAAGACATGGTTGCTAACATTTCTGTAAGCAGCAAAAGTAATTCTTTCATGCTATCCATCATGGATGGTGTTACAAAAATGTATGCAGTATTTTAAACTTGAAGGTTTCTAGCTGCTATTGCAAGAAGTATGCTATAAACTTAAGATAAATAAGTTCAGCCATTTACTATTTAAAGTAACTGGATGTGTGCTGCAAAAGTATAGTTTGAAATACAAAGACTATTTCTGAAATACACTGGGGTGGGGGGAATCAACCTAAGAGACGTAACTTCAGCTACGCAAATAGCGTAGCTGAAGTCAACATATTTAGGTCGACTTACCGCAGCATCTTCATGGTGCTGAGTCAACTGCTGCTGCTCCCCCATTGACTCTGCCTGCGCCTCTCGTGGTGGTGGAGTACCCGCATTGACGGGAAAGTTGCTCAGGGATTGATTTATCATGTCTAGACTAGACACGATGAATCAATCCCTGACAGATCAATCACTACCCGGCAATCGGGCGGACAGTATAGACCTGCCCTTAGTTTAAGATATGGTATACTGAACCGTACAGGACAGCTGTGGAATATTCATGGGATAGAGAGATATTTCAGATACAGATTCTACTAGTCAGTGCAAGGAGAAGCTTACACCCAGGAGGAGGTGACATACCATAATATAGCTCATGATAAGCCTGTATCTAATAATTTTAGAGACCAAATACATAGCATGCTAATTGTGTGTTAGTTAAAGCAGTGGCTGGCTTACCTACTTATATGATCAGAGAATTTTTAATGCAAGATTAGTTTAAAAAAAACTACTTCTTGGGTGATGCCAGCACTGGCTTGTGTCTCATTTAATCACTGTTTGTCAGTTTTTCTTTAGATAAAAAGTATTAGAAAGAAAATATAACTAAAAACACCTCACCAAAAAGACTCTCACTCCAGTCCAGCTTCTCATCACATACTTTGTCATAATTTCCCATTTTGGCCACTTCAGCTTGATGCTGTGCAAAGGCTATCTGAAACAGAACCAGAATTAATCTTTGTAAAAGCAGTTTACACTGAATAAGAGACTATTATTTTCACTTTCTGCCATCAACCAAAAAGTTGCCTAAAATGTATTACAAATAAAAGAATCTGCAAAAGCAAAACACCACAGCAAATCAAATTCAGCTAAAGCCTATGATCCCTGAATAGGGAGAAGAATAATTATTTTTAGCTAGTCAAAGGCCTGGGCTACACTGGAGGGGAGGGCAGGTGGAAGGTGACCTAAGATATGCAACTTCAGCTACGCTAATAGCATAGCTGAAAATCGCAGTATCTTAGGTCGACTTACCTGACCATCCCCACAGCGACGAGTTGACCGCGGCCACTCCCCCACTGACTCCGCTTACTCCTCCTCCCGAGATGGAGTTCTGGAGTCGATAGGGAGCACGGTCGGGGATCCATTTATTGCATCTAGATGACACAATAAATCGATCCCCGATACACTGAGTGCTACCTGCCAATCCGGTGGGTAGTGAAACCGTACCCAAAAGGCACTGACTGCTTCCTTCACGATAAGGAAATGTTAAATGTAACACAATTTCTATAACTGAGCCAAACACTCACTACCCTCACCAATATTACTGGATTAAGAGGCAGGTACAAAAAGAAAGAACTTCTTACCATTTTCAGAAACAAAACCAGGCACATTTCTATTGTTTTCTGAACAGTTTTTTTAATTATTTTCAAATTTTAGATGTTAACACTGCTCACATAATTCCAGTTAGTTACAGTAAAAGAACTGTAACTGAAAGAAAGTCCACACAAGCTACTAAATAAAGCAATGGGTTAACATACTGGGATTGCAACATCAAGGCTGGTGAAACTGCATTTTGGGGTTTCTGGAGTGTTCTGCAGAATGTACCTTTCCATTTAAAAGAAGTTTTTAGCTCTGCTGGCTGCAAGAGATCCTTCTGATTGCAAATAACTTTAATCTGGATGAAAGGTACATACACTGAATGTAAATTTATATTTGTGATTATATGACAATGAATTTTACAAAAACATTATTTTGTATTACAACATTGGGGGGTTGGTTAAGATAGCACAAAGGATTCTGAGAGAATAGTATCATAGAAGGAAAGTAAGTTGCAGAAGAAAAAAAGGTTGAGAACCCATGTTCTACAACATCTGGCTACACATGATAAAACAAGTTATACAATATAGTTTAAGCTCCTAATTGTATCCAACATGTAACAGTGTTCTAGCAAAAAGATTTATCAATGCATACAGCATTTGGTTGGCTCTGTTCAAAATACGCAACATTCTAACTGAGGCAGCTATTTGACATATTTTTAAAAAGACATTACCCCAACAATATTTCTGGACGAAAATGTACTAATCACACTAATTTTCATCTCAGTTTTAATCTGCAACAATCCATACAATACAGGCATGTCACGTCTCAGGCACAATTAACATATGCGATTTCCGCTTTACACGGTCAGAAAAAAATAAAAAAAATAAAAATTTAAAAACTTTCTGTAGGGCGGGCGATTTCGCCTGCCACTGAACTCAATGGGTTTCGGCTATGCGCGGTTTCGGCTATGCGCGGTAACTGCGAAACGGAACCTCATACAAGACGCAACATGCTTGTATTTCAATAAACACAGTCAATTTTGACATCTACCCTTTGTTGACTGTAGGCTCCCTTGTGCTCCCACTCGGAGGGAGACCACTCAGGCCAGTCCAAACCGGCTGGATTCTGGCTCTGTAAGGTGGCCCGCAAACAAGCAGCCTCAACGGGCTGGCTGCAGCCTCAACGGAGGTGTCCGAAACGGCCACAGATGAAGCAGGGCCCCAGGTCAGAGAGTTGGGGCTTGTCCGAGGTTGTCGGTACTGGAGCAGGCGCCTTGGCACCTGAGGGTCTCCTTTCGGTATGGACGTCTAGCGGTGGACCCCGCTCTCTTTGAGGTCTTTGTTGAGCGAGGACAAGCCCCCATTTGCCCGTGGGTTGTAGGTTGGGTTGTGGCTCGCTTCTCTGGCCCCGGGTCCGTTCTTCTCGGGACTGGGCTGGCGTGGCAGTTGGAGGGTGGGGCCCTGGCCCGACTGGGGCTTCTGCCACCAGGAAGTCTTCCATCAGCTCCACTGCCTTGCTCAGTGTAGTTGGCCGGTGGTGCATAACCCACGTCTGTCCTCTGGCTGGCAGGATGTGCATAAAGTGTTCGAGTGTCACCTGCTTGGCTACTTCCACGCCTGTTTGCTGTTCTGGCTGCAGCCACCTCCAGCATGCTTCTCTCACCCGCTGAGCTACCATTCTGGGTCGGGATGCCGGTGGGTATGTCTTCTTGCGCAGGCACCTCCAGAACGCCTCAGGGGTGATCTCCAGGGCATCGAGAATCGCAGCCTTCAGACGCTTGCAGTTATGGGCCTCGGCCACTAGTAGTGCCCTGTAGGCTGCTTGGGCTGGGCCGATGAGGTACGGAGCCAGCAAAGTAGCCCATTGAGCTGAGGGCCATCTGGTTGTGGAGCCAACTTGCTCAAATGTAAGTAAAAATGTCTCAGGGTCATCCTCTGGCCCCATCTTAGTCAGGCATACAGGCACGACTGGATCCGGGGAGCCGGTGGTTCCATTGGTGTCGGGTGGTCCCGGCTTCGGCCAAAGGGCTGTGAGCTGCTGCAGGCACTGCTGTTATTGCTCACGGTTTTGGGCCCCCAGTTCTCGGATCAGCTGCTGCTGCTGGCTCTTGGCCAGCCACTTGATTAAACTCTCAACTTCTTTCCTCAAAGTCTCAGTGGAGGGGTCCTATAGGGCTTGTGGTTGGCTCGTTCCCCTTCTCTCAGGAAAGGGGACGTGCTCGCATTCTCCACCACATGCAGGCTCCCTCGCGCTCCCGCTCGGAAGGAGACCACTTGGGCCGGTCCGAACCGGCTGGATTCAGGCTCTGTAAGGAGGCTCGCAAACAGGCAGTCTCTAAGGGCTGGCTGTAGCCTGTGCAGGGCTCAGGCAGCCACCAAACAATAGTCTTTACAGGGCTGGCTATCACCTGGGCGAGGCTCAGGCAGCCAGCAAACAAACAGTCTTTGGGAAAAAGCTGGGGCTTGAGCTTGCAGAGATTCAGGTAGCCAGCAATCAACAATCTATAGAGGGCTGGCTATAGCCTGGGTGGGGCACAGGCAGCCAGCAACAAACTGTCTTTAGATAGGCTGGGGCCTGGGCTTCCAGAGCTCAGGCAGCCAGCAAAGAAACAGTCTATGCTGAGCTGGCTATAGGCTGGGCAGGGCTCAGACAGCCAGCGAAACAAACAGTCTATACAGGCTGGGCCTGGGCTCAGGCAGCCAGCAAACACACAGTCTTTGAAGAAAGCTGGGGCCTGAGCTTGTAAGTACTCAGGCAGCCAGCAAAGAACAGTTCATAGTGTGCTGGCTATAGCCTGGGCAGGGCACAGGCAGCCAGCAACAAGCAGTCTGTGGGAAAAGTTGGGGCCTGAGCTTGCAGGTACTCAGGCAGCTAACAAACAGTCTATCCAGGGCTGGCTATAGCCTGGGCAGGGCACAGGCAGCCGGCAAACCAACAGTCTCTGGAGAGGCTGGGGCCTAAGCTTTCAGGTCCTCAGCCAGCCAGCAAACAGTCTATAAGAGGCTGGCTATAGCCTGGGCGGGGCACAGGCAGCCAGCAAACAAACAGTCTTTAGGTAAGCCAGCAAAGGAGCTTGTCTTCAATTCTAGTGTTCCCTTGCTCAAGGTAGGGGTTGGCTGACTTGGGGAGTGGGTACCTCTGCCATCCAGTCGGCCTCCGGTTCCTCTGGGTACACGGCGGCAGGTACTCCGGCCAGTCGTCCTCAGTGTCAGGGGCTGGAGCACAACTCGGGCTGGAGTCTCTTCTGGCCGGCAGCAGGTCAGGCGGATCTTCCTTCTCCTCCTCTGCTTCTCCCACTTCTGGGCTGCAGGGCTCGCCTTTTATAGTTCCGGTCCCGCCCCTGTACTTCCGGCGAGGAGGGCGGGGCGGCCTTGGGTCTACCCTCCAAGGGGCGTGCACGGCTCCCTCACGCTCCCAATCGGAGGGAGACCACTCAGGCTCACTACATTGCCACATGTGATCAAATATAAGATTTTCAAAGTATTATGGATATTAGCTACTTGAAATAATGGATACAGTGCGTAGCTTATTTTGAGAGAGATAACAAAAGATTACTGAACATTGGTAGAAGTGGACTGTGTTTTTCACCACAGAATTAAACTAGTAGCAATAATAGTAGTACCCACTAAGTAATGGGCACTATTAGGGAATAAAAAGTATATTTTCTCTTTCCTTTCACTCTCTTTTGGATCTGTGGAAGACCCCTCTACTGGTCAATTATCTGCAAACATGGAGACCCGTAACATACATGAAAGAAAAGTGATATATTTCTGTGGAAAGGAGTCTGTAGCAAACAGTTACCCTATTCATTTAGTGTGCTTTTCAAAGTATCCTTACAGCAAATTTGTTCCTTTAATAGGTCAACTTAAATGGACAAGTAGTTTATTTTCTTAATGGTCTTAAGTTCAAAGAGCTTCATTACATTGTTTTTAACTCTAGATTGGTGCAAACAATTTTATTAGACATTCATTTAAAGGGATAGTTTAAAAGAAATGAAAAAGCAGTCAACTGCCCTGGCTACCCCAATTTTTCGTGGTCTAACAACCATATTTTCCAATTTTAAAAATGTTTTTCTCCCCCTTGTTGATGTGTAAAAGAAGAACACACAAAATCCCAGAGAAATTGACTATACAGGGAAACACCAAAACTGACTATGCATAAAATGAACAACCTGGACAATGGGAGAATTTCCTTTTCCCTCAAATATCTATTGTAATAAATGTAGATGTAATTTATAACAAGAGTAGGTAAAAATATTTTGAATAAAGTGTCATTTTAAAATTGATGGGGTACCTGTAAAATGCACATCTGCGTGAAATTCTTCTTGACCAAATATTCCAAAGCACATCAGAGATCTGACCATTTTGTTTTAAATTGACCTAGCAATAATCTAAACTCTCAATTTCAAATTAAGGACCAAAGCCTCATACCTGGGCAAAGCAAATGTGCTTTATGTGGGGATTTTTAGGTAGGAGCTGAAGAGATAGAATCCTTACCCTAACACAACCCAAGGTACTGTAAAATCAGCTGCTCTATGACCATTACTGAAGCTCTGGGCTTTAGCAGCAGCTTCTGTATAGTATACATCAGCTATATAAGATTTTAGCCAAGGAATCAATGTTGTACTCAGATCATTTAGCCACTTCCTAAATCCCTCCCACCATGGTGCTTTGGAGAGTCACATACAGTCTTCAAATCCTCTGTAATGGAATTATGATGGCTCCCTTGCAGCGAGGAGAAGGAGAGATTTTAATCTAAATCTTACAATTTGTGCAATCTGAAGTCTCCATTACAGTATTCACTTTGGCAATCAATAACTGTATTTTATAATGTAACAAATATAATCCCCAAACTCTGGATTATCATTAAAAGTTTACTATTAAAAACAGAGCCAAGATTTCTGTTTAATTTACCTTATATAAATAGATCCAGTTCCATCCACAACTGATGACAAAACTGATGAATAAAATGCGTTTTACCTGAGTACACCAACCAATGTGTGTCCATAGCTCAGTAGCTACAATAACTGTAATGCACAACAAACACAAAAGTACCTGAAAAGGAAATGAGGGGGGAAAAGTCATGAACCAGATTTGGAGTTTTTCAAGCCTATTGCCAGTAAAATGAGAGAATTACAAACTTCTCTTTTTCAGCTTCACTTACCTAACTAGCTTGAAGACTGAGCTTGATAAGTTTATGGAGAGGACGGTATGATGAGACTGCCTACAATGGAATGTAGCCAACTTGCAAATATCTCCAATGGCCAGAGATAGGACACTAGATGGGGAGGGCTCTGAGTTAGTGCAGAGAATTCTTTCCCAGGTACCAAGGCTGCTGGGTCTGGCCCACATGCTCAGGGTATAACTGATCACCATATTTGGGATCAGGAAGGAATTTTCCCCCAGGTCAGAATGGCAGAGACCAGGGGGATTTTTTGCTCAGGTCACCTGCAGGTTTAAAACAGTGTGAATAGCAGATTTTCTGTAACCTAAAGTCTTTAAATTATGATTTGAGGTCTTCAGTAACTCAGCCAGATGTTAAGGGTCTATTAAAGGAGTGTGTGGATTAGATTCTGTGGCCTGCAGTGTGCAGGAGGTCAGACTAGATGATCATGATGGTCTCTTTTGATCTTAAAGTCTACATGCCTATGAGTTTAATAAATAATAATAAATACAAAAAGATGAGCAGAAAGCAATTTGAAAAGCCAGGCCCCACAGGAAATGATCCAAGCTTTCAGAGACCAATGTGCAATTTGTTAAAATGAAACTGCTGGATCTAGATGCTACAGTGGATTTATATTGTAAAGGGGAAAGTGATAAGATGATGACGACAGAAATGAATGAGGAAAAAAAGAAAAAGGCACTGAGAAATAAATGGATAGATGCCTTATGGGACTGAACAAAAAGGAAGGAACAGAAACCTTAAGAAAACAGGGAACAGATTAAATTAATCCAAATACATTCATGTTACGAGATTACCACCTCTTTTTCAGAGCACATCCTCTGTATTGTGGGGAAAGGAATTTTTTTCCTGACTTTAAAGGTCACTCCATCATATCTTCACAAGATTTCCCATACTAGCACAAAATCTCTCAGTATTTTCAATTACAGTTAACATTTTCAGTGTGATGGAATTGTTACAATGGGAAAGTAAAAGAGTTTTAAAAAAATTCGTGATGGAGCAGCAAAATGTCTGGTGGTTATTAACAGAGAATCATCACTCTAGCATCTGCAGCAGGACAGTGAGGGAAACCTATTCTGTCAGTGTCTTAAGCAGAATAAGAAAGCAGCTGCAAGACTCCTCTATGGGGCCTTGCAGGGGGAAAAAGAGAGGCAGTACAGGAAAAGACTATTGAAGAGGAAGGTTAAAGCACCACTGGGACATAATGAGTGAGGATAAAGAATAATGAATAATCCAATACATGGATTTTTATTTTGAATCAAATACACAGGTACATTTTGAATTATAAAGAGCTTTAGACTTATGATTTATGAATTCACCACAAACCTTCACTGGAGTTATATCTCTCTATTCATGATTAACTCAAAATTTACATTTTAAAATTTCTGATTAAATCTATAGACACAGAACTATTAAAAGCTGCAGCATTTAAACTAATCTTTCTCCTCTCTCACCAGGAGCAGGCACATTATACAGATCAACCCCAAGGGCTGCATCAACAGAGTCCAAACTATAGCCTCTAAGGATGTTTCTGAAACTCTATAACTCAAGATCCAGTATCTGGACCTGGAAATCTAGGAATAAGAAAGATTCACAACTCAATGGGCCACTCCACACAGAGATCCAAAAGAGGGAGAATAAAGAGAAATATCTGTGAGGCCAAGTGATAATTTCAAGCAGAAAAAAGTTATAAGAAAAAAGGTAGAAGGAAAAACAAAATTAGAAATGCCTAATTTGGGCAGATAGGTCATTTTTACCTGCTGGGATGGAAGAAGTGAGGAATACTCAGCCAGCACTTTATGAGGAGAAGAGCATCATAAGTTTAATTTATTTTGATCCCCATCTACTGGTAGAAGGATATATATTCAGTGTCTGGGCTGGCCTATTAAAGAACACAGGAGAATATAAAAGTACAGAGAATCTTTTTTTTCTTACCATAAGCAAACTGTATGGATCAACTCCAAAAGTGTCCTCAAACCTCCATTTCCAAACTTCATAATCATGATGTTTAAAATTAATCAGAATATCACTAACAGCATCATCCAAAGCACCTGATTTCCAGTCTTCCTCATTGAGAAATCTCTTGATCTCCAAAAGAGCCTGACTTGTGAGGATGATCTCAGCATCATAATGCATATCACCAACGTTTTCATCAGGCTAAATGAAAGCAATACAAACCAATGGTTAAACAGTCTACCTGCAATAGGAAATCTATCAGAAAGACAGAATGAAGAATTATCTGATCTTTCCTAAAACCTGCAGTATATCTCATCTATACAAAGAGACCAATATTACCATATGGAGTCTTAAGAATGAGCCCTAATTATGCATTGTCAAAGTATCTCTCTGTATGGGTCAGTCTGTAAGATCAGCATCGTATTTGGTATCTGGGGTTTCTATAGCCTTTTTGTTCACTCTTACGTACCAATGAAACTGCTAATTCACATGCCTTCAAAGTTCACGTATCATAACTGTTAAAATATTTATGGAAAAAGAAGTGGAACTTCATGTTAAATAATGTTTTATTAGGATTTCAAAATACTTCTCCACTTGCAGGTATTAACAGCTAATCTATTCTCAAACAAACTTGAAAGTCCAATTTGTAGCCAGAAGAATTGAGAGAGAAAAATGGCATTGTTCTCTGGTGAATACTTTACTACAAAAAGGCAGAAGCACTCACTGCTCCTTAATAAATGTGATCATGTGTTTGTTTCTTATAATACTTGGTGACATTGCACTCCATACATTTTTTTGAAAACATGCTAATAAGTGTGAATATAATGTACCTGGAATATGCTTTATGCAAAAGGTCTCCTTAAGGTATTATTACAAAGCTTATAATTTACTGAGTGTGGTCATCCTATTTGTATAAATGTATCATTCTTGTATCTGAAACTAGAAATATGAAATATAACTCTGAGGTCCTATTGTATTTATGCAAAGTGTGGGCCATTAATGGTGGTTTGGAATCTTGATGGCTCTCATTAACTGCAACAATTGACTGTAGATGGCTCTGTTTATTTGCAAGCCTTCCTGTGAGTCAGCCAGGAAGAATGAAGGTTTGGGACTAACAGGACATGTCACCATGTCACCTGGTACTGGAATCCATCTTAAACCCGGTGCTTTTTCATTTAGAAGTAGGGGTGGGGACCCAGAGAGACAAAAGATTCCTGCCTGGTGCCAAAGCTATATAAGGAGAGTGGAACAGAACAAGGGAGGCTATAGTCAAGAGAAATCCCCTAGCTATCACCTGAGCTGGAACAAGGATTGTACCAGGGGAAAGACTGGGCCCAGACTAAAAAGGAGTCTAGTCTCTGAAAGAAGCTTATTGGAACATATCTCTCAGGGTAAGATTTATCTGTAATCAGTTTCTTAATGTACTAGGCTTAGACTAGCACGTTTTTGTTTTATTTTGTTTGGTAACTTATTTTGATCTGTCTGTTATTACTTGGAACCATTTATATCCTACTTTTTATACTTAATAAAATCACCTTTTGCTTACAATATTAATTCCTGGGGGAGCAAACAGCTGTGCATATCTTTCTATCAGTGTTATAGAGGGTGGACAATTTATGAGTTTACCCTGTATAAGCTTTATACAGAGTAAAACAGATTTAATTGGGGTTTGGATCCCACTGGGAATTAGGTATCTGGGTGCTAGACACAAGAACACTTCTTAAGCTGTTTTCAGTTAAGTCTGCAGCTCTTGGGGAACGTGGTTCAAAGTGTGTCTGGCTCAACAAGACAGGGTACTGAAGTCCCAAGCTGGCAGGGAAAATGTGCTGAGACTACCACTGAGCCCATCAGGTGGCAGTCCCAAGGGGGTCTCTGTGACCAAACCCGTCACAATATTGTTAACTGATTGTTTTTCTTGTATTTAAGACAAAATTCTCTCTCTGCCTCATAATAGGGAAAAAGTCACATCCAAAGACATCAAAATGAAATCATCAGTAATTGAGTGATCTTGTTTTATGCAAGCTCCTGTAAACAAGTGAATGAATGACCTGGAATTGTCAAACATGTTGAGTGGCTTTGTCATTATACTAACTGAATACATTTTCCTAGTTAAGTCTCTTTTACAGATTCTTATCAACTGTTAGACAAACAGATCCACTAAATTTTCACTACAAAAGGTTTTTTTTCTCCTGTTGATAATGGCCCATCCAAGTTAAACAGCTTCTTAGAACTGGTATGGTAATTTACAACTTTTTTTGGTTTCTCTGTATATAAATGCATCTTACTTCTGTTTGTTCCATTCTATGCATCTGATGAAGTGGGCTATAGCCCCCAAAAGCTTATGCTGAAATAAACTGGTTAGTCTCTAAGGTGCTGCAAGTATTCCTTGCTTTCTTTATGGATACAGACTAACATGGCTGCTATTCTTAAACCTAAACAGAACTTGTCTCTCGAAGTGCAGGGAGCATGTGCATTGTCTCAGCAGTGGCTGCATCACATCAGTGGACTGATACATAATGTGATACAGCATGGCCAGAGGGCAACAGGAGCATGTTAGAGGGGAGCCTTATTCCCTGTAGAGGGAAGAAAGTTTTCTAAAAGTTGGTTGGAGCACCTGTAGCCAATTAAGGCACCTGAAGCCAGCCACCTTATAAAAACCCCCTGCTTCAATCAGAGAGGGGAAGAGTTGAAGCAGAGTGGATTGGTGTTGGAACAGAAAACAGTTTGAAGGAGTTGAAGCAGAGTGGATTGGTGTTGGAGCGAAGAGCATTTTGGAGGAAAGCAGAGGAGAGGTTGGAGAAGTGTTGCGGTGGGCTAAGAAGACCCAGACCCTAGGTAAAGGGACACCTGGCTTGTGCAGAGAGAGCGAGCAGGAAATCCCACAAGCTGAAGGGTAGGAGAGAAAAGTAGCCCAGGGGAAGGAATAGCTAGTTTAAGTGGTTTACTGCTATCCTCAGGGCCCCTGGGCTGGGACCCGGAGTAGAGGGCAGGCCTGGGTCCCTCCCTCTCCACTTCCTTCCTCTAGGATGCTAGTGGGGCAGTTAATACCCTGTTCAGGGGCAAGAAATGACACCCTGACACCCCACCCCCACAAAAAGAGAAAACGCGGGACCCATCATAATAGTGCTGGCAATTTGCCACACTAAGTATTCTAAATGTCAATCATCTCTTTTTGAATACTTCATAAATTAAATCAGCTATAGTCTCTTCTCCATATGGCAAATCTTGCTCACATCTCTACAGATGGAGGGGGCTCTCTGGAAGCAAAACTGAAGCCTTGAAATGAACAAACAGGAGGGCAGCACTTAAGAAGGCTGCATTGGGAGTGCACACCTCCAATTAGCATGCAGCCCAACTTCACGTGGGCTCCCCCTGCAGCTGTGGACAAACTGGGCATGAGAGGGCTAGGGTTGCAGGTGCATTATTTTACTGTCCATATTTAAATTTAATGTAGCATAATTTAATCTATAAAATGTCTTTTCGCTTTGATTCCCTTTATCTTATTTGTCTTTGCAGTAACTGGAATACTTAAATCTCTATGTTGTTTTGATTTGTAATTATGAAAAATATATAAAGTAAGAGTTAAAATTCTACCATATTTTCATTAACATTTGAATACTCACAAGGCCAAGTCTTCCAGCTTCAATTAAAATCTTATTCAAGTATCTCCTAAAAACATGAATGCTATGGCTTTCACTTAACTTGGTCTTCTCTTTCTTCTCATACTCTTCAATCTGGAGCAATAAAGCAAATTCTAAGTTACAATCTTCCACTAATGACACATTAGTTAAGCAAAGGATGAATAAAGTTTCCAGTGAATGAAACAAGTTCCTATAGCCTAATATAAACTTGTTGGAGCGAATGTATCACATAAAATCATAACAAAATCGTAAGAAATCATTAAGAACAGCTGACATACTACTTTCCACACACTTGTTTCAAAATCATAAATGTTGTGGACTTTTAATCCTCTGATTATGTGGTCTGACTTTTAACCTCAGTATATCCCTTGGACTAGAAAAACTAAAGATTTGTTCATCCCTCAATAGTTTAAAGTTTAGATCAGAAGAAAATCTGTATCAGTTTAGTTAATAAAATCAGTTATGTATTAAGTGAGATCTAAAAGGGCACAGCACAGAACTCTCAACCCGGGGTGAGATGGGTCAGGGAAGCATCTACATGGCTAATGTGGCTTTAAGCCATATTTGCAATTCTGATCCTGGGCTACTCTGGGGGTATGGAAAGACTCCCAGCACAACTTATACAGCCCTGTGAGGTAGCCTAAGTTACAGCAGTCTTCTGGGGCCACTGTGCAGGCTACAATGTTGCCTAGACTCTCGACAAGCCTATGTATTGACAAACAGCTCACACCACTAGCCCTCCCCCCATTTTTCATATTACACACACACCGTGAAAGACAGTTCAATTTTCCTTGTTCCTAGTCAGTTTAATTTTTTAGTTCCCATGACTAACACAACACTCCAACAGTTTAGTTGCCAGCACTGAAGGGAAGATTTAATTCCAACCAAAAATCTATTCTCCCATTAAAGTTTAAAATTTAATGTACATATTTCTATTAGCATTGTCAAAGTGTATGTGTATTCTGGGTTTTGTTTTGTTTTTTTAAAATAGGCAATCACACACAAAGCATACATTTTGAGTGCTTCTTTCCTGTCAATATCTTTCTAAAATAAGCCAAAAATACAACAGACAGTACATGGATATCCACAGATTTAGCAGATTAATCAAATTAAAAGGCTGAAATATCAAATACTACTGCACAAAAAATAAATTGAATGGCTTTAATCAGCAGCCCACCCCCCAACAAAAACAGACTGATCCTCTACTAATTCACCTGTTCCAAGCCAACATTTCTGATGATTACAGAAAAACATATAAATGATATAAAAAGATAAAAAATACTTTAGCTTTCCTGACATTGTTCTGAATGTATATAAAGCTATAAGCAAACCTTCTGAATTAAGGATTCTAATTTCCTCTGGCACTCTGATACTGCTGCAATGCTTGGCAAGTTCACAACAGCATCTGGTACCTCCCTATTCTCAGAGTTGTCATAATTTACCTGCAGATAAAGAAAAAATTATTCATATTATAGTTCTAGGCAAGATTTTGGTTAATGCAGGCTAATGTTATCTTTTAATCAATCCGATCATCTTATCCAATACAACAAAACGTAAAAAGAAAAGAAGCCTAACTGAAGAACTGAAATCAACTGAATTTTAGTTCATATAGTCTTCCCCTCAAACAACAGCAGCAGAGACATGCTGAAAAAAGAGCAGATGGATGGGATCCCAG
Organism: Dermatemys mawii; assembly: GCA_007922305.1. NCBI lineage: Eukaryota > Metazoa > Chordata > Testudines > Dermatemydidae > Dermatemys > Dermatemys mawii. Next base: position 12,907,229 of record ML677352.1, on the reverse strand, counting down.
GATAATCCTGTGATGTACTCTGGCTCCCACTGAAGTCAGTAGCAAAACTCCCACTGACTTTAATACAAGTAAGAGCTCAGATTCTCCAATGCTTGACACACTTGCCAATATTACTTTCATGAAAAGGAACTTCACTCTAAAAATTTAAAGGCAAAATGGCAAATGTCCCCAAGATGTATATTCAGATTAGCGTCCTTGATTAAATACCAATATTAGCTTACTAACAGCAGTATGTGTAAATATTTTCCAAAGTATTCTGATTACATTATACCCTTTATAACATGAAGCTTCCCCAAACATAATTTTCCATGCCCAAAGAAATCTCTCATTTCCCAGTGTAAAGCATCAGCAAAACATATTGCTGTTTAGTGTAAATCCAGTGTCCTTGTTTAGAAACAGACTTGCTCCCTCCAGTGGAAAAACAGAGATCAGGAGGAGGAAAAGTTTGCAGACTTGCTGAGATTATTCTATCATAAGTAACAGAGATGAAACAGACAAGGTTGTTTGGCTCCACCAAAACCCAGAGATCTTATTCCTCACTGGTCCTCTCCAACTCTCCTGTTCCTGCCTGTAAACTTGGTTCTAATGAAGTGCCCACCTCAGATGGAGTTTTTTTGGGAAATTCCAACTAAAACAGTTGCCCCATTTCTGAGAATGAAGCTAGGGAAAAATATGTTTTACGCATGTTAAATCCTGATATTCTAGTATTTTAGATCCTCTAGTGAATCCATGCTCCGGATCAGGAACTTGAAATTTGGCAAGGAAGTGTCCTTTGTGTCTGGGAAGTGCTGTCCACATGAAAATCCACCCCAAGGTGGCCAAGTTTTAAGATGCTGAAAAATTATTGTTAGCACATGCACAGCAGACTTGCTAGAACTTTGCAGCTAAAACCCTCAAAGATTTCTTTCTCAGTGGGCATGCTCCAGCCAGGGCATTTGCAACAGTCAGCTGTTATAGGCTGGGGTGTGTACCAGAACTGAGAATAGCGGTCCTGTGGAAAAAACAGTATGTAATCATGAGCATAATGTATACTCATAATGGTGCTGAATTAATCATGTTCTTTTGACATAGATTCTTTTGTGTAATATATAGAGACAGAGAGACTTTTTTTAACCTTGGCAGGTCTTCTCATTGTTCCTGAAGCTGCATCATAATTGAGCATATCTGTAGGGTCAATCCATTCATCACCTTGAATTTCACCGCTTCCTATCATAAGAGCTGCACACAGTACCAATGGAACCAGCATCCTGAGTACAACAGAATCCACAAATTAAATTAAAACTGAAAACTGTGGTTAGAAGTTGAATAATGTTATGAGACATCAACCTTTTCCCAAAGATGTGTATAAACTTGTTTCCTATAAACCAAATTTGTCTAAATAACTGTTTTGGACAAAAAAAATTACTAATAATTTATAATGAGTACTCAATAGTGTTAGCTCACCACACTGTTCTAACAGGTAAGAATTACTGGCTAAGAACGCAAAGACTGGCATATGTAAGAGTTCAAATTTGACAGATACAAGCAAACTGTTAAAAAAACACAATACATTTTACTTAATTTACAGACTACAAAACTCTTTGACTTCAATGGGAGCAGGATTTGGACTATTATTGGTAAGCAAATATATGGATGAAGTCACAATAACTGACAAAGGATTAAGATTTTACTAGAGTCCAGCTCAAAATACCTGAGTGGAAATCCAGATGTCTCCTTATTTGTCAAAACATGAATTCAGCTCTGTTACTCACCCAAGTTCTTGCAGGTGAACTTGACACACTTAAGACAATTTATTTTCAACATGACTATTGCTATGAATAAGACTCTGCAAGACTGAATCCTAATTTTACCTAGTATTTCTCCTTAATTATATGCCATTGGCTTTACCCATATTCTTTCAATTATTATGACCTGAACATAGGAAAAATCTATATTTTCATCTTGCCAACTATATGGATTTAACAAGATTTTTGGTTTTAAAGTAAAAGTGTTTCATTCAAGTGAATGAAAAAGATCCAACTTCCATCATTTCCTTTTGTAAATATTAGTATTTCTAATAATTTAAAATCTTAATAAATTGCACCTTGTACAGTATATATAATGTTGTAAATTCTGCATTATACATACATTAAAAGGTAACAGGATATTCTACATAGCCTCCTACATAAGAAAGCACTCTGAAAATTAAATAGATGTAAACCAATAAATACTGATTTATGGTTAGATCTTTATTTACTGAAAAATGGCACAATACAGATTCCCAAGACCTGCAAGTGAATCCATAGGGCTCCATACGGTTGGATAGAATTGCAGGATTGGAACAACAATTTGTTAAATTATCAAAAGAATTAAAATATTACAAATCCTACTGAACAGAAAAATACTAGAAAGTTTCATAACTACACATTTTGAACGGTATCCATATATTTTCCCTTTTCCAAATTCTAATCATAAGCATATAAAAGTGAAGTCAAGTAGTGAGAATGGGATTTTTATTTTACAAATAGACATAAAATAACTGGTTATGGATAAATATTGGTTGTACTATTATGCACAGAGTGTCTTTTAGTGCCAATTTCTATCTACGTTTGCTAATCAAGAAAACCTATTACTGAACAACAGACAAAGAACGAAACAGGAATGCCACTGATAACTACTAAAATTTAGAAGGAAATAAAGCCTCCCCTTGCTAGTCTTTTGATGACTCCAGCCATATTCTGCAATCAAGCTAAATCCTAGGACTGGAGTTGTGCTACGTCCAGCTACCCGCTCGTGCACGCTACAAACTGTAACCGTGTTGTGACCCCACCTAGTGGATGAGGCTCCTGCACTGCCACGGCCTTCAGGGTAACACCTCCCCCCACCCAGACGGTGACCTCCAAACCCTACAACCCCCAGCCAGGGAACCGCCCTCCTGACTCCGAGTCCCGCTAGCCAGAGACCCGCCCCCAGCACCCCTCCCACGCTCAACATGGGAGCTTCCCCCCGAGTCCCGCAACCCCCAGCCCGGGACCCGCAACCGCCCTCCGAGCAACAACCGCCCTCCACAACCCCCCACCTCTCGCGAGGAGCCCCCAGCCCGGAACCCGCAACCGCCCTCCACAACAGCCCCTCCCCCAGCCGTCTCCCGAACGCCACAACCCCCCGCGAGGGAGCCCCCCACAGACGCCAACCCCGTAAAAATCCCCCTCAAATCCCCGCCCCGAGGGCGCCCCAGCACACCTGCCCTCGCTCGGCCCCGCTCCAGCAACCTCCAGCCAGGCTCAGCTTCCGCTCCGAGCCCTCCCCTGCCCCGGGTCAGCGTTTCTGCCCGGAGGGAACAGGCTCCCAATCCATGCGCTCGGCGCTCCCCTTCATCCGGGACAGAAACGACCACGGCGGCGATGGAAACCAAGCTATACAGATTGCTTGGTGGGTCATAAGCAGACATCCGTTCAACACGGGGCGCCGCCGGAAGGCGGGCGGGCAGGTAATGTAGGACACGTCTCAACCCGAACCTGAAAATAGCATTTGCCTCCCTGCTGAAGCGAACAGCAAGGATGCCATTACAGTGGTTTGCAGCATAAGTACTGTCTGGCAGCTGGACTGAGAGTAGGAGGATCAGATATCCCGATTTTATAGGGACAATCCTGATTTTTGGGTCTTTTTCTTATATAGGCTATTACCTCCCACCCCCTGTCCTGATGTTTCACATTTGCTGTCTGGTCACTCTAACTGAGAGGAGACTAATTTCACAGAGACCCCTGAACAAGCAGCTGAATATTTCTACCAATATCAGGTGGATTTAAAAATCAGAAAAGGTGAAAGGTTGTGTAGCCAGTCCTTGAGTGATCTAATTCTCTCCTCCACAATTTCCCTCTCCTATAACAAGTTATGCTGCAGGTTTTTGTGTGGTTTATTTTGTATCAGATTAACGGATTAGAATATTTTTACCTTTTCTAATAACTTGTATGGAGCTGAGGACAAGACACCATTTGGGGGGAAATTTCCCTTATATGTTCTTTGGATATGCTCAGATGCATGGTTAGGGGGTCTGAGAAGCACACAGAGGATAAGTTCTGATACAACCAGAATTTGTACAGTTGCAGTGCTAATATGAATCACAACAGGGAAACAGTGATTAGGACACAGAAATGAAGAATGGAAGAGAAATCAGTTTTGTGGTAGTCAGTAATTCAGTTGAAATAAGATGCTCAAATTTTGAATAAGAAATTCTAGGAATTTTCCTTCAATAGAACATGCAATCAGTGTGTAACAGTATTGTGCGACTGAGACCACTGATCACCAACCAGCTATACCTACGGAAACAAGACAGGACTGAAGAACTAAAACTCAGACTTAACTTCAAAATTACGTGGGGGTAGGGTGGGGATTCTATAACCAAGTCATTTACTATAATACAGTAGCTCTGCTAAATCAGCTACTAAAGAGGATATGGAAGGTATAAAATCTTCGTCTTTTAATAAAATGTAAGCCTAGAGTTGAAACTTGGAGATTCATAAAAGTAGTATATAAGAGACAGTGAAATAAGTAGGAGTTGTGCTTTCAGGTGTCAGAGGTCTTTATTGAGATTATAGCAGAGATACACTTCCATAATAATCTTTTCACTTTTATACAATTAGTTAAAAAAATGCTTGCTAGAGTGAACCGATAATTTAGTAATTATTAAAACCAAATAACTTCATTTCAAATAAATAAATAACCTAAAATGTAAGGTTTTTAACTTAAAAGGAACTGTACAATATGAAAATATAACAATACTCAAACATTAGAATCTAAATTTTCATAGAAATAAAACTGCAATTATGCATTACATAAACAGTGCAAGAAAGAAAAATCCAAATATGCTTCTAGACTGGGAAGTTAAATGATTTGATTTTTTCAATTATCATGCAGACAGCATTTTAAGCCATGCTGTTGTCTATAAGTGTTAATGGTACCATTTTTCTTTGAGAGAACAGCTAGCCATTTAGCTCACTGTGACAACTGCTGCCAATCCACACACTTTTTCTACAGTACATTATACACAGAGGTATTCTGTTGCATTCAAAATGGAACATTGCATGGTTTCTGGAGCAAACTCAACATTTTACTTTTTGTTTTCAACATCAGCCTGCTGAAAACAATATCATATAGTAAAAACAGCAACACTTCCCCCAGTTTAGGTGAAAAGCAAAACACACTATATAGTGAAATATAATCAGGAAGCAGTTAGTGCCTCATCACCTTTGGATTTTACAATTATATGTACTAAAAAAACCCCAATGCTGAAAGTGTGGAAAGAGGAAAAAAAAAGTCTGACCTCTGGTTGACAAGCGATGCATACAATAGAAGTGTGAAACAGCAGAAGTAAAGTTTTATCTTCTACATTTATGTAGAACTAGTTACTGTGTTCATTAAAAGTGTAATTCGGTTTAAGTTTCTATATAAAATTGTCACTGAGGCAAAGACCAAGGAATGCAATTAATACTAAACTGTAAACACATCATTAATCTTACTTTGAGTGCACATTGACAACATAAGAGTTCTTCCAACAGACTTTGGCAACAAGACTACAATAGGTCACAGCAGCAAGAGTTCACATGGAAGACTGAAAGCACTGCAAAATAATACTAACACACCAAGACCTGCTAGCAATCAGAAAATCTGTGACAAGTGCCTTTTCTTGCTAAGACACTCTCCTGGTCAGATGCTGCTCTTTGAATCCCTAAATTATTATTTTTACAGTCCAGTAGTCTTATTTCTCTGTGCTTTATCTGCATACGTTGCCTTTATTTGCACTCTAACCATTGTAGGTCCAAAGTGTTACAGTTCTGTCTGCAGAAGACGACAAAAAGGATAAATCTTGCGTATGCCACCTACACTGAATCACTTTGTCCTTATGTTCCCCTACCACCATAATAGGAAGCTGCTTAGTAAGGTCCCCTAGGAGAGAAGAATAGAAATAATTACTTATTCTGTGAACACGTAAAATAATTTTCTTGAATAAACTCTACATATCTATTTCACTTGCTGAACAAGAAGTTACTTCATTAGATGATAATTTAAAGGTACTTAAAGAATATGCTTACAGGAAGAATGCACACAAACCCTTTCATTCACTTTAAAGGGGAAAAAGTCTATTTTGGTTTGGAAGGCCCATGACAGGCTCCTTTCAAATTCTATAATCAATAAAGCTGACTGCTATAAATAACTATTTAACATTTACACTGTAGCGGTCCATAGAGGCCAATCAGGATGGGACTCCATTGTGTTAAGTACCATGCAACTGTTTGCAACATTGGTATTCATAAACTAAAGTTTAAATACAAATTAATAGTCCATAAAAATCAGGTTAATTGAAGGACTTGTTCAATTTCTTCCTTTTGACTAATTCCACCCCCCCACCCCCCAAAAGGTAAGCCAAGCATAATTTTTTCTTTGTGGGTTTGAGTTTTCTGCATACCACCTCAAAGCAGGGGTCCAATCATTAAACTGTTGTTTCCCATACTGCAATTATATTCCTTAATCATATTCCTATGTCAGACTATGCTCTTACTGCAGTCAGGACTAATCTCTTGTGATATGACAAGAGCCACAGTCATGTGTATTCTAGAATCAGAGAGGTAACCGTGTTAGTCTGGAATTGCAGAAGTGACAAGAGTCCTGTGGCACCTTAAAGACTAACTAAAGCAGCGGTTCTCAAACTTATGAGAACCGCGACCCCTTTTTGGTTCTTCGGCGGCTGCGGCGGACCCTTGTATGTCCGCTGAAAAGCCGCCGAATGCATTACTTCTGCATTCTGCGGCTTTTCGGCAGACATGCCGAGCGCTCCCAACTGCAGCCGAACTGAGCACTCGGTAAGTCTGCCGAAAAGCCGCCAAATGCGGAAGTAATGCATTTGGCGGGTTTCCAGCGGCGCCGGGAGCTCGTGACCCCCCTGGGAGCACTCAGGTTTGAGAACCGCTGAACTAAAGTATTGGAGCATACTTTATTGGAGCATACATGTGACCACTGCATGCATCCGACGAAGTGGGTATTAGCCCACGAAAGCTTATGCTCCAATACTTTAGTTAGTCTTTAAGGTGCCACACCTTATTCTAAACCTTTTAAATTTCACTTTATAGTTTTAATAGATTTCAGATTTCTACATTTTCTGAAATGAATCTCTTTTTATCCAAACTTTATTACAACCTATAATATTAACAAAACACACGTCACTGCTCAATTTTACTTAATACACTTCACATCGGATGACTTACCTTGCAAGTCTGTCACCTTTATTTTCATATCATAAGATCCTGTGAGCAAGTAGTGAGCCCCAGGAGAGAAGCGAACAGAACGAACATCACTAGAATGAGGATGATAGCTCTGTACCATTCGTCCTCCGCGAATATCATATAACATGCAACTGGAGTCTTCTTGTCCTGTAGCTAAGAGGCGACCACTAGGATCAACAGCTACAGATGCCACAGCGCTACCTAAAAGAAGAAAATGCCATCCATAAACTAATATAGACTTATGGATATGTTCTGCATTCTTTCGCACATAGGTTTGAAAGATGTTTGTAGAACCGTTAATATTAAAAAGGTGAAAAACATATCTAGCCAAGTTCAATGTACTTTCAGCTAATTTTGTCTATATTAAAAGACAAGTCTTATGTCATATTGCCTCCATTTTATAGTTTGCCTTGTAGCATATGTTGGTTTCTAATCATGGAGTGGGAGGCAAAGTCACAGTTAAAGCTGTGTTAGAAAATTGTGTTTAACAGTGGAGAAATATTAGGAAAATTTGCTCAATGTTTCATCACAGAAAAAGGGAATATCCAAGACTGTTGGCGGGCTTTTAATTTTCTGCATAGTTAGAATCTATAGCAGAATAATGCATTTATAAATATATTGGCAGAGAAATTGTTTTGAAAACAAGTTCTGTACCTGATTCACTTTTTTCAAAACACTTCTTGTATATTTTTAGTTTAGACGAGGGGTCGGCAACCTATGGCATGGGTGCCGAAGGCGGCACGCAAACTGGTTTTCAGCGGCACTCACGCTACCCAAGTTCTGGACACCAGTGTGGGGGGCTCTGCATTTTAATTTAATTTTAAATGAAGCTTCTTAAACATTTTTAAAACCTTATTTATTTTACGCACAACACTAGTTTAGTTCTATATTATAGATCTATAGAAAGAGACCTTCTAAAAATGTATTATTGGCACACGAGACCTTAAATTAGAGGGAATAACTGAAGACTCAGCACACCACTTCTGAAAGGTTGCCGACCCCCTGGTTTAGACAAACACCATTCTGTGCGCATTTGCATTTTTGAGTTTGAGAAAACGTGTTTTATTTCCTGACTTGAGCTGTATCAGTTTGGAAGTGTTGCATTAACTATATATGGATGTCACTTGCTAGGTAGCTTCCTATGTCCTTCACACGACAGCAGATTTGCCAAATTCCAATAGCCACATTTAACTCCAAGGTTGAGGTTTTTAACAGACTAATATTCCTTGCAGCCACCATGTTTACATTTGTTATCAATAAAAGAATATCATTGTTACATGAGTGTCATTCTTTGTAAGGCAGCCAGTCTAAAGCAGGCGTGGGCAAACTACGGCCCACGGACCACATCCGGCACATGGGACCGTCCTGTCCAGCCCCTCACCAGCACCGCCTTCCCTGACCGCCCTCCCCCCAAGGCTCCACCCCATCCAATGCCCCATGTTCCTTGACTGGCCCTCGCAACCCTCTGCTCCTTATCCAATCTCCTGCCCCCTCTCTCCCTTCCGCCGCTCACCGGAGCCAGTCACACTGCTGCAACGCTCCCCAGCAGGAGCAGCGGACTGGAGCACTAGCAGCATGGCCGCAGGCGAGGGAGGACAGCAAGGGAGGGGCCGGGGCTTGCCTCCCTGGCCTGGAACTCAGGTGGGCTGGACAGGACATGGGAAAACAAGGGTCCACGGGACCATCCTGTCCAATCCCCGGGCCCTCCCCTGCTGTCTCCCCTCCTCCGCAGTCACACCGCTAGCGCTCCGGCCCACTGCGCCTGCTGGAGCGCGTTGCAGCTGCATGGCTGGCTACAGTGAGCGGAGGGGAACTGGATAAGGAGCAAAGGGTTGTGGGGGGCAGACAGGGAACAGGGAGTAGTTGGATGGGGCAGAGACTTGGGGGGAGGGCCATTAGGGAAGGGGGTGTGAGGGGGTGGGGCTCCAGGAGGTGGGGGTGTGGATATGGTTCGGGGCAGTCAGGAGACAGGGAGCAGTTGGATAGGGCATGGGAGTCCTGGGGGACCTGTCAGGGGGCAGGGGTGTAGATCGGGGTCGGGACAGTCAGGGGACAAGGAGCAGAGGGGCTTAGGAGGGGAGCTCAGAGGACAAGCAGCAGGGGGGTTGGATGGGTCGGGGATTCTGAGGGGGGCAGTCAGGGGGTTGGAAGTGGGAGGGGGTAGACAGGGGCGGAGGCCATGATATTTGAGGAGGCACAGCCTTCCCTATCCAGCCCTCCATACCGTTTTACAACCCCATGTGGCTCTCAGGCCAAAAAGTTTGCCCTCCCCTGGTCTAAAGTGTTGATTTTTGCGGGGTAAAGAGGTACATTTTCTCTGTTGTAGAGTTTCATGTAAGCTTATGGTGGTATATAAATAGCTATTAATATCAAAAGGTCACAAAGCAAAGAACTAACCAGTTTTTGAATGGATATACTAAGTTTTTTTTTTTTTTAAAAAAAATAAGCAACTGGCGATTGTTTTGAACAAGACAGAAGTCCTCATTTTACAGTGCAAGATTCCTGTTCTCAAGAAACCAATGACAAGAACAATCTTTAAGATAATCTATTGTGCAAGAAATTTATTAGTCGGTTACCAGTTCCATGAAATGTTGTTCCAACTACACGAACGCAACTCGGTACTCTAAGATCCCAGAATCTTACAGTCTTATCTTGGGAACCAGATGCAATCATCCACCCACTCCATGTATAAAGTGCTAAAATATGACCTGTAGATAAGAACATGTTTTACTTTACTAGTATTACTCATTGTTTAAAGATCACTACTGAATTCTTCACATATTATTGTTCTGAATATGCACTTACACATTAAGTAGGGTCATCAGCAGCATATAATTAGTAGATTAAACATTATATTTTGGTTTGAAGAAAGTAGTAGTCTTGGATAGATCAGAGAGTTGGCGGTAATCAACCAGCTCTCTTCAGAGAACCTTTGTTAGCAGATTTCTGTAGGTCTCAATTTATTATGTTACTGCACATATATGCATCTCTTGGGAAAGGCTGCAATGTGGCATGGACTGAAGTAGTGCCAGTACAATAACAACACCCTGCTCTACATCTTCCCTAGCATTCGCAGGGAGACAAACGGCTTAAAATACACAATGGTCTAGATTAATGAAATAAAATCTCTTCTGAACTCACTTTTGAAAGGACAGAGATGCTGTTCATAAGAACGTGATTTGCCCACTGTTGTTACCAGTGCATAGAAGAGAGAGTTTCTGTTGCATTTTTATAAACATACCAGTATGGCCACTCAGGGCATGCAGGCCTTGACCTCGCTGGCAGTCTGTTGTGTAAATATTACAGTCTCCTGCTCCAGCACTAATTAAAATAGCACCACCACTTTCTGGGCCTTCCATAAAAGCAAGATCTCTAATTGTCCCATCGTGCATACTGAACTCCAAGTCTGGTCCTGAAAAAATTTAAAATAAACCAAGAACAGAGTGAGATATACTTTGTTTAGTATAAATTAATTATGTAATCATTTAAGCAGTTATTGTGAAAGTGCATTAGTATTAATTAAAAAGCTTGAGTTTGATACATGTAACAATTTCAAGGTGGAGAATATAACTTCATAAACGTAAGATAAAATTTCACACTGAATGGGCAGACTTAATATACTCTGATACACAGAAATCTGTCACTTTCTGTTTCTTCAATATTGGTTAATCCCTCTGTGAGAGGTTCACATCTTAGGGTATGTCTACACAGCAAAGAAAAATCTGTGCCTGGGCTGTGCCAGCTGACTTGGGCTCGTAGGTCGGCTGCGGGGCTGTTTCCATTGCTGTGAAGACTTCTGCAGTCTGAGCTGTAGGACCCTCCCACCTTGCAGGGTCCTAAGACTGGAGCCTGGAAGTCTACAGAGCAATGCAACAGCCCTGCAGCCTGAGCCTCTTGAATCTGAGTCAGCTGGCACAGGCCAACCATCGGTGGTTCTTTGCTGTATAGACATACCCTGGATGTTCAACCAATAGTTGATTCTCAGTTCTGGAGCTAGACTTCAATGTTTGTTCATGGTACTTTATTTCAGTTAACAAAAAATACTCACAGTTATCTAATTGAAATAATAGTGTCAATATTAAACCAGACATCAAAATAAGAAACATATTTATGCTTCTGCTGAAAGATCAAGTCCCATAAGGTTATCTGTACTTCTGTGACTGGATTATCCTGGAATATATTTGTCAAAGTTAAAAATAGGCTAATGATTTTGAAATTTCTGACCAAAACCTTCTGCCAGATTCTGCTTATTAATATTTTTGTTAAAGAAACCAGAAACATATGCCAGGTACCTCAGAATAAACTCTCTTTGATCTCATTTGAATACTAGTCATTAATCTGTCACTGCTGAATATCTTCTAGCATTTCAAACTTCCAAGCAGGATTTTCCTTTCCCCCAAAACATGAATAAGTACAAATCAGGTACTCAAAGTTACTGAACTGGAGACCAGGTGTGGCAGCATTCTAACCAATCATTGGATCAGGACTAGGTGTAATACTCTAAAGCAGTGATTCCCATACTTTAACAACCTGTGAATCCCTTTCACTAAAATGTCAAATCTGACGAACCCCCTCCTAAAATGAGTATTTCCAGGGATTTTCTCCCTTACCTGAGCATAAATTATAGAAGCAGTGATCTTGGAAATATAAAATTTGGTTTTATTACATGCTTATTACAGGACTATTGATTATTAATTATTATTGATCATTACATTATGAAAATGGTGACACTCTTCCAAAATCTCACTTTTGTAGCTTGTATCACTTTTGATTAAGCCTGTTTATAAGACAAGGCTCCTATGTTTCTTCAAGTAATATCAGATGTGAAACAGCATGAAGGTATTTAAGAAGCCAACTAAAAGAGTTCCTCCTACACAAGCATTCAGGCCTCGAGCAGTCCAGGCAAACAACACACGTTACAACAAAGCTTAAACTTGTTCCTTATAATAATTTAAAAACAATACTAGTTGGGCATTTTTTTGCTGTTTTTAAAATTACATAGACATCTCCCTTTCCATTTCTTATAAAAAGAGTCTTGAAGTTTAAATCTCCTCAGTGTGATAGATATGCTTGCTTTGATCTGCTTAGCTCTTGGAAGTCCACGGGCTCTGGGCTGCTGGCCCCATCCTGCCTGGGGTCCCTAGGGACAGCTTTATGCACCATTAGAGAAGTTTTCCCCCCAAGACTTCCCTGTAACATTTCACGAACCACAGTCTGGGAACCACTGTTCTACGAGTATGTCTACACTGCATGTGTTACAGCATGGCAGTGCTGACATGGGCCATGTAGACATGCTTTATTGCAGGGGGAGAGCTCTCCTGGCGATAAAAAAAACAAAAAAACCCCAAACAAGGGGCAGTAGCTTTATTGCCGGGAGCACTGTCTATACTGGCACTTTTCTGCGCTAAAACTTTTGTCACTCGGGGTGTGTGTGGTTTTTTCACACCCCTGAACAGCTAAAGTTTTAGCGCTGAAAGAGGCAGTGTAGACACAGCCCAATACACCTCGTTATAATAATGACAGGCATAACTCAAGTTGCTTTGCCATTTGTCACCAACATGACAATCCCAAATAAATGATAACAACATGTTATACCAGTATGTGTGTGTGTGTGTGTGTATTATATATATATATATATACATACATACATATATATATACATACATACATACATATACACACACACACACACACACATATATACACACACACACACATATATACACACACACACACACACACCCCCTACCTGTTGCATTACAAGTTTCTGCATTAAAAGGTAGTACTTTAACATATTTATCATTAGAACCAGTAGCCAACAACTGTCCACAGGGACTCCATGCCACACAGTAGATTGATCCTTTGTGATGTTTGTTCCTTTTAAAACGAATATCTGGTTGTTTAGAAGTGTTATAAGCACTGAAAAAAAAAAAAAAAGAGAGATAAGTATATCTTTTATATGTCAATATGGAATATGTAATCTAAAATGCAAGTCAATTGTATTATTTAATGAAATATGAAATCCAAAGTAGGCAAGAAAGTTAATTTCTACTTATTTTTCAGTTTTCTAAAGGTAGGCAATAAAAGTTAAACTGAAGTGTGAAAGTATAGTGTTTTGTTGTCACACAGGAACTATGTTCCCCAAACACATTTTAGCTTCCATGTATTACGCAAACATCTTCCATACCACATTTATTGTGGTCTGATTCCTTGCAAGCATAAGCACGTGCTCTAAAGGCTAATGAAAATGGACAAGCGTAGGTGTTAATTTAAACTTTTACTTTAAAAAAAGTTTTTAGTTTTAATGATGGAAAGCAACTAGGGTAGAATATTAGGATAACAGAGAAACCACTAAGAAAGCTCCTTCTTGTTCTCTAATATTTCACTACAGAAACATTCCAAATGTAACCTGAAACAAATTTCTATAACACGCACTAATTAAGTTATGAATGTTCTTGATGGGGGAAAACCCCCCCCAACAACCTTGAAACAAAATTCAGAAATGTCTGCCAGAGGTACCTGGTTTGACACACATAATATTTAGGTGTTATTAAAAAGACATTGTCTTAAAAAAACAAAACTCAAAACCCAACAACCAAACAAACCTCTCTTTCCCCAAATACCTTATTTTCAGAGACCAAAACAAGTACAAACCAGAGAGAAGTATTCTTTTTTGTATCTAACACTTCATGCATGTGCTTGACTTCAATGGCACTACTTGTATACTTAAAGTTAAGCATTTATGTAAATGTTTTCAGAGGCCTAGGAAGGTAGTCAGCCTTGGTTTTCTAAGGTCACCTTAAAAACTTACTCATATCAACATGCACTCAACCTCCATGTATTGGACATTAAAAAGTAAGGAAGAGGACCAAAAAGAACATTTCACCCATTAACAAGAAAGGAGACTGAATGAGGCAGTCTGTCGAAAAAGCACACTTAGTTTTGCTCCTCTCTAATGCCCTCTCTCATAGTCATATCTTTCCTGGCATTATTTCTGAACATCCTAAATTAGCCTTTATTTATATCTAACGGAAGAGAAATTCCTAATTCCCTTTCTCCCATTAGTTCTATGGGTTGTAAGTAAATAAAATGCTTGTAGGAAATTAGTGGGAAGTTACAAAGTATTTAAGATACAAATCAGCATTGAGAATAAAAGTTCATTCTAATAAAGGCAAGAAGCTAAGAGGGCAACAGAAACTAAGTATCTTTGACTGCTAATGGGCCATTTTAAAAACTTGCCACTAAAACAGGAAAACAAGGATGACTGAAGAATGATGAGAGGGGAAAAAAGCACAACAAATGATATAAGATCTAAGGATTTTAAATAGATATGCAACAGGGAAGGCAAATAATGTGACCACTTTAAAGTTACAAAAGACAGCTCATAAAAAGGAAATAAAGTTACTAGTTACTCTGTTGCCATCTTTACAGAGGAAGAAAGTGAAGATCTGCCTAAGTCAGGTATCAGTTTTCGAGGGACGACAGACGAGGAACTGCATAACATATAAACAAACAATTATAAAAGGCTAAATGCACTTAAACTAGACAGAGTACCAAGTGTACTATGGCTTTTTAAAAATGAGAAAGCAAATCTTAACTTTTAACGGGCCATTTCAGAATTTCATTAGATGCAGGAGATATTTCTCACGATTAAGAATATGAACAATCTTTCACTATGTTTACAGCCTGACAAGACAGTGTGTAAGGAGATGTTCAGACAGACCTCAGGAAGTGGTGTGGAAAGCTCAGAACATTCTCTTTAGTTTCTTGCTATGCTGTAATTTTCTATTTTATCAAGTAAATAATCACATCAAGTTCGTCAAATCAAATTACACACACTAACTAGGGTGTTAAAGGCTACAGGGATAATCTGTTTAAAAATAATAATAAAAAAGAAAAACAGATTTTTCTAACTTCCAGCATAACAAGCCAAACCAATTAGGTGGGCAGGGGTAGAAGAAGTGGGAGCGGAGGACCCACAACACACACTGTATCTCCCCAAACCATGTTCTAACTGCTTCATACATCAACATCAAACATTTTGGAATAAGAACTTCACTGGCTCCTTTGTTTATTACTTTTGAGGGAAAACAGAATGCATACCACACTTATTAGGCAAAGACATTAGAGGCTAAAGTATGCTTTTTAGCCAAACTGGGAAGATGTCCCAGACTCCTTAGGAGCAGATACACACAGAAAGAATGCCATTTTAGAGTAATTTTTATGAAAACTCTCCAACTTTTAAAAAAGTAATGGAATTGAAGCAATGACTAGAAAGCGAGTTTGAGACCAAGATTTATTTCTGAAGAAAGAAGGAAATAATGGATATGAAAATTCAGGTAGGTGAAATTAAGACACAAGAGGAAGAGGCCAGAAGCATTCTGCCGTAACATCTTTTTCTGTTCCTGAAATGTATATTCTAAGACACAAAAGTTTGTTTTACAATGCCAATGTGTCCAAGAGTCTAGGGTAGAGGTCGGCAACCTTTTAGAAGTGGTGTGCCGAGTCTTCAGTTATTCACTCTGATTTAAGGTTTCACGTGCCAGTAATACATTTTAACGTTTTTAGAAGGTTTCCTTCTAGAAGTCTATAATATATAACTAAATTATTGTTATATGTAAAGTAAATAAGGTTTTTAAAATGTTTAAGAAGCTTCATGTAAAATTAAATTAAAATGCAGGGCCCCCCAGATCGGTGGCCAGAACCTGGGCAGTATGAATGCCACTGAAAATCAGCTCGCATGCCGCAGGTTGCCTACCCCTGGTCTAGGCGAAGAATACTACTAAAAGGTAAAGTTGTAGTACTGATGTCAAAACAGCTTGGCATAAGGGGAAAGAACTAGTCAAACTAGTCACAAACACAAAAATACTGCAGCTAGTCTTTTTATTCTGGCTTGGTAGTTACTATGTTACTAATTACAACATTGTATCAGTTCATTGTTGACAGGTTAATCAACTAACAAAATGAAAGGGTTAAAAGACAAGACCAGACTTGAAATATCTACAGACAGCTTTGGATTCCAGTGATAGGTAGTGGAATGGAACAGAAATGATAATGGTAGGATTGAATGTTCATTTATTTTCGTTCTTACCTTGGGTCAATTACTTCTGGATAGGCACACACCCTCAAAGTTTTGGAATTTGAGCCAACAGCATACAAACTCCCACTTGGATGAAAAGCCACAGCTCTGACAGCTTGTGTATCTTCTAGAGTATTAATACAAATGAATTGCTTTTTTGATTTATCATCCTGTTGTGTAAAAGTTTGACAGTCACAATAGGTTCAAAAACATAACATTTTTAATAGCTTACACACATTTCCAAGGCTGAGAGGAGTTACAATCCATTCACATTAAAAAATAATTATCTATTCAAATGTAAATCTGATAGGGGAAAAGACCGGAAGGAACACCCCTTGACTGTTTGTGATAAGGCGAGTAAAGATATCATAGCATCTTGATCTTAAGAAAATCATGTAAGGAATAGTTTTTCAAAGTTTATTCTAAAAGACCCAAAAGAATGCTTACACAAAAATCAAATTAAAACAAAGATGGTATGATCTCACATTTTTCTGAGCAAAGAACATGAAAACCTTTTAATGTTTTAGGTGTTAAAATACAAAGTGTTCTTTGCAAGAGCTTGTTCCTATTTCTTCTACTTCCAAATTAGGCACCAGTAAAATGCTTTTCTTTCCTTCCTCAAAGCCATCCAACTATTGTGGTTTTTTTAAAATTCAGCTTAATATTTTACATATGGCTCTTAAATAGTTAATTAAGATGGAAGACTCGTGGGTTAAGGGAAAGCCACTTAATACTGAACAAAGGAAATGACATTTCACAACCTCTGGCGCTATTTGTATTAGACTAAGGAGAAACTAAGATACACAGTGAAAGATATTACAGTGTAATGTTATAAGCATACAATATTCTCTGAAGAATACCTGTACAATTTATTTTCTGATTTGAATATACAGGAAAACATGAGAACAGAAAGACTTCAAGACTCTTGAGTAACAAATAGACAAAACTTTTAAAATTTTACTTTTTGTAAATAGCTTACTTTTCGTATTTTTATTTCTTTATGAAAATTAAAAATCACAAAAAATTACAAGTTACATTTTGAAGACTCCTATAGAAGACAACCTGCTTTCACAATTTACTTTAAATTAAAATAAAAAACAAAATCCCCTAACACCTCCTCCAAAATAACCTTCCAATCAAAAACCCTCTTTAAAATGACATTAAATACAAAACTTTTAGACAAAAGATAGTTTATGATGAAAGTTAGAAGGCATTCAAAGTTGTGCTTATAATGGAATCAGTTCAAGCCACTCCAGTAATCCATAATACGGGGCTGTACATCTTAAGTCACTGATAAATGTGAGCACTTTTAAGGTTGATTGGAAAATTAGAACAGTTACTCACCTTCTCATAACTATTGTTTTCCAAGTTGGGTTGTTCATGTCCATTCCAATCAGGTGTATGCGTATGCATGGCAGCCCGAAGATTTTTCCCCTAGCAGTATCTGTCAGGTTGGTCCAGGCCCCGCCCTGTAGTGGCGCCTTCATGGTGCTCACTGTAGGGTCCTATCAATCTGCCATGCCCTCAGTTCATTCTTGCCAGCTACTCCGACAGTGGGGTAGGTAGGAATGGGCACGAATACCACATCTCAAGAACAACAGTTATGAGAAGGTGAATAACCATTTTTAATTCTTCCAGTACTTGTTCATGTCAGTTCCAATCAGGTGACTCCCAAGCCCAAGTTTCAGAGGTGGGGTCAGAGTTCAGATGTCCACTGACTGGAGCACTGCTCTACCAAAGGCTGCGTTGTCTCTGGCCTGTTGGGTGATAGCATAATGTGATCTGAATGTATGTCCTGAGGACCACGTGTTTCCTGGATGGGAACGTGCACCTGGAAGGCCATTGAAGTGTCCTGAGGCCTGATGGAGTGCACTGTGAGCAGGGGTGTTGTGGGGACCAGACACCTCCACCAGGTTATAGCACTCACAGATGCAGGACGTGATCCATGACGAAATTCGTAGAGAGGAGACTGGATGATCTTTCATCCTGTCTGCCACAGCCACAAACAGTTGAATGGACTTCTGGAACGGTTTCGTTCTTTCAGGGTAAAAGGCTAGTGGTCTACGGATGTCTGTGAAGCCTCTGCTCTCTGCTGCTTGCGTGGAGCTAAGGTAGAACACTGCAGGGAAGATGTCCTGGTTGATGTGAAATTGGGAGACAACCTTTGGGAGGAAAGCTGGATGTGGCCTGAGCCGAACCTTGTCCCTATAGAACACGGTGTAAGGGGGCTCTGATGTTAGGACATTGAGCTGAGACACCCTATTGGCTGATTATCTGGTTATCACTACCAGAAATGCCACCTTGTATGAGAAGTAGAGCAGGGAATAAGTCACCAGCAGTTCGAAGGGAGGACCCATCAATTTGGAAAAGATCAGTTTGAAGTCCCAGGTCAGGACCAGTTGTTGGACGTGTGGATATAGTCTGTAGAGACCTTTCAGGAAATGGCTGACCATAGGGTTGGCAAAGACTGACCGGCCCTCTGCACCTGAATGGAAGGCAGAGACGGCAGCCAAGTGAACCCTTACTGAAGACATGAACTATCCCTGCTGCTTAAGATGGAGAAGACAGTTCAGTACAAAGGGTATGGACACAAGCATCGGAGACAGTGTTGCACCGACCAGATCAAAAACCTCTTCCATTTGGCTAGGTGGATAGCTCTGGTGAAAGGTCTCCTACTGCCAAGGAGGACTTATTTGACCGGTCCGAACAGGAGAGCTCCATTGCACTCAGCCATGGAGTTTCCATGCTGTGAGGTGCAACAACTCGAGGTTAGGATGCTGGAGACGGCTTTGATCCTCAGTTATTAAGTCCGGGAAGAGCAATAAAGTGACTGGGGCTTCCACAGACATTTCCAGGAGTGAGGTGTACCAATATTGGTGGGGCCAAGCAGGAGCTATCAATCTCACTGCAGCTTGTTCCCTTCGAATCTTGAAAAGCACCTTGTGAATGAGAGGGATAGGTGGAAGCGCATATAGGAGATGGCCTCCCCATGGGAGAAGGAACACGATGGAGCCCAGGCTGTGATTCAGGAAGGAGCAAAACTGCTGGCACTTCCTGTTGCGTCCCATAGCAAAGAGGTCTATTTGGAGAAAGCCCCACCATCGGAAGATGTAGTCTGCGACATCCGGGCCATGGAACAACCTGCCGAGATAGTTCGCAAACTCGTTCTGCACTCTAGGAAGGTACGATAAGTGTACTGAATGCTTGTAAGTGTACTGACTGTTCTACACAAAAAGATCCCACAGCTTGAGGGCTTTCTGAAACAGGGGAGAGGAGCATCCACCCCCATTTATTGATATAAGACAGTTATGACAGACAATACCACGGCTGATCCACTTGACAGGGAGATGTGTGTTTGGATTTCTGCCTGAAACTAGAGAACTTGTGTCCTGAGGTCTCTTGGATGAGCTCCCCAGCCCATGGCTGACACATCTGTCACTAGCAAGAAGGACAGCTGAGGACTGGTGCAGGGGATCCCTTCATACAATACCTGCAGATCGAGCCACCACAGGAGGGAGTCAAGGATTGAACGAGGAGGAGTCACAACCTTATGCAAACTGTCCCGAGCTGGCCAATTCACCGAGACTAGCCATGACTGGAGAGGCTGGAGTTTGAGTCTGGCATGTTGCACCACAGAGGTACAAGTGGCCATATATATCCTAGAAGTTTCAGGCAATTCCTTGTGGTGGTGGTAGTGAACTGTCTGAGACTTCGAATGATGTCGCCCATGGCACAAAACCTCGCTTTCAGCAGGTATGCCCTGGCTCGTGTTGAACCCAGTACCACCCCTATGATCTCTATTCGCTGAACAGGGGACAGAGTTGATTTCCCCACGTACAAGAGAAGATCCAGTGTGTCAAACATCATTCTTATGAAGTCGACTTGTGCCTCCACTTGAGCCCTGGAATGGCCCTTGATCAGCCAATTGTCAAGGTACAGGAACACCCATGCCTGCTGCCTGCATAGGAATGCGGCCACGATTGCCAGGCACTTGGTAAATACGAGGCCAAACAGGAGGATTGTGAGCTGGTAGTGAGTGTTCGCCACAAACCTGAAGTCCTTTATGTGGGACAGTGTAATTGCTATACAAAAGTACACATCCTCTAAGTCAAGGGCAGCATATCAGTCCCTGGGATCCAAAGAAGCGGTGACAGATACTCAGGAGGCCAGTGCGGAACTTGAGTTTCTTTATGAACTTGTTGAGCTCTTGCAGGTCTAGGATGGGCCTGAGCCCGCCTTTGGCTTTTGGTATTAGGAAATACCAGAAATAGAAGCCCTTACCCTTCAACTCCTGAGGAAACTCTTCCACTGCTCCCAGAGATAGCAGTTGCTCGTAAGAAGGGTCCCTGAAGAGGGATAGGGAAGTGGGTTAGAAGGGCAGGAGGGCCGACAATTGGAGGGAGTCTCCTCTTTTTACCATGTGGAGCACC
This sequence comes from Dermatemys mawii, assembly GCA_007922305.1. NCBI lineage: Eukaryota > Metazoa > Chordata > Testudines > Dermatemydidae > Dermatemys > Dermatemys mawii. The sequence goes on along the minus strand of ML677352.1, from coordinate 12,886,461 downwards.
AAACGGCCCGATGTGATCCGGGACCAAGCAGGGTAGAAAGGAGATAGTCCAGATGAGAAGGTAAAGCGGGTTGGATCCAGTTCATTCGCTGGTGCGCTGTCCTCATGCACACCTTCAAAAGGCCTGTTTCTGGCCCAAAGGTGGCTTGGATTGGCCAGAGCCCTGGCTTGAGAATGGATGTGGCCTCTTTCTGCCGCTCCTATTCCTCCTTGGGGAACCACCTTAACAGTTCTGTTGATAAAAAACGCGGAGGAGGTTGTGGCCTGAAGTGTTTCCAGCTGCCTGGTGCGAGTGTGGAGGCCCAGCCAATTAAGGGTGGCTCTCGAGTCCTTTAGGCTATGCAGTCTTTTTATCTGTCTTTTCAGAGAAGAGAGCCAAACCTTCAAAGGGGAAGTTCTGAATAGTTTGCTGGACTTCGTACGGCAGGCCCAAGATCTGTAGCCAGGAACCCCTTCTCTTGGCTATCCCTGTAGCCATAACCCAAGTCGCTGGATCACCAGGCATGAAAACTTGGTGCAGGGGTCCTGCGGCAGCAGCTCCACAAATTTCGCCATTGCTCTGCATGTATTATAGCAGTACCTGTTGACAATGGCCTGCTGATTAGAAATGTGAAGCTGCAAGCCGCTAGTGGAGTAGACTTTTCTCCTGAAAAGGTTGAGTTGTTTCACCTCCCGATTCTTTGGGGAAGGGACCTTGGTAGCTAAGGAGGAGGTATTCATTGCAGGGTTCGTCGAACCAGGGTCAGAGTGCCGCTTCCATTAGTAGGATCTTCAGGTGCTGATCCCTATCTATTAATGTCCTGGGGCAAAACCCCTGCAGATTCTACAGAGATCCTTTTGAAGGCTCGCCCACAAACACTTCAAATATGAGGTTTGAGGATCGCTTCTGAGCATACCATTGCTGCAAACTTCACAGGCTTTGAAGCCTGGAGACCGCGACATGCCCCAGCGCCTGATAGCGCTGGAGGGGGGAAAAAAAATGCAAAGGAAATTTAAGAATTAACCTTAAGTACTTACTAACTACTTAACACTAAATACAAAAACCAACGAATGACTATATACAGACTGCCAAATGCGCTTGTCACAACAAGAGCAAGAGGTTCCAGTTAACCATCACTGGCAGTAAGAAGGAATTGAGGGAGTGGCGGGTCAGTAAGGCCATACACTGAGCGCCATGAAGGCACCACTCCAGGGGGGCGCCTGGACCAACCCGACAGATACTGCTAGGGGAAAAATCTTCCGGCTGCCACGTGCACCCTCCCCCACCCCGACTGGCACTGACTTGAACAAGCCCTCAAAGAAGAACTTGCCAATTATGTCTCCTGTGGTAGATTAGGGCAGGATCATAGATCAGAACTCCAAACTGGGGGGAACAGAACAACCACCTGCAAAAATATGCCACTCCGTGTGGCATCAGCAGCTCCTTTCATGGATGTGTTTGCCTCATTATTGTATGATATAGTCAGTGTTCTATTCCCTCTGATTGTTCATGGGCTAACAAGCATTTTGGAGCTACCTAGCATTCTCCCTGCCCTTTCTCCTACAAAGTAGGGTGATCAGATGTCCTGTTTTTATAGGGACAGTCCCATTTTGGGGGATTTTTTCTTTTCTAGGTGTCTATTACTCCCCATCACTGTCCCGTTTTTTCACAGCTGCTATCTGGTCACCCTACCTACAAGCCAGAAAAGAGGCAAAAGCCTTGAAGATCCCTACCACTATGCAAGAGGGTTTTTTGGAAGGCAAGTGGGTAAATGTGGAGAAGCCCATTTCTCACTCTAATCCCAAAGCCCCCTAAGAGAAAGAAAGAAAATGGTTTAGTTCCCTTCTCAGAATCAAAGAATTAATATCTGGTCATTTGACAAGTTTATCATCATGATATGTGTCCCCTACAGTATAGCAAACTCTTCACCTTGTCAGGAGGATCGTTATGTGCTACCTGATTCCATTCAGAATATTCCAAATATTACTTTATGAAGGTAATAGACAAAGCCTGATTGCCAGTATTTTGAGGGCCAGCATAGGAGAGCACCGACGGCAAGGACTTAAAAGAGCAAGTTGCAGTCTGAGTAGATTTTCATGGAATAGGAACTGTTTTGGGGTGGATATGAGGGGAGCCTGAAATTTCACTGCATCCAGCCCCCTCACACTCCTTTTTAGTCTTAACCTTCATCTGCATTTTCTTCATTTTGAAACTTAGCATGTATTAGAAACTCATTACAAATACTGTTGCTCTTAACATACAACAATATTAAAGATATTATATAGTCAGATTCAAAGGCTGGGTCCTATAAGTATAATGTAAATACCCTTGAAAAAAGTCTCACCTCATCACCTCTTGTCCTAGTTAGATTTCCTGAAGATTCTTCAAGTTGTGGCTGAACGATAGTGTGTTCTGGCATACTGTTTGGTTTTAAAATAAAATAAAATTTCAGTTCAATACACAAGATAAGTAGCTCTCTCTCATTTCTAATTTGTCTGTTTGATGAATGTATGCTGACTACAACAACAATATCCAGCCAGGCACTCAGAATGAACTCATTAATTTATAGAAGCAACAGTAGCACTTATGTCTGACACATTAACAACAAGCTGTCCTTTTACAGAATTTTTAAAAATATTTTTGCAAAGTAAAATAAAATGTTAAATATTTAACTAAAAAGTGACATTGTCATCTTGAAAATTAACTTGTCTGGAAGTGTTGTGTTTACTATTGCCACAAGCCACACCTTAAGAAAAAAGGGAAAAAAGAGAAAGTCTCCCTCTTCATGCCCCATTACTTTCTGCATTTTACAGAAGGTGTATAGTCAGTTTTCCACTTCCCTGTGTAGGCAATCACTCGGTAAAACAGAAAATAACTTAAGATTTATAGAAACTGGAGCAAAAAAATATAAGGATATATTATTTACAGGGTGGTCTATCAGAAGAAGAAATCTAAGTGAACTGAAAAAGTATCAAGTTCATATTGACCATTTAGCAGGAACTGTATATCACTGAAGGTCTGCTAGAGCTTAATTTTTCCATCCAAGCACACCAGACCTTGAGAGAGTTCAGTCATTTTATGGCCCAGACCGGCCCCTTCTCCTCAAACCTAATACAGCCTGCTGCTGCTGGAGTGGGCTGTCTTCCTCCTGCTCATGATGTCAGCATAGTGACAGCTGCATGTGGTGGTGGCTGTGTGTGCTGCTCCTGTTGTTCACCACCCCCAGCTTCACCGTATATGCTAGAGTGAGGCCTTGTCTAAACTAAACGTGAATAACATAGCCAGAGTCAACGGAGCTTAGGTCAACTTTCCGTGGCGTCTACACCACGTTGCATTGATGGGACATGCTCTCCTGTCGACTTACCTTACTCCTTTTGTTCCGCTGGAATATTGGAGTCAACCAGAGAGCACTCTGTGGTCAATTTAGCGGGTCCACTAAATCAACCCCAGCTGCTGCATCGATCGCAGCAGCGTTGATTCCCGGGAAGCGTAGACATGGCCTGAGAGGGCTACAACTCCTCGGCACATTCACTTTGCAGCACGCACAGTGCAGCAAGGTGGCAGCAGACAACAGGAGCGGTGCACGTTGCCTCCACTTCAACGACTCCACAGCAGGAGGAGGAGAGTTGAGTTAACCTAACCCCGCTCTTTTCCCACCTGATCTGGACCCAACACTTTTAGTCGGGTCCCATCAGATTCAGGTCAGGTTATAGGGCTCTATACCTCACCACAAATACATTAATTTTCTAGTTTTCAAAATACAATACCGGTCCCCATAGTATTAACTGAAGATCAGCAACATTTCCAGCTCTGAACAATCATTAGTGCTTACGTTTTATTCCCACGGACAGGCGATTCTTCAAGAAAGGGTATCTGATTTGTTGAGCCATGCTTTTGAGGAGTGCTCGTATTAACATTTTGGCTATCAGTACCTATTCTCTGACTAACATCTGGAGGTGGTGATACGAAGCTAGTTGCTGGCGTATTAGATGCATGCCCTTTGCTCCCATTACATTGCTGGCTGAGCGTCTGCACATCATTTCCAAGAGTGTCTATACCTATGTTTAACTCTCCCAATTTTTGAATAGACCTGCACAGGGTTGATGAAAACAGACAATAAAAGTTAAAGAAACAGTTTATAATATGGGAACTTTAAAAGGTTAAAAAAAAGTGAAGTTATACCCATATTGCCCAGTAGCATGACAGATACAATAATTAACATATGAAAAGTTTGAAGATTATATATAATTACAATGATGTTTGACCCAAAGATTATTAGCAGCCCATTTACTTAAAGAGTGATGATATTTTTAACATACTTTAACCCCATCCTGTTAACATGAAAGGAAGAGTATTTTCATAAGAACACACTGACAAGATGTCAAATAAGTTTTCCTTTAATTTAATATCTATTTCTCCCATCATAAAATAATCACAACAAATACTCCTTCACATTTTATTACCAAAGCGACAACCTAATATCACACTCATAAGAGAACTGTAGAAAATAAAGATAACTAGAATCAAACATTGAGCACCTTATTTTAAGTTATGTATTTACTACATAACTTAAATAATTACATTTTGGGGATTTCAAGCTCATTAAGATTCTAGAATGAATCTATTATGTGACAAAGTCAGACCAGACAACTGTAAGAGAGCGGTCTTGTTGGGGTCCAGAAAGTGGGCAGGCAGAAACCCACTCATTGCGAAAGGCCTCTCCCCTAGTCTAAGGGGAGGGGCCCCTGAACATGGGACTCAAATAAATATGGAGGACAACAGGAAAAAAAAACAAGGACAGGTGTAAGGGCAAAGGATCAAAATCAGGGAATCTGAAGGGGACACTGAGCAGAGAACCCTGGACAGTGCCCACTGCTCCTCAAAGCTGTCAAGGGAACCAGCGGATGCAGCCCAAAGAGACTTTGCTTGGAAACATGAATGGAGAGGAACGGAAATAGGCCCCATGGTCACAGAGCTCCCCCTCGGACAACATCCTCTCCCTGGGGTTATGGTTGGCCACTTTGGCTATTGCTAGGAGGTGGCTGATGAGAAGCTCTCCCTCAGCCCTAGAATGGTAAAGGTCCTTCCCCATGAACTGAAAAGAGGTTACCTCAGGTCAATGAGTCCAATTAGGGGCTGCCTGTGACCTTTAAAAAAACCCTCCCTCTCTCTCACCAAAAAAGGAGGTAAACTGCAGCAGGGCTAGTGACCACAGGGAAAAAGGATTCTCCTGAGTGGAAGGCTGTACTCGTCCATATAGGGAAAGCAACTACAGAAATGGACTATTGGGGAAGTACTGGCACCCAGAGGCGAGCATAATGAGGCAAAACTCCAGAGATGGGGAAAGAAAAAAGGATTCCCTCTTTTATATTACCACCTTGTTTCTTTTTTGTTTGGCTAAAAGGTACTCCCTCAGGCCTACTCTGAGGTTCACATTAGAACTGATTTACTCCAAGTCCCCACTGCCAGAGGGGAAACGCTGAGCCCAGCAAGGTGAAGGAAGTGCCTTGCCACAATTGTTTTATGACAGAACTGTATGTTTGATAACAGTTCATACATGGGGCATGTTATTTAGAATAGACCTAACAAACATTAAGAGTAATTTTTTATTAAAGGTCTATATTCTGTCCATTTGGGTTTTCCATAAAAAGAAGAAGAAACACTTGGTCCTAAAGGACACAAAATACTAGAACTGGGTAATAATACTTAACAGACATAGCTGACAAACTGTGCCTCTGAACTGAATTTCCTCTCTTTGCTACCAGAGTTCAAATAGTATTCGCACATTCATTCAAATAAGTCTTGGTCTTATGAACTAATGAAAACAAAAAAATAATTCCAGTTACATGTGTGTGATATTCCCTATTATGCCATGAATTTAAAAAAGAAAAAAAACTTTATTTTACATGGCCAGAAAACAAATCTATAAGAATTTCACTCTTCTCCAGGAAGGCTAAAATTTAAACAGACATGAGACTGTTTAACATGAAAAGCCTGATTTATGCTTCATATGACAAGCACAGCCAATTCATATAAATATTTCAAGGACTATGTAAAATATTTTATTTGCCTGATTGCCATATTCAAGTCTAGTTTAAAATTCCCAAATGTTAGTAATTTAAACTACTGATGACTATTTTAAAAATTAGTTGGGTCTATAATTTTATTCCTTAAATTGAATAATCCTTGAGCTAGGTCAAATCATTCAGAGAAAAGTAAGGCGGGTTTATGCAACAGAACTCGGTACACAGCAGACTTAGTCAAAATATACCACAAGGAGTTAACTTTTTTCCCCCCACTTCATTATAAAAATGGCTGAACAATAAGTTTTAAGAAAACTTTCCTCAAATATATCTGGTTTTTCAGGTTCCAGCAAAACACGCCCTGGTCCAAAGTACAGCACCTAGACCCATGTTTAAACTTTACATGCTTAAATTTAGGTGTGCTCAAATGCTTTTCTGGAAAAAAGTCATATTACAAACTGTAGTCAGCAAACATCAAGAAGTTAGTAAAACCCTTTTTGAGTGGAGGTGAGGGGGTAGGGGATGAGGAGGATGAATTTACAACTTACAAAGTGCCAAGATTTTCTCTGCAAAACTTCTATCTATTTACTCAAATTTTGACCAGTTAGAGGATACTGTATTTGAAGAGGGATTTGTCGTTTTAGAATACCAACACAATGAGAACTGTGGTTATTTTTAGACCAAAATACCCAAACCCAGCTTTTTAATTGATGCTTGGCTTGAATCAAATTTATTATATTATAAAACCTAGGAAAAATGAAAAGTGAGCCAGTTGCCTATTTGAGCTTCCAAAGAATGTGACTATTAAAGCAGATTTGTTCTTGTTAGAAGTTAGTTGGCTTTCCTCATGATTTTCATATCAATACTCCAAATCTTAGTAACAAATTGTCTACGTATAAGCCAATACTGAGAAAAGCTCTTCCAATTACAGGGTTATCTTAGTGTAAAACATTTAAAGAGAGACCAGAAACAACTTCATATATCTGCATATCAGTTCACTGCTATTTCACTAAATTGCTTAATGAGTTATTTTTCATTCCTGCTCATGACAGAGGAGTTTATTCTTCAGAAAAATTTATTGGCAAACAATTTTAGCCCAGAATATTATTTTTGGGTACATCTAGGAAAAGATTAATTCCATATCTGGCATTCTGAATATATATATTAGGAAATAGGGGGCAATTTAGTACTGAAGAGCATAAGATGACATATCAGTGAAACAGTCAACTAAAGCCAACCTGTTAAGAAACTGTTCAGTAAGATTCTGTTGCTGGTCTGTCCCATCTTCCTGGTTTACTCCTCCTTCAAGCAACATTTGCTGATACAGTTGTCGTTGTTGCTCTTTCTGTTCTAAATGTTGCTGGTAACGTAACCTTTGTCTATAATATTCTTGAAACTGCTCTGTTGAATCACGAAGCTTAAAGAAATAAGGATTTTTTGGGTTAGACACATTTAGGTTTAAAATGATTAGTCTTTTAATGGTAAATTTCACGGTACACACACAATTTTTTTTTAAACCAATAATAATAAAAATTTACAGATAGGCAAAGGAAGAAAATGCTCCTTGAGAACAGTTCGATTTAAGGATGCTTGCTTTGTATATTTTGACATGTGATGCTGACAGTTTGTTCTTTAGTGGCTATAAAGCTTTAACTTTCTGAAGCTGGCTTTGCAGGACTGGAGACAGAAAGTGGTTGTGTCACTATTTAAAGCAAGTAAAACTGAATAGAGATAAGAAATTGATCTGCTGCTTAAGGATGCTATTTCTGCCATCAGTTTTTAGAGCAGATTTTTACTTTAATAATACAAGCAAAAAGCTATAGCAATCCAAAGGGACAAAATTTAAACACTAGAATACCACAATTTAAGGTAAAAATAATTACTCAGCAGCAGAAAAAAAGATTATTTCATTCTCTTTTTTCAGAAGCATTACAAGTAGGACTTCTTTTGTCAACTAATTTGTACACATACATGAAACCCAAAGAAAAATACCCTCTTAACCCTGGAAATTGTAGGTTGGAAGGAGATGTCTCAGCACAACTAGACAAGCTAGTGGATCTTCTATTGATACAGGAGGAACAAGAATCTGTACCTTACACAATTAGTGTCACGGAACATTGAATCATACTGCAAAGTCTAAACTTTGTTTTCTTTTTTTAAAAAAAGTTTCTCACAGTAGTGAGTAAAACACTGTATGCAAGAATGCCAGGGTGTCATCACAAACCTACAGACAGCTTAAAATAAAAGCTTTGAAAGATGTGAACTAGCCCCACTCACCTCATCAAGAAGTTAACTATGATGCATGAGCCAAGTACAAATGGAAACAATGTTATCTATCGTCACCTGACACATTTACCCTTTCTGGACAGATCCCAGTCAACTGTGATTTTGATTCAATTGTTGAATCCCACGTGCTTCACAAGCCTCTTGGTGGAAAGTAATCGATCACTGTTCCTAGTTTTGGATCTCTCAGGCACATTGACAGATGCAGATCCCATCTCTGGCATCTTTCTTGAGCAGTGACACCCTGCAATCTGGCTGCCTAGACCCAGAACCAGTGCTATACCCCTCCTGAGCCCACTTGATAAGGGATTTCTCCAGAGTCCACCGAGTTGTGGGAACTGTGATTTTTAGATTAACCGATTTAGGGAAACACAGCAGTAAAGTTAGGAACACAGGTTTAGCAAAGGAATTCCTTAACCACAACTATTTTACTTTTTAAAAAAAGCTGAAGAAGTTTTCCATAGACCTGGAATGCAGTCCTCAATGCAACCTTTCCTTCTGATCTCACCTTGCCTGCAATTCCTGGCTTTGGTTAACATATTTACGTGAGGCAGAGTTCCTTCTGCTTGTTTTGCTTACACAATAAGAAACAAGAGGCCTGTTGCTGAGAAAAGAGCCTCCTTTTAATATCTCTGTCCATATGCCCAGCTCCAGCCGCTCTGCTACATCATTCTAGTAGGGAAGTCATTCAGTGAAGATGATTTTTGACAGCTTAGTCTTCTTTGAGGTGTCCCACACCCTATCATGTGCACATAATGTCTCAAATAGACTAACCTTGTCAAAGATTAGATTAGTTTTCAAAACTACCTCATTATGTCTTCATCCAACGTGGAGGTTACAATGCAGAATTAAGGTTAGAGTGAAAGTTACAATCACCAAGTGGTGTTCTCAGAACAAAATGGGGTTCACAAATTGACCCAGATATGTCCCCAATTTGTCACTATTTCAGTACCAATAACTGGAACACAAACATCCAGCAAATGCTGCAATCCATTGTTGTTGAATAAAAAGATCGATATTTCGGTGGTGGAAAGTGAAGGCAACTCTGTTCAGTGGGAAGCACTAAAGCCAACAACTCTCATTTTGCTTCACTCTGCTCCTCCTTGGAGAAGCCTTGGTGAAAGGCCCAAGAACCTCCCTTTTGCTCCTGCTTAACACTCTCAGTTTAGTTCCTTGGCCATCAGATAGGTTTAGTTCCTTGGCCATCTGATAAGCCCTACAGTACCTTTCTGAAAGCTTACTGAAACAAAAGTTGGGCAACTTAAATCTGATTTACTTTATAGCGAACACAGTTAACAAGGCTTCTGTCATTCATAATGAGTATATCTTTATATTCTGAATTGGACAGTCCACCCAATAGGGTGTACTTAATTTTAATTTCTTAGTTGTCACAGGCAGGACATATACAAAATGCTAACACTACATCGCACAAAACAACTTACTGCAGGTAAGTTCTATATTGGATCCTTTATTTACTAAACAGAGAATTAAGTTACAAAAATCGTTCGTTCTTAGACGAGAATATCCTAAAAAAGAAATTCTAACTTTGTACACTGCACAATGTTTTTAAATATAGAATACAGTCGTTTTTGTTACATTTGAGTTGAGAGCACATTCACCTGCTGCATCATCCAGTTGTATGACAGCAAAAGTTTGTCTAATGGAAAAGCCATTAGGGTAAGGCTACACTACCCGCCAGACTGGTGGGTAGTGTTCGATGTATCGGGGATCGATTTATCGCTTCTTGCTTAGACGTGATAAATCAATCTCTGAAAGCACTCCCGTCAGAACTCCAACTCCACAAGAGGAATAAATGGAGTCGATGAGCGAGCCGCTGCCATGGGGATGGCCAGGTAAGTCAAACTAAGGTACTTTGACTTCAGCTACGCGAATAGTGTAGCTGAAGTTGCGTACCTTCATTTGAAACCCGCCGCTAGTGTAGCCCAGGCCTTAGATATATTATATGTTATGTTACAAGTATATTACTGGAGCAAAACAAGATTCAAAAGCAACTGCGTCATATACATGGATGAAGTTCCCATCATAGCAGGCAAATTGTTACAGAGTTTATCAGAGCAGGAAGCTAAAAGGCCTTTTTATATGGAAATAATCAAACACTACCTCATTTTTTTCTGGTTTGGCTGGTCCTTGATTCTGTGCTCCATTTACTGGCTCATTTTCTGGAACTGAACTCTGGCACACGGTCTCACTGCCAATGGAATGCTGTGGTTCCACAGGAGTATCACTTCTTTCAGTGATATGGAAAACAGAAGAGGTTTATTTGAGAAATCTAACATAAAATTCTCTAATAAGTCAAGAAATATATATTCATAAAACAAATCCTGAAATGATTATGTACAAAGTACCCCATTATATGAAGCCCAAAGATATTACTGGCAGAGCAGACAAAAATATCCCATTCTAACCTATTACACTGGCAATTGCTAGTTCTAAAAATACAGCTAATGCACTTTATTCTCAGGTTTTTCCAAAAAGCTTTATATTTGGGAAGTCCCATTATACCTTTATGCTCTATTTTTATGCCTTCCATAAAAGGCTGTCCATTACTCCAACAATCTAAAATACCATCAACAAATTACTCAAGCTCTTTGTTACATTTTCAGATCTCTCTCACTTTTGAGGAACACTAATGACATATGTTGGCTTCGCTCAATGTTCCCTAAAATCCTGGGATGGGAGGAAGCCTACATTCATCACAAGGCACCACCATAACTGCCTCCAATTCTATACAGAATAATATTTCTTTAAGCTACATTTAAAAGACATTCAACATTGGGAAGCTAGAAAATTCCTGTTTTAGCTATATAGGAAAAAGAGTACAATTAAAATCTGTTCTCACTTAATGTTGTGCTTTATAGAGACTTACAAAATTAAGGTAAGAAAAGTATTTTAGAAAACATTTCAGTAGTCAGTAAATATGCAGAATACATTACAAAATGTTGGACTCTTTAAAGAGTATTCTTAACCTGACAAAATTGCAAATACTTAATGGTCTGGAGCAACGATTTGTTGAAATTATTTTTGAGTTACTGGTGTACGTGTGCATTAGCAAAAACAATTGAATCTGATTAATAGATAGGGGAAGGCTCCAGCAGTGGGGAGGGAACAGAGCCTTTCCCTGCTCTACTTGCCTAAGCTATACCTCACCATCTACACTGCCATTTATTTCCATACTAGAGGAGTGATCAGAGTATGTACTCTACATGCGGCTGAAAGAGGTGTGTATTACAGACATACTCTAAATGTCTTAAACGGGTTTAGTGTTCTTAAACTTGAAAAGTATATAAAATATAGAGTTCATAAGCCATAAGCCCTGATTTTAATAAGGATTAGAAAGGAAAAAGTTTCATATCATGAAGGTATGGGAGAGCAAGTTTCCATACGAGTTTTAATTCTTAAAATGAGAAAAATCAGTTTTTCATGTTACTGTGTGCCAACACGAGGTATTAACTAATTCCTATAGCCATCATAACCTGATTAGTTGGAATTTAAATAGAAATAAGGGAAGCAAATCTGCAAGTCTTGCTGAGATTTTGTTTGAAGATCAATTAGGTACACTATATCTAAGTGCAACTGTGGTTATAGTTGCACACGTCTCTGATATTGGTCAATGTTTTTTAAGGCTCTGCACCTGCAGATTTACACATGGGCACAGTTCCACTGACTTCAATGAGATTACTCATGAATACGAAGTTTAATATTTACTTAATTCTTTGCAGGATCAGGATCTAAATTTGCAATGATAGTGGCTAGTCCACTTATCTACAAGGAAGTGTGGAGACAGGATTATTAAATAGGTGATAAAACAAACAAACAGTTCAGAAATTCTCCAAGACACACACTGAATCTCGTTTTAATTGCTACATTGCTGATGTAATCATTTAAAAAAATTTCACAGAAGCCTCAGAATTTCTGCTTCTTCAAGAATACAAAAAAAGTTGGAATGCTACTATTTACAGTTCGATAAAAGGCATTCAGAATATTTTAAATAAACCACTGAAATATTTTACACTTTCAATGCATGCCATTATATACCTACACACATAGTAAGTTCCAATAAGAACTTCAGTAACTAAAATCTAGTATATATCTGGTTTTAGATTTAAGCCAGAACTTCATCTTTCTGCTATATTTTGGGTAAACTATAGACGACTTGAGCAAAATCCTCAGATTTGAACATCCCTGAACTTTGGAGAAGACTGAATTAAAATCTTGTGGGGCTAATATCCATTTTTAATTTAAAAGTCAAATTTCTTAGGCGCTTGAGGAGAGAAAAAAGAAAATTTGAACTGCAATAGGATTTATGCATCCAACTTTAATTACCATTAATGTAAGTCACAAGTGCACCTGGAAGAACATAACCCCATATGTTTAACATGGTCATGTACACTTAAGTATTAACAACTCTCTCTTTTAAAAGAATATGGAGTTAAATGAAACTTACCGCTCAGGTGACTCTTCATAAATACTATGGCAATCTGTATTTTCAAGCATGAGACTTCTGCTAAGATTCTGCACTCCTGGATAATGGAAATTGGCAAAGGAGTGTGACATTGGAGAGGTTTTATTTCCAAGGTCTGTAATTCGCTTATCATGATTTGTTAATCCACATGACAGCCCATCTAAGGCAGGGTTTAAGGAACGAGTCATGTAAGCATCAGCTGACTGAGGCCGTCTCATTGGGGATGATGGATAAGGAGAAAGTTTGCTGATAAGAGGTGTCAAAAGATCAGCATATGCAGCTTTTGTGGGTTTCAAGAGTTTATCAACATGAATATTAAGCATCTTTTGTTCAAAAGCACAAGAGAAAACAGAAGCTGGCAGATTCTGAAGCCAGGACAATAAACTCAGGTCCAAGTCATCACACCCATTACCACACAAAAGATCAATGCCAAGCAACACTTCACTCTCTGTAATTTCTTCTCCTGTTGCTTTACTCTGACAGAATTCCACACAACATTCATAAAGCAATCCCTTCATTACAAGCTGAAATAAACGATTATTACTTGCTTTGAAACCAGCCTCACTCAGTTTCCTGTCAGCAGGAATAAACTCTGCAACCATGATGCAAGCTTCTTCGAAACAGTGAACTCGTGCAGTGCTAGGGTTCCAGTCTTTGAATTCTGCATGGTTGGTCAGGCGGGGCAGTGTGAGTAACAAACACAGTTTGCTATAGTCTTCTTTAGAAGGACAATATTCTTCTAGGGCATGTAGGCACTGTACAGCTTCTTGCATTGTAAATTCCAGCTACAGAAGAAATATTAAATACAAACAGGTCACGGCTGACTTTAATGTTACCAATTTATTCTTCTACCACAAACACAGTTAGCTGTAGAAGGATAACGTGCAAAAGGATTTCCCTCATTTTTCCTTTGTTGTTACTCTTGTTTTCATTTTAATTGAATTAATGTACATGGAGTCTGCAACAGCTTTCATGTCAGCAGTTCTAAGACCAAATTCTTCTTAAGGGACTCCAATTTCAAATCACTTGATCAATACAATGAAGGTCATGCTGATGTGGCTGTTTTCATAGAAACCCTTACATGTTTTAATCTCTCAGAATTTTAAATATCTCTAGTTAAACAAATTTGCTACAACTATAGGTTGAGAAGGCATTTCCACTTTAGGAGTCAAATTCTCTTTTCAAAGTCAGGGGAGGAGAAACTCCATTTAAGTTAGAATATCAAACCAGTGAAAGAGAATCAAGTCCTAAATTTCTATAATTTTCAGTCACTGGAAACTATGAGAAAGTTACTTTTTGTGTTGAAGTTTTTCATGCTTATGCTCAGACTATACGTGGTCTGTTTGTGTAATAAATAAAAAAAAGAAAGAAAATCTACACAGCTCTTTGCAGATCACATAATCAAATACACACAGATGCGTTTGACAGAATTTGTTGAAAATTAAAAACAGAAGGCAAGCTGAAATGCAACACTAAAACTGAGATGTTAGCTACAGAAAATAGAAAAACTGAAGTTCCCACCAACTTTCCCTCCTTACATGTGTATTATGATAACCTTTCATTAACCTATCATACAATATTCAGCATGTAAAATATCAAGAAATTACACCTTTTTCTATAGTATTCTCCAGTAAGATTATGTAAATACTATGACCAGAGTGCTATATATTTTAACTAAGTCCTTCTTCTAACCTTAAATGTAGAACTTTCTACTGCTCTCTGCATGCGCACAGGTAAAGACCCTGCTGCAGAATATATGGCAAAGCAACAATAATTTTTTATTTGAGCAATTAATATTTTTATTTGAAATGTATTTTTATGTAAAAGTTTTATAATGGTTTTATAGTTGTAATTTAATGTTCATTTATCAGCAATATAAAATAAAATACTTTACAATGAATAAGCCTACAGTCTATAAGCCAGGGGTAGGCAAACTTTTTGGCCCGAGGGCCACATCGGGGTTGCAAAACTGTGTGGAGAGCCAGGCAGGGGATGCTGTGCCTCCCCAAACAGCCTGGCCCCTACCCCTTCCCACTTCCCGCACCCTAACTCCCTCTCCTCAAAGCTCCTAACCCATTCAACCCCCAACTCCTTGTCCCCTGACCACTCCCTCCCAGGACCCCCTCTCAACTGTAATGACCCCCCCAGGACTCCAACCCCTATGCTCCCTCTCCTCTGACTGCTCCAACCCCTATCCACACACCCCCCCTCAACAGGCCCCCCAGGTCTCCCATGCCTATCCAATCCACCCCCAGTTCCCTGTCCCCTGCTTGCCTCCCAGCCCCCGCTGCCCCTTATTCAATCTCCCAGCTCTGGCCCCCTTACTATTCCACTCAGATTAGCGTGTCTGGCAGCTGCCCGGCTGGAGCCAGACATGCTGCGCAGCTGATCCACAGGAGCGCACTACACCACCCCACCTCCCAGAGCACTGCTCACATAGCATGCTAAGGCTACAAGGGAACAGGGAAGGTGTGGGAGGAGCTTCCCCAGATGGGAGCTCAGGGGCCGGGCAGGATTGCCCACCCCTGCTATAAGCCTATTCATGCTACAGCTCGGGTTACCATTTAAAACTTTTTGCATACTAAAAACCTTATTCATAACTCCTCCTCCCTGCTTTTCATACATTCAATGAACTCAATCCTCTGTGACATCATTTACTCTCTATTAGCAAAGGAACGCTGAATAGCATTGCATCTTCATCTATAAAAACTGCCACAGGCAAGGTGCAATGAAGAATTTAAATTGCACACTAACATCTGAACGATCAATTTGAGCTTGAAATTAGAAGTCTAACTGACAGATTCAAGTTCAAGTACACTTCCAAAATATTAATCAAAGTCTCCTCTTTTAGGAGATAATGAAAACAAGTAAATATATTTAGGAAGCCTAAGAAGATTATTAAATATATTTACATACTCCTAGTTGTTACTCTAAAACAGAATGCTAGATGGTCCAATGGGTAGAAGTAAAAACTAACCTTTCACCTCTGAAGTCCTCTGATATGTCATAAACGTACACTAATTTAGAGGTTTCAGTTTAGTTTTGCATATTTGCCCACATCATGCAAACACTGCACTGTTTGGCACCACTGGATCAAGTAATGGCAATCTGAGGTGCACAGTTCGAATTATATGGGCAAAAACTGCCAAGAATGAAACTGCCTATTCAATGCTATTCCCAACTGTAGTCCTTCACTTTCAGGAAAGGTTGGTGGTTCTTATGTCATACATGAGAACTTTTAGCTAAACAAAATGACTACCATAAGCCTTCAGGAACAACAATACTGTACTATGGACTTCCATAGTGTCTAATCAATAAGAGGATCTTAAAGCATTTCATTAAAGTATAAAATCTTACGTGCTGAGGCTCATCTTCTGCTGACATTGCATTGTTCACACATAAGGCTTCTAAAAATTTCTGCTTCAGTATAATATAGCGAAACCTGCACATAAGAAGTGAAGTATAAGACACTAAAGATCTTAAAGCCGTACCTAAGTAGTACATTCCACAGAAAACTGCAGCTGAAAAGCTTTTGCTCTCAAAATGTAACAAGCCAGGCAATAAAATAATTGGTTCTTTTCAGAAAAGATGTCTTTTTCCAGTGATTTGCTTCCAGAAATATTACATGTTAAAATAATTGTTGGTTCATAAGAGAAAAATACACAGCCAGTATCCTTCTTTCTTGAATACCTGGGTTACTCTTCTTTGAGATCACATCAAATACCTTTTAATTTTTTAAAATCGAGCATAATTCTTAATATAAAGCATTTTAACCAGGTGAAGACACATTATAGAATACTTTAAACTCTCTAGTGAGTTCTAAAATACTTTCAAATAATTTTATACTGGATGTATAGATTGGAAAAAAATCTATAAAGCCATACAACTGAAATTGTAAACTATGGTTCTCAGATTCAGTAGTTTGAGTTTATTTTTCTAAAGACTTAAAAAAGTCTTATTCCAGAGATTTTCCACCTCACCACAACTTACAAAGGTACTCCCTCAGAGTTCATAATTTTACCTTTTCTTGTCAAATTTTTCCATACACTCCAGTGGCTGAATGAACTGAAGAACCTCATCCCACTGTCCATCAAGAATCAACTGTCTATACAAAAAGAAATTCACTAATTTAATTTAGCTGGACATTTTTTATTCAGCATTTTTACAAACGTAATTTACATACAGCTTGATGTACAGCTGACCAGCAAGCTTTGCATAGTATTAACTTTACAAAGCAGATAAGACCAGATTTAAACAGAGATAAACGTAAAACCTAAATCTTTTCTCAATAGTGTCTTTGTAGCTACATACTCTAATACCAAGTGGACAAATGGTAGATATGTATGTATTTGTAAAGAGGTACAAGAGTATCTCTTCAGGTATCTTCTGCTTTCTATTTTTTTTAGGAATTTCTTCCAAGATGCTTCATTCTTTCTCCACAAGTGAGATTTTAAAAGTCACCATACAAAACATGATTGAAGACACCCTGAAAAATACTGAAAATAAGCCTAAAAGTATTAACTGCCAACAGGGGTTGTGTGTAAACAGAGCAGTTGTGCAGCAGGGCTCCGCCTCTGTTCACAGTATTTATAGTATAGCACAACCAACTGTTCTATTGTGCTAGGCCCTATACAAACACAAACTGGACACAGTCCCTATGCTAGAGAGCAATGTATAAGGGAAGCATTTGATGAACAGCTCAGTTGGATCCGGTGGCTCAAAACTCCCAGGCAAGCAGAAGAGCCACTACTCCATCCAATAAGCTGGAATAGCAGGCAGGGCTGCATTTCAGCCTCTTCCCCCACGTAGGGTGGGTAAATACCATTTCTTCATGCCCTCACAGTGTTTTCCTTAGAAAGCCTATTAACTTTGGCATGGAGAGGAAAATTTCATCTTAGATGAATACTCCTGCCATCACTAAGAACACAGCAAATTAAGGATGAAGAACCTCAACCCAGAATTTGTCAATTTATATACCTATTTTTCATTATGCTTACTCAGCTTTAGTAGCATCTGCCAAAAACCCACAAAAGCATCATAATTGGGGGTGGGCAGGAAATGTTGTAAAGCAGATTTTAAAGATCACATTTAATGTTATTTAAATATAGTTGCATAAATAGTTTCCGATGCTTCTGGTAAGCTGTAAGATCCCTTAGTACATATATTTTAAACCTTATCTGTGCTTAATGGTTTCATCATGCAAATACGTATTTAGTAAATGTGAGATATTAGAAGTCTGTCTATTGTGCTTCTACAGCAGTCACTTTTCCAACTGGTGGGTAATACTACGGGAACGGTGACATCCTTAAAAGTAGTGCTAAAAGTAGAACTACAATACTGCTGAGGGCTGGTCTACACTAGAAAGTTTTACCAGAAAAACTTGCCTTTTTGTCAGCACAGCAAAAATCCCAACTTAATTACCACAAATGTTAGGTTCATATTAAAACTGGTAGTCATACCTATATTAAGTTTTAGCCTGAGGGAAGCTGCTCAAGAACAAGACTTGTTCATCTGTAACTGAACAGATACTCCAAAGAGTCCTGTTGATCTAAGTCCAAGCTACCAACACCCCCAACCTCACCCTCTCCCTTCCCCCTCACCAACCAAAACAAATAAAAACTTCTCCCTGTACAAACTTCTTCCCTATGTTTCTTGTAGGGCTTAGTAACCTATCTTCATATTTGTAGTCACCCAGGTCCTTTCAGTAAACATTCTGCAGTAGAACATATGCCATCAACCCTGTTTTGACAAGTAGAGTCCACTTCCCCACACACCCACCCACCACCAAATGCAGGATTTGTTGTGTCTAAGCAGGGATCGGCAACGTTGGCATGTGGCCCCCCAGGGTAAGCACCACTGGTGGGCCCGGCCAGTTTATTTACCTGTCACATCCACAGGTTCGGCCGATCACGGCTCCCACTGGCCGTAGTTCGTTGCTCTAGTCCAATGGGGGCTGCAGGAAGCGGCGGCCAGCAATGCGCCGCTTCCTGCAGCCCTCATTGGACCGGAGCGGTGAACCGCGGCCAGTGGGAGCTGCGATCAGCCAAGCCCACCAAGAGTCCTTACTCTGGGGAGGGGAGGGGGAGCATGTGCCAAGGTTGCCGATCCCTGGTCTAAACCATCCAAGATAGATGGCTCATCAGACATAGTTACTAGAATATTTTATTAAAATATTTTTGACATTTTTCCATGAGTGTCTCAGGATGTTTTAAAAGTCCAACATTGTAAGTGCTTAAACACTACACATAGGACAATTTACAGTGGAGAAGCAATACTTGAGAAGAGAAAATGGTTATGGCAAAAATGACTCAATGCTTTTCATGGCAGTCAGCACTCAGTTGGTTTGGCTAGTGAACACATGGCCAGCAGATATTAAGTTAGTTTCTATTGTACTAATTATATAATAATTTTTACCTCAGAAAAAGCATGTCATCTGAGAACAGGCCATTAATGACTCCACTTTCTTTCTCAAGAGCCAGCATACTGATATGAAGTTTCTTCGAGTTCAGGAAATCTAAGATTAATTTAATTATTTCAACTTCTTTTACATTCACTGTTTCTTCAGCAGTCATGATGGAAGACTAGAGAGAAAAAACATATGGTCAATATCTTGTCTTATGCCTAGTCACCAAATGCTATTGATCAGAGATTGCAATGTATGTTTATTTTGACAATACTGAAAATAGTAGTATTCCAAAATTGGTTAGTGGGATTTAAGAAACCAATCTTATGCATTTGAGCATGCAGCCATAACTCTGACTTGATTCTGAAACTGTGACTATCCAGTTGTACCCTGAGTTCATGAAGTGGTCCACTGAAATGAACTGATCAAGAAGTTTTCAACTATATTTTTATCCTGGAATAACATTTCCATTTGCAAGACTGCAGTCCCTTTCTCTCAGAAAAGGAAATGCAAGATAACAGAATAGTATTTGAGTATTTAAGGTACGCAGAAATACTTGTAAGATTTTATAATTATACAAAAGATACATGAAGAACAGTTTTATGATATATAAAAAACACGACCTTGATTTTTTTTTTCCCCCTTCTGAAACAATACATCAGTAAGTAAGCCAGGAACATCCATACTTATTTTGTAATGAGGCCTATTTGCACATTGCAATGTTTTATGGAGAATCTACATGTCAAACTTGACTCACTGTATTTTACTGGGGTTTCCTCCAATATGTTAAGACCCCTGCACAGAACCATGGGCAAGCAATGGCATACATCTCTGTTTGGAAATCTGTGATAGCTTCCTAATTCACTGGCTCATTCATATCAGATGTTAATTACCTCAACTCTCTATGATATCAGCTAGGGGTGAAGGTGCTCAACATCTTGGAAATACTACTCTAGAACAATGGCTCTCACACCATGTTCCACTGGAACTTGCTGATGGTCCGTAGAAAGCTTGCAGATCACACAGTATCATCTTTTCAGGAGCAAAGAGGAGCCCAGAGCGAGTTGCAAGGGTATATCTACACTGCAGCAGCAATGAGCCTTCCAGCCAATGGCTCGACCTACAGCACTAAAAATAGCCATGTGGACATTACACCTCAGGCGCTCAAGCCCACATGACCCCCTGGATCTCTACTGAGTCTCTGAAAAAGCCTCAACATCCAGACTACTATTTTCAGTGTACCACCAGCACAAGTCTATCTAATCAGGCTTGGAGGCTCACTCCCAAGTGTAGTATAGACTAGGGGTTCTCAAAATGTGAGTTGTGAGCCCATTTTAATGGGATTGCCAAGGCTGGTGCTACACTTGCTGGGACCTAAGGCCGAATCCCAAGCCCAAACCCCCACTTCCCAGGGCTGAAGCCTGAGCCCCGCCACCCAAGGCTAAGGTTACATGGCCCCCACTCAGGGCAGAAGCCCTTGGTCTTCAGATTTGGTCCCCCCTGCCCAAGGTGGCGGAGCTCAAGCGCGCTTGGTCTTTCATCCTCCCTCTTGGGGTTGCATAGTAATTTGTGTTGTCAGAAGGGGGTCACAGTGCAATGAAGTTTGAGAACCACTGATATAGGCATACCCTAAAAGCATGTCAACAAGAGAGGAAAGTGAAACTACTCTCAAGGATTGGAGCCATCAGTAGGAAAAAATGTCCAGGAAAATAGGGGACAAGAGAGCCAGATGGTTAGTCTACAAAAGACAAGGGGGTGATGAAGAAGAAGAGAAATATGAGTAAGAGAAGAGAAACAACCACAAAAAGCAAGATGAAAAATATTGTCTAAAGTAGGAAGTGTTGTACTTTTTTCTCATCATTTCAAGAATGACAAAAAATATGAGGCATATCTAAAATATACATTTTTCTAATATTACTTTTCCACATAAGTACATAATTGCAACTGGGATGTTAAATGACTGCTAACAGGAAAGGATGCGATTCCCAAGTCAACTTCAAGACATGGTGCATATTCTGAAGGTCCTCCATTTAGGGGCAGATAATTACTAATCTACTTCCAATTTGGAAAGAATTGAAAATAGTAATCAAAAAGCAAGAGATAGGGGAAAAAAAGAAGTTTGCCATATCGAGTTTCAATTATCAGTTTAGTTTGATTTTCCAAGTAAAATGTCTTATGAGGGATTAGTGAACAGATGAACTATTTACCAGGCACAGTCAAGAGAAAAAATGAAAGAATACATACTTGAATCTGAAAGTTATTGTTCACTGTAATCTTATGCTGCTGAATTCTAACAGATATGAGAACTCAGACTTTTTTTATATTATACCAGTTAAATCATAGCATTTTACATATTCTTCCTTTAGCAGAATGCCAGTTTTCTTTAATCGTTTTCCCACACCCATCAGAACACCTGACTAGAAAATTATTCAGTTAGAGCAGCCTCGTTTATTTTGGAGCAGTGTACATTTGGCTGTGCCACCCAGAATAGCCTGCCTTCTGTTAATATGACTAGTTTTAATTCATGTTTTAGTCACATAGAAGACTCTAGTCATCATTAAATATTCTAGTGGCTCCAATGGCAGGCACAACCATTATTTGGGCCTATGCTCTCAGCTACCAATTTTTTTTTCTATTTAAGAGGCAGCTGGCTCACAGAACATTTTATGTAAATAATTACTCCTGGGAGAATTCTGCGGGGCTAGAGACCCTGTACCACTTGCTCACTATTGCAGCATGCTCAGGATGGAGGGAAAGTGCTTCAGGGTGTGTCTGAGGTGGTAGGAGTGATATAGGCTGTCCCCTCAGGCAGAGCAGAACTAGTAGCCTGCCTGCTTAATGAACTGTTCCCATTGTCTTTGTGAAATCCCCAAAGAGCATAAAACACATGTAAAAGTTTTAAGGCTCCTTTACATGGCTAGAGCGGTGTAAAGGACAATATTGCTGTATAAATGCTTATGGTAATTTAGTGATTAGAACTGGTCTAAATTTTTGGACTTAAAAAAATTCTTATCAAAATTTGCACCATGAACAGTTTGTTACTGACCTTTCCGGCGATGGTTAGCAACCAATATAAATTGTGAGTTTGGTTCCCCAAGCCTCACTTGCTCTTCAGTTGCCTAAGATATAACACTGAGCATATGGCTGCATATATCTCTGGACTAATAACTAGAAATAAAAGAATCAGAGGGGTAGCCATGTTAGTCTGGAATTGCAGAAGTGACAAAGAGTCCTGTGGCACCTTAAAGACTAACTAAAGTGTTAGAGCATAAGCTTTCGTGGGCTAATACCCACTTCGTCGTTGCATCCGATGAATTGGGTATTAGCCCATGAAAGCTTATGCTCTAATACTTTAGTTAGTATTTAAGGTGCCGCAGGACTCTGTCACTTCTAGGAAAAAAGGTCAAACTTAGTTATATTACTATTAGGCAAGGGGGTCTGGTTATTTCCTCCAATGCTCCCTACTCTCATTCTCTATCCATTTTATTGTAGTTTCAATTACCTAAATAACAAACGAATGTGATAATATTGCGTTATTTTGACTAAATAAAATATGCAGAATTTTAAAATAACTGTGTGCAGAATTTTTTATTTTTTGGTACAGAATTCCTCAGGAGTAAAATAATGAAAAAAAAAGCCAGAGTTCTGTGTTTGCTTCAAAAAGCTGTTGTATAGTGAGATGTCATTCCCTCCCTAATGCCGACAGATGTTCTTCTTTTTCATCATTATTCTAAGTCTCTTTCTACAACAAGGGAAAGTGGGTCTTTTGGTCCCAGAAGATAACCCAGTCATACATTTTAGAGGGAAGGAGGAAACTAACAACCGTATTAGAGAGATCTTGTGAAACGTGTGTTTATATATCAGTTTTTGAAAACATTATAGGTATTAAACACAGAGCAGTAGGAAAACTGATGGTTAGAGCTCGAGCTGACTCTTCAAATCATCCCACTGTGACTCTGTACTGCCAGCACATATGACACATATGTGTTGGCAGTATATATATATTAGAACAGTACATGTATATTACAGTAGATGTATATTAGTATATATACTGTAATATTGAAGTGTCAACACTTTAATCCCCAACCTCATCTTCTGAAGTAGATCTCTAGACTTCAGATTTGCCTTTTATTATGTTTTATGATATTATGGCTTTTATTAAATGTCAAATAATTTCCTAGCAGACAGGTAAAACTAGTACCCAACCTTAAAATGAGTCTCTTCAGTAGGACATTACTAGTAAAGTTCATAAAGAATAAGACCTGAGCAATGAAACATTTAGCTTGGACTTTTGTTTGGATTGGGTGACACCACTGGCTCTACATGCCTTCCACAATTGCATCAAAGTTAAATATTTACACACCTTACTGATGCAGAAACCAGTGTAATATACAATACCATTCTTGGAAGTACAATTACATTATGTGAAAGATCTAACAGCAGTAAAAGAAGTTAACAGCACAAAAGACAACCACTACATCTGTAAACCAGGAACAGTCCTGCTTCTGAAAAGTAATTCTAGGATAGCGGTTCTCAACTCTGGTACACCACTTGTTCACGGAAAGCCCCTGGCACACCGGGCCAGTTTGTTTACTTGTCGCGTCTGCGTGTTTGGCTGATCACTGCTCCCACTGGCCGCGGTTTGCCGCTCCCACTGGGGACTGGAGCGGTGAACCACAGCCAGCGGGAGCCGTGATCAGACAAATCTGCGGATGCGGCAAGTAAAGAAACCGGCCTGGCACATCAGGGGCTTTCCCTAAACAAGCGGTGGACCGAGTTGAGAACCACTGTTCTAGGAGAATTCTATGGCACTGCAACATGTAAAAACACCACTCATCTTCCACACAGGTAACTTGGATCTTTGAATGCAGGTGTAAAGTTTTACAGCAATACAATTTTTTTAGATCCGGACTATAGAAAAGTATTCATCTTGTATACCTTTAGAGATAAGAGAACTAACAATTTCAGTGGACCAACAACAGCTGAGTCCCATTTTGCAAACAAAACTGTCACTGACAAAGACAACAAAGCCGTCATATCATAATAAACTAAGCTTCTGTATGAAAAATTTTCATCTTATTACAATATACAAAGAGAAAACCTGAGGTTTCATGTAATCCTAGTCAGAACTTTAAAGTGTTAATGATTTGGTAAGTGTTTGACACCAAAATGCTTTTATAATTAAAATAAATCTGTCCTATCTGGAATTAAAATGAGAACCTCAGGATGTCTTCCTTTTAAGCCAGCTTCCATTGGAACCAAAAGGAATTTTGCCTGTGACTTCAATGGAAGCAGGATCAGGTCCTAAACAGTCCAGTCCTGCAAGATGACGAGTATCATCTGTTTCCAGATTTCATGGTACTCTCTGCAAGAGTAGGTGTGTGCTCCTTTAGTGTTCTTGCCAAATTCCAACTGGATAATTACATTTTAACTACTTACATTCTGCCTGCAGTTGAAATAAAGGCACTCAACACAATCCAGGAGATCCATAACATCTAGCAGGACCGAACCTAAAGATTGTTGTCATTGTCAGTTATGGCAACATTTTTTGGGTCCCACTAAAAAAAAATAAAATGTTGTGGGACATTGAATTTCTGAGGAAAAGATGTAACATACTGGGAATTCATTAACATGACTCTGAAGAGACTGAGTGAAAATGCAGATGAGAGGGATAATGCACAATTGCTAGTCTAATGGCAATGAGCCAGAAATAGATGGGAGTCCGCTACAGAAAAAATATAATTTAATTGAAGGTTTTTAAGGATAACAAGGAAACAAATACTCAGATTTACTACATTCAGTACCATCAAGTTAACCTAAGATGCGCTGGAACAATGAGCTGTAAAGTATGCAATTAGAAAAATCCGAAGTTTGCACACAGGATCTTGTGAAATGTGTATTTATATATCAGTTTTTGAAACCATTATAGGTATTAAACACAGAGCAGCAGGAAAATTGATAGTTAGAGCTCAAGCTGCATCTTCAAATCATCCCACTGTGACTCTGTACTGTCAGCACATATGGCACATAACGTCACCAATGATCTGATCAAACACTAATACTCAAGAATGACTGAGAGGCAGTATTAGAGGTTTAAAATTCCTTTCTTTGCATTTACATCCCAAGCTTTCAGATTTCTGTAGTAGTTTTCCTTTAAAAAAGTGTAAAACAAAAAAACAAGTATTATAAGTATTCGAAGGGCAACAGAATCAGGAAATATCTGTTCTTGGGGGCATAATTTAAACTTAACATTCTACACAGGGTGTTGCCGATAAACGGAATCGTAAATCCAATTGTGCAAACTTGTTTCTATGGCCTTTTAGTAGAAGTTACATAAAGAACTTTGTAAGGGAGTTTAAAAAATACAAAATTTGTTCACATTTTAGATAGCAATGCATTTCTAAAATAAAATCTTAGTGCCCTTAGATAATGATCAATGACTGACGGGCAGTCATACCGGGAATTCATTTAGACTTTTGAAAGTCTAAAATAGTAGATGGTTGTACTAGTTCTAAGCAACAGCTATTAAGGGATGAAATACAGAATTAAAGAGAACATATTCTTAATTTTGTTATGTTTCTTTAAAGACAATATTCACCCTTTAAATTGTGCAAGAAGTTTTAACTTCTGGCCTAAAAATTATCCTCAGCATACTCCATTTATATTTTTCCATCATATTACAAATATTCCCAAAGTCTAAACATAAATCTTTGTACACAGAAGAGCAAAATGCATTCAAAAATCTAACTTTCCTAACAGGTGTAAATAACAAGCTGTAAACCTACAAGTCTTTTAAAATGCAGAAACTTCTGAAGAGACTCTCTCACCATAATAACCTTTGCAGCATAAACAACTTCACAGAAAAGAGCTCCGTAAGTAGTATTAAGGCAAAAAAGAAAAAAAAATATTAGGTGTTCACTTCTTGGTGTGAAATATTAGATACATTTTTATTCATTCATTCAGGAGTAAACTAGACCCTGATTCTGCAGTGGTATCTCCATGTAAGCACAGGAGTCTGTCTGTGCTGAGAGTTCATTGCAGGATCTGGGCCCAGAACATTTACCTGTGGCTCCATTTTCACTCTGTCATAAATAATTCCAAGATGCCCGAAACAAAAGAGGAAATATTTAAAGATTACATTCTATTAGCCAAAACTTTATGCGAATTACTGTATATACTCGTTCATTAGCCCATTCATTTATAAGCCGACTCCTCAAGTTAGATAGGTAAAAATAGTAAAAAACTGTATGGCCCTTTCATAAGCCAACCCTATATTTCAGGGGTTGGCAAACTTTGGCTCCCAGCCAGTCAGGGTAAGCTGCTGGCGGGTCAGGATGTTTTAGTGGCGGCCACTTCCCACAGCTTCCATTGGCTGGGAAGGAGCTGCCTCTGGGTGGTCCAGGTAAACAAAATGACAATGTATTAGATATTCAGTTCAATTAAATAATTCCACAGAGTTTAAAATAATTAAATTTTGGTGTAAACCCGTTTATAAGACGACCCACGCTCTTTGATGTTTCACTTTTTTACCAGAAATATTCAGCTTATGAACAAGTATATATGGCAATTCCCATGAAAAAGGGCTATATAGGGTGAAAATCACTGGAGATCACTTAGCCCTTAGGGACAACATAATATAAAAATTCATTACAAGTACTATGATTTTAATTAAAAACAAATAAACCTGTGTATAAGGAGGAATTATACAATGCATTTTCCCATACCTGGCCTCCAAATGAACAGCGTTAACTCAATGGCTCAATTTTTTCCATTCCACTGATCAGCTGTTAAAATAAAGTTTCTATCATGCACCATCCTCTCTCTCTGCACTCCTACTGCTTAGCACCCAAATGGTTCATATTGCAGACCACAAAGAGGTGCTCCAAGGTCCAGTTTAGAGAGAGGCTTATATTACAATATTACATACTTCATTAAGACTTAATCTACTCTATTTGATAACTGACTGGCTGACTTTTAATCAGTTTCTTTTACAACCTGAATGCTCTTTGTCTAGATTATACATGCACATCATGCAGAAAACTGTATGATCGATGCAAAAAAAAAAAGTGAAATTAAACCACACAATACTAGTATGTTGGTATAAAGAGGCAAAAGGAAAACGTTTACTAAAAAAATAATGTACAAGCTAGCAACTAGCTAATGTGTTTTGACTGTGTAGCTGTTGGCACCACTTTTACACATTGGCATACTTCATTTGTTTTTTCTCATGTGTATTTAAGAGTATTTTCTCCTTTTTGTTACTCAAAACCCTGAAACAATAAGGTACTTAATGATACAGCATCAAGAATCAGAAAATATTTCCAGAATGTTTACTCAGAAGAACTAAGAACGTATAAGACTTCATAGTGAGATTATTGTACTTAAATATTAAGGTTTAAGGCACCATATTTATAGATCCCATTTGTCAGCAACGAAGACAAAAAGGAAACAGCATCTTGTTCATGTAAACACAAGTATGCTAAGACTCGACACATTTAAATCCAAGTCAATTAATTATAGGGGACTTGCCCTGCGAACGCTACAACAAAGGGAAATCAGTACACTACTTAGATGCCAGGATCACAACAGACGAATCAGGTTAGAGCCACACTGTCCCCTTGCTATGCTCGCGGAAAATGAACCGGGGCTGCAGGCCACAGAACAGGAACACGCACCACATTTAGCCTGGATGATACTGGGGTTTGGGGCGGGGTAGGAGAGAAAGCCAAGATGAATGGGCTTTCGCCAAACCAGCATCAAAGCAGCCAGGCTGTTGTCTCGCCTGGTCCCTGTAGCACCACCCTCCGCTCTACTGTCTGGCAGGAGACCACCTCCTCCTCCTCCTCCTCCTCCCCCCCATGAACGGGGCCCTGCCATCCCCTGCGGCTTCCCCCCGTCGGAGCTCCCGCTGTCACCCCACCCCCCCCCGACTCTCTTCTACCCCCCACCCCTTTCCCTGACAACCCCGCCGCCTCCTCACCCCGCCAGCTCCTGCTCCCACTCCCCTCCTCCCGCCCCTCCACGATTTGCTCCCTCCCAGACACTCTCCTCCCATCACCCTCTCTCGGGGGGTGCCAGCCTGGCCCCCGCAGGAAGGGGCCCCCAACAGGCCGGGATTCTCCCCAGGCAGCCCGAGCCCGGGGCTGCTCCCCACGACGCCACCGGGAACCCACCTGAGGGGGGTCCGGGGGCCCCGGACGCATAGATACGCACAGAGCAGACGGGAGGGGCGCAAAATGGCGGCGGCGGGTCCCCGGCCCAGGAATAAGGGGGTCCAGTTCGGCGTCCACCCCGACTCTACGGCTCCGCTTCTGGCTGCTCCGGCTCCCTGACTGCGGTTGTCAAGCGGCTCCGCCAATCGGAGCCCGGCAGCGCCGCTCCTCAGGCCCCTCCCCGCGCCGGGGCGGGGTGACCGCGCAGCCGCCGGAATGGAAACGGGAGGGGCAGGGGCGGCTGCTCCGTGGGGAGGGGACAGGGATGGAGGGGGCGGGGTTAACCGGGTGCATCGGTTGCCCCCCGCCCTAGGAAGCTCCGAGGAGGGGCTGAGGCTGCTGGGCGCCCACTGGGGTCGTGACAGGAGCGTTGGGCAGGCCCCGGGACCCTCTGCTACCCGTTGCTGGTCCGGACAGAACCGATGGGGGGGCGGAACGAAGCGGGCCCGGCTGCGGAGGGGAGGGGGCGTTACCCGCACCCTTGGGCCCCCAGGAGTACGGACATTGTGGGTGGAAACACGAGCTCGCCTTGAAGGCAGCTGCGAAAACGGTTCACGTTTTAGGACAACGCAGAGGGAAAAGTTCCTCTGAAGGGGTCACCGGGCTTGGAGCGGGGAGAGATCTGAGCGCTGTGCAGCCGCAGAAACTAACCCTGGCTAGCAGGGACTTATCCATGTTAATGAAGAAACTCTGGCGGGTAAATTACTTAGTGTGACTGCCTGCGCTTCACCACCTAGAGTAAAAGAGGACCGGGTCGTTCTCTGAAATGGTTTGCCGTGGCTCTGCCTGGATTCTGCGCTGCTGCACAGTTCTCCTGCCCTTGGCACAAGACAGAGCATCTCTGGAGCACTGATTGTCACCTTGAACATTTCCCATCCCTTGCATTAGTCTGGGTGTGCACCTACCGAGCCCAGACTTGTAGGTAGGAGTCAGAGACTTACTGTATCAGGAGGAGAGGCAGGTCTGCAGAGGTTTTGTGGCTAAGGTACTGGATTGGGACTTAGGAACTCTGGAGTCTGTTTTCAACTCTGCTAAAGCTAGTAAGGTGTAGCTTTAGGCAAGCCAGTCTGTCTGTGCCTCACTTTCCCATCTGTGAAATGATGATTAAAAAGAGTTTCCTGCCTTAGAAGAGTGTTGTATGGATAACTTCATTCATGTTTATGAAGTGCTCAGGTATGTGATGAATGGCATGGAAAAGTATATAAATAACCTAGCAGCCAGGAACAAAAGATTCCTCCCATGTTCTGCCCACTGCGGTCAGCAAAGGGCAGGTAGACCACAAACAATGAGATATCTTGCTCATAATTACAAGTTGCTGGCACAGGCATTTGTTATGATCTCTGTAAAGAATCTAGTTATAAGACAAAGACCCAGAAAGTGTCAAAAGGACACTATGATCAATGCACAAGGCCTCTTAGCTAACTCTCCTTAAATATTCAAGGGTTGACCACCAGTCAGTCTGTGGGTGTAAATTGTTAGCAAAGCAGAGCAGTTTCTATGTAGAATGCTGTGGTTCTTGTAATGTGTTGGCCTTGAGGCAATGAACATTATTCAACTATTTTATTTATTGCTGTGCTGCATATCACCATAGTATTCTTTTTCACTGTATATATATTTCTTCCATATATAGAGAGTAAATTATATATACTGTGATGGTGCAAGGCCAGATGGCTACAGGAAAGTGCTGAAGAACAGATATGAGAGTCTCCGGCTAAACAAATCCCTGGTACCACTGGAACCTTCTAGAAATCAGTAGAAACGGCTAGCCTGATTGAGACACGTGAAGCCAATCAGGGACGGGCTGAAACCAGTTAAAAGCCTTCCAGTTAGGTGGGTGTGGATGTCAGGAGCTGTGGGAAGAAGTTGTGCTGTTGGTGAGACTGAGTGATAGACATATCATACGCAAGGAAGGAAGCCCCGAGGTAAGGGTGAAGTGGAGTTTGAAGAAGTGGGGACTGCTGTGGGGAAGTAGCCCAGGGAATTGTATTATGTTTTGTGGCTAAAAGGTCAGCCATCTTAGCTGATACTATTAGGGTCCTTGGGCTGGAGCCCGGAGTAGAGGGCGGGCCTGGGCTCCCCACTTTCTACCTCCCCTAATTAATCACTGAGATTGGGAGACAACCGAGACTGTGTCAGGAAAGATAGCTTCTCCTCACTGGCTTATAATGAAAATGGCTCAATAGGCTGTGACCTTGTCTCTAGAGAGAGAAGGGCCACGTGGAGGGTCACAGTGAGCCTCTGAAGCTAGTGAAATCCGCCAGGAAACACAGTATCCACAAAGATAAGGACAGAGCTTTGTCACAACTGGTGTCAGGGGTGGGATCATCGTACACAACATGGTGGAAGAAAGGTTAAAAAAAAAAAAAGAGTACACTAGGGTTTTGGATTTTTGTTTTGGTTGGTTGTCTGTTTTGTGCCACAATGGAGGAGGTGATAAGGGCTCTGGTACAAGCCACGGCAGCCCAGCAGGAGGCCACCCAGGTTCAGGCCAAGGCACAACAGGAGTCTATGCCGCTTCAGCAGGAAACTAGTCTATTATTAATGAACCAGGTGACCCAAGATTGTGCCCTCTTGCAAGAGGTAGTGGATCAGCTAACGGTCCTCACCACCCAGCCCCGAGGGTCTGACGGGATGCGAACCCTGAGGGCCACTGTTTGTCTGCCAAAGATGACATCAGAAGATGACATTGAGGCATATCTCCTCTCATTTGAAAGGACTGCTCAGCGTGAGGCATGGCCGCAGGAGCAGTGGGCTAGCATTCTTGCCCCCTTTTTGTGTGGAGAGGCCCAGAAGGCCTACTTTGACCTGCCTGCCACAGATGCCATTGACTACCTCCGGCTGAAGGCAGAGATCCTAGCACAATCAGGGGTGACAGCAGCAATACGGGCCCAGAGGTTCCATGAGTGGAAGTACCAGGAGAACAAACCCCCAAGGTCCCAGCTATTTGACCTCATACGCCTTGCACGGAAGTGGTTACAGCCCAAGGCGTGCAACCCAAATGAGATTTTGGAGACCCTGGTCATAGATCATTACATGCGGGGACTGCCACCAGATCTCCTCAAATGGGTAGGCCAGAATGATCTGTCCACCTACGATGAGATGATCACACTGATAGAAAGACAGATGACAGCCAGGGAATTGACCCGACTACCTAAGGAAGGCCCCTTTCAGAACAAGCACTTGAACCCAACCCTGGAAGGTTGGGCAACCAAAACCCCAGGAAACCCTAAGTGGAAGAAGGGGCGGGCTGAAAACCATGGGGGACCTCAGAAGGAAGGGATTGGTCTAAGTGAGGGGAACCCTGGGTCTAAATTCCCAAACTCCTGTGATAGGGAAAAGATTAAAAGTAATTATAGATGTTATGCATGTGGGAAGTGGGGACACATAGCAGCACAGTGTCCCAGCACAGAGGAGCCGATGCAATGTAACTCTGGGGATTGGGAGGTCCCATGCTCCCTTATCCACCTTGCATGAGTTGCATTAGCCCCCACATAACTACACCAGACCGGTGAAGATAAATGGAGTAGAGACTACAGTGCTTGTGGACTCTGGGAGTGCTATCATCTTTATATCGGGTAAGCTGATAAAAATTAGGCAGCTTCTGCAAGCCAAATGCGTAGCTGTGACATGCGTGCATGAGGCCATAAGCCATTACCCCACCATCCCAGTGGAGATAGAGGTTCAGGGGAACCCCATTGAGGTGACTGTGGGCGTAGTTCCTAAACTCCCATATCCTGTAGTCATTGGGAGGAACTTTCTAGGGTTTGATAATTTACTCCCCTCAGAGAGGCTGGAGGAAGGTGGGAATCCTGAGGATAGTAACTTGCCATCAGGGGAATGTCAATCCCCGATGTTCGCGGAAATTTCTGAGGATCTGTTCTTAGCCCCCCGAAGGACCTGGAAGACTAAAAAATAAAGGAAGGCTGCGAAGGCCTTAGGAACCCGGATCCTGTCCCAGGGTCAGAAGACTGCTCTAGTAGGCAGACAGACACAAGCAGCCAACAGAGAAACTTCCACTCCAGAAAATGAGCCAGAGGCCGCCCCCAGCCGTGATAATGGTGAGCCATTGGAGGAAGCAGGAGCCAGCCCCTGGGAGCTTGGGCACGTTAGTTCTGGGAAAGAGACTTTCAGGCGGGACCAGGCAGAGGATCCTAGGTACGATAATGCTAGAAAAGAGGTACCTGAGATAGATGGGATACCCATGGATGGGAAGGTCCGGGGTCCAGGACCTTATTTTATAGTGAAGAAAGATCTCCTGTATCATGTGGTGCAAATACAGGAGCAGGAGATACATCAGCTTCTGGTGCCAAAAAAACATCAAAAGGCCATATTGAGCCTCGCCCACAGTCACCTATTTGGAGGACACCTAGGGGTAGAGAAAACCCAGGCACAGATACTGTGGAGGTTCTTCTAGCCAGGAGTACACGAAGATGTTCGGAGATACTGCATCTCTTGTCCAGAGTGTCAGTTACATAGCCCTCGCCCGCACTTGTGGGCTCCTTTGATACCTCTTCCAATAATAGAGGTCCCTTTTGAACGCATAGCCATGGATCTGGTAGGACCCCTTGAGAAGACAGCTCAGGGCCACCAACATGTGCTTGTTGTACCGGACTATGCAACCCGGTAACTGGAAGCCATTCCCCTATGCAATACAGCCTCCAAGACAATAGCTAAGGAGCAACTACAGATCTTTGCCCGAGTTGGGCTACCCAAGGAGATATTGACTGACCAAGGGACACCTTTTGTGTCCAAATTAATGAAAGATCTCTGTTCGCTGCTCCATGTACAAGCCTTACGGACCTCTGTATACCATCCACAAACAGATGGCTTAGTGGAAAGATTCAATAGGACCCTCAAGTCCATGATCAGAAAAGTGGTGAGCTGGGATGGGAAAGCTTGGGATACCCTATTGCCTTACCTCATGTTCTCCATCCGGGAGGTTCCGCAAGCCTCCATGGGTTTCTCTCCATTCGAACTACTATACGGGCGCCATCCCCAGGGCATACTGGATATAGCCAGAGAAGCCTGGGAAGAACCACCAAATCCTGGAAGGAACATAGTCGAGCCTGTACTACAGATGCGAGATCGGATAGTCCAAATTACGCCCGTTGTACGTGAACACTTAGAGCACAGGAGACACAACGAACCCATTATAATCACCAAGCAAAGCTTCGACGGTTCCAACCAGGAGATCGGGTGATGGTATTGGTGCCCACAGCAGAAAGTAAACTATTGGCCCAGTGGCAGGGGCCCTACGAAGTGATCAAAGCTGTGGGAGAGGTGAACTATAAGGTACGTCAGCCTGGCCGTCAGAAGCCGGAGCAAATTTACCACATCAATCTTCTAGAACCTTGGCATGATCGAGAGGCATGCTTAGTCACCCAGGAGACCCTTCCCCAGGAGGATGATTTACAGGAGCAAGTAAGGATACCTCCAGACTTGACGCCAATCCAAAAGAGCGAGGCAGCCAACATGATCAGTCGCAACCGAGATGTGTTCTCTACAAAACCGGGGTGGATGACTGAGGCCTACCACCATATCCGCACGATCCCCGGAGCCAAAGTAACATTGAGACCCTACCGAATTCCAGCAGCCAAAAGAGAAGAAATCAAGGCTGAAGTAAAGAAAATGTTAGAATTAGGAGTTATTGAAGAATCTCACAGTCAGTGGTCCAGTCCCATTGTTCTAGTGCCTAAACCTGACGGAACCATGAGATTCTGTAATGACTTTCGCCAACTGAATGAAGTATCCCAATTCGATGCATACCCTATACCATGCATCGATGAACTGGTTGACCGACTGGGTAGTGCCCGATTTTTGACTACATTGGGTCTGACAAAAGGGTACTGGCAGATTCCCCTGACCAAAGAAGCTAAAGAAAAGACCGTGTTCTCCACCCCAGACGGGCTATTCCAATACACTGTCCTCCCTTTTGGGCTACATGGGGCCCCGGCCACATTCCAGCGTCTCATGGATAAACTGTTGCGCCCTCATACTAGTTATGCAGCTGCATACCTAGATGATGTCATCATCCATACGCCAGACTGGGGAACCCACTTGGAGAAAGTTGAAGCAGTACTGCGCACGTTAAGGTGGTCTGACCTCACTGCTAATCCCGCTAAATGTGCCATAGGGCTAGCAGAGACTAGATACCTGGGATATATTGTAGGAAGGGGCATAGTGAAGCCCCAAACTAATAAGCTAGAGGCGATTCAAAACTGGCCCCGGCCAACCCGAAAGAAGCACGTCCATGTGTTCCTAGGTGTGGTAGGCTATTACCGACATTTTATTCCCCACTTCGCCACTAGGGCAAGTCCCCTAATGGACCTGGTGAAGGCCCGAGATCCAGACATGGTGAAGTGGACTGATGCAGTATAGAGGGCATTCATCAACCTTCAGACGGCCCTTTGTAATGATCCTATACTTATAGCCCCGGACTTTAACAAGGAATTTATTTTACAAACCAATGCTTCTGAGGTGGGGTTGGGGGCGGTTCTGTCACAAATGGTTGGAGAGGAAGAACACCCGATCCTCTACCTAAGCAGAAAGCTGCTCCCAAGAGAACAGAAGTATGCAGTAGTCGAGAGAGAATGCCTTGCTGTCAAATGGGCCATGGAGACACTGCGTTATTACCTCTTAGGCCGACGATTTACTCTTGTGACCGACCATGCACCCCTCCAGTGGATGCAATGGAATAAGGAAAAGAATGCAAGAGTCACCAGGTGGTTCTTATCCCTCCAACTGTTCCAGTTCCGTATACGGTACAGGACTGGATACCACCACGGCAACGCTAATGGTCTGTCACGAGCACGCTGCCTGGCGTCCCAAGTTGCCCAACTCTATGGTGTTGAGCATAGAGGGGGGGGATATATGATGGGGCAAGGCCAGATGGCTAT
Source organism: Dermatemys mawii (assembly GCA_007922305.1). Lineage (NCBI taxonomy): Eukaryota > Metazoa > Chordata > Testudines > Dermatemydidae > Dermatemys > Dermatemys mawii. The sequence continues at coordinate 12,851,182 of ML677352.1, read as the reverse complement.
AGGAAAGTGCTGAAGAACAGATATGTGAGTCTCAGGCTAAACAAATTCCTGGTACCACTGGAACCTTCTAGAAATCAGTAGAAACAGCTAGCCTGATTGAGACACGTGAAGCCAATCAGGGACGGGCTGAAACCAGTTAAAAGCCTTCCAGTTAGGTGGGTGTGGATGTCAGGAGCTGTGGGAAGAAGTTGTGCTGTTGGTGAGACTGAGTGATAGACATATCATACGCAAGGAAGGAAGCCCTGAGGTAAGGGTGAAGTGGAGTTTGAAGAAGTGGGGACTGCTGTGGGGAAGTAGCCCAGGGAATTGTATTATGTTTTGTGGCTAAAAGGTCAGCCATCTTAGCTGATACTATTAGGGTCCCTGGGCTGGAGCCTGGAGTAGAGGGCAGGCCCGGGCTCCCCGCTTTCCACCTCCCCTAATTAATCACTGAGATTGGGAGACAACCGAGACTGTGCCAGGAAGGACAGTTTCTCCTCACTGGCTTATGATGAAAATGGCTAAATAGGCTGTGACCTTGTCTCTAGAGAGAGAAGGGCCACGTGGAGGGTCACAGTGAGCCTCTGAGGCTAGTGAAATCTGCCAGGAAACGGAGAATCCACGAAGATAAGGACAGAGCTTTGTCACAATACATAGATAGCATGTGTATCCCTCCAAGTACGCATTATGAAAAATCTAGTCTTTAGTAGTTGTGATACAGCATGGCCAGAGGGCACCAGGAGAGTGTTAGAGGAAAGCCTTATTCCCTGTAGAGGGAAGCAAATTACTAGAAGTTGGTTGGAGCACCTGGAACCAATTAAGGCACCTGAAGCCAATTAGAGTAACTGAAGCCAGGCACATGATAAAAACCCGCTGCTTCAATCAGTCAGTTGAAAGGAGTTGGAGCAGAGAGCAGTCTGGAGGAGTGGAAGCAGTGAGGAGTAAAGCAGGGGAGAGTTTGAAGAAGTGCTATGATGAGCTAAGAAGACCCAGACCATAGGTAAAGGGGCACCTGGCTTGTGCAGGGAGAGGGCAGGAGGCTCCACGAGCTGAAGGGTAGGAGAGGGAAGTAGCTCAGGAGAAGGAATAGCTAGTTCAAGTAGTTTACTGCTATCCTCAGGGCCCCTGGGCTGGGACCCGGAGTAGAGGGCGGGCCCAGGTCCTTCCCTCTCCATTCCCCTACTCTAGGATACTAGTGGGGCAGTTAATACCCTGTTCAGGGGCAAGAAATGGTGCCCTGAACCCCCCACAAGAAGAGAAAGCACGGGACCCATCATAATAGTGCAGGCAAATTTGCCACATTGTTTTGAATGTATTTGCGTTGGGGATGAGTAAAGTATTGTTGGCTGCATGGTGTGTTCCTGGACCTCTCTGACATCACAGTAAGAGGTGGGGAATCACTTGGCTTTTCCAGAAAAGAACAGTGCTGCCAATTACAATATGCATATGTAGGGTTGGGAACCCTAGCTGGCAGACCACATGCCTTTAAAGCTATGGAGCACTGATGGACAGCTTATCCATCCCACCTGCTGTTGTAAAGTTAATCCAGAAAGTGGATTAACCAGGATGTCAAAAAAAAATATGTGTAACTTGCAGGGCCGGCTCTGGCTTTGTTGCTGCCCCAAGCACAAAAAAAAGGAGCCCCACCAGGCCACAGGGTAGCCAGTGAACCAGCACCCCGTCCCCCTGGCGCAGGGTGGCTGGTGATCCAACCCCCCCTCCCCATATTTCCTATGGATGGTGTTTATCCAGGATTTTATTAACCAGGATTAATTTTTTCCCTATCATCCTGGATAATCGAGAGTCTTCTGTGTAAAAAGAATGGCTCCATGCATGTGCAGGGTATGTGGGAGTTAAGATGCACTCTATGTGCCCTCTTTTTTCACACACACACAGATAATGGCTCCATAAAAATGTGCCTTAAAACCTTTGTTTTATTACTATATAGCTCCTTTAATCTTTTTGTGGTTTGGCTATATTACTGTAGCACTATGTGTATAATACTTGCTTCAATATCTCTCAAACTACTGAAAAATCACATACAATTAATATAGAACAGATGCACTTGTTTTCCTTGGGATAATGCATTATAAACACCAAACGGTGACAGGGTGTGTTGACAATCATATTTCCCTTGCTCATGCAGTGGAGACTTATGGTTTGTTGGCAATATATTTAATTACTAGATGTGAGCCTCTTGTTTTCCAGGTTAGTCCTGTAACTTTTTTCTATTGTCTTCTCACATTTTCCTATGTGCTATAGCAAATCTGTTTTGGCTTATGATGGTAACAATCTTTAAAATGTTGAACTGAGGTAGAACACTTCATTGGATGACATAAATATTTGTTTCCATTTATTAGATATTTTCATTTTTCAGTGCCTGTTATGTATATTTCAATTTCTTAGTATTAAATGAATCAGTCACATGAGATGGGGTGCAGACAGAAGTGCTTTAGAGTATTCAGTGCAGCATTTAAAAAACACAAAATGTACCAACACCACATCGACGGTAATACACATTTCTCACTTCTAACCCTTCCAAAACAGACATATATAACAACTCTGTGGTGAAGAGGCTAGCAAAATGGGAAAAAATGACTAAGAGTTCCACTGGAGTACTGGAGGGATTACCATTGATTTCAATATACAGGAGTAGGATTCGGACCTCTCTGGGTCCGATTCTATGAGGTGCTCAATACCTCACAGAGTCGCCCCCTGAAAGAAACAAGTTGTTTCTGTTTTATTTAGGAACAGCCAAAATGTACAAGAAAAAATTATTAAGTCTTTCAACCCTCTTATCCTGTTCTCTTTATTTTCTAGAAAGGAATACATAAAAGGATGCCAAACTTCTTGTCCTGTGAAAAGTGATGCAGACAAAGTGCCAGCTACTCAGCAGTGACTATGCAATTGAAGGGCTATGAATACATGATTTTCAAGTCCTGGAAGGAAGCCCTTCTGCATTATTACAGTTCTGATATCACATCACATGTAACTTGACTCTCAGGTAAGACAATGAATGTCTCCATTTACATGTAAAAATATCACTCAGATTCAGAGCTCCCACATCTCTCATTGGAGCGAATGGGCATTGCAGGTGTTTATCATCAGAAAATATGATTTTAAAATTAATTAAATGCACCATTTAAAAGAAATGTACATATTGTACAATACATCAGCAACCCAATAATGTATAAGGAAATGAAAGTGACTATAAACAAATGGGAATTGGACTGGTTTAGTTTCACTGGCCAAGCTGAGAAAAATGCAAAAAAGATGTCGATCAGCACAAATTTGGAAAAGTACATAAGATTTTAAATGTTATTTCAGTTTTAATTAGTCAAAGCATTATTAAAAACATAGACATGAATTAAAGGAAAAGTCTGTCTTGATGTTTTATTGTGGCTAATCCATTAACACTTTGGTGGAGTATGTGGAGGCACAGGTCCATAGTGCAGAGGATTTGTCTCCAGTGGAACCCCTGAGGCTCAATCTGTTGTATTTGGATTAAGCCTCCCCCCACCATCATACAGACAAAGGATTATGAAGAAATTCTGAGTTCAAAGTGTTTACACTTCCATGTTTGGGAATTACTCCTGTGTAGGGAATACAGGGTCCTTAGTGAGGATAGACCAAATCCCTGCAAACTTCTGTCCTCCGAGAAGGTGCAGTTAGCACCCTTTGAAAGGTCAGCCTAGGGGAACAACAGAACCTGGATTTGCAGTGTTGTTGCTGTGTTGGTCCCAGGATAGTAGAGAGACAAAGTGGGTGACCAGAAGTTGGTCCAATAAAAGAAATTCTCAGTTACCTTGTCTAAGATTTCTGCAAAGGAGCTAGAATTGCTTACAGAGCCTCAATGAAACTAGACAACCTTTAGTCCATCTCTGCATTAACAATTCAAGTTTCAAGGTAGATCAAACAACAAAAAATGTTGAACCAACAAAAGATAATCTGCATCCATATCGTTTTAATAAGTGTTGGCTTGTATGCTCTTGTCAGGACTTGTTATACCAGGAGTTAGGTCTGTGATGTTGTGGGAAGGATGAGGCAAACAATGATGCAAAGCTCAGTACTTTATTAGCTCTTCAGCTGTATGGAAGACTTCATTAGCAGATTAGCAGTAATATAGCAACCTGCGTTTTTATTACTTCATATGTTTGCCAGACTATACATAAACCTCATGTACCATAGACATAGTACTTTGTGATCATGTCATGCGGGTCACAGAAATTCCTTTCATGATATTTGCTGCCTTCTTGCAGATCCAAGTAATGACAATTTAAGCCTTGTCTACATGAGAAGTAATTCCAGAATAGCTATTCCCAATCAGCTCCATTTGTGGATGCTCTTATTCAAGAACTGTGGTGTTCAATAGAAATTTGATGCTAAGCCACACTTGTGGTTTTGAATTTTTCTTATTCACCACATTTATAAAAAACATTAAAAAAAAACTTACTACAAATGAAATTTCAAATTATTTTTTATCAATGTAAAAAATAAGTAGATATTACAAAAATATTAATAGGTACTATTAACACAAAATTACTTCAATGTGACACGTTGCATTCTTTTTCTTGTACCATAACCATATCCTAGGCACGTTAACAAGCTATATATCAAAGCACACAACCTGTCTTCCAGTACTGCTGTCTTCAATACACCAATGCATTGCTCATGCATTAGTTATTGAATTGTGGCTTATTTGCCACATGTGGCTAGTGGCGTATGTATTGGACACCGCTGTTCTAGAATAAAGTGCTTTATTCTGAATTAGCTTCATCCAAAGTAGATAAAGCACTCTTATTCCAGAATAAGAACATCTACAGTTGGAGTTAATCAGGAATAGCTGATATACTTTAAATTCACACCTTCCCTTATTTCAGATTAACTTTGTGTAGACGAGATCTTATTCTTAAATATATACCACACCTACATGTTTAGTGAGTTTTTGGAAGAGTTTGGAGGGATTTCTTTTTGTAAAATATCTTAGTAGAACTGTTAATTCCATTTTCCACTTTTCTGCTCTCTATCTCAAGGTCCCATACCTTGATCAGTCTTTCTGGTCAATGGGACAAGGCCTATACTTATCTCCAGGGATACTAGAAATCCATTTGCCACAGAAGAATGCAGAATTTGTGTCTTTACAGAGAATATTTAGTTTTTACATTACACGAAAAAATAAAAACATGTATTAACTAAATTTTACTAAAAGTACAGGTGTCCCTTATTTAATACACACAATCTCCCCCTCTTGTCGTTGATTTTTGAATGTGCTTTAAATTTAACTAAACATATAATAAACTGCTTCTAGTATATACAGTATAGTGTTTTAATCCCTCTTCAATTACACTTCAGCCACCAAATGTAAGTTAATTAAAAGTTATGAAAAGATGCCAAAAACGTTAAAAATCATCCCTAAAGACAGTGTCATTGAGTTTGGCAAGGGCAAATTTCATGTTGATGTTAATGTGCTGTTCTGTAGTGTATGCAGCAGTGCTGTAAATTACATTAGAAAGCAAACAGTTGTGGAACACATGGAAAGCGCTAAACAAACTGAATGAAAAGAAATAAAAACAGGAGGCTAAAACAGCAGGGCCATTGACAGTAGTAAAGAAACAGTACACTGTGACTAGATCACACCAGCATTTTTGTGCATTTAAAAAAAACAATTTTTTGGAAATAGAGAATAGATATAGAAGTATTTGGTATATGTAAGATATACACATTGCTTTTCTATTAATTTTATTAAAATGATGACACTGGTAGGCTTTGAACTTGCTTTAAAATTGTAAATATAGCAATAAGATGTATTCAACTGATACATGTATATAGTGGCTATGGCAACTAAAGTTCAGTGTTAAATTTTAATCATGCAAAACCGCAGATTTTTATGTATTTTTTTTATCAGATAATTTTGTTTTTTAAATCACGGAAAACTAGGATCCCTGAATACTGCTCTTCAATTAGCTAGGGAATCACTAAAGATTAAGGTCTGAAGAATTCCCTCTCCTAAAAAACAGTTAAAGTTGAATGCTTTAGATTCAGTGTCCCTAAATCTTGCTGATCAATGAGGACTGACCTAGTCTCTTAAGGCCAAGGTGAATCTTCTGGCCCTTTCATTGTTTTTGTCTCTCTCCCTTGGCTTACTTGGCTCTCTTAGATTCACACTTATTGTCAACATGTAACTTACACACTCCAATGAAACTGACTGTGAGGGAATCTTAGCTGGTGTAACTATACAAGAATGTAGTTGCTTTTCTTTCTAGCGGGAAGGTGTAAGTTTAAAGTAGCCCAATCACTAATTGTAACTTACCTCTTCTACCTGTAAGAAGCACTCTTTAAACTCCCTTTTACACTAGTAAATGTAGGGAGCAGATCGAACAATCTGCATATGCCCCACTTTACACATCAGCTTTGATTCCACAATGGTAATGTGTTGATCTTTTCCTAGACTTGCTGTGTTTGGTTATAGAAAAATTAAATCATGATTTATTTATAAGAAAAGAGAGAGAAGCTGTGCAGGTATAGAATGGTTTCTTTATTCTAAATTTGGACTTTATAGAAGTCCAACAATTTAAAGATAATTTGAAGTCTTGTTTAAAATGGCGTCCACTGGGCATGTCACAGTCTGAAAAGCTTAGCTAACTAAATGTAAGCTGGCAGTACACTTGGAAGGAGTTATTAATCTCAAGGTCACACTTTATGGCCACACGTCTTTAAGGACTGCTTGCTCAGCTCTCGAAAACACTAGAAGGTTGCAAAGAAATGTTGTTTTAGTATCAGGGATGACAACTAGATAGCTTTGCTAGGGCCAAGGTTTTAACATCTTTATTTAATAAAAATAAGAGAGGAATTGGAAAAAGATATCTGCAGATAGCTAGGGCTAGATCCTAATCTACAGGCAAGATATGCTCTGCACAGTGGTGGGTGAGGAAATAAAGGTAGTTCTAAACCACCATTGTGTTTCCCTTGATCCCAGGGCTGGTCCTCTCCCTGGTATAACTTAGAGCTGAGCCACAGTGGTGCTCCAAGTTACACTTATCTATGTATCAACCAAAAGGGTCATTCCGTCTACTGAGGTTCACTAAAGTGCAGAGATATTCTGCCCCTTTCTCACAGGAATGCCCTGCAGTGGGGCTAGCAGGTGGCATAAAGCACATCAGTTTCACAGAGGTTTCACAGATGGCATAGCAGCATGACAGCTGCCCTTCATACATGATAAATGCAAGAAGCAGTTAAGCTTCTTTTTGGAGTAGGATAGCTGAAAAAAAAAAGAGCCATCCCACAAGACACATGCCTCATGCAAGACTGGTCAGAAACTGAACTATGGGGGCAGAAGGGTTTTGCTGGGCATTCTTTGATGGAAGTGGTACTGGGAGCAGGATTGCATCAAAGAAATATCTGTTGTATTCATCAATTTCTCCTCCTAACAGAAACAACCCATAAGATCCTGAATATTGGGTAACCGCTAGCTAACTGCTCAGGCCACAAAAGGTAACATACTTTACCCAAAGGGACTATTTAGGAAGCCAGTTAAGATGGCTTCCTGGCTACTTAGTGTTACTTGAGTGGAGCTGAAAATCAGGCTCATAGAAACTCTCTGTATTTAACCAAATTGTGAGGAAGTAAGAAATTTTAACAGTATAAGTGCACTCTGAGAGCTACCAAGCATCCCATTTGCCCTTTGTAGCCAATGAGATTTTCAACATCTATGAGATTCAGGTCTTTACAGTAGTTCTGCCAATTTAAAAGAAAAATATTTACTTCAAAATTTTGGGAACAGTAATGTTCTTATTAAAATAACTTTATAGTGTTTAACTGTCTTCATTTTTTATATTCTCAGGCTTAGAGAACTATCCAAATTGTATTAGTAGAGGTTCATGGTGGAACTAGAATTCCTATGAAACATGTTGAAATGCATGAATGAGTATCCATTTGACCTGATTCAAATCCATTAAATAAATTAAATAAAATGTGCATACTTTAAAATTCATGTTTTTTATGTGGGAATGTTCTCTGAATTCTAAATTACAAAATTAATTTTTTTTTAGTCATGAGAAATAAAAATTGTTTTTCAATTCTTTGAAAGTCATTGACAGACTTTGTCTGCTGGTAGTTAGCTAACAATTTGTCCCCCAGATTTACAGATATGGCGGAGAACAAAAATATCCCAGGGTCCATTTATCTCCTCTACAGATTATTTCTTTGTAGAAGAGGAATTTCTTGGGTTTTCACTCAGTAGGCTTTTTTACTTCACTGTTGTGTTTGGAGAGTGGAGTATGCTATCTTGCAGAATGAGTAGAAGCTTCAGGCCAAGGAACCAAAATATCTCCTATGATTTTCCAGGACCATCATGTAGAGTTGATTTTGTTCTTTTTTGTAAAGATAATGGTCCTTGAAAAGTTTTATAGTGCATATTTATAAAAATAACTCCTGACAGACCAAAGATTAAATCTAAATTTAAATTTAGAATGTAAAAGGTCTATCATGGGCTGTGTGATTAAAATTGTAATTATGTTTGATAGGAAGTTTCTGACTCTTCGGTTACATCATCAGTAGTGCTGACAATTATTGTATGTAGTATATCAGTATAGATACATTATTTCACCTGAGGTCGTAGATTTATGATTTTTACCTTACTTTTATCTGCTGTAGCAAGAGAAGAAAATTATAAATGAAGAAAATGATCCAAGCACCTTAAACGAAAAATCCACAAACTGCATGCTAACAGAAATGCGTTGAAATATTCTAGAGATGACTTGGCCATCATTGTCATCACATTAGGGTTTAATGATCCTGGACAAGGAATCCACTGGCAGTAGGTTTAACAGTTGTCTTGCTGATTCAATAGCAGTGACTTTACTTTCCATGGAATTGACTTGAATTTTCTGGATTATAATCACCACTTCTGCTTAAAGTCTTGTTTGAATGAGGCCAAGCATCAACCTTTTAACTTTGTGTGATGGGCCTCAATCTGGAAAAGGGGATGTGTGTGTGTCCCTTTATTCCAGTTCCTTATTTTCTTGCAGAATTCATTTTTTAGTCCATTAGATTGGTAAAAAGATGCTGTCCTATGGTGGTGAACCAGCAGACTTTCTGCCATGACCAGATTATCTGGCATATTTTGTTGCACTGTCTCTGGTGTCTATTTCTACAAGAATAAGATTAGATCATCTTTGTTTGTTTTTGTCAGCAATGCAAGAATTTGAACGTGATCCTTCACCCAGTTTTCAAGTTGTTTTAATCAAAGTTAAGTAGTTTATTTACCGTTTTAACATACTTTTCTTCTGTTTATAGCTTTGTCATCTTGAAACACTGCCTAATCAAGGTGGTTTAGGTACCTTCTTACAACATTCATGCAGGAGCTTCAGCTCTGATTCAGTGATGGACAAGAACATTTTTAAGTGCTTTTCTGAACCAGTGCTTTATTTTCCAATGTCTTATTTAGTGTTGTAACAGCCATTAGGTTTTCTGGCGGCTCATATTTTTAGCAGCTCCATAAGCAAAGTTTCCTCTTGCTTTTTACTAACAGGTGACCTGAAGAATGATATATCTTGGTCAACAGGAGGGAGTTGAAACCTCAATTGAATCTCTAAACCTGGCTGGAAAAATCCATCAGAGTTTTAAATTTTGTATATTTGACAGCCTAGCCCCAAAACCAAGATCACTGGGATTACAGAAAAGTATGCAGAACAAAGACTGTAACGCTAAAAAACAAATGCAAGATCGCATCAAATGGGCATAGGTTAGCTCAAAATATTTAAAGTGCTATAATTTACATATCTGGAAAAAAATGATCTAATTTTTGGAAACAACTTCTGACCAAGATATATACCACAGTAGGGAAATAAAAGTGATTTCACAAAAAGCTGAGAACTTTTAAGAAGCCTTCATTCATTCAAAAGGCAGCATCCCTTCTATGTTGAAACACAGATAACCGAGAACACTTTACCTCATGTTCTGCCTTATGTACCATTTCCCCTTTAAACAGCAATCAAGCATAAGGCTTCATTTTATATTGAAAAGCCCTCCACAGGCTGAACCAAGGCAATTGACACGAACACATTATGCTGAACGATAACTTCCCAAAATTAGACCAATCCTTTGGAACAGTGAAAGTTAAACATAAGATTGGGACTAGTGTGCATGGGAGACAAAATTTTCTTGGCGACTGGCCTGCAACTGTGCACTTACTTTTGGAAGAGATTAGGATTACAATTCATTCTTGAAAGCAAAGAGTTAAGTCCAGTTCTCCAACAGCCTTCTTCTGATAATAGAACACTGAGTTACATGTTAAATAAAATAAATATAAATGGGCGATGAAGAGAAAATAGAAATCTGTATTTTCTAATGAGCATGCTTTGAACATAGATAAATTGATTAATCACACTTTCAGTTTATATTTAAACATAATACGAGAGAGCGCGAGAAAATGTATGGTTTTTGGTGCCATGCTTTTATTTAACTGAAAGGAAAAACTACACTGTACCACATAAGTAGCAATATGACAATATTTTACAGCACACTATTTGAAAAAATATGGAAGCAATGATCCACAGAAGTGGACAAGTAAGCACACAATACACTGTACATTTCTCAACAGTGCCCATTAAATCATAATTAAATAGCTGTATTTGGCTTTAAACAGCCAAACAATAAAAACACAGTCATACTAAAATTTAAAAAACGGTTTCAGTAGCAATTATGACTGTTTGAATTTGAAGTTTTGCTCTGGAAATTAAGATGAGTGTTTGGCAAATTCAGTCATAGCAACAATAATAATAATACCTCTGAAGAAAGCACCAGTGTGGTCTGAAAAGATCAGTGATAGATGCTGGCCTTTATGAAAAGCTTTTTTTCTTTTTTATTTTTTTAAACATGACTCCAACCAAAGATACACTGTAATTAGAAAATTTGCAGGCTTAAAAAAGAAGAAGTGTCTGTCTTCACTTTTCCTGTATTAAGAAAAAATTTAGACTATGAGCAATGAACTTTTCAACTGCATTATTCATATTCTACCTTTAGACACTGCACTTTTTTTAACCTGTAGACAAATATGAACATAATACATTCAGTCATATTAAATGATTCAAAGAATCCCTGTGGCATGAATTTTAACTCACTTTGTTTAGATGGCTGTGCATGTACTAGTGAGTATTGCAAGTATTCAGTCAAATCCTAGGTCAGTTTTAGTAAGAAAAAGGCCTCCCATGATAACCCTTTATAAACGTATTAACCCTAGCCACATCTGTTAATTCCATCCACCCGCACCCTACTCCAGCACTGACTTTTCTTGAACTAATTTTTACTATACACAAGTTCATGTAACAGTAGTTGTAGGAACTATCTAATAGGCAGAATGTGCAAACCCTCTTTCCACTGTATATTTTTTATATAATATATACACAATATGTATACACTTGAAATATAAGAGTTACATATCCTGATCATATACATGCAAACAGGAATCAGCTAGCCACAAGTAGTTTTGAGCCACATACATCTTAAACATGTCTTTTAAAGTGTGTTTTTCTTTTTTTTTTTACAGTTTTAACAAATATACATAAATATAAGAACATAAATTATAGTAAAATATTGACAGCATTTGAGAAAATGTTGATAAACAACCCAATGCATTTATGCCTAAGGCCTTATAATAATTAAAAAAGTACTGTTCTAAACTGTTTAAGGACATCTCATTCCGGTGAATCTTTTATATATGTAAATGAGTACATCATAGTAGTGAGGCATTATTTCTCTCTAAGCAGTTCAATGAGAGAAATGTACATAATTTTAGTCTCTACTCCCCATGAAACAGAATGAACTACATAGTTATAGCATAATACTGTCCTTATGTTTATATAGTTGTCACAACACAAACAGAACAGGATCATAAATCATTCAAATCTTTTCCTGAGAATGAGTTTGCCCCCCCATCCCACCAATTAATCCTCTGGTATACGTTGCCAAAAAACCCACAGATTTGGGGGAGGTTTCAAGTTTGTAGTTTTTTCAGAACAGTGCTGCACTGAAAATAATTATACAAAAGAAAAACACTAAGCACAATAGTGACTTGTGCAAAATAATGAAACGCTGTTATGAAATCAAAATGCAGCCCTTTGTAAATAAATACTGAAATATGTTGCAATGGCTATTTTCAAAAATGTTTATATTTGTTATAAAGACTGAAATGTCAACAAGGTTCTTTGCCATACTTATTTTAAATGGATAAGAGATTCTCAAAATGTCATTTGTCAGAGTATGTAAAACAAGTGATTTACTTTGTAAAAAGCTGGACAGAGTGAAACACATATCAGATGTGTATCCACAGCAAAATTTGTTTAAGGCTGAATTGGGTAGAACAGAGGTGGAAAAAACAACAGATTTAATTTAAATATTGTGACTCTCCTGAATATTTTAGTTGCTAAATAATAATTTAATCTGAAGGAAACCTCTCTTTAAGCACCTCAAAGAGTTCCCTTAATATTTAGTTTAAAAAAAATAAACCAGCCAGTATTACGGAGTTGAAATGGAACTGGAACTACTCAGTGGGATAGGTCTTTCAGTAATGATTAGAACATACAATGAGGGTCTTTCAGAACAAGACTAGGATGTCTTCGAATAACCATCCAGTGTCCCTTATAATAGACCACGTTTTTGTTTGTATTTCATGATGGGATTCATTAAGTAAAATTCAAGGACACTGAAAATAATAAGAAAAGTGAAGGGGAAAAAAAGCAAGAAAATTAAATTTCAAGACAAGAACAAACAGAAAAGCATAAGGCAAGAAATGTAAAAAATGTAATTGCAGTCACTGCAGATGAACAACATTCAGTGCTTATATATCTAATCAAAATATAGAGCAAATGTACCCTATGGTCTGTATTAGCACATACAAATCTCCACACTTGAATCTGACATTTCCATGATCACTTGTAGTTGCATCACCTAAGTGACAATCTTCTGTACTCCTAAATACTGTGTTTATGTTCCAGTTGTGGATGATAAAAGAGCTTATCCAATTTCAAGTTCTTTAAGTCTTGTTGGCAACTAGAAACCTATTTTCTATAGGCAGTAAAGATGAAGTGCAAGTTTACCACAATTGTCTGAAGCAAATATTTTCCCCACTATGCCTTGGTAGGTAAGAGTTTTTTAGGAGTTACTGGTCTCTTGGTTTGCCACAAATGGCTGTGAATGGTAATTGCGTCAACGCTGGCAGACATAGTTTTAGCAGGTATGTGGCTAAACTGCTTCCTGTCAGAGTTGTATTTATATAGCCCCTCTATCATTTTCTTTGTGATTGATTTGGGGCCTATCCCAGTCAGCTTATTGATTTCTTCACTGTCAGGGCAGTATGTATACAAAGATCTGAACTGGCAGCCAGAATCCCGGAACAGGATTAAGAAGTTATTGGCATCAGATTTCTCCATTTCCTTCAAAAAAAAAAAAAAAGAAAAGAAAAAAAGTGTTTACAATGTGAAATGTATATTATGTGGAGGAAACCCTCAACTCTAAGTTGCAGGAGTTTTTATTTTAAACACATTTAGGCCGAGCTATAGTTCAAGTTGTATAACATTTTCCATAAGATCCTGTTTTCAGTTGATTACAATTTTCCCGAACTTCAACTATTAGAGCTGAATTTTTTCATGCTGAATGTCTACCTCAGGAAGAATTTTCATTTTTTAAATAAAAAATTAAGCTCTAACAGTGGAGTTGTTCCTAAGAAGGAGGTAAGGTGAAAAAATATTTATTTTTTTTGCCCAGCTTAAAAATTATTATAACTGTTTGAGACGCTCTAGCACCACCATACTTTGGAGCAGGGGTTTGCAATTTGCAAGGGAGGTTGCCTTAGTACTAAAGATGTGCTTGTTGCCATTCCTTAAAAATCCACCCAAATTTGACCAATCTTTTAAGTTTCTGAAAAATTGCAGTTTGCACATATTCAGTAGAGGTTTGTTAGAGGCTGTAAGCATTAGGTTCTAAAGATCCCAGTTGCACAGATCATGATCCATTTGAAACAGCTCCTACATGCTGAATAGACTGAGCACGCCCAATCCCTGCAAATGACACAGCCTGCTCTATTCTAGGGCTGCAAGAGCAGAGCATGACCTTCTCTGCAATTGCTCCTTCATACTGCTGGGAGCTGTTGTGGTGCCAGGCACCAACACTGCCAGCAGAGAGACTGTTTTTCCTGTGCTCTTGGAGCCCCTTCTGCTTTCACACAGATAGCATGGAGGAGAAGGAAGCATCATGACATGAATACAGAGGGGTTAGGTGAGGAGTGGAGGGAGGGAATGGGGCAGAAGTCCTTACCTACTAGAGAACACACCCCACCAGAATCTGGAATTGAACACAACAGGACTCTTAAATCTTGGTATTGCTCTCCTCTCAGCAAATAGCTGTAAACCCATTGGAAAAGCATGTGTCTCATACTACTCTGGTGGCTAGTGTATACTGAGGATAACAGTTTACTATTACTACCAGTTACTCCATTAGGTTAAATAGTAGAGATCTTTGGTATGGATCTAAAGATCAGAACTCTGCTGGTGACCCATATAGGTTCCACAAAATGGAAGGGGTTTTTTTGTTTGCTTTTTTTTTTTTAAAAAAAAAAAAATAGAAAATATTGTTTGAAAAACCCCAAAACCTGTTAAAAGAAAAGAATGTTAGGTTGCTAAATCAAGCATTTAAATGTTGGCAAATACCAGAATTAAGATTGCCTTTGCATATAACTAGCTCAGTCCCCTGCAGCATAAGTATTATGATACTCTTTAATTACATGATCTTATACAATTATTTTCATAATACCTCTTGCTCTTTTGGTCTTTTACTCATAGAGAGGACAGGCTTGGGATCACTGAGACTACTCTAGCCATCCACAAAGCATCTACACAACCTTGGGAGAAAGATTCCTTTCCATTGTTCCCTCCATGCTGGCACATCTCTCTAATGTTCAAAGGAGGATGGATTTAATCTTTTTTTTAAAAAAAAAAAAAGAGGGAAAATATCCTTACCTCCAATATTTTTTTCTTCTGACCTTCATTTACTTTTCCAGCCAAGCAACAATGAGCCAGAGCATTCTGAATAATATGCTTATTGGATTTTGCACTGGGTTCTTTGTAGAGCTTTGGGCCTATGAAACAGAATTGACAAATTAACTAAGTGAGTCAATAAGCTTTACAGAAAAAAGTCTCGAATACTATGAAACACTTTTTCCGTGTATCATTTGTGTATGTAACAGTACAATCCTAGCACCACAAAGGAAGTAAGTAAAGATCAGACCTGTTACACACTCACATAGACTGCTATTCTTGTGTTACTGTAGCACAGAATTATATGTGAATATAATGAGGTACAACTGCCAAAACTGAAAAAAGTTTTTTAAATATTGCTAGATTCACTCAATGATATGTCCTTCAGCATTAGAGTATCATAGGGCAGTTTATGGAACTATCTTGAATATGCCTCATAAAAACTGTTCACATGATAATCTACTAATGATCAGATACTTTGTATTTAAAAAAAAATCCTTCAACCAATTAAGAGGATGAAGAGTTTAATTTCTTCTTCTGCCCCTAGTTTTGAAGGGTGAAACAGATAAGTGAGTTGCTTCAGTGTTTAGAATTATTGGTCTCCTGCCTTCTGGGCTTGGAGGTCTTGTGGAATCCCAACTGCGACTTGCCCACAATGAAAGCAGAAGGGCTTGGTGCTGATTTTGACAAGTAATTCAAGGCGCCTGAAGGGCTTGTTCCATCAGGAATGACTAGAAACTGTCTCTGCTTTGGTTTCTGACAGCGTGCAGTGTAGGGTTGTGAGCTGAATAGAGATTGATAGTATCTCCCTCTTGCTGACTCTAACTGGTGACCCAGTCCTCTGGAAAAACCATACACAGGAAGAAAATTTTACTGCAAAAAGTTTAACCAAAAACTCTTCCCCCAGATGAAAAATGTATCAAGTATATTTTTGAATAAACTGTTCTTTGGAGTGGGAATATAACTTACTGGCATCAAGGCAATATGTGATGCTTAATAATCAGAGGCCTTCTAGAAGATGTTTGGTTCTTCACCCTAACAAATTTGAGGGATTGGTCAATGGAGAGTACATTCAGCAATTTATCTTCCTATTTGAGTCCAGACACTTTGAAAGGAGGCATAGGTATGAAGACTAATAAAAGGGAACATAATTTTAAAGGCCACCAATGATTTAAAGTCAAAATTAACTTTCACTGTCCCAGACTAACTAATTGACTGTTCGGAGGGAAGAACAGAATCAATAGGAAAAGATGCAAGAAATATTATTTATAAACCACAGAGTATTCAAAATTATGTGGCAAAAGACCCTGACTGAGTTCCTTAAAAAAAATCATACTACTTTAAAAAACAAAGTCTGAAAAGTTTAATAAAAAACACACAACAAAACAAAACCCTCCCCCTCAACCTTTAGGCAATGGGTCTTACTGAGACAACTAAAGGAGACAACCTAAGTCCAGTGTTAGTACCTGTATTAGACTTAATCCTGAGGAGATGTGAGGAAGTGATTAAGTTGGTTGAAACTGCTCTCAAAGATTGGTAGATAAGTACTGTGCAGTATCCAGATTGTAAATTTGGCCTCTTCTGTAGTTATTGCAGTAGTGTTGAAGAGGAAAATAGTTTATTTTCAGAACATAAAAATTTCCCACCATAGCTAGAGTTGCACAGCCTCATAGCTCAAAATTAACCTCCTTAATACCTGTTGATACTTCAGAGCTATTCTTTGCCAGACTGAGCGATATTACATGGACAAAACCACAGATTTTGTTGTTATAATGATGCAAGACATTTTGTAATATCACATGCTACACCCATGGAAAAAGAGGATGAAGGTGATGTCACTATTGTTAGACTCATAGGGCACAGAAATATTAGAAGTAAGGCAGTAGAGAGTTTTTAATTAGTCTTTAGTTTTTAAAGAGTGGTCTGTTTTGAAAGAAGATGTAAACTGGGGTGTATGGTTGGCTTTCAAACAATTCTTCAATTCTTTTGTATTTAAATTTATATTACTGAATAGGTTTTTTCTCCTATGGCAATTATATTTTTCTCTTTGAAGCTTTTGGTTCCAGACTGATCCTATATTTTCTACCCACTTGCCTCCACTTGCTATAGAAACAATTTTAATAGGACCTGCATAAAGTTACTTCTGTGAGTGTTTGCAGGATTTGGCCTAAATTTGTAGTTTAGTCTGTTTATACCACATTTCCTATTGTATCAATATTTTTTTATTTTATATATCAAATTATGCCATTTTTAGACAGTCTAGACATTTGCTTCTTTATTACAGAGGATTAATTTCAAGTCTTTAAGGAAGAATCCTCAGTTACGCTGCAGGAATGGCAAAAAAAGGAGAACCAAAACTCCCCATACACAGACCCTTCTTATACCCAAACATTTCCCTAAGAACATTACCAACACTGACCTGTGTATTCTGTAGCAGAGGCCACTGAAGAAGTTGTAGATGCATTTTCCCAATCTTTTTCCCCATTGCGACTGCCACAACGACTTGGAGATAAGAATCCTTCCACAGACTCAGACCTAAAAACGTACAAAAATATGTTTTCTGTTCAGAACTGAGTAGAACATATCTATGAAAAAGTCCCCTTAATTTCATCAGAATGGCCTTTTAACATCAAAAGAAAACTTAGAATCAGATACAATAAACCCATGAAAAAACACACAAATTGGGCTTGTTTTTTGCTTGTAGCTTGTTGTGGTTTGTAGCTTCTTTTCTGATCAGTTCCCAGTGTGGGAGGTGGGGAGAGCAACAAAGGGAGAGAGTCGGGGTGCACAGCAGGCCCACCACAGTCCCACACTGCACGCTGGGGGGAATCTAGCCACATAGAGTGTTAGGGTTCTTAGAGATTGTCTTGTTTTGGCCTTGTTTTGAAATGGGATTAGCTTGATTTTTGTCTTACTGTAAAAGTTGGGATGCTTATTTACTATGTGAAAGTTGGCAACTGTGCTTAGAATATATTACTATGATAGAAGAAGACAGGATATGAAATATAGACTAAAAGCCAAAAGTCATAATGCTAGCAGAAGAATTAGAGGAGCAACTCTATACATTTACCTTCTGTCACATGTATTATTTAAGGTGTTCCAAAAGATATTACTAAGAGTAATAGTAATATGAAATTGTAGACTGTATATCTAGGAAAGAGTTCTAACAAAATCTATTATGCTGTTGAACAGTCTTACTGAATTTTGCTTGAATCATTTAAAACTACACTGAACAAAACATTTGAGAATTTTCCATAGGGAGAAAGCCTGCTCTTGACAGGAAGATTAACTAGAAGTACAAGATTTATTTTCCCATTTTTGATGATGATGGCACTATTATAGCTGTTGCCAGTAAGAACTGCTATAGTTCAGGTTGCAAAACAGTTTCCATTATAACCTTCTGTTTTCACAAAGATTAACCCATTGGGCCTAAAATAATCAATGCTTTGTCCTTAAATCGGGAGGGTCATTTGCTATGGGGCAAAGAAAGGCGATCTCCCTTTTGACCTTTATTTGCTCCCACTGACTTTTCATAGGCCTATAGGTCTTCTACTTTTTATCCTCACCCCCAGACTTTGCATGATATAATGTAATCACATATAATGTTCTATATGCTGACACCATCTTACCCTCCCTGTCAGTCCCTCCTGAATTTTTATGAAATGACACTGTGCTCCAAATGTGAATATCTGTATGTGTGGAAAGTGTAAGCAAAATCCCTTCAGCTATAATTTTCAGTTAAATTGTAAATTTCTTTGAATGGGACTACTAAAAAAATTGGTCAAGTTTGAAACTTGGCATGATGTGGTCCTGAACAAGAGAAAGGCCTTGCTTGGTTGAAGAAATTAAGAAAAAAAGTTATTTTAAAAACATTTTCTAGGCACATTCAGTTGGCATCTGGTAAAATCTCAGCAGCCAATTAAGCTTTATTTCACTTGTAATATCACTGCACGTTCACTCTACTCAGCCTCTGCATAAGGGAGATTGCCAAATGTCTATGAAATTCACACTATACAATCCTCAAAAGAAAACCCCTTTAACTCTCTGACATGAGGAAAAAGGAGAAAATTATGGCAATTCCCTCCTTCCCTAGCCTATCAAAAATAAAATAAAACCAATGACCCTGAAAATTCCATGCCACTCATCAATTTTACTGGATTCTACAGCATTCTGAAAACTAAAGCTCTGAATCACATCTGAAGCCACAATAAGATACATGAGTACCAGTCATTGTTACTTCAGTGCAGCACATCTGCACTAACGTTTTGAACAAGTACCGGTACATCCATGTGGCCAGCCTGATATAAATAAAACCACTGTCGACAAGCCTTTATTTTCTTCTGTAGAATAGCTAAATATAGTTACAGTACATCTCCTCTCAAATAAAACCGATAATTTCAAGAGATGCCAAATACACAATACATTTAATTAAAAGAATTTATGCACTACTGTGACAACAATGAGCCAGTGCTCAAAACATGAAGAACAGTGAGGCAGTAGCTCATTAAAGTTACAGGGTGCTCACAGTTGAAAAGTAAAGCACAACAGTAGTAAATACAGGATAGAGTTGGGTTAAGTCTGACCTTAGCCTCAGACTAACTACCTTTCCTTTTTCTTCTCTCCTCTCTTCTTGAATGTAATTGTATGAACTTCTATTTATTTAATTCAATCTTTCATTATATCATTTTCAAGTGAAAACACCACACTGGCTTTTAACTCACAATAAATTCTGGTATTCAGCCTAAGCTAGTGAAAAAAATGCCAGTTAAGTTCTGGTGAGCTCCTGACTACTTTTGTGCAGCCACTAATTAAAACTTTATCAAATCAGCAAATAAGTACTGTGGCATATAAACTCACAGCATGTGAACAAAGAATCTACAGGTTGAGCCCATAGTTCAAGGAGGTGAATTAAAGAGATAGCACTGATAAAAATCCAATGGATGTGCTCATTTGCACTCATTCACAGCTGCACTTGTGAAAATTAACACACATAACTCAGTTCTTCATCAGCCGACAGTGTGAAGGATCAGTGTTTCATGTCAGGAAAGAGTATCAGTTGTCAGAATACAAATATACAATTGGGTACTTCAAGCATTTTAGTATGTATACCAGTTTTCTGAACATAAACACCAATTTATATTAAATAAAGGTGTTATTGCAGCCTTACTTTGGTGTTCTCTTGCCTGATTGTACGCTGTCATTGTCTCCTGTGTTCAGTGATGCCAGTGAAAGACTAGATACTGAAAAAACACGATAAAGTTGTGAACCTGGATAAAAACAAAGTTCACATTTATAAAAAAGCAGGCACATAGCAGAGTCTGTTCATTAGACACAACACCAGCAGAGCGAAATTGATAAGTGATTTTATTTCTATATACAGTATGCCTGCATGCATATGTTGCACAGTTAATCCATGTATTTACAGACAAAATAACAATGGAACTTATTTGAATCTGGATTTTTTTTAAGGCTAAGCATTAATGAGAAATATAGAGCTGAACTATGAACACTAGATTGAAGTTGTAAAATCAGCAAAGAAGGTCTAGTTACAGTAGAATTAATTTCCCACTATAAACTAGAATTTTGAATGGATTGTTGTGAAGCATTTTAAATTTTACTGAAATAAGGTGGAGGGTATCAACCAGCCATGACACAGCACACATAGCACCACAGCGAGGACATGGAAACTTTACTGCTAAAAACACAAATGAGAAAATTGCACTTTTCTCTAACTGTAAATTGTTAATATTCTAAATTATTAAACAATTAATGATATACTACACTTTTCCATAGGACTGTTCTCACGGGGATCAAAAGTGCACATGCACTAAGTCAGGCAAGTGGGTGAAGTAGTCATAATAAAAAAAACACCAGAACATAAAGGTAACTTTTTAGATGTACTTTGGTTTTTGTCTATGATGAAGCAGCAGCTTAAGGACTCTTACCTTATAGTCACGATTTTATTTATTAATCTCACATCTCCCAAATGTTTTACTCATTCTTAGCTCTACAGGTGCAAGGAAGAGGTTAGTGGCTGGAAAGAATACATGAGCATACACAAAATCGTGCAAGACATTAGTACTTTTGCTGTGTTCATCTAGCAAACCTTAGTGTTTCTTCTTATATGCATGCATGCATAATATATCAGCAACATTTGTTGTAATTAACTTCCATTTGTAAATTCTACTTTTTCCAATTCAGTAACATGCAGCTTCAAAAATTGCACATCAGTTTAGCATGAGGGTACTCTGTGCACATTTTGGTTAGTATCACAATTCAAGCTGGTGTTTTAGCATGAACAGACTCTTTTTCTACACTGATATTTGTCACCTGGTGGACCTTTAACTGGAGTTTTGGGTGATTCAATATGATCTCTATGAATAGATTTCGGACGTGGCTTTTTTTGTTTGGATGAGTGTGGGCGTGGCTTTATTACAGTATCCATTTCTTCCATGAGCTTCAGCTGTTTCCGTCTCATGTATTCTTGCTTAATAAATTCTCTACGTGCTCTTTCATCTTCTTTCTTTTGACGTTCTTCCTCTGTCTTGCGCCTAAGAAATCATGAAATAAAGTTTTAGTAGAAAACTTTCCCTTGTAAAGGCTAGCAGTTGTAACCACCATAATACTACTGACAGGGAAAAAATGGCTATTCCAGAAATTTCCAGTTCTCATATACAAGTAAGATAACCTGGTTTATTCTCAGTTTTCAAACAGTTTAAAAACTTAATACACTTGAATGTTATTATTTGAAAAGTTAGGACCATACTTCAGACTGTGGAATTTTTGGATTTAATTGTTTTTAAAAAGGTTTTCTATTTATCTATTGAGAGCTTGTCTTTCTTTTCACCATTGATTTTGGACATATTTTTAATTGTATAAGGGAAATCAGTTTACACCAATAGAGGAGCTAAACTCCTCAGCCGCACTGTAAATATAAATACGGGGATGAAAAAGGTTATCTACTTGTATAGTATGGTTCAAACCGTACCCTCAAATATATATGAAAAATTATTCTTTCATTTAAATGGAATTGTGAATAGATACGACAGAATATACTCTTAATCTTTAACTCAGTTTGCCAGTACCAGAACTCTCTGAAATCAATTTAGGTAAAAAGCTTAAATAAAGTACTGACTCACAGTAGGAACACAAAAAAGGGTGACCTCATTGCATTATGATTACAATTTTTATAATTTTAACCATAGCTAAGATTCTCATGTATATTATTATTGCTTATGTTGCAATTAGCATATGCAATTAGCTTTACCTTGTCTCTTCCTTCTTATGTTCTAGCTCTGCTTCCAGTTGCTGCTTTCGAAGTAGTGTCTCTCTTTCCCTTCTCAGCCGTTTCTCCAGTAATGCTGCCCGTTTCACTGCCATATCATTTTCTGCCTTTTGATCATCCTAGTAGCAACAATATGTAGAAAGAAATAGATCAGGAGATTTTAAGATAATTTGATTCTGCATATGGTGTACTTCAGGTTACTAAAAACCTACATTTTTTAGATTGTGTTGATATAATCTATTAAATATCTTTATTGAAAACCTTTCAATATCTTTCCCCTACCCTATGGAAAACAAACCAAACCAAACATCCAAAACCAACCCCCAAAATCCTACCAGTACACACTTGGAGATTATTTAGTTATGTCAAAGAAGTATTTATACTTCACTTACATCAACAATGGAGATAATGACTAATGTGGTGAAACCTATACATCTCTAACTATCAAACCATAGCAGGAAGAAACATCCACGTGAGGAGTAGCACATGGAGACACGGACAGCTGCCTCCAACTTAAGCCACTGGGACCTGTTTATGAGGGCACCCCCAGCTAGATCAACAGCACATCTCTCTGCCTTTGAGGAAAAAACAGTTCAAAGATCTCATTCCATTCCAAAACAAAAGGGGAAAAGAGCAACCAGGGATTGATTGGGGAGGGGGTGAGCATTACAAAGTTTATCCCAACATTAATTCAAAAAACTTGTTACCAGCATTTATATCATGTATCCTTACAAGAAAGCTAGTTAAGAAATTTTATTAATGTTCATACAATGCATTGAACTTGTCAAGAGCAGCATAGCTAAAGTGACAGTCTTGGTTATTTTTATGATGTATTGGTGCCTTAGGAACTTCTTTCATCATATTTCAGATGTGCCAGATTTTCAGTTCATCAATGTGAAAGTGGCTGTCTACTCAAAATTCACTGAAAGCTGCTCTGAGGTTTTCAATGTAAGCAAAGATGGTCAACAGGCAGAATGCAGGCGAGGAAGACTAAGGCATAAAATAAGGCACCAATCCTGAAAACATGCTTATCTTAAGTTTGTGCAATGAGTAGTCATACTGAACTCAGGAGTCTGGATCCAAAGCCCTTTGAAGTTAATGGGAGTATTTTCATTAATTTCAATGGGTTGTGAATCAGGTCCTTAATGCCTGTTTTCAGGATTGTGTCCCAACTGATTTATTTCTAGAATAACAAAAATCTAAACATTTGCAGGAGAATACCACAAAAAAGAAATAAGAAATAACTCAGTATTGGGGGTTTATATTTGTTAAACAAAAGTAAATTAAAGTCCATCTCACTTTATCTTCTGCAGTTACAGATGTTCATTTCTTTAATTTTTGTTTTAATCTTACAATTTGCCATAATAGTTTGTCAAATCCAACCACACAAACTCTTGCCCACTTGCAGAGCCTCATTAGCTTCAGTGGGATGCCACATGAGTGGAAGTGTGCATATTACTGGACGCTAGTGCAGGACTGGGGTCTTGCATTGCGCTCTACATGCTCACAGACTCTTAAAAAAACCCAACCAAAAACAGCACAGGATTTGTAACAGGAAAGATCTTGAAGCATGTGCACAAATTGCTGCTCATCAGATGGAGGCAAATAATTCTAATTTCTTTCCAAATGGTGGATCCAAGGCAGATTAAAACAGAAGATACTAAGGTTTGCCATTATTACTCTAAGTTAGCTTGTATAGTTTACTATAGCAGTAACAAGGCACTAGCATATGAAAATGAAGGAGTTCAGGAATGAACACAGGAGTTTCACTTTCAGTTAACCGTAGGCTGTGCACGTGGAGACTATGGCCAAGTCTACACTGCCGGGGAGGAGGAGAGTCAACCTAAAATACGCAATTTCAGCTATGTGAATAGCGTTGCTGAAGTCAACGTATTTTAGGTCAACTTACCTTGGCGTTCTCACGGCAGCGAGTTGATCGCTGCCGCTCCCCAGTCAACGCCACATCAGCCTCTTGCGGCGGTGCAGTTCCGGAGTCGACGGGGAGAGTGCTTGGGGATCGATTTATCACATCTACACTAGATGTGATAAATCAATCCCTGATAGATTGTGTAGATGTGGCCTATGATAGTTTTCCAGGAGGAACATGTGACTATGCAATACATAAAGCAATCTCTGCTGGCCAATTCAGTATCTTTTGTTAGCACCATGGATTGGTTTCCAGAGCGAAATAGGGCATGCATATTGTGGATGGAGCCGTTTCAGTGATGAATGAAAAAGGGATTAAAATATGTGTTCCTGGGCCATGAGAGGGCAGTCTCAATTCGGTATCACTTTAAATATATGGTATTCAAATGGTACAGTGCAAAATTTTATGCACTTCAAGAAAAATTTTGAAGCCTGCATTCAGAACAGTAGTGACTTTCAGCATCCAAAATGCACGTTGATTAAAAAATTCTGCCTACACATAAGCATTTTAGTATACAATATATTCATTTTTAAACTACACATATAAAATGTGACACTTTTAAAATATGCAGAGTACTCTAAGGAGGAGAAATTTCCAAAATTTTGTACAACTTTGTCAGGAAGTAAAGGACATGAAAGAAATTTGTTTGTGTGTGGGCACTAAAGCTTGTGTTAGGGAAAAAAAAAGGTGCCTATATTCAATATGTTCCTTCTTTACTCCCTCTTCCAAAATTCCCAAACATCTTTTAAACTTTATGAATTGAAAGATGTGGTGAAAATTACGGACAGATTTTGACAGTCCCTGTGATCCCAAATCAATCAAGAGTCACATAGCTGAGACACACTTTTAATCACTATGTGCAGTTGGCCTCAGTGGAAAATGGTTATTGAAAAGTCATCTATGAAATAAAAGGTTCCCTTTGAAAAAGTAAAATGTTTCCAATAGACTCATGCATTGTTCTAGTTCACTTACCTTAAAAAAGAATCCACAACACACTTTTTGTTCATCCTCGAATTGTTCTCTATCACTCTCACCTTCATATTTCTCAACAGATACTTCAGCCTTTTCTGGTGGCTTCAAATCTGAGAGGGAAACTTCAATTAGGTTAGCTGTTTTGGGAATCAGTGTTGGCAAAACAGGCTGGCTTAGCTGATCTTCATTTGGGGTGAGGCAGACAGTTTCTGTGATGGGCTGAGATAATACTTCAGAAACCGTAGATTCAAAAGGCTTGATCTCCTTTTCCTTCTCTTTTTGTTTACATTCTTCCAAAGTACCTTTTTGTTGTTGTTGTTCTTTTGCTACATCCTCTGTAGGTTTGACATCTTTCGAAAGATTTCTTTTTAATTGAGGTTCAGATATACGTTCTCCATCATCTCCAAAACATACAAATGATCTAGTCTGAATGGGAACCTGACTTGGAGAAAATCTTCTCAAACGAGGAAGACTATCCACAGACCGTGGAGCAGTTAAGGTACGATTAAAAGGTATTATTTTCAGTTCATTTGGCCTAGGAGTCCTTTGCATTTTAACAGGAAAAGAGGCATTCTTCTTATTAGAAGACTGTGGTGATTGATGAGTAGGGCGAGGAGGTTCCAAAGCAAATGGTGCACTGGGAGATGACAGTCCTGTTTGCCTCATTGAAGATTTAAGCTCTCGGATTTGTTTCTGAGGTGAAGGCTGAGGCGGCGAAATAACCCAGGCCTGCTGCTCCCTCATTTGCATCAACATCTCTTGCTGAAGGGATAGGCGTTGCATTTCCTGCTGTAGGAAATGTAGAGAAGCATTTAGTTTTTCAATAGATTTTGTATATTCTAAAATATCCCCTTCATTTAAGGTTTCTTCTGCAGGGCTTACTAAGTTCCATTGTTTCTCAGTATCCATAGGTGTATTAGGGGACTTTAACCACTTGGCCTGAGAATTTTCAGCACTTTCTTTTATTATCTCTGCAGTCTTATTAATTTGTTCAGCTGGTTTTTGTGTGTCTTTTTCTTTCAATCTATTACTATCAGTGAATATTTTTTCATCTTCAGCTCCAGCTGCTTCTTCTCGAAGAGGTGATATTCCATCACTTTTCTTTTTCACTACATTAAGAAATGCTGTCCTTCCCATTTTTTGTCTCTGCTTAGTAAAAGCAGCTTCCACTTTCTTCTTCTGTGCTTCAATGGCTCGCCTCTTTTCCTCCAGCTTCATCCTAAGATGGACCATTTCTGAAGCAAGCAACTGTGTAGTGTCTCTTCCTTGAGGGAGGGGTGTTTCCTCAGGTATATGAGTCCAAGCAACAACATGAGGAATATTCAACTCAGAGCTTTCTGGGGTAGTTTTCTGAGAACTGCTTCCACTACTTCTGCTATCTGTGTGATTCAGTTTCCTGAATTTCTGTTCTGCAAAGCTGGTCATTTTGACTCCCGAGCTTGAAGAAGCACTGCTGCCAGCTTGTGATTTTGTACTTATTGAGCTTGGACAGGGACTTAATAGCTCTCTGTGGTTGCTAGCTCGTATATCATAATCCTGAAGAAATTTAGGTGGGTCTTCCATGTCAGAATCCATGCTTACAGTATAATCTCTCAAAGAAGAATCCTCATCCATAGTTTCTGGAATATCTTCTGAAGGAACATGTATTCCAGTGTCCACTTCAGTATTGTCAGTCACAGGACTTAGGGCAATTTTTGTGTCTGTAATGATATCAGGATTAGTCTGATTTAGTTTAATATTTGAATTCAAGATACTAATTTCCTGGTTATGAAGAAAGAACCCATTTGTAATTTGGTCTGGCTGGATAAGACTGGGAGATTTTTCAGTATCATGAATTATCTGCAAAGCCTCTTCAATGCTTGGAGTCTCAATCTGATTGCCAAAATCATCTGTCTCTACCCTGTTTTGCAGAGCTCCATTTGGAAGCTTGTATTGGCTGTTTTCATTGGCATTTCTTTCATTTGTGTTAAGAGATGCACTGGCCTTTGGGTCAAAATGAGATACTACGTCCTTTTCTTCTTCAATATCTTGAGTTTCCTCTTCTCCATTTACTGGCTTGAAGGACAAGTTTTTCTTAATGTGTTTGGGCATGCGGTTAATATTTAGCATAAGGCCTTCATTACTAACAGATCTAGTAATTCCTCTGTTTGGAGTAGATATCTGAATACTGTTTTCGTTATCAAAGGAAATGTCAAAAGAAACTCCATGCATCGAAGATCTAAATGGGATTAAAATAAAGAAAGCTGTTAAACAATTCATATTTAATACAATAAACAACTTACATTAATGTGAAAAAACAATATAAAATTGTAGTGCTCGATTTGTACTAATGAGATGATTAGCTTCATTTGCTAGCATTATGAAAATACAAAATTAAATAGAATACAACTTATTATTCAGTCTCATGTTTTTATTGTTTGTTCTAATTGCTTGTATTAAATTATAATCACATGGATGCTTGTATTTTCATATGAAAAATATGCTTATTTATTTTGGGTAACTTCAGAGAGAAAAAAAATAATATTCCTGCCAATCTGTAATACACTTCAGCAATTTTAGGAACATAGATACTGATCATATTGAATCACATTAGTGGTCCATCTAATCCAGCATCCTACCTTTCTGACAGCAGCCAGTACCAGATACGTCAAAGGAAAGTAAAAGAAGCCATACAGTGATAGTTTATATCTACAACATAAGAGTTTATATCCCCTCTATTTTGTTCTAAAATCCTCTCTCATCAGCCTATTCTCATTATCCATAGAAAAGTACCTTTTTAAAAAAAATTCTACTCAGCTCCTGATCTTGATGACTTCTATTGGCACTTCAAGTATATAGTGTGTAGACAAATATATTTAACACTATCAGTTATAATATGAAATATTGGAGCACTCCAATATTAACCTTTCAACGGGTTGAAAAACTGACCAATTATTCCTATGTTTTCTTTTCCATTAGCTAGTTTCCACTCAATGATATTGCTTTACTTCTTATTCTGTGACATCTTGGGTTTACTTAAAAGCATCCTGTCAAAGGCTTTTGAAAGTCCAAATTATTTTAAATGTAGTTCAATATTGTTTAGTCGCTGATCCATAGTTACTTCTTAAACCAGCTTCTATGTATTGATGGCTTACCTTTTCTCTTTGGGCCAAGTCCCTACATATCCATCCACGTAAGACATAGATGAGGACCTTCTAATGACTCCTAATTGGAATTAAAATAGAATACAGTGTAACTAATTTACAAGTTATGGAAATACTTGGAAAATCATTTTAAAATAAACTAGTTAGTTCAGCAAATCAGTTGCTTTCATAGTTTTGTATATTTTAATTGTAAATTATCAAATTTTTGGAGGTTTTTTGGTGATCTCTATGTTAATATAAACAAAAGCATGACAGTCATATACATGAATTATATCATATGCACACAGTATCCATCACTCAGTAAAGAGATAAAGGTAAATTTATTACTGAATACAATATTAATTACGTTATAAGTAACTGCTGAAAGCCATATTCCACTTAGAGTGGAAACCAAACTTCATAAAATGCATATAGCCAGTAATTCTTTACAAAAACCACTGTCTTGAGTGTGTGCTTTTCACAAGAAGTTATAGGCCCCAACTCGTCAGCTATCCACATATGGATCTCCCACAGAAGTCAATGGGAGTTCTGCATCAATATATCCTGCAAGAGTATCGACAAAACTAAATAGATAATATCTCATCCAAAACATCCAGTGGTATGCTGTTACCTGAAGCAGCTGAATAAGGCTGATGGGGTGTCTGCCTAACAGGCAAAAGTTGCTGAGATGGTGTAAAAGTTGGACCCTCCACACTGTAAAGCAAAACAAATAGATAGAAGCCACATTAGAAGAATGCAGCCAAACAGCCAAATGGAATTTTGCTCTTGAAGTATTATTAATTTATTAAATAAAAAAGTACCAGCATCGTAATTACCACTACTAGAGCCAAAAGAAACCTGCACAGAAATTAAAATACAAAGCTTTTCTGTAGTTTTCAAAAATGTCTACTGAAAATGTTTGTTTTTTGGTAAAACATCTGTCTTTTCACATATTCCATGCTAATATTTTTCTCATGAAGGTCACTTCTTTAGGTTTGATCTTGGGAACACACACTACAGCACTTAATTTAAAGAAACAAAGTCACAGGTTTCTTGCTGTCCACAGCAGACAGTGGCCTGGTCTACACTACAAACTTAGGCAAACATAAGCCACGTTACGTTGATCTAATAATCTACGTGTCTACACTACCGAGTCCCTTCCACCGACCTAAATGGCCTGTAAAGTCGACTTCTGTACTCCACCTCTGCAAGTGGTGAAGCATTTGATTCCACATCCACAGGTTCACATGGTGATAGTGTAGACACTGCACTGTGCAATTTGAATGAATTGACCTCCAGGAGGTGTCCCACAGTGCTCTGCTCTGGAGAGCGCTTTCAGCTTCACTGCATATCAGCCAGGTATACAGGAAAGAGCCACTCCCCTCCTAGGGCCCCGGGAGCTTTTTAATTTTCATTTCCTATTTGATCAGTGTGGAGAGCTTATCAGCACAGCTGATCATGGAGACTCAAGGCTGCAAACGTGCTCCAGTATGGAGTACACAGGAGATGGAGGATCTTACTGTTGTGCGGGGAGAAGAGTCTGTGCGGGCAGAGCTCCAATCCAGCAGAAGAAATGCTGACATCTATGCCAAGATTGCGCAGGGCATGGGGGAGCAGGGCTACACTAGGGACATGTAGCAGTCCCACATGAAAATAAAGGAGATTGGGCAAGCGTACCAGAAGACAAGGGAGGCCCCACAGACATGCTGCTTTTATGAGGAGCTGTAATTCTCTGTGGTGACCCCGCCATTACCCCAAAATGCTTTCTGGATTCTTCCCAGGAGCTCTGGGTGGCATGTCTGTGGAGCAACAATGAGGAGGACATTGTTGAGGAGGAGGAAAAGAAGGTTAAGCAGGCAAGTGAAGGATCCATTCTCCCCCAAAGCCAAGAACTGTTTTTAACTCTGGAGCCCACCCCCACAGGACTAGTTGGTGGTGGAGCATGATGCCAGGGAAGGCACCTCTTCTGAGTACACATTCCCAATCAAACTGTAGGGCAGGGGTGAGCAAACTATGGCCCGCGGGACCATCCTGCCTAGCCTCTGAGCTCCTGGCCGGGGAGGCTAGACCCCAGTCCCTCCCCCGCAGCACCTGTGCAGGCAGCGCTCTGGGGGGTGAGGCTGCGTGCTCCTGCAGGGCAACGCATCTAGCTCCAACCGGGCTGCTACTCTCTGAGCGGCATGGTTGGACAAGGGGCAAGGAGTCCTGGGGGGCAGTCAGGGGACAGAGAGCAGGTGGCGGTCAGATGGGGCGGAGGTTCTGGGGGGTGTCAGGAGACAGGGAACAGGAGGGTTAGATAAGGATTGGAGTCCGAGGGGTGTGTGTGAATAGAGGTCGGGACAGTCAGGGGATGGGGGAGGGTCCTGGGGGACAGTTAGAGTGGGGGGGCCTTGGGAGGGGGCTATCAGGAGACACGCAGGGAGGCTTAGATAGGGAGTGGGGTCCTCAGGGGTTTTGGGGTGGGGGGTTTCGGGAGAGGGCGGTCAAGGGATAAGGAGCAGGGGGAGTTAGATGGGTTGGGGTTCTGAGGGTGGCAGTTGGGGGGCAGGAAGTGGGAGGGGGTCAGATAGGGAGTGGGGGCCAGGCTGTTTGGGGAGACACAGCCTTCCCTACCCAGCCCTCCAACCAATTTTGCAAACCCGATGTGGCCCTCGGACCAAAAGGTCTGCCCACTCCTGCTGTAGGGGTTACATGCTATTATTTTTTATATTTAATTTGAACAAAAAAGCATACTTCAAAACATTTTTTCATTGTGTTGTGTCAGTGCAATAGAGCTGACATGTAATCTAATTTATTTATCTAATGCCTTATTTCAGCCTCCTACATACCATAGTAATAGGCTCGTTACAAATATTTCTAGATTTTTGCAACTTGCTTTTTTAATGTAATGTGATACAACAAAATTTACAACAATTTTATCGTTATTTAATTAAAACAACACATGAATAGCAATAAGACATAAACCACCCAGTACCACAGGCACAATCTGCTGCTCTCATGTGATTATTGCCTAGCATGTAGTATATACTGGTATCTACATAACCTTCATGAGAAGGACATTACTGTGAGATAATGGAAAATATGGATGAATAAATAAAGGATTTTCCATGGGTACATCAGAAAGAAAATCTACCTGCTTAAATCCCAGACACATCATCCACTCAGGAAAAGCCCGATGGTGACACAAGCTATTAATTT
Source organism: Dermatemys mawii (assembly GCA_007922305.1). Taxonomy (NCBI): domain Eukaryota; kingdom Metazoa; phylum Chordata; order Testudines; family Dermatemydidae; genus Dermatemys; species Dermatemys mawii. The sequence goes on along the minus strand of ML677352.1, from coordinate 12,819,670 downwards.
TCTAGCATTATAAACTCCGTGGGTAGAAGCCATCTATTTATTTGCTATGAAATGCGGTGCACTATTATCATATTATACAAAGTACTGCATTTAATGATAAAAACAAGAGACTCTACAGTTAGCTAATCAATTTGTGAGCTCATAATATTGCAACACAAAAACTATACTTGATCCTTACAGAGACAATAAAACTATTGTTGCAATGATGAATCAGTACAATCTGCTACCCCATTATATACAATGTTGATGATGGTTTGTACTACAGTCCTGATAAGGTCTCAAAAAACAGGTCCTACTACAAGTTCAGTATATGTGTCAAGGCATATATCAGGGGCAGTTTACAGAGAACACTTAACTCTGAAGTCCTAATAAAGTAATACAAGTAAAGCCCTTGAAGATCTGAGATCTCTAAGGGCCTTCTACAAATGGAATTCATATGTCTATCTTAGAGCTTCCAATCTATTCTCTTCACTCTGGAAGCCAAAATCATCTACACAGACAAATTTTCTTCTTATTCAATGTGCGGAATTCTGTTTGGTGTAACAAAAGTGCTTATGTCATTGAAGAACTCTGTTAGAGCAGAGATAAATCCCTTATGAAGAACTTCAACTCTGTATTTTTATAACTGTAAGCTATATACTTCCTTCTCTTGTACTACGGATTCAGTTTTAAGCTAACACTTTCTTTAAAATATAATGTAAATAAAGTTGCCTCTATATTAATATATAGTTTCACAAAGTTCAATACGTTAAGTATAAGTGAAGCCATTTTCTGTCTTTTATGGAACTTATAAAGGACATCCCTGACCAGGGCTCCAATTCTTATCTCACTTTTACTGGATATACACTAGTGTAGCCCCACTGTCTTTAGGGGAATAGTTCCTGACTTACTTTAGTGTAAGTGAGAGCAGAATCAGGCTCTACCACCTAATGGTAGTAAGATGTATCATTCCATGCTTGACAGGTTTCTCTGTTCTTTCACTCAGAAGAGACTGAACATGATTAAGCAGGTTAGCTAAATAAAAAGAATATACCAAATAGCCAATTAAAATGCTAATTTTATTCTCCTTCTGTGCTCCAAAGTCATAATCAATAAACCTATTGCCCATACTGAAATGTGACTATCATACAGCACATGTTCCATTTCTGTTCAACTGAAGACCTTTTCTGACTCCATCAAATGAAAGATTAAGTAGGGATAAGATAAACTTCTCCACAATATTTATTGTACTGTGAGCAAGAGAACAAAATGAAAAGATGACAAACACTGACTCCACAACTGTAACTCAACTTAATTGGGAGACTAAAGTCAAAATGAATTTAAAAGTTTTTAATTAGGGCTGTCAAGCAATTAAAAAATTAATTGTGATTAATCACACTATTAAACAACAATAGAATACCATGTATTTTATATATTTTTGGATGTTTGCTACATTTTCATATGTATTAATTTCAATTACAACACAGAATACAAAGTGTTCAATGCTCACTTTTTTTATTACAAATATTTGCACTGTAAAAAACAATTTTTTTTTTCAATTCACCTCATACAAGTACTGCAGTACAATCTCTTTATCATGAAAGTTGAACTTACAAATGTAGAATTATGTACAACAAAATGCATTCAAAAATAAAAAAATGTAAAATTTTAGAGCCTATAAGTCCACTTAGTCCTACTTTTTGATCAGTCAGTCACTCAAACAAACAAGGTTTGTTACAATTTGCAAGACATAATGCTGTCTGCTGCTTCTTTACAATTTCACCTGAAAGTGAGAACAGGTGTTTGCATGGCACCATTGTAGCTAGTGTTACAAGATACCTTTGTGCCAGATGCACTAGTGATTCATATGTCCCATCATGCTTCAACCACCATTCCAGAGGACATGCTTCCATGCTGATGATGGATTCTGCTTGACAACAATCCAAAGCAGTGCGGACTGACGCATGTTCATTTTCATCATCTAAGTCAGATGCCACTAGCAGAAGGTTCATATTCTTTTTTGGTGGTCTGGGTTCTGTAGTTTCCACATCAGAATGTTGCTCTTTTAATACTTCTAAAAGCATGCTCCACACCTCGTCCCGCTCAGATTTTGGAAGGCACTTCAGATTCTTAAAACTTTTTAGCTATTTTTAGAAATCTCACATCGTTACCTTCTTTGCATTTTGTCAAATCTGCTGTGAAAATGTTCTTAAAACGAACATGTGCTGGGTCTTCATCCGAGACTGCTACAACATAACATATATGCAGAATGCGGGTAAAACAGAGCAGGAGACATACTGTTCTCTCCTCAAGAAGTACAGTCACAAATCTGATTGATGCACTATTTTTTAATGAGCATCATCAGCATGGAAGCGTGTCCTCCTGAATGGTGGCCGAACCACGGAAGGGGCACACGAATGTTTAGCATTTCTGGTGTGTAAATACCTTGCAACATCAGCTACAAAAGTGCCATGCGAATGCCTATTCTGACTTTCAGGTGACATTGTAAATAAGAAGCAGGCAGCAGAATCTCCCATCAATGTAAACAAACTTGTTTGCCTTAGCAGTTGCTAGAATAACACATAAGACTGAGTGGACTTGTAGACTCTAAAGTTTTACACTGTTATGTTTTTGAGTGCAGTTATGTAACCAAAAAAAATCTGCATTTGTAAGTTACACTTTCACGATAATGAGAATGCACTTCAGCACTTTTATGGGGTTAATTGAAAAATACTATTTCTTTTGTTTATCATTTTTACAGTGCATATATTTGTAATCAAAAATAATATAAAGTGAGCACTATGCATTTGTATTCTGTGTTGTAATTGAAATCAATATTGAAAGTATAGAAAAGCATCCCTATTTAATAAATTTCAATTGGTGTTCTACTGTTATAAGTGTGATTAATCGCAATTAATTTTTTAAATCATGATTAATTTTTTTTTGAGTTAATCACGTGAGTTAACTGCAGTTGACAGCCCTAATTTGAATATAAACAAAACCAAAACATATTTAGTGAATTCACTGCTCTGGACTCCCACTGGTTTCACAATGAAGGATTTCCTCATAGTTTATGTCACATTTTGATTTTGCCTCAGTTAAGATTTCATGACCGTAAGAGCTAGTATAAAGATGTGCCACTGTGAGATGATTATTTGGTTTTTTCTGTATTTTTTCTTTCACCTTACTTTCTTTGTAACCTTTAGAAATAGTCACTCTATGGATTTCAGGAAAACAAGCTCTTTTTTGGTCTCACATATGCTGAACAAAGCTTAACATAGTTCAACAAGGGCTACCAGCCAGAAAAAGTGGGGATTTTCTCCCAATTTCTTCAGTCATCGTAATTTCTGTGTTTTATATTAAGAGTCTAAATCCCCTTCTGCTATAATTAATCTACCTACCATCAGAAGTAGCATTATAAATGGTTTTCTAAAGACACCTATCACCACAATATCTAGGTGCACTACTAGTTTGTCAAGGAAAAGGTTTTATTCTTTTTCCATCTCCAAGAATGTGATCTCTAGTACTTCAAGAGGTTCTTCATTTAAAGCATTCATTTCTGTTTTGAATGGCCAGTTCTAAGTAACTATTTTAAGTGCACATATTGCAAGAATACTAAAAAGCAACAAAACAAATAATTGATTATTTTACACTGCAGTTTAAATAGGATTACTGGGACAGATTGTGAAGCCTGATAACATATAGTCAAGTTTTGGGGCTGCTGGAGTTGAACACACTGACTGGTTTGAGTGTTGAATCTCCAGAATCAAGGTTCCTTGTGGTACAGTATGTTAGCACACTCGTGACAGAGTTCAAATCCTCTATTTTGGAGATAACAAGCAAATCAGAGTTTATTATTTCCATTCTAGTCCCCACTGTACAGATGATAATGAACTGCAAACTCTCTGAATGGGCCTGATTCTGTGAGGTGCTAAGTAGATTCAGTCAGTTCCCTCTGACTTATGAGAGTTGAATGCCTTCATGACTTGTAGGACTGAGATATTGTGAGAAAGTGAAGCCCAGAACTGGAATACCAGATAATGAATGCCATTGATGAGGCATACTGTCAGAGCTATGTGGGGCAAGCTTCCATATTACAAGCAGTTCTGGTTCTAGCCAGAATTATCGATCTTGCACGTTCATAACTAAATTTATTTTCAGAATTTAACAAGGTTTCTCAATCTTTTCAAATGTGTTCTTACACAGAATGAAAAGGAATCAATGGGACCAGGTTCAGAAAATTCTCTAATAGCTGTCAGCAGTCTTTTGCTTTATGTTTACGGAATCATGTATGAAAAATTCGGCTTCACCTATTATTTGGTAATATACCCTCTGGACATTTCTAGAAAGGGCATCAGAAAATATACAAATATTTGTGCTTGATTTGAATGGAAGGGGAAGAAATGTAAAACGGTACTAAAGAGACTGATATTACCTGGCTACAAAGTCAGAACCACATGAACTATCCATATAATTTCTTCTATTAGCATTCAAAATAGGAACAGAAGATGGATCTTTCACAGGTTCAGCTGCAATAGAAGACAAAACCTCCACATTATTTTAGTTTATCATGCAGTTCAAAAAACAAAGCTAGCTGAAATATTTTTAAGCAATTTTTATTCCATAAGCTTACACAAGCAATAGGGGTTTTTTTATTTTTATTTTTTTAATGGAAAGTGTTAGCCCCTCTTCTGTCCCCTTTTCCCTATTTTGCCACTGAAAAGGGGGAGAGGAAGAATAGGAGGCACAAAGAAATGTTGATAAATCGAAAAACTGAAAAAGCAACCAAGTATTTTGTTTTCTGAAGAAAATTTCAAGACAAAAAATGATTTTTGCAAGTTTCTCATTTTGAAATATTTGGACTATATCTTAACTTAGCTCCATTTTAAATTATTTTTTCCAGATGTTTTGTTTATTATACAATATATGCATGAAAAAATATTAAGGTAGTAAAAGCCTACACAACAGAACTGTGATCCTAGGTGTCAGTGCTGAGACCATAGTACTATAGCACATAATTATTGCCTTGCCTCCTTGCCTCTAAAAGGTCTGCCTGAGAGGAAAATTTATCAGTCTGAAAAATTGATGAAGAAAGATTGTGCCTGAAATGATTTTTGCTATGCAGATGCAGAGTTTAATTATCCCTCCTTGTGGTTGTTTGATCTGTTCACCACCCTGCCGTGAGTTCTTTCATTTTTGTGTCTCATTCTCACCAATAAAATATTATATGGGTCAAATTCTGCCCTCAGGTATGTCTACGAAATCCCACTTCCTTTACAGGGTTTGCACAGATATAAGTGAGTGACATTTAAGGTGTATCTAGATTACACCAATGGAGTTACAGCTAGGTAAATTTTTCTAGTCTAGAGAAGAGTTTATTCAACATGTTTATTAATGATGTATGAGAAGGGAGAGGAATCTGTGTCTCAGCTTTGTTGATTCTTGAAAAACACATTCAAATTTCATACAAGGAAGGTTTCCTGTTTACATAGTCACTTTTCAGCTCTTTAAGGTGCTGTTTGGTAGCCAAGCTTTGTGAACTTAATTGTAGATTAAATCTGTTTACACCATAGAAACCTGAACTCTATGGGTCTTGTACAGCACTGGTTAACATGAAATCAAACACAAATATTTAGTTACCTTCGGGATTAATGACAACACGAGGCTGTACAAATGATGGCTTCACCACTTCAAACCACCAGAAAAGTTCTGCCATGAACACCAAATAATTACTCTACAAGAAATCAAGGAAATTTAGGTAAAGATAAAACCATACAAATCTTAGTCCTAAATAAAATAATTATATAACATTCAGAAAAGGTCTCTGTATTTTATCCAGTCTTCATTACCAAATCTGTTAAACTACTTAGATGGTCAGATCAGCAGTGTATATATGTATCATAGGTTGGCAGCACAACCTATTATTAAGCTTGTCTGACACTTCCCATTGTAAGACCCTGCTTATAACTTTACCACACTGTGGATTGAATTTTTCCATGCTGTGTCTGCCTCAGGCTGATTTTTAATGGAAAGTTTCAGCCAAAACAGTTCTCAGCCATTTCTGAAATGAGACTATTGAAAAATAGTTTGGTTTGCCCACATTAAAAAATTCTGGTGACCTTTTATTTGGACCTCTTTAACGCCTTCATTTTTGAAGCAAGGACTTGAAATTTGGCAGGTGGTGGGTTTTGTGCCAGAGATGTGCCTCTTAGTTTCTCCATGAAATTCCATTCAACTTTGGCCAAGTAACAGGCTTTTTGAAAAATCAAAGTTAGCACATGCTCATTAGAGACCTGCTAGAGTGCTGCAGCTAAAAACTCCGAACAGTCCATCTACACTGGGGAATGCTGCAGTTCAGGGATGAGCAGAATATTCCCTGCAACTGTGGACTGGGCCTGCTGCAAGCATTTGCGTGGACTGGGCACTGGAACATTGAGCAAAGAGCTTGTCGATTTTGTGCTCTCAATGCCCTCCTCCCCCACTTGGAGCACAGAAGAGGAAACTGCCTGAATCGAATATGGAGGGGACAAGAGCTACACTAGAGAGAGCAGTGGAGGAGTTAAATTGGGACAAGGAAGGACATATGGCTGGTGTGGTGGAGAGACTTGGACTGGCTAGGGAAGGAGACTGCAGTTGGATTGAAGCTGGGCCTGGGAGATGGAAGGACAGAAGATTCATAGATTTCAAGGTCAGAAGTCAACATTACATAATCTAGTCTGATCTCAAAAGAGACTGGGAAACCAGGAGAGAAATGGGGATGGAAGTTCTGGGAGCCAGAGATCAGTGGGTGAGATTGAGATTAGATGAGTAACTGGTGGGAAAGGCTGGCAACCAGTGGAGCAAAAGGAAGTGGAAAGAGCGGGGGACAACTGGGATTGACTGGGCAAAGAGATTGGGATAAAGAGCTGGGGGAAAGAAGACTGGATGAGGAGCCCAGGGTGGGAGACTGGGAAACAGTTTGCTTAGGAAATGTATTTGGCAGGCAGTCAGTAGAAGAGAAACAGATTGGACAAGGAGCTGGGATGAGGGCAAACAAGGACAAAAAGCTGGGAAGAGGAGAAATCAAACTGGGAATAGCTAGACAAAAAGCTCAGAGTTGGAATTGCGGGTGGAGGGCAGTCAAGCTTGGCAAGGGGTGAGGGAACAGGCAGAAGTGCCTCCTCCAGAGTCTGGAATCGAATCCACGATTTTTGAGTCTGACCATTTCTCTGCTACCAGCAAATCATGAAACACACTGGCAAAGTATCTGATCTTCCCCACCGCCAGTGCTGTTCTACACAGATGACAACCCGCTATTGCTGTAAATTAATCCATTAGTGGCAGATGTCTGTGCAGTGAATCTAAAGGTTCCAACCTGATTGACCGACCTGGGTGTCAACATGATGGCACCTGATGAAATCTGTTTTCAGTTTGCTTTGTTAAAAAGCTAGGAAATCACAGAGACACACCTCTATGTTAAAAGAAATTAAGGTTGTGAAGTCAAGCACTCAAAAGTTAGGAAATGCCAGAAGAGTATAGAGAAAATAATTTAAAAATAGTTTAAAATTCCATGTTTTCCTTTTAATTGCAATGGTAGGATTGGTAATTATAATTTTACAAATGAAATTAAAAAGCAGCAGGTCCACTCACTGTATTATAGAAATAATAAAAAAGCTACATCTATTAATGAGTTCAACATTTTACCATAAACATAAGGCCACTTCACACACAAACCACATAAATGTAATGAGTTTTCAGAACTTAAAAGGATGCTTTGGGTGTAAATCAGAAAAAAAAAGAACATTTTCTTTTGTAAACATTTACATTATTTTATCCACAGACAACTTTCAGATAATTTATAGAAATAAATTTACAGAGCATACTTTGCAAAAAGACTTGGCAAATGTCAGTTCATGTATTGCTTTTCCTTTTTTACAAGAAATTAATCCATCCATCCTACATACATACAGTAACTCCTCACTTAACGTCCTCTCGCTTAACATTGTTTCTATCTTACATCCCTGCTCCATGACAGAACATGCTCCATTTAAAGTTGTGCAATACTCCGTTAGAATGTTGTTTGGCTTCCTGCTTTGTCCACAGCCAGCAGCTCCCCCAATCAGCTCCCCTACACACACACACCCCTGTGCCTCCTGCCCACTGACAGACCCTGCGGATCAGTGCTTTCCCCTGTTTCCCCCACTTCCTACCCATGGCAATCAACTGGTTTGCAGCGTTTAAGAGGAAGGAGAGGGCGGGGGAGCCTGCACGCCGAGTCCTCACTTCTCCCGCTCCCTCCTGAATGCCGCAACTCAGCTATTTAGCAATTCTGGGTTAGTATAGGGTATCTCTGGGACTATAACACACACTAGAGGAAAAATCAGACCTAAGTTTCAAAATAAATATGATTTTCTTACTGGGATAATTTCTACACCAGGGATAAAACCCCAATTCCTATTTTGCAACTCCTACATTTTTACTGTAAACCAAAATGTTAATTACTCTCCTAGTGATAGTTTTGCCCTCATTTGGAAGAGCCCTATAATTTAAGTATTTTACATTTCTATATACTGAAATATTGTATGAACATATTGTGAAGAACCCAAATGTTATATGTCTGTAAATATTTTCTACCTCATCCTTGGCTGATAAAATATGCTCTGTTTTTCAAAAGTGCTGGGCAACCAGCAGCTCTCATTGACATCAATACGGAAAATGGATATAGATGACATAGTATAAGAAGTTATGGAGCAATCTAAGTACCAAACATGATTAAAAGAATTGACCAAATTTTTCTGATGGAACAGTTTTCTCTCAGAAAATGCTGTTTCACTGAAATCAAAATGTTTCATGTGAACATGTGATTTTGATTGAAACTTTTCTATTGAAAACTTAAAGTGATTTGAAATCAATATGCAGTATTTTATTGTCTCATCTTGATTTTTATATTAATTATATTCTGTTTAATATTTTATGTATACTTTATATTACAGCATTATGTTTCAATATGGTCATTTCAATGTTCCCAAATCAATTTTTTTTTCAGAATTTCCATTCTTCAAAAATTCTATTTTTCCTCCCAATTTAGGAGGAAATCAAATTTCAAAATAATGGAATTTCCTACAGTGGAAATTCCATTTTCTGATCAGCTCTAGTTATTAAATAATGTTTCAATAACTGATCCACTAATATTTATACTCAGATAAAAATTAATTTGTATTCTTAGGAAAAAACATACAAACACCTTTAGCCCAGTGGTTAGGGCACTTACCTGGGATGTGAGAGACCCACATTTAAATCCCTCCTCTGGAGCAGGGATTTAGACTCAGATCTCCTGTCTCCTAAGTGAGTATCCTAACCAAGAGGCTACAGGCTATTATGGGTTGGGTTACTCTCCATCTCTCCTGCTGAAGCTGTTCCACTTGGTATAAATACTTAAATATCCAATGAAAACAGCTGCTCTTTCAGTCTCTCCTGTTAAATCTGATCTATTTTGTATAACTACATACTTTGTATAAATTGAGCCCGAGAGAGAGAATGACTTCAGCCTGGTAATTAAGGCACTAACCTGGGAGGTAGGATACATGGATTAAAATTCCTCCTCTAATTTAGTCAGAGAAATGTTTTCAAGACCCTGCTCCAGAGTGGAGAGTCATACCACATTCCAAGCAAGTACTCTAACCACTGACTATAAGTTATAAGGGGAAGACACATACACGCACAGTCATATGACTGAAAACACTGACAAATTCTGAACACTTTCAGATTCTAACTGAATATTTTTTCTAATTTTTCAGTTTGCTGGCTACACTGAAAATCAGTTATTCATCGAGCTCTACTCCTGTACCAAACCCTTTTATCCAGGCTTAGCATAGAGGACAGGAGTTATCCCTTTGAACATTTTTCCTTGATTATCCCAGTGACCCTTGCAGACCAGGCACCAGATCATGCCAGAGTCCACACGTCTTAGCTGGACAGTGACAGATATATAGTAGGACACTGTCTGGCTCACTTGTGGGTTAATATTGATAAAATAAGTATTAGAATGATAAAAAAGTGTTCAGTCTCTATTGAATGCTTGTGAATTGAGGCATGCAGTAATCTTACTTGTAATATCGGTATTCCATAGTGTAATGTAATATTTGAGTGGTTGTATTGTGACCCTCTGTGACTATAATGTCCCATACAGGAGAGGGACGTTAATTAGTGTAAAGAGCTGCTCTTCTACAGAAATTGTTACACCCCTCCTGAAAGAGGAGACCCATCAATACAAGGCAGGCTAAGGGTAGGGACCTACCACATTCATGATCCATTTTGGTCAATTTCATGGTCATAAGATTTTTAAAACCATAAATATCATTATTTCAACTATGTAAATGTGAAATTTCAGTGTTGTAATTGTAGGGGTCCTGACCCAAAAAGGAGTTGTGGGTGGGTGAGGAGTCACAAGGTTATTGTAGGGGAGGGGATTGCAGTACTGCTACTCTTATCTCTGCACTGCTGCTGGTGGTGGCACTGCCTTCAGAGCTAGGGAGCTGGAGAGTGGTGGCGCCTGGCCAGGAGCCTAGTTCTGGGGGCCGAGCTGCTGCCAGCAGAAGCGCAGAAGTGAGGGTGGCATGGTATGGTCTTGCTACCCTTATTTCTGCGCTACTGCTGGTGGGATGCCGTCTTCAGAGCTGGATGCCTGGCCACCAGCCATCCAGATCTGAAGGCAGTGCAGAAGTTAGGTTGGCAATGCCGTAGTCTCCCTAAAATAACCTTATGACCTCTCCCCTCCACAACTCCCTTTGGGGCAGGATCCCCAATTTGAGAAATGCAGGTCTCCCCTGTGAAATCTGTATAGTATAGGGTAAAAGCACACAAAAGACCAGATTTCACAGGGGGAAACCAGATTTCACTGTCTGTGATGTATTTTTACTGTCTATAAATTTGGTAGGGCCTTAGCTATGGGTGAATCTTACAACTGGGAACTTCAGACATCTGCACTGAGGAATTGTCAACAAAAGGACTCAAGACCCTTTGTGTTGTTCTGCTCTCTTCTCCATGAAGATGAATCATGCAAATAGATTCCGCCCATCAGATGGGTTTGCAGCTCAGAGCACATGGCAGGAGGGAGAAAAAAAACAAAACTAGGTATCTCTATGCTGCTTGGACTTTTTTGAGGGGTGTGGGGGGAAGGGAGGAGAAGGAAAGTAGAGGAGGGGGTCAAGGTTTTTCTAGGAAGAAGGAAGATATCCTCAGCTGCTAAACCTGTGTTAACCCTAAAGGCCAAATAGAGCTTGCTGATTTATAGAAGCCTATATTCCCTTTTGAAACCCAAGACTAAGGCCTGGTCTACACTACTTGGTTAGTTGACCAAACTGTGGAAGCGTCTTCACTTAAATTTGGCTCCCACCAATGTATGCGCTTCTCTATGCTGATTCAGTAACACCATCGCCCTGAGCAGCATAGAATCACAGTCAACATAATTAGGTTGATAGAGTGTTAGTGTGGACACTAGGGTTGCCCTCCTTCCTGGATTGTCTGCAAATCTCCTAGAATTGGAATCTATATCCTGGTAGCTCCTGAAACCAGTCTGGGAGATTTTAATAGGCCACTAAAAGTCCAGTTGGTGGCACAGCAGGGCTACGGAAGGTTCCCTACCTGCCCTGGTTCTATGCAGCTCCTAGAAGCAACTGTCATGTGCAGCTCCTAGGCACACAGGCAGCCTGCGGGTCTCCTGGTGCTGCCCCTGCCCCATGTGCTGATTTAGCAGCTCCCACTGGCCAGGAATTGTGGCCTATGAAACCTGCGTGACTGGCGCCTGAAGGCAGGGGCAGCACACAGAGCCATCTGGCTGTCCCTGAGCCTAGGAGCCAGATATGCCGATCGCTTCTGAGAGCCACCCAAGGTCAGAGTGGCCAGGCCAAAGCCTGCACCCCCTCCCAATCTCAACCCCCTGCCCCAGCCTCCTCCCTCACCCAAACTCCCTCTCAGAGCCTGCACCCTGAGCCCCCTCCCACACTCCAACCCCCTGCC
>ML677352.1:12780945-12807684 GCA_007922305.1 Dermatemys mawii | reverse complement strand
AGCCTGCACCCTGAGCCCCCTCCCACACTCCAACCCCCTGCCCCAACACCGAGCTCTCGCTCACACCCAAGCTCCCTCCCAGAGCCCACCCCCCTTTCTGTACCCCAACCCCCAGACCAAGCTAGGCCCAGAGCCTCTCCCTCATTCTAAACCCCTCAGCCCCACTCCTTAGCCCAAACTCCCACCCCCTGCCCCAGCCCTGTGAAAATGAGAGAGTGAGTGAGCGTGTGGGGGAGCAAGCGACAGAGGGAGGAGGGGATGGAGGGAGCGGGTCCTCAGGGAAGAGGCAGGGCAAGGCAAGGATATTTGGGTTTCTGCAATTAGACATTTGGGAACCCTAGTGGACACTGCATTGCTTACATCAACTGTTACTGGCCTGAGGAGCAATTCCCCAATCCTCCACGCTGACAATACAAATTGATACAAGTGCTCCTGGTGAGAACACGCACCACGAACACAAGGAGCCAAATGTGCACACACACAAGCACTTTAATAACTGTGATGGCTATATGACAATGTAAGTTAGGTCAACATAATTTAGTACTGTAGACATGGCCTAACTCATTTGTTTGTCTGTCTGCTTGCTTGTAAATAACTCTCTATTTCTTTTCCTATGTAATAAGTTTTCATATAGTTTACTATAGGATTAGCTAGAAGCAGTGCCTTTGGTGTGAGACCTAACGTGCAATTGAATGGGGTAAGTGACTGGCCCTTTGGGATCAGGAGTAACCTGAATATTGGTGTGATTCTTGGTGTAAGGGACCATCTATCACAGAGATAAGCTCAAGTGGGTGGCAAGACACACCTGAGTACCCAAGGAGGCCATCCTTGATTTGTGTGAAGGCTGTTATAGGGCCTGAGGAGTTTGTACTTGGTGCAGTTGGTCGACAAAATCTAAGTTTAGAACTCACAACCAATTAGGGATTTGTACCCTTGTTTCTAACAGTCCGCCCTGAGGTTGTCACTCCTGCTGTTGCGTCACTGCTGGGAGCATTACCCTCCCCCCTCAACCAAGCTTTTGGTTGCTTTTTGATTTACATCTGCATACTAATCTACAGTTAGTGTAGAAACACAACGTTATCTTAATGATAATTCATAACTACGCTCTGAACACAGTTCAGACTGGTTCAAAAATTACTCAACACTAGATGGCAGAAGAAGCAGCTGTCAACATTTGGATTTATAGCTCTACTCTCATTTTCTAAACGATTCTGACCTTAGTTACTTCTTTCCCCTTCTTGACATTCCATGCCTACCTAAAGGCTATTAATTAACGTGATGATATAAAAATTAGTTTACTCATGACTTTTGATAGAGTACAATGAAATAATCCTTCTGTTCAGATATAGTAGTCAGAGTAAATGAATACAAGTTTCTATATAAAAGTCTAACTGCATTTCTTGCTTCTGTATAAAAGGCAAACAATGTAACAGTGGTTTTTATGGTTCAGCAACATTTACATAAATGAACTTTTATGTTTCCTTTAGAATCTATTTAGTGTTAATTAGGCTAGGAAATGCAAATTCTAGGATGCCTTAAACTCAATCAAGTTGACAACATTACATGGCAAGTAATTTTTCTGTAACAGTTTAAGCTTTACCTGTAAAGGTTTTCTGCAAATTTTCACACCTGCATGGACTCATTCTTCTACCAGGTGGAACATGTGTCTGTGAGAAGACATAATGAGAGCTCCCCACTTTTGCCTCTTTTCCAGATCAAAGTGATTTCCCAGATATGTGTAAAGAAAAATATGAGAAAACAGCTTGTAGGAGGTGGGGGGAAGAGAAGGGCAAAGGGAAAAAAGGCAACCTGACACAATCAAACTTTGCTAAGAAGAAGAGATCCAAACACTGCTATTCTTGCTTGTTTCTTGTTTGATGAAAGGATTGATCTTCACTAGGATAGGAGTTTTTAGAAAAAATTACTGTAATGCCTATTCCGCTGATTATTTTTTATTCCTCACCACTTCACCAGATTTTTACCAACTATCTTTGTGTCTCAAAGTAAATCAGCCAATACCTACTGGTCCCTGTGTAGTGCCTCAAACTTCAATGAAACATACCCAGATATCTTCTGCAACATCACTAGCTATTACCTTAGTGAGTGCGCTGTGATGATCTTTTAGAATGGGGAAGGGAAAGGGGTGTCTTTTTTCTTGGCTTCATATGCTCTAACTACTTCATAATTAATCCATCTGGAAATGATGTCTTTAGAAGCCAACATGCCTTTTATACTGTAAGTAAGCTAAACAAATAACTATCTGTTGAATCACTTGAAAGACAATACAGTGTACACACCATAAAACACTTCGGATGTTTAATGACTGACACCTACTATTTGTGTGACTTGGTTTCTATGATTGTTGATATCAGAGACAAGAGTGGTCACTACCTTCTTGGTTAAGTCAAACTCTGAATTCTTATTTTACACATATTCATGAACCATCTTGTCTTTGTGTAACTGGAGGATGTAAAGTGCACACTAATGTAACCCAAAGTACACAGTCTCGACCTGACAAGCTTCAAGAGAAATAGGGCTTAATCTACTCCCTGTGCTCCTTTATTTATTTTAAATTAGAGACAATTTTCCTTTGTTCTCAGCCAACCAGCTAGAGGAACTGCAGTCTTCTGGGACAGGAACTTGATGACGGTAAGTCTTGCCCCTCAGCAGTGAAGTTATCTGACAACTGTTTGGGCAGACTGTAAGTCTGGCATGTGTTAGAAGTGGGTGGTGGGAATCTTTGAAATCAGTTAAGTCTCAGGATATGTCTTCACTGCAATGTAAATCCAGGATTAGTACGACTTAAGCAAGCTGACCTCTGTTAGAGAACCTTGGACTTGAGCATCCACATTGTATTTTAACCCTATGTTAAGACTTTTCTAATCCTTGCTTGAACTTAGGACTCTACTGTCCACACTGCAATAAACAGACCCAAGCCCAAGTAATCTTATCCCAGAGACTCTAGCGCTCCTCCCCCAACCCCAGAATGTGGTCACTGTAACCTAAGACTGTGGTGCACTGTGGGAAAACTTTACTGCCTGTCCTGTACCTTGCCAGGAAGCAGCTCGCTTTGCAAAAGGCTTGATCAATTTGCTCTCCGTTGCAAACCCAAGGGGCTGTCCAATAGCGTGCTTGCAGATCGCTAATCGGAAAAGAATGGGTTAACGCTGACCTAAGCTTCTGCCATTTGCCAAGGGGAGGAGGATGGCTTCTATTTTCATTAGAGTGGATTGAAGATTGTTGAGAGAGAGAAAGAACTAAGGAAGCTGTCCCAGAGAACTGTGGAATACTTCCAGGTGACTCCTGGGACCTCAGGCAAAGAGGGCTGCATCTCTACTGCAAAGCAATAAGGCTTGGATGCTAACTCATGTATTAACTCGAGCTCAGACTCTCCAGGGCCCTAGGACCCTAGACTAGCGCAATTGCAGTGTAGACACAAGGGGAGTTAGGCTCAAGCACAGGCTCGCACTGCAATGTAGACATACCCCGTGTCATCTTCAATCATTGAAGGTATCACAGAAAAAGTCAGACATGATGGAGAACTGTTCTGGTGGCCAAAACGTAAATTAAGAACAACGCTATTCTACTTAGTTCTACTCCAGATTTAGGCCAGATCTACACTAAAAAGTTAGGTCAAACCAGCTACGTTGCTCAGGACTATGCAAAATCCACACACCTGAGCAACATAGTGAAGATGATCTAACCTCTGGTGTAGACAGTGCTAGATCATGCAAGAATTCTTGCACCAACTTTGCTACTGCCTCTTGGGGAGGTGAATTAACTACAGCAACAGAATAACCCCTCCTGTCGCTGTAGTGAGTGTCTACATGGAAGTACTACAGTGGCGCAGCTTCAGCACAGCAGCTGTTCTGCCGTTGCGTTTTAAGTGCGGATATAGCCTTACTGACTGGAATCTTGTTGATCAGACCTTGCAACATCCCATAGGCATGCTGTGTTTTTAAAGTATATGTCCTAGCTTTAGAAGGAGGTAGTCTTTGTAGGACACTGAAGCAATATGCCCTGAATCTTCTGTTTAACTGTGAAGCCTCACATTGTAACAGGATGCGTTGGAAAGGTGGATATATTTAATCACAACAGAACACAGGAAGTCAGAGTAGAGTACCTTGCTTCCTTTCAAGGGCTGCACTACAAAACTACATGTCCATCCTGGGGGCTCAGCTGTGATTTGTGCTATTGATTTCCCCTAAAATGCGCTCTCTGCTGGCAGCTTGGTTCTTTTTGTTATTTATGGCAGCAATCTCAATGATTAACTGATTTTTGATAAGATAATATCACTACCTGCTGTACAGTCTAATCCACTTGACAAGTTGCAACAGCTAGGCCATATGCATCGAGGCCAGGAAATGTAGTGAACCTTCTGCCCAACCTTCTGCCCTTTCACAAAGAAAGGTGTAAGCAAGTTAGAAATCCTACTTTACTGCATTAATGATTGCTACTAAGATCAAGTGAAGTACCAACAAGTACAAGGAAATAGTTTGCTGCTTCTGCAACTGGTGGAAGATGAAATTGGGAGGAAGCAGACTGCTGGATTGCATTAAGTCTTCTGAAGATATGTACATTACACATATTTATGTTATATTTCATCTGTTAGCAAATTTTAAAATAACTATTCTAAAATGTATTACGCTGAAGCATTTAATCCTGCCCTTAGAATATATAATTTGTTTTTAAATCACTTTGCTTCTTATACAGAAAAGGGATCAAAACTACAAGCTAAAAGATAATCAATTTATGATAGTTTCCCTGAGGTACAAAGGAATCACACTGCATTTTGTAATCTGGAGACAGATATATATCAGCCTGGTGATCTGCAGACTCTGTATATTGCAGAAATGATGCAAACCATCCCACTGCTGGCAAGTGGCAGTGCATTACTCATAGCTCTTGCTGAAAGGAAACAGCATATTCCATTATACCCTTCTAGTCAAAGAGACACAATAAGGAAAACAAGCTGTATGAGCAGGACAGAGGCTAGGATACATTGATAAAATCGGCACAAAAAAGCTGCAAAAGCAGGCTATTGTTTTAAACTTATGCAATAATATATACTATCACGTGGCAGTTACATTTAAAAGCTCCTTTTTTCCATGAAAATTCTCTTTGGAAGAGTCAGCAAATAGAAAATAATTTTATAGGTTTGCATCACACACTGATATCATTCCTGGTCAGTTTCTAGAATGAGAAACAATTTTCTGAATTATATAGAATTTTAGTATGTCGTGCAACATTTAAGGATTCTGCTCACAACATGAGCTTTTTTAAAGGGGTTCGTCAAGGGAGCATATATTCTTATTAGAAGTTACTCCCAATGAATATCCTGGGAAACTTGGAAAGCCCTCGTCTTAACTGTGAATTTATTTTTAAAGCAGATGACTTTTCCACACATGCAGAACAGAGCTTACAGCACTAGATAGTGTTTTCCTGCCAAGGCTTAGGAGGAAAACTTGGCAACTTTTCTGTGTACCATTTACATCTAAATAGATATCCATGCCTCAAGAAGCTTGTGAAAGCCTGACCACAATGAGCTTTTTCAATTTACAAATGTGCTAAACCTATGAAAAACCTAAATCCACTCTAAACAAATGATTCAGAAACAGGAAAATTATTTAGTCTACAGTATTTTTAAAGTGTACAATATAGGAGATTAATTTATAGAAAATATTTATATTCAAATACTTGTTCTCAAAGCTTTATATTGGACACTTATTTGAATCATTATACACTATGCACTTACTGTACAAAAATAGCACTACTCATTGTCATGGATTAGCTTAGCACAGCAATAAGGAGTCATGGGTTCCATATATTCCAGATAGCCACGGCTGAGGGAAAAAGATCAAAATATGGAAGTCATTCAACTCAAGATGGGATGAGCAGAAATTTGACATACTGGGCACGCCTGTTTTCCACTTCCTTTTGTCTGCTCCCACAACACAAGCAAATATATATTCTAAACAATAAGAGATAGCAGTATAACAAGCATGTCGATAGGGAGCAGTCTGTGATGTGGAAATCTGAAAATGCCAAAAGCTGACTCAAGCAGATGAAACTGGCTGCTTCTAGAAGCAACTGATGAAGTTTCAGTATGTGAAGTAACAGAATAATCAGCAAGAGCTAACCATACTTATACATTAGGGGATTGATTCTGCATCTCTTACTGACACAGACAATCCCATTAAAGTCAGCGTGACTACCCATATGAGTAGGGTTCCAGCAGAACAATATGCAGGCTTCCAGCCTTTTTGACTCAGCTTGAGAAACTGCTACATATCATAAGAGCAGCAGTGAAGATGACCTAGTTATTCAGAAAACTGATTACATCCCATCTGCAATGGCTATGCTGATGCCACAAAAAGACCGTTTAATTCTTTGAAGACATTCAAAGAAGAATCTTAAGCAAAAAAGGGAAATATTTTAAATAGAGTCTTTAAAAAAAGAAACAAAACACAAAAAGGAGAGTTACATTTAGGGCAGATACCATTTCAGCAGTTGTCCCTATTCTCTAAACTGACCTTAAAGAAGATACCTGACTAGCAAAATGAGGCATATTTTTTTCTTATTCTTCTCTTGAGAAGAGGAGAGTTTATTGTAAGAAAGCAGAGGTACCAAAGGAGTATCAAAAGCTCTGCTCAGTCTCTGTTATGACAGTCTGCCCAAAATTAAAATTGTACGTGTTTTCCTTTTAAAAATATATTTACATTTCAAGGTCAATAATAACCATAATAAATGAGGTGATATGTGCAGCATAAACATGCGTTTTATATGTACATTATAATTTAATCACCAAGTTCCAACAAATGCAGTATCCTTTTTCACTGAACCACATAGCAATAGACCTAAAAGCAGTTAAAATAGAATTATTAAAGCAGATCAGAAAAAATCACGTTAAATTTTTTTCTCTATTTTTTTTTTTTTTACCTTTACTGAAGCAGCAGCATAGAGCATATCTTCAAGAGTGAAATGGCAACACTGGTTCAAATATTCCTGACAAAATTCTTGTATGAGCTGTAGATTATATAGGCTATCAGCCAATGACATGGTCTCCTTCAAACAAATATCTAAAATTAAAGCAAAAACAGAAAAGGCATAGTTACAGATCTTAAAATAAAAGCCTTACATAGAATAAGTGCTAAGCATTTTGGAGGTAGATTAAAAACTGAAAATATTTTGAATTAGATTTTAATTTCAGAATCTTGAATGATATCATCTTACATTTTATTCTATTGCATTTTTATAGGTTTGTTTTTATGCTATCAAAGTAGATTAACATCTTGAATACTTTCTAAAACCCAGTATGATTGGGTTTTTTTGTAAATGGTAATTATAAATTATGATTTTAATGACCCTTGCTGAAAATAAGTTATGATCTCACTCTTGACCCATTTATTATTTTGAGACCATCCCACGTATAACAAATAAAATTGCACTGATTACAGTATCTCTTTTGCAACTAGGTTTTAAATGCTCAGATACTAGTAGTAAGGTAAATGGAATTACACATGTTACTGGAGTTCTTCAAACATATTTATTTCTTATCACTGAACAGCCACACCTGAGAGAATGTGCCTCAACATCACAAACTTTGGCTCCACCTATAAAAGTAGTATCAGTTCGGGCACCATATACTCTCTTTTTTGGAGGCGAATGTTCAAAAATGAGTTTAATAATGACTTACGAGGAGAGGCTGAGGGAACTGGGCTTATTTAGTCTGCAGAAGAGAAGAGTCGGGGGGGATTTGATAGCAGCCTTCAACTACCCCAAGGCGGGTTCCAAAGAGGAAGAGCTAGGCTGTTCTCAGTGGTACCAGATGACAGAACAAGGAGTAATGGGCTCAAGTTGCAGTGGGGGAGGTCTAGGTTGGATATTAGGAAACACTATTTCACTAGGAGGGTGGGGAAGCACTGGAATGGGTTACCTAGGGAGGTAGTGGAATCTCCATCCTTAGAGATTTTTAAGGCCTGGCGTGACAAAGCTTTGGCTGGGATGGTTTAGTTAGTGTTGGTCCTGTTTTGAGCAGGGGATTGGACTAGATGACCTCCGGGGTCTCTTCCAACCCTAATCTTCTATTATTCTAATACAAGGAATTGCAGGCCCTGATGCTCTCATTTCTTTTCACTATTCAAAATACCACGTATAGTCACAGAAGTGGTAATGGGTGGGTAGGTCAGTGTGTTCCGATACTGCAATATACTCTACATACCATGTACAGCTGAGTAGCTTTCTTTTCTCCTTCAGTAATTGTCTTTTAAGAGATAGACTAGCAGTAATATCTCCCTAGAGAAGTTTTTAAAGAATGAGGGCCCAAAGGAAATAAAAAGGAAACAATATAAGCATTAGACTTTATTATTAAATTGAGGGAGTATAGCTAAGTGAGGATGTGAATGAAGTTTTATGTGGTAGTGTGATCGGATGGACTAGGTCCTGAGGTCCCTTGCTGGAAGCCTCATGGCCCTGCCATACCCTACTCCAGAAAAAGGCAGTAGAGGGTCCTTTAAGCTGCCTAGAACAGCTGTGGGAAGCAGCCAATCTGGGCCCATCCGGTCAGTATACGAAGAGCTGAGGGTCAGAGTGAGTTCAGTTCCTTGCTATAGCTGGAGGAGAGTGGATGGTGATCCAGGCTGGTTGCTGGGACTCCACAAGGACAAGGCCCTTAGATAAGGGTAAAGAATGTGCAGGAGTCATGGGGAAGTGGCCCAGGAATTATAGCAGCAACACAATTTATTTAAAGGGACATTGTGGACAACTGCTATCTATAAGGTCCCTGGACTGGGATCCAGAATAAAATGCGAGCCCATATCCCCTCTACAAGCCACTGGAAAAGTGGCCTGGACTTTGATACACCCCAGAAGGGGAATCAAGCTCTTTTTTATAGCCCAAGTGAAGAGCTGGGGCCAGAAAGGCCCTGAGAGGGTGAAGATATTGCCTCCAGGGAAGGAGCCCTGAGGCACTGCTCTATTCTGGAGCAGGGGCAAACTGAGAGAGACATTACAGAGGGCACTGAGGGAGGCTCCTGTTGGACTTGTACCCTGAGAGGGGTTTGTATTGGTTTTATTTCACAGACTATGTATGACAGGCCTGCACAACTCGGAAAGCGGCGAGGGCCATACTACTGAAAAAAACCCAGCTGCGGGCAGAAAAGCCCGGCCCTCGGCCCGCCTCCATTCATTCCCTCCCACTCCCCCCAAAAACCCTTGTTCTAAAAAACAGAGAGTGGAGGAATCTGTGGGAAAGCATACATGAGATTCCAACTCCCGGACTAAAAAAATGCAACCGTCAGAAATTCTGAATCTCTGTCTGTTCT
Source organism: Dermatemys mawii (assembly GCA_007922305.1). Lineage (NCBI taxonomy): Eukaryota > Metazoa > Chordata > Testudines > Dermatemydidae > Dermatemys > Dermatemys mawii. The sequence continues at coordinate 12,798,362 of ML677352.1, read as the reverse complement.
CAAACAGTAAGAGGGCAAGGTGTTTGCATTGGAAGCAAAGATCCAAAGAGTCAGCATCCATGGCAGCCCTGGTTTCAACTCTTCTCTGATCAGACACACTAGACAGTAACAGCATGTGCCTGGATTTGACACTTACATAACTTGAAAGCCAACTTTTTCCATCGTATAAGCCCAGGAGCGAATGGAGTTTTTCTTTCTTAAATCTAGGGGCCCGTGCTACTGAAGGCATTCTATGGAATGGTTTTGTGTAGGGATTTCACACTTCAGATCTGAGCAACCCTGAGATCCATGTGCATGATCCCAGCAAGGCTGAAGCTTTCATGGGAGAACAGAAGGACAGAGAATGATCAAGGAGGCCTGGATGCAAAGACACTTTAGGCACTGAAGGATGTGCACTCAAGAGTGAGGAATCTGCCAAGACAGTTCCTTATGGAATTATCTTTACAAACTTATATTTGCTTGGTGATTTACAGATAGTAATGGTAACCATAATATTGGGAGATACCCCAGTAAGTGGTGCTCTCTCTTTAAAAAATGAAATTTTATGCGAGTTAGAGCTTTTAAGAAACTCTCAAATTTTACCCCGTATGTATCTATGCTATTCAATGCCACCATTTTAATGTATACTGAAGAAAAAAACATTAACTTACATCACCATCTTTTGAATGGCAGAGAGTCATCTAGCACACACACTCACCCTCCAGTTTGACAATATCAGGACAGTAGAAGTGGATCAGAGCAGCTAAAGCGCAACCATCTGTACCATCCTTCAGCAGATTTTCTACCAGTGGAATGCAAGGCAGCTGCTTAAGCAGTGTTTGCTCCTTTCTGTAACGAGCCTATCATGTAGAAAGAGGAGATTAAAATAGACATATGCTCAGAAACATATGTGAAAACAGATTTGTACTGTAGATTCTGTGTTCTATTAGTGAAAAGGTATTAATATCAAATCAGTCACCATTTTGTCAGTGGTTACTTTCTGTAAATTAATATTAATTCTAAACAAATAGGTAAAATCTCTATGTTTAAAAGATTAAAAAGGAAATAAGCCCATATGATAATATTGCAACTTTCATTCAAAACTACTGTGCTATCAAAGTTTGATCAAATACATACAATATTCTAATTCACTCTGAAATCAGACAATTCATTTATCACTATTAGGAAAATAACTTACAAATAGTGGCATTCATTTCAGAAGCATTCAAAAATTACTTATTTGTCTAACATAATGGGCCAAATCCTCAGCTGATATAACTCTCCACTGCTCTTTTAGCTATGCCAATATGCACCGCATGAGGATCTGGGCCAATACGTGCTTCAGTTATAACAGACCTGATGCCAAGTTCAAAAGTAGAGAAATCTGGATTTGATCAGCTCCATTTTCATTATTACTCTGTGTCATACAGACAACAGTGCATTTAGAAAAGAACTCATGGTCAAGATTACTAGGGTAATAAAATGTTAAAAAAGGAAAAAAATTTGAAAAGAAACTTTTTTTTGTTCTAATTTCACATTGGTCATTCTTAATGCCTCTTCTCACATCCCCTGGGGCAATAGACTGAAAAATAAAAGGACATATAAGATGACTTACTGAGTAGCTGACCTTTTAACTTTCAAATACTACAGAAAGTTTGCAATCTGTCTTAATACCTCAGTGCTAATTATGATGCTAATTACAATGTCAAGAACATCTCAGAGCTGACTAATTTTATGTTTAAGTTATATATATATTTAGATGGAATCAGAGGGCCTCTTTGGAGGTTCTGAGAATTCACTCACTGTAACCCTGAAAATTATACTTTTGGTGAGAACTGGATGGGATTCCATTTGGTGCATCTCAGTGTCTTTATTATATTGGCCAAAATGGGGGATTGAGAGATGTAGAACTCCCAGACTATATTACCTTATGGAGAGACACCAGTACTGTGAACTGAAAATAAGTCTTTATTATAGCACATCAGAATGGCCGAGATAACTTTTAACCGATTAGTATTTAATATTTAAAGAGTAAGATTTAAAGATTTACTTCAAGCTTGAAATGTGGTGACACTATTGCATGAAATATGTTGTACGAAGATACAAATGGCAGAAGATAGTGTCCTCTTGCTATGGAAAACATCTCAAAATGTCAAACAAAATGTGTTAATCTTTCATGTATTATTAATATTTGATTTGCATATGTTAGTAACACTTTAAATTGCCTATATTTAAGGAAGACATTTTTCTGACTGTCAGAGCTTTTTCCTCCCCCGCCAACTTGCAATTCTTTACTCGTGACAATCTAATCTATTGTCATGGAAATCACTATAATGTCACAAATATAGAATTATGCTTTTCCTCCATGGAAATGGTTTAGAAATGAAGTGTGAAGAGAAATGTTTTACTTAGATTTGATTTTATTATTAGACAACAATAGCAGAGAAAATACAGTAACACACAATATACAGACTGGTTCAAAAATCATAATTAAAAATTTATCCCAAGAATTTAATATATTGTTTTAAAAACAGTCTCTCAATTTTGTTTAAAGAACATTTTAAAGTTGTTTTAAATATAGAGTACAATGGCTGGCTTAGCAGCATCTCACAGTATGCTACCACAGAATGACTTTCTGGGAGAAAGCTTCCTGTCACTTAAATGATGATTCAGGCTGCCTTCGGAACATTGTCTACAGATTTCTCTTGGGAACTATGTCAAACCTTTAAGGTAGACCTGGAAGAAGATGGTTGTTTGAGAGAGTAGAAATACCCAACTTCAAGAAAAATAAGTTAAAATATAGTCAAATGTACTAGGTTGCTCAAGGTATATTTTGTATAATGTTTTAATAGGAATTTACTCAGCATTCGATAAAGAAGGCAACATATGTGATGCTACTTCAAGTTACTGTGTAGCCACCAGTGACTGTTTTTGACTTTTAATTTGGAAGAAAATCTTTTAATCATTTAGAAAGTGTGATGATAAACATGGTCGTAACAAAATATAACACCTCAACATGCTAGTACCATATTTATCAAAAGATTGGTACAGCACTGTTTTTAATAACTGCACTGCTATATGATGTTTCTAACATACTATTGGGGAACTATCGGTAAATTAATACCTTATACAAAAACAGCAGTAACAAAAGGTTTATTCTGAAACAGCTCTTCACGAGCATTCTGGTTTAACGGAAATATCAGATTATGATGAAAGATGTACTTTATTTTTGTAGGTCTGTAATGACCATACACAGCCCACTTGTGGCTTTACTCCTCTCCCCTATGTTAGTTATGTTGTTGTCCTTTCATTCCTGAAATAAGAACATTTAAATGGTATTACATAGTCCAGAATTGAATATTCTCTTTAAATCTATGTAGGTAACAATGCAGAGGAGAAAAAAAGACAACACTGCAGAGGAATTACTTTTATACTACAGAGTCTTATGAATTTTGGATCAATCAGCTAGAAATAGAACAGCTGTAGTCACTATTACAAACTATTTTTTAATGTTGTTCTTTAGGTAATGGCCAAACTTTATTTACAGTAAGCAGTTGCCTAAGCTAATTTTTCTCTCTTTGCAATATATAAACCACCTCTTATTAGTTAAAACAAAACTATCTGAGGGCCTGCCCAAGTGCTACATGTGTGATTTGATTGAAAGATCAAAAGTACATTTTTGGACAACAGAATAAAATGCAGTACAGCATTTACTTGAACATCTACAGACTAAGTAAATCTCAAAGCAGCTCCATACCTATAGTATGGATTTACTGATGACAGAGAAAAGAGCATATTATCTTTATTGCTGAAGTGTAGTGGAGGGATACGTTAATTAAACTGCATAAAATTTTAGTGCATACAATAGGATAAAGGAAAATGATCATCCCCAGAAGAGAGAGTATCAAGGAAATAGATATAGTTTGTTATTAATTAAGCACAGACTTACATTATTATGCTTTTATAATTTTAACAATAGGGGGACAACCAATGTTTTGCTCCCCTAAATACTCATCACTAATTGAGAGAAACTAGGATAAATGGTGTGTGTGATGCATACTTTTAATAAGTGTCTAAAAACTTCAAATGCCACAAAGATTGGCTTCTATGGATCAACTTTCTTAATAAAGTACACAAACAGCTCTGACTCACACTGAATAGGAGTTTGCATATGAACCAAGCAAAAAACCTTATTAGAGTGACTACAGAAAAGGTATTTTATATTCTGAGGTGAGGTAAGAGAAGGCAACATACTGCACTATAAAAAGTAAAATATCATAACCACTACAGATGCATGTCAACTGTTCTTAAAGCAACTTTTGATCCAATATCATACCTTAAATTTTAATTTTCCCCAGATTACTTTGAAAGACTGAATTCTAAAGTATGTGAAATCTATGGAAAGCAATCTACTACACTAATCTAGCTGAGATTAATGAAACGAATGAGTACACCAGTATGACATGGACAAAACCATTCTCATTTTAAGCTATTAGATCAAAGGTGAAGCAGTTGGGCAAACTTACAGGAACCAGTTTCCAAAACCATTTGGTAGGAGACTTCAGAGGAAGCAGTAGAAAAAAGAAAAAACAAAAGCAAAAAGATTTTTTCATCAGATTTTATAGTTTATCCTTACATAGCAATTTTGCTTTAAACTTCTCTCAGTTTTGTACAATAGTGTATTATAATTTCATAATAAATCCTATTGGCACTGTAACCTTCATACGTGATAAAATTAAATTCTTTAATAGTAGAACTAGTAATGGAAATGATAGTTTTCAGTCTCTGTCAATCAACAGACCAAATTTCCCACACTAAAAAGACACAGATTTTTAAATCTCTATTATTTTATTTGATGTCCTCACACATCTAATTGCACTCAGGATATGCAATCAATTTTACCGACCAAGGAATTCATCCAAAACGTTGATCAAAATGAAGTGGCTCAGAACACAGAATATGCAAGCAAGCAAAAAAGGTAACGCAATGTACACCAACAGGTCTAAACATGTTATATAGCAGCATTACAAATTCCAATGAGGTTTTTAATGGTTAATTCCAGTACCAACCAGTAACATTTCATACAAGTTCAAAAATATTTTGTAAATATAGTCCTATGACAATCTTCAGAAAAATGAGGGGTGCGGGCAATCATGCAATAGCAATTACAAGTCACATTAGCATCAGCTACATGATGGGCAATGACCTGAATGTACAACCTAGTTTTCATGTGTGTAGCTTTCTTTCAGCTACTTCTAGGGAAAGGGGGAAAAATCAGAACAGTGGATTTAATCATAATCAAATAGCCTATAAAACACATATAATAAAACAAGAGAGACCAAGTGACTAGATTTGCAAAGAATCAAAGCAAACTCACTCTAAATGCTTAATCCCAAATCCATTGAAAAAAACCAATGGACATTATTTCATTAATTTCAAAGGGTTTTAGATTAGTCTTCAGTTGTGCTTATATGTTTCAGAAATATATTTATTACAAAAAACCCCAGTTGCCTACCTGTACTATAACTATTTTTTTTTGAGATGTGTGTGCAAATGTGTATTCCACTTAGGTGCACAAGCACCCACTGGAAACTTTTCCTAGTAGTACTGGTAGGGACGGTGCTTATGCCCTCTAGCCCTTAACCCCTTCCCTGGCTATTTAAAGGCAGGGCCGACCCAACCTCTCTCAGTTCCTTTGCTCCAAATGTCAAGACAAGACATTCTGATGCAGAGAGACTGAAGGTTGGGTTGTGGAATACAAATCTCCACCTCCATCTACAACAGCGGTTCTCAACTGTTGTCCACCACTTGTTCAGGGAAAGCCCCATGTGTGCCGGACCGGTCTCTGTACCTGCCACCTCTGCAGGTTCGACTGATTGCGGCTCCCACTGGCCGCAGTTTGCCGCTGTAGGCCAATGAGGGCAGCGAACCACGGCCAGTGGAAGCCGTGATTGGCCAAACCTGTGGAGGTGGCAGGTAAACAAACCGGCCCGGTGCGCCAGGGATTTTCCCTGAACAAGCGGTACACCACAGTTGAGAACCACTGATCTATACGAACAACTGTTACAGTACAAGTAATCGTTTTTCCACTTAGTGATTGTAAGATGTGTATTCCATTCAGTTTACTCCACAAGCAGTACTTTAAGATGGTGAGACATGGAGTCTACTTCAACAACAACTGCAGAACTGCCTTTCCAAAGTTTGCATCTGATTTAGATGCAGTGCTAACAGCATAGTGCTTGATAAAAGTATATACAGAAGACTGGGCAGAAGCCCTGCCAATGTCCAATATCAAAAGAGCACTTAGGAATGCTATCCATGTTGGTTGGGCCCTCATCAAATAACTCCACAATCTGTGAGGAATCGTGGGTCTGAGGAACAGCTACTTTACATGCTTTTGTAAAGCAGGAAGTTATCCACCTGGAAATCTGCCTAGAGTCTGCCTGACCCTTCCTTTGATCTGCAGAGGAGACAAAAAATGAGGTATGAATGAAAAAGCATAGTTCTCTCTAGGTAAAACGCCAAGCATCATCTCACATCCAATGAATGAAGTTGCTATTCATATGTATTTGAGTGTGGTTTAAAAAAATTAGTAAAAATATTATTTGGTTAAGGAGAAATTGGAAAACCACTTCCAACAAAAATTTTAGATGGGACCATATGGCCACTTTGTCTCTGAAAAACCGCAAATGCCATTATGGCCTGCAGTTCACTTACTCGCCTTGCAGATGTTATAACAAGAAGAAAGGTTCTCTTTTGTCACAGTAAGGACAGAGAACAGGTTGCCAGGTACTTAAGTGAAGACCCAATAAGAGCAGTTAACACAGTATTAAGGTCTCAGAATGGAACTGGCCCTTTCACTTGTGGGTGGAGACTAACGACTCCTCCTAGAAATCTTGCTACCATGGTATTAGAGAAAATTGACTTTGCTTGGATCAGAAGATGAAACGCCCAGATCACCTGTTACTGGACCTTCAAGGAGCTGACAAAGAGATCAGAGGACTGAAGGTCTAGCAGATACTTCAAAATGTTCCAAATGCAAGCTAGCCTTGGTCGAATCCCTGGGCTAGCAATCACATCAAATGCACTTCCACTTATTCGAACAGGTAGCTCTCATGGACGGTTTTCTATTACTGACTAGCACTTGCTTAACAGCTTCCAAACAGCATTCCTCCTCCTCCTCAACTAACCATGCAGCGTCCATGCCATGAGGTGCAGACTTCTGAACACTGGATATAAAACTCAACTCTGGTGCTGAGTCAGTAGATTATGATAAAGAGGAAGAAAGATGGGAGGTGCAACCGACAGATTGAGTAAGTTGGAGAATCAACATTGCCTAGGCCAAACTGATGCAATGAGAATTAGTTTGGCATGATCCAACTTCAGTTTAAGAATAATAAGGAATGAGTGGTAGCAGGGAAAAGGCCAGTGCCAATTCCTAACTCAGATGGAAGGCATCTGATAAGAAGCCTGGACTGAGACCTACTTGAGAGCAAAAAACTGATGGCACTTCTAGTTGTCTTTTGTTGCAAACTGGTCTATAATCAGGATGTCCCCATAAGAAGATAGAACTCAGCACACTAAGGCCAATATTTAGGTGCTTAAATTAAGGTAACTGAACAAGTGGCCTCATTTTCAAAGTGGTGACCATCCTGAGCTCCCAATGCAATAGAGTCTGAGTGGTCAGCATTTCTGAAAATCATGCCACTTACACTTAGGTGCCTAACTCCAGTGTAAATGTGGAGTTCTTTTTATTTTTTGTTTTGTTTGTTTAAGTATTTGGAACATTGCTTATTTAGAAAGGGTATGTAATGTAGTTAAATAACCTAACAAGTGTAATTACATTGCTCTGGATATTACAACAGCAGAATTCAATATTGGGTGTTTGACCTAATTACAACGTCTACTGATACCAGTAACTTAGTTCCCAGGCAGCGAATGAAAATGACAGAAAAAAGTAACATCACACAGAGCAGTTAGTAGTAACAGCTGCAATTGTATGTCAGCAGCAGTAGCACAGTGGCCTAGGAGCATAATTGAGTCTGTTGCGCAGCTGTCAGTATTAGATGTTGGGGGTCAGCAAAGATATATACTGTAAATGACATCTTACTGGCACTGAGCTGTGAAAAAAGAAATGGAGTACAGGGATGATGAGTCAGAGCCTGGAAACAGATAAACAGTATGCTGCACCAAAGTGTGTGTGTGAATACTGAAAGACATTTGATAACATCAGCATTATATTGAACAGTTAAGCTGATCATAGCACCTTGCTAGAAAGCTGTTGATGGAAATTCCAGTCAAAAACGGGTTACTTACCTGTAACTGTTGTTCTTCGAGATGTGTTGCTCATATCCATTCCAGTTAGGTGTGCACGCGCCATGTGCATGGCTGCCGGAAGATTTTTCCCTTAGCAACAGGCTGGGTTGGCTAGGAGCCCCCTGGAGTGGCGCCGTTATGGTGCCGCATATATACCCCTGCCGACCCGGCCCCCCTCAGTTCCTTCTTCCCGGCTGATCTGACAGTGGGGAAGGAGGGAGGGTTTGGAATGGATATGAGCAACACGTCTGGAAGAACAACAGCTACAGGTAAGTAACCCATTTTTCTTCTTCGAGTGCTTGCTCATATGCATTCCAGTTAGGTGACTGCTAGCCCTAACTAGGCGGAGGGGTCGGATCGATCGACCGCTGAGCGGAGGACCGCCGAGCCGAACGCTGCTTCGTCCCTGGACTGCTGGACAATCGCGTAGTGTGCGGTGAAGGTATGGATGGAGGACCAGGTGGCTGCCCTGCAGATGTCCTGGATCAGAACCCGTTCCTGGAAGGCCACCGAGGAAGCTTGTGCCCTTGTGGAGTGCGCAGTTATCTGCTCCATGGATTTCCCTGCTAGCTCATAGCAGGTACGGATACAAGCAGTTATCCAGGAGGAGAGGCGCTGTGCTGAGATTGGCTGTCCTTTCATCCGATCCGCTATGGCAACGAAGAGTTGTGTTGACTTCCTAAAGGGCTTTGTCTGCTCTAAATAAAATGCAAGAGTTCTGCGAACATCGAGCGTGCACAATTGTTGTTCTTTATGGGAGGTGTGGGGTTTAGGGTAAAAGACTGGGAGAAAAATGTCCTGGTTAATGTGGAAAGGGGACACCACCTTAGAGAGGAAAGCGGGATGTGGGCGCAGCTGCACCTTATCCTTGTGGAAAACCATATAGGGGGGTTCCGATGTGAGAGCTCGGATTTCCAAGACTCTACGGGCCGAGGTGATAACTACGAGGAAGGCCACTTTCCAAGAGAGGTATAACAAGGAGCAAGTGGCGAGGGGCTCAAACGGGGGCAACATGAGACGGGAGAGGACCAGGCTGAGGTCCCACGGGGGGACTGGGTGTTTAACCTGCGGGTACAATCGGTCCAGTCCTTTGAGGAACCTATAGACCATGGGGTTAGAAAAGACCGAATGGTCGGTGGTTCCCGGGTGGAAAGCCAAGATGGCTGCTAAATGGACTCGGATGGAGGAAATGGAGAGGCCTTGCTGCTTGAGAGAGAGAAGATAGTCTAAGATGGCTGGTATACTGGCCTCTTCTGGGGCAGTGTTGCTCTGTTCGCACCACCGGGAGAAACGAGCCCACTTGGGTAGCAGACGGCTTTCTGCTACCCAAGAGCACATTTTGCACCTCCGCTGAGCACAGGAGCTCCGAACCCCTTAGCCACGCCGATAGGTGCAGGGACGGCAGGTCTGGGTGGAGTAGGCGGCCGTGATCCTGTGATATGAGGTCCGGCCAAAGCGGCAGGGGGACGGGCGGTACCACCGATAGCTGGAGAAGGGACGCGTACCAGCACTGTCTGGGCCACGCCGGGGCTATGAGGATGATGTGCGACATGTCTTGCTTCGCTTTGATGAGCACCTTGTGCAGCAGCGAGATCGGGGGAAAAGCATAGAGGAGTTGACCTGTCCATGGGAGGAGGAAGGCGTCCATCAGGGAGCCCGGGGAGCTGCCCCGGAAGGAGCAAAACTGGAGGCACTTCCTGTTCTGGCGAGTGGCAAAGAGGTCAATCTGGGGAAATCCCCACCTTAGGAAGATCAACCGAATGACATCCGGGCAAACGGACCACTCGTGGGAGAGGAATGACCTGCTGAGGTGGTCCGCCAGCGTGTTGTGAACGCCCGGGAGGAATGAGGCCACGGGGTGAATTGAGTAGGCTATACAGAATTCCCACAGTAGAATCGCTTCCTTGCAGAGGGGGGTCGAGTGGGCTCCCCCTTGCTTGTTGATGTAAAAGAGGGCAACGCACTGACCCGATAACGTGTTCTTGAAGGTCTGACATGCAAGGCGGACTGCCCGCAGTTCCCGGACATTGATGTGCAGTCAAAGGTCGGCCACTGACCATCAACCTTGGGTCCTCAGATGCCTGAGATGGGCTCCCCACCCCAGGTCTGACATGTCCGTAACCAGGGACATAGTTGGCCAGGGCGGGAGAAAGGGGACGCCCTCGCAAACAAGCACTTGATTTGTCCACCAGGCGAGGATGTCGAGGGTCGAGGTTGGGATGGTGAGAAGGGTAGCTAGGCTGTCCACGTTTGGTCTGTAAACCGATGCTAACCATGACTGGAGGGGGAGCAAATGTAACCCTGCATGCTTGGTGACGTACGTGCAAGCCGCCATGTGCCCCAGCAAGCTGAGGAACGATCGGGCCGTGGAAGTCGGGAAGGTGCGTAGGCTGTGAACCGCTGACTGAATAGACTGGAAGCGAGACAGTAGGAGTGACGCCCTTGCCACTGTGGAGTCTATCAGGGCCCCTATGAATTCCAGCCTCTGGGTAGGCTCCAGGGCTGACTTCTCCTTGTTGAGGAGAATTCTGAGGCGGGTGAACGTGTTGAGAGTTAGCTGGACGTGGGAGAGTACCTGCTCCCGCAAGCTGCCCTTCACCAACCAGTTGTTGAGGTAAGGGTAGACGTGCACCTGGCGGCGTCTGAGGAATGCCGCAACCACGGCCATGCATTTAGTGAATACCTTGGTAGCCATGGAGAGGCCAAAGGGTAGGACCGCGAACTGGTAATGCTTGCCGGCTACCATGAAGCAGAGGAAGTGTCTGTGCGACGGCTTTATGGCTATATGAAAGTAAGTGTCCTTCATGTCAAGGGCAGCGTACCAGTCCCCTGGATCCAACGAGGGAATGATGGTACTCAAGGAGACCATGCGGAACTTGGACTTGACCAGGTGTTTGTTGAGTCCACGCAGGTCCAGGATGGGCCGGAGACCCCCTTTTGCCTTGGGTATGAGGAAACAGCAGGAATAGAAGCCCCTTCCCCTGAACTGCTCTGGGACAGGCTTGATGGCCCCCAGAGACAGGAGCGATTGAAACTCCTGAACCAGGAGTTGCTAGTGAGAAGGGCCCCTGAAGAGGGACGAGGACGACGGGTGGGGGGGAGGAAAACTGAAGCGAATATCCCACTGCCACCGTGCACAGGACTCACTGGTCTGAAGTGATGGCGGACCAGGCATGGAGAAAGTGGGATAACCGGTCCTTGAAGGGAGGATCCGGCAGGGAGGCTCGTACTCTGTCCCCAGGCGCACCTTCAAAAGTTGGGCTTAGGGCCCTGGGGGGGCTTCTGGGTTGAAGGTGACTGGCCCGAGCGATGGGTGGAGGAGCGTCTACGGCCACCCCACCCCCGCCTTCTAAAAGCATCCTGCGATGGGCGTGGTGGCGGATAAAAACGTCTGGGCTGGGGCCTGAACGGTCTCCTCTGGGTCACCGGGGTGTGCATACCCAGAGTACGCAAGATGACCCGGGAGTCTTTGAGGGACTGCAAGCGCAAGTCCGTAGTTTCAGAAAAAAGGCCGGAGCCTTCAAAGGGCAGATCCGGGATGGTGCACTGCACCTCAGAGGGAAGATTAGAGGCCTGCAACCAGGCAACGCACCTCATGGCAATTCCAGAGGCCACTGTTCTGGCCGCCGAATTGGCCGAATCGAGGGCTGCCTGCAGCGCAGTCTTGGCCACCTTTTTGCCCTGAGAGATAAATGCATCGAACTCCTGTCTAGATTCGGGGGGCCCAATGCTTTGAAACTTCTTCATGGAATTCCATGCATTGTACGTGTGTCTGCTCAGGAGGGCCTGTTGGTTGGCCACCCTGAGCTGGAGACCCTCTGCCGAATAGACCTTCCTATCAACAGGTCCAAACGCTTAGCCTCTTTGGATTTGGGGGACGAGGCTTGTTGCCCGTTGCGCTCCTTCTGGTTGACGGAGTTGATGACCAGGGAGCAAGGCTGGGGGTGGGTAAACAGATACTCATAGTCTTTGGTGGAGACAAAGTAACATCTTTCCACCCCCTTAGCGGTCGGCGGGACGGAGGCTGGGGTCTGCCAGATTGTGGCCATCGACTTCTGGATGGTCTTGATGACTGGCAGAGCCACCCTGCTCGGGCCATCCGTGGATAGGACGTCCACCACAGGGTCCTCAATCTCTATGACCTCCTCCGCTGGGAGGTTTAAACCCCTGACCACTCTCGTGAGGAGGGCCTGATGCGCCGACAGGTCTATGGGCGGAGGGCTGGAGGCGGATGTGCCAGCCACTGCCTCATCCGGGGAAGACAACGAGGAAGCCGCTTGCCCACCGACCTGCAGTGCCTCAGGTGGAAGAAGGGCCTGGGGAAGTGGGGCGGAAGCTTGGGCCACGCTGTCGGCGGCCGAGAGGTCTGCCCCACTTGTCAGGGGACAGCTGATGGTGGCCTCGGGCACCCTAGACTCCGACGCCCCCGAGATCCCGGACGGAGCCCCTTGGGTTTGGTGGTACGCCCAGGGGGTCCAGAAAGGCCACTGTGCGGGGTCTTGAGGCTGTTGGAGGGGCTGGTCAGACCACTGGCCTTCCAGTGCCTGAGGGTGCTCTGGACCCCGGTCTTCCGCTGAGTGGGGTGAAGCGGTGGCCGACCGGGAGGGCCACGGAGGCGCCGAGCTCGAGTAGGGGAGGCAACCGGTAGGAGATGGAGAGCGGTGCTGGGACTGGGACTGGAACCTGTAATGGCTTCGGTGCTGGGGCGACACGGGATACCGGCGGAGACCTGCTTGGGACTCACGGCGAGTCTCTGGATCTCGAGCGGTGCCGGGACAGTGACCGGTACCGGAATGGAGAACGGTACCTGGACGTCGACCTGCGCTGTGAGAACGACCGGCGCCGAGATGGAGAGTGGTGCTGGGACTCCGGCTCCAGGACTGCGATCTGCGCTGGGATCTTGACTGGTGCTGGGATCTCGACCGGTGCCGGGAGCAGGATCGGCGCCGAGATCTCAACCGGCGCCGGGAAGTAGAGCGGCGCCGGGATGGGGATCTGCGCCAAGATGCCGAGCGGTGCCGAAGCATCGAGCTGTGCTGCGACCCAGAGCGGCGCCGAGGTGTCGAGAGGCGTTGTGACCCAGAGCGGTGCTGAGATGGGGAGTGGCGCCGAGATTCAGAGCAGGTGGAGCTAGTGAGCACCGGTAAGGGCACCGAAGGTTGCAGAGGGGTCAGTTTTTCCCGAGACTGGATTCGTGGGGGCTGGGTTGTCAGTGGCTTGGTGAGCGCGATGAGATCCCAGGCAGCTGCAAAGGTCTCTGGTGTTGAGGGTAGGTGCTGCTGTACCGGGGCCCCGGGCGGCGAGTCTAGGCACACCGGACTCGACGGGACCTGCCTAGGTGCCGGAGTCAACGGGGCCGGGGCCGGTGCCGGTGGGAGTTGCCTGGAGCGCTCCCCCATGGGACGCTGCTCTACGGGTGCCAGGGCGGCCGTAGTGGTTGGAGGCACCATCGGCTTCATTTTATTATGCACCGGTGAATGGGACCGGTGCCGGGATGCCAGCTTCGGCGCCGCAGAAGCTTGCGGGGTCGGTGCCGATAACGGGGCGCTCTTCTCCAAGGAGCCGGACACTGACGGTGTCAGGGTGCAGGGCCGCTTTCATTAGGAGTTGCTTTAGGCAAAAATCTCTCTCCTTCTTGGTACGCGGCCGGAAGCTCTTACAGATTTTGCACCTGGCAGGTTCGTGCGCTTCACCCAGGCACCTGAGGCACGATTCATGTGGGTTGCCCACTGGCATAGGCTTCCCACACAACGAACAAGGCTTGAAGCCTGGAGCCTTGGGCATAAGTGCCCCGGCTCCCGCGGGAGGGAGAACCCGCCCCCCCGACTAACTAGTACTACTATCTAACAAAATTAACAACTAAGAACTATGAACTATGTACAGTAACAATTGTAAGAAACACAGAGAGCTAAAGGGAGACGGAGGTCAGAGGACTGAGCTCCGCAGTTCCAGCAACCGTCACGGGCAGTAAGAAGGAACTGAGAGGGGGCTGGGTCGGCAGGGGTATATATGCGGCACCATAATGGCGCCACTCCAGGGGGCTCCCTAGCCAACCCAGTCTGTTGCTAAGGGAAAAATTTTCCTGCAGCCGTGCATGTGGCGCGTGCACACCTAATTGGAACGCATATGAGCAAGCACTCGAAGAAGAACTTGGTTTAAAGGGTGGACTGAGTTACAATTAAAAAAACCCAAACACTTTAGTGTTCTGTAGAGTGGTTCAATATGTTCCATGTGACAAAAACATAATTTCTACCTAAGAATGGGATGAGTTTCAAAATGTGATGAGTGTCTACGTGTGAGAGCTATTCACTTTACTAATAAGTGATAGTCAAAGTACAGTATGTGAGACACACTATACTTGAGTGTATTTCTAGCAGAAATGGGATATCACAGGAGTAATGAATGGCAGACACATAAGTGTGGCAGGTTGGCCACTGGTCTAGGAGTCCACTGAGAGCTTAGGAGGTGACAATACTTAAACAACAAGCAATGGCTTTCCATAACTTGGGTAAAATGTGATACAAATGAGTACAAAATATACTATAATCTTCCTGCATTTAACAGAAAAAATAACCTTTAGATAATGGTAATAAATAGAGCTGAATTTTCAAATAAATTATTCATTTTTAAAAATTATTTGCCCAGATTTACAGATAAATGAAGATCACAGACTCTTATACATTATAAAACTCAGAAATACTTCAGGTGAATATAAACACTGTAAAATGCTTTTACATGAAACTTTTTAGGCACAAGAAACATTATAAAACTTTGAACCTCACTATTAAAAGCATGATTAAAAGTACCAAAGCACTTCTATAAAGTGTGAAAAAGCTTTAGTTCTTCCAGAAAGGGATTTATGGGTCTCATGCAACACACATGGAAGATCATGCAGTTAAACATTCATGAAAATCTAATTTGCGAGGTTTGTTTGTAAATCTAAGTTAGTGTTCAAGCAATGTATTATGGGTAAGTTTATCTGTGTAATCTGTGCTAAAACTCTCATATTTAGGTTTTTCCATAAGCTGATTTAATTTTTCATAACAAACTGAAGCTTTAATATGTAATTAATATTTTAAATTCATTTTCCATATCATTTTACTGTCATTTCTCTTCATGCCTTTAAACGTAACGGATAGTACTTTAGTATAGGAAGTGCTGCAGTGTCCCCAAGCAATCTCTAAAAGGTTACAAAAATATATAGGAGTATACCGGAGTCATAGAGCTTGCCTGCACTGATGTAAACACCTAGCATAAAGACAGGTTTAAGATTAGCTGCTGTGTTAGTCTGTATCCGTAAATAAGACGAGGAAGACTTGTGGCACCTTAGAGACAAACCACTTTATTTCAGCATAAGCTTTCATGGGCTATAGCCCACGAAAGCATCCAATGAAGTGGGCTACAGCTCACGAAAGCCTTTGCTGAAATAAACTGGTTAGTCTCTAAGGTGCCACAAGTCTTCCTCGTCTTATTTACCTAGCATAAAGGCATTTACACTGGATAACATGATTTATACCAAAAAAAATCATGTTATACCTGCGCTGGTTCAATGGTGTCAAAAAGTTCAATGTAGACAAGGCCTTAGTTACAAAACCTTCCCCTTCCCGCATGAAGTATATGACAATTGGTAAAGAGTTTTGAAGCATGTGACTGTTTGTTATATGCTTGTATAGTGCCTACCACAGTGGGGCCCAGATCCATGATTGGGTCTCTGATGCTACCACAGTGTAAATAATAATAAAAAAAATAAGCAACATAAACTTATATATAAAATATTTTATACAAAATATTATTTCCATCATGCACATTTATATGATCAAATCTGCAGACAACAGTAGTCTTTAAATATTTAACAATAACATTAGATATTTCTCCTGTTAAGACAAATTTCTGTTTCTATACATCTTTAGTCTGTTCATTATTTAAAAAATCTCAACCATATTGGCCCCCCTCAGTATTTCAAGAAAGCCTAAAGTCATGCAGTCCTTCCTGCTATTTAATTTCCTTTTTGTCACTATAATGGAAGACAACAATATATCCAAATATTTAGCATGTTTTAAACCAATTTGATGAGTGAGCTTTTCTATGGCAAGGACATCCCATACTCTAGAGCACTATGCAAAGAAAGCAACGGGATAATATTTTTCCTTCCTATTACTTAGTCAAGATCAGATGTGCTTCCAGGCTACTTTTACTGTTGTAAGAGATCTCTCCATTGTAAGAGATCTCTCTTTCAGAGAGACCTAATATCATTGTTAAATCATATTATTTTTAGTAATTAGCCTTAATTGTTCTCTAAGTTTGGACCAGAAGCTATGAATAAGGGCGCAATGATTATATGTTGATAAAAAGTTCACTTTACTCCATATTCCCTCCAACATGCTGTTCCTACTTTGAAAATATTGCATTTCAGTTAGCTAAGAGCATACCATTGGTAAAGACTCTTAATCACTTTTCCATATTGGTAATGCAAGTACAAGATGACTGACCTATCTACCACATTTTCAGTCATTTTTCTTATGCCATTTCCTATTAATATCTTTAATCCATATGCTCATAAAACATATACATTCCTTCATGTCAATTTCAATCAGTATTTTGTAAATGTTAGAAATTAATCCTTTATTATTTCACTGTTTTATTGCTATTGCTATAAATTTAACCTGTTCCTAGAATAGGGCCTTATTTGCAGATACTGACAAAACGTAAGTGAGGGGCAGTTACAATTATTTTTGACCTCATTAACAAGACCACTCCTTTAAAGCATGAAAAAGACAGAATTTCTCTACCTGGCATATCTTACATTATTTGAATTAAAGAATAAACAAGAGCCCTTCTCTTATATGCCAGAAAATTTTCTGTGCTAAACTCATATCTATTTTTTTTTAAACTAAATAATTCACACAGTTAGGCATCCTTTTGGCTCCTTCAAAAGAGGGTCGGAAGGAAAATTACTCCTTACATTAAAAGAGAATGGGGAGGAAAGTAGGGCTGGAGTTGTATGGTAACTATACTAGCTTCTGTGGCACCTTAAAGACTAACTAAAGTTTTAGAGCATAAGCTTTCGTGGGCTAATACCCACTTCGTCGGATGCATGCATCCGACGAAGTGGGTATTAGCCC
>ML677352.1:12321727-12780545 GCA_007922305.1 Dermatemys mawii | reverse complement strand
CCACTTCGTCGGATGCATGCATCCGACGAAGTGGGTATTAGCCCACGAAAGCTTATGCTCTAAAACTTTAGTTAGTCTTTAAGGTGCCACAGGACTCTTTGTCACTTCTGCTGTTCCAACACGGCTACCCCTCTGACTCTATACTAGCTTCTTTTACGTCAATACCCAAGAAAGTCTAAGGATAAGATGAATCCTTCCCCTCAATAATAAGCATTTCTCCACAGGGTGAACTGTGTCATTCAGAAGCAAGCTCCCAAACCAGCTTCCATACTTTGGAATCTCACATAATCCTTTCTCTGTATCATGAGTTTGATGAAGGTGTTTTTTAACTGAGTCAGTGCCAGGAAGATTAGGGAAAACTGACAGAAAAAAAGTATAGAATACCATGTATTTGACTGTATTCATGTTTAGGCTAGTAACCAACCAGTATTCTGGACTGTAATAGTGATGCTTCTTGCTATTCTACACTATTAGAATCTTAAAAAAAAAAGAAAGAACCTATGTAAAAAAATAAAATCTAAAAGCTCTGCCAAAAAGAACTTCTAAAAATATATGTCGCTTTTTAAGAGTTAGATCTATTTGTAGCCTCTTTTTTTTTTAAGTAGTAGTTATTATATACTGTTCTTAGGACTAATGAAGTGACAAAGAGTCCTGTGGCACCTTAAACACTAACTAAAGTATTAGAGCATAAGCTTTCGTGGGCTAATACCCACTTCATCGGGTGCAAGCCGATTAGTCTTTAAGATGCCACAGGACTCTTTGTCACTTCTGCAATTCCAGACTAACACGGCTACCCCTCTGATTCTTAGGACTAATGTGTCATATGTGTATTGCCACAAAGATCTTTCCACATTGTCAAACTTTGCTTTGGCAAAGAGGACAACAGGGGATGCAAAGTATAAAACTCATTTTTACAATGATTTAACTGAAGAAGTGAAATTTTGATAGCTTGTTGCAATTTTGAACTAAAAGCCTTCTTTCTTACTTTAACATACTGTACACCCTGCTCTCAGCAGACATATCAAGACTACAGCAGTGTTCATATGTGCTTGTTTTGGCTTCTTAACAAGCAAAATGCTCTTAAGATCACCAGAAACATTTGGTGTTGGGTGCTGAGCATCATTAGAGTGTTCAAATCAGCTGTAGTGTTGGCTAGATTTAATAAAGAATTTACAATGTAACTTTACATGTTGTACAAAAGTAAGTCTTTTTTACATATGTATGTGCATCCTCACAGTTAAGTATTTAAACTTGTACACCTACCTTTTGACCTCCTGAAGTTTCAATACTATGATGCTCCTTTAGTTTTTGTTCTTGTTCCATAATGTCTTTCAAATGTTCGTTTACCTGAAGAGACAAATTTTTCAAATGACCCTTTCTGTTTTTTAAAGAAGCAGTCCTCTGACTGGGTTTACAACTGAAACATGATAGTCAATACGATCAGGGTCTGTTGAGGCAAACCTAGGGCCCAAATCAAAGACACTAAATTGGACCCCCTGGCTGCAAGGCTCAAGATTCAGGGTGTATCATTATCCAACCCCACCTCCCCCAAACCTCGTCTGCCCCAAACTCACAAGGTGCTCAGTCCTAGAATAAGTGTGTGTTAATGGACAGAGTTAGGGTTCTATTCCCCAAATGGTAGGTCCCAACCCATCGCTGAGTCAAGGGAAGGTTCTCAGTGGGTTGTGGACCTGGTGTAGCAGGGTGGCCCCAAAGGGCGCTTGTATACATGAGCGCATGCTGGAGAGTGAGCCGGCTCCACATTCACCCTGCAGTAGTGGCTCCTGTTCCGCTGGACTGGGCCTGGCTTTCTGTGCTCGGAATATTACAACTTGGCAGAGAAGCAACCAGGCCAAACCTGAGTGGTGCTGTGATCCCATGCAACACATTGCAACACTCAGGATGGGGAGCTGGGCCCAAATCCATACGACAGAAGCTGCTACAGAAACGTAAGTGTGAGTCAGGCTCACTTTCCATGCCTCCCTGACCCTGTTCTCTCCTCCCCAGGTCTCCCTGCTCAAGTGGGCTGGCATTAGAATCGCGGTGCCAGGGGTGGAGGGCACTGCTGTGGTTGGTCTGTGCCACCTCAGTGAGGCAAGGAGAAGGATGCTGGCCTATGATTTTGGGCCTTCCCACAATTTTGGACTTTGCGTGGTATGGCAGGGCAGGGGTAAAACCCTGTGAATGCCCTGCCCCTGAAGGCTAAACTCTGCCTTCTGGCAGGAGGACCAGGGACAGAGGCTTGGAGTAGCTGGCAGGGAGCCTAGCTGGGAGCCCTAATGAGGGCTAGCTCACAGCACTAGGCTGGGCTAAATAGACACAGCTGAGGCTGGGAGCTGAGAGGACTAGAAAAGCCCCGAGCCATACTCAGTTGGAGGCAGGCCAGGCAGGGAACAGGAGGCTCCTACACTGTCTCCTTGCTGCAGGTGAGGTAACTCAGGGGCCTAGAGACCTAGGAACCAGGATAGAGAGGGTAACTGTTAGGGGATTGGTAAGAGCACTTTTCTTGCACTGAAGACAATGACTATGCACTGTAAATAAAGGATACTTGGGTGAAACACCAGTGGAGGGTGTGAAGACCTTTATTTCTGTTGGCCAGAACACAGGGCACAGGGGAAGGACACAGAGACCTGTGCAGACCCTGTGACAGGTGGGTTAGAGAAAAAGACAAAATGCAGTTAGTGGGTCTCCTTAGTAAAAAGTTTGGGAATCCTCAATTTAGGGAATGCTGGATTGAGGTTTCCAGTTAAACATGTTGAGGAAGAACCTTTGATATGCCCCAGCTATGGCCAATATGAAAGGGAGAAATAACAATTTTTCAGGGGCCTCTAAATCCATCATAGGACTCACTGAAAGCATGAAGAAATGTTTACTTCACATCAGACAAAACAGAAAGAGAAAACTGGGTCCACTTGTACCAGCAGATTTGGCACAGGCGTGTGATCTGTTTCTGAATATGCTGGATGCTGATAGGTACATTTTATTACAATAGGCTACTATTATATCTGAAAATTTTGTTTATTATGTAATAAGTAATCAGGTTGAAAACCTCCTACTACAGATATGCTTAGGTACAGCAGAGACCCTAGTTTCAAAATGGGTTTCATTACACTAGAGAAAGCCAAGGATATCTATAGGTTCTGCTAAATGATTTATCAACAACTCTATCACATCATCAAAATTCATCAGTAACTGGTCAGGTTTCATCTCTCTCTCTTACTTTCTTTTCTTTTTCTTCATACCATACACTGCAGTCAAAATTTTGACTTCAGTAACATATTTTAATTGATTATGAACATGTACTTTTTTCTTATCCTTGCTGAAAGTGCACAATGAACATGCCATCTTAGATGACATCCAGAATATATATAATTTCCATTCATGGCTGCTGACTCACATTGATTATCTTTTCAGTCTAAGCATACGTTTGCTTTGTTCTTACCTTATTTATCCAGAACATGACAGCATCCTCAATGTCATAGGGCAGGTCTGTGGCTTGGAAGAACGCTGAATACTGCTGAGCACATGCAATCACTTTTTCAACACTGACCATCTCTACAGTATATGCCATCATCAAGGTATCAGTCATGGCCAAATGAGCACTCTGCAAGAAAGAAGTTAAAGTTATTTTATAAGAGACCATTTGTACATTTTATAAAATTAAATACTCTATTCTTTCTGTATTTTTCATTAAATTTCTACCAACAAACCCCCCTAACCTCCACAAGAAACCTGATAACTGACTGCCAGCTTTAGGCCAAAGAATAATGCTGGCAACATGCATAACAGTTTTCACAAGGACAACACAAAGCACATAGACATACTCTTGAAAAAATATTCTTTTTAAAAACTAAATGATAGATACAGAGCAACAACAACAAAAAATTGAATGTAAAGTAAAATGTAAAAGCAATGAAAAAATATAGGAATCCTCATTAAGTTTTAATGTCATCACAAAGATACATGTAATCATTTCAAAGTTTGTTATATCCTTAATAAAATAAATACCCATAAGTAAAACATCTGTTAGCCAATTTTATCTGTACTGGAAAAGGGTAGAGCTGGACAATAAACTTACTTTGATTATCTCCAAAATACTGAATTTAGAAATGCAAATTCTATTTTTGTATATGTTAAAATTTATTTAAAATAGCAAAAATACATAATTAAAATAAACCTTTCACTATAACCTAGTGTATTGTAAGAGAAAAGATTCAAGATGTCAGAAGAAAATTATAGTAGAAATATCATTACATAGGTTACATTTAGGCTTAAACCTGAATATATGTGGACATAAACTAAAAGATAGCCTTGTGTATTAATATGGAAGAGATCAATTTCTCATCATTTTATGGGCTACAGATTCAGAGAGTGGCAGTTTCATCATCAGTAACTATTAAAAAACACAAAAAACAAACACGAAAACAAACAAGAAAACTGCAGAGATTTTCATCTGACTTGATTAATGTGGGAGTTCTGGGAGTTGGTGGCAGCAGTGCTTATAAAAAAACAGATTAATTTGTGCCTTTTGTTGTAAAAAGACAATAATCGTTTTCTAGAATTAGGACTAGTTTCTCTCAAACTGAAATAATTTCCAAATGATAATCTTTTTGCGGCATGGCACATTATGGTACGTTAGATTTTGTATGATGTATGGTAAATTTTATTAAAAATACCATGGAGATCTGACGCCCACACCCCTCCTGTGACTTCCAAGGCAGAGGTTTAGCTCGTGTCTCACCTACAAAGTGCTGTCTACACAGCTGTTTTTGAGTGCTAGCATGAGCCCTTATAGCCCAAGTCTGTAGACCAGGTCTGGGAGGATTGCTGAAGAGACCTTTCCTCAAAGGGCAGAGGTGGCAGACAACAGAGAGCCCTCTTCTGGAGGGATTCCAATACAGGATGGTGCTGGACTCAGCCCCAACTGAGCAACACCTAGTTATTGGGTCAGATTCGCAGCTGGAGGATATGAAGCAAGGCCCCAGATTGATAAGGGGGCCAGGAACCAAGAGCACACTGAAAGCACACTCTCATGTGGTTGCAGCAGAAGGCTGCAAGAGGGCAAGCAGCCCCTCCAGAACTCTTCACCTCTAATAGGCTAAGGAGGTCCAGAGCCTTCAGTCACCAGAACCTCAGGGCTGATGCTTTTGTTTTGTGCTGGAGAATAAACAGAGCCCTGTGGAAAGGGCTACCAATGGAATTGGGTGTGTCTGTTTGTCCCAGGCTGGGAAGCTGATCCTCCAGCTTACAACCAAATTTTAAAGTAATATCTCAGGATGAAAATGAAGATTCCAAGCACTCGGTAGTGTTACCACTGTAACTAAATTCTATAGTGCAGCATTCATACAAACATTTCATGAAGCACAGCAGTTAATATCTTAGCAACACTGATGAATAACAAGCCACAGAGAAAGATACTACGTAATATTTAAGAGCTATAGTTAGGGTAGCATATGTAAATCATTCCACATCTGAAGCTATCCCTTGGATAAGTTCTATTCCTTTTGAGCTGGTTGGAACTACACCTATTAGACCTCAAAGCAGTTCCACAGCAGGAAAACACAACTATTCTAGTTAAAGGACTAAAAAGTGCTAAATCCACTGCTGACTGAGAAATGAGTTGTTATACATGTGGATTTTTTGGCACTGTCAGATGTGTCAGAACAGGTTTTGGTTTTATTTTCCCTGGGTGCCAGCTGAAGTTACTGAAGAATCTAGATGGGTAAAACAATTACCTTATCTGGAACTTAGCCAGGCCACTGGAGATAACAACCCAAAATTCTGCAAAAGTTCCATGAGATTGCACACACATTTCTGTGAGACAGAGGTCATCAAAAAGGTTTTCACTATTGTAGTGGGGCATTGCTAAAACACAGACTCTAATGCAAAAACTGGTATAAAAGTAAGTTAATTTCAGGCTACTAAGATGGCACCAGGAAATATGGAATGTAAAAACTATAAATTAGCTGACAATATTCACAGAAGTACAGGAGTATCAGGCAAAAGTAGGAAAATTCAGTAAAATCCAGTACAACCAAAATTTAATGTTAATTTGCTATATAATTTAAGCTAAGTTATTTATATGGCCTTCATCACCATGGTATGTGAGCACCTCACAATCTTTTAGTGGATTTATCCTCAGCACCTCTGTGAGGTAGGGAATTACTATCATTCCCATTTTACATATGGGAAACTGAGGCACAGAGAGACTAAGAGACTTGCTAATGGTCACAAAGGTCGTCTGTGGCAGAGGAGGGACTTGCGACCAGGTTTCCAAAGTTCTAGGTTAGAGCTTTAATCACCAGACTACTTTTCCTACTTCAGTCAAGGTGACACCATAGTGGCTGAACATCAATCTGTAAGACCTCCAGGCAACTCTCTCCTGTAGTATTATCAAGTGTACATAGTACGATGATCCATTACTAATGCCTCATCACAGAACTTCTTCTGAAACAAAAAACTTAGTGATGGGAAGAAAGAGTTATCAATCGGGCTCAACTTCAAACCCATTGCCTGTTTCTATCAAGACCATACTGTTATGCAATGACACATTTTATGTAGCGAGGAAGGGGTTTCCCCCTTTTTCATTGGAAAGGTGAAACAGCCATATGAAGCCATTTGTTTTCATTTTCTTCTGACAAGAAACAGTTTTCTTCCTCACCTACCCACACACCCCAAAAAGAGAAAGAGAGAGAGAGAGAAAGATGCAGCTTTAGAATCAAATTTTGCTTTCATTCTCCACTGTAATTCTGTAATAACTCACCTAATTTAGTTACTCTTGATTTACACCAGTATGACAAAGCAGAATTTGGGCTTACTGCATTTTACTGAAGAACCAGCAACTCTGAGAACTTACTTGTTCAGCAAGAATAGATGTTACTGAGTCATTCCAAACACATCATAATCGTTACTGTAACTAAGGCTACGTATTAGTTGTGGGTATTTTTATTAAGTCATGGACAGGTCACAGGCAGTAAACAAAAATTCATGGCCTATGACCTGTCCATGACTTGTACTACATACCCCTAATCTTGGGTGCTGGAAATCTAAGTACACTATGTCCACTGGATCCCCCTTGTCCACGTTTGTTGGCCCCGTCAAAGAACTGTAATAGATTAATAAGACATCATTTCCCTTTACAGAAAGCTTGTTGACTTTTGCCCAACAATTCATGTTCTTCTATGTGTCTGACAATTTTATTCTTTACTATTGTTTCAACTAATTTGCCCGGTACTGACGTTAGACTTACCGGTCTGTAATTGATGGGATTACCTCTAAAGCCCTTCTTAAATATTGGTGTTACATTAGCTATTTTCAAGTCACTGGGTACAGAAGCTGACTTAAAGGACAGGTTTCAAGCCACAGTTAACAGTTTTGCAATTCCACATTTGAGTTCTTACAGAAATCTTGGGTGAATGCCATCTGGTCCCGGCGACTTGCTACAGTTAAGTTTATCAATTAATTCCAAAACCACCTGTTGTGAAACTTCAATCTGTGAAAATTCCTCAGATTTGTCACCCACAAAAGATGGCTCAGGTATGGGAATCTCCCTAATGTCCTCAGCTGTGAAAACTGAAGCAAAGAATTCATTTAGTTTCTCTGCAATGACTTTATCATCTCTATGTGCTCCTTTTGTATCCCGATCATCCAAGAGCCCCACTGGTTGTTTAGCAGGCTTCCTGCTTCTGATGTACTTAAAAAGCATTTTTTTATTACTTTTTAAGTTTTTGGCTAGCTGTTCTTCAAACTCCTTTTTGGCTTTTCTTATTACATTTTTACCTTTAATTTGGCAGTGTTTATGCTCCTTTCTATATACTTCACTAGGATTTGACTTCCACTTTTTAAAAGATGCCTTTTTCTCTCTCACTGCTTCTTTTACATGGTTGTTAAGCCACGGTGGCTCTTTTTTAGTTCTTTGATGGTATTTTTTAATTTGGGGTATACATTTAAGTTGGGCCTCTATTATGGTGTCTTTGAAAAGTGTCCATGCAGATTGCAGGAATTTCACTTTAGTCAGTGTACCTTTTAATTCTGTTTAACTAAGTCCCTCATTTTTGCATAGTTCCTCTTTCTGAAATTAAATGCCACAGTGTTGGGCTGTTGAGGTGTTCTTCCCACCTCAGGAATGTTAAATTTTATTATATTATGGTCACTATAGTAGACTCTCGATTATCCAGGATTATAGGGAAAAAATTAATCCTGGTTTATAAAATCCTGGATAATCACATCCATAGGAAATATGGGGGAGGGGGTTGGTTCACCAGCCACCCTGAGCCAGAGGGAAGGGGGTGTTGGTTCACTGGCTATCCAGCACTCTGGTGGTGGTGGGGGTGGTATATTTGGGGCGGCAACAAAGCCAGCGCCGGCCCTGCAAGTTACATGTATTTTTTTTTGACATCTTGGTTAATCCACATTCTGGTTAACCCAATCCTGGATAATCGAGAGTCTACTGTATTTCCAAGCGGTCCTGTTGGACAGGTTTTGTGCTCCATTCAGGACTAAATCAAGAGTTGCCTCTCCTTTTGTGGGTTCCTGTACCAGCTGCTCCAAGAAGCAGTCATTTAAAGTATCGAGAAATTTTGTCTCTGCATTTCATCCTGAGGTGAGATGTACCCAGTCAATGTGGGATAACCTTGATGCTACACACAGTATAATGGGGAGTGGTGAGAGAACAGATGCTTTAATAGCAATGCTGAATGCAACATATGGAGGAGGATTGCCCAGTTACTAAGTCTGATACAAGATAGCTTTGAAGGTTGACTACTGGATGCAATATTTTAAATCAGATGATTCTCTATCTGGGACATAACCTAAGGGCAGGTCTACACCACCCGCTGGATCAGCAGGTAGTGATCGATCTATCAGGGATTGATTTATCACGTCTAGTCTAGGTGCAATAAATCAATCCCCAGGCGCTTTTCCATTGACGCCAGTACTCCACCACCACAAGAGGTGCAGGTGGAGTCGACAGGGGAGCATCAGCCATCAACTCAGAGCAGTGAAGACGCCGCAGTAAGTCAGCCTAAATACGTCAACTTCAACTACACATATCTTAGGTCGATCTCCTCCTCCTCCCCCGCCCCCCACCAGTGTAGACTGGGGCTAAGTATCTCACACAAAGGCCAGTAATTTTTTCCTTTCAGTATCAATTTCAAATTAACTGAATACTGAATCTCACCTTATCATTAAAAGCTAAATTATAACTGTTAAAAGTTGGATTTCAAAACCCATGAGCAATGAGTAGTGGGAGAGACTACTCACTGTTCCTATGATCTGTGAAATGATGCAGAGAAATGTTAATGTATACATTAACATCGAGAGAAATCCCATAAACCATAGCTTGTTTAGGCTCCATTTGAAGACATTACTTCATCTTCTGTTTAGCTGTAAAAGCTACAGGTCATTTGAAAAACCCTGTCCATTAAACTTGTTTTCAAATAGCTTAATCTGGAAAATAAACAGAATTTAGGAGAATTCTGTGGCAATTTGGCATGTTATTTTCAAAGGTTCATAACTGTTGTTAGCAATTATTACAATGCTTTACAATAACTTCTGAAAATTCAAAGTGATTTTTATTGAATCTTAAAAACTCAGGCTAGCAAGTTACACATGTGAATTAAAATAAGATAACATTTTAATGGCTAATAATTGTTATTTATATGAACACAACAAAGATGACCTGCAAAGGTTTTTCAAGTGTTTTCATTTTTCAGTTTATGAAGCTTACAGTCCAAGATTAGCTTCTGCTTTATTTATTTTTGTCAAAAGCCCTTTATGATTTTTTAAAATTAAAAAAATAGTAGCTCTGACCCCACTCTGCCCATCTGAAAACTTGAGTGAGAGGGACTTTAGCTTTTCCTCTCCTAACATCATGGCTATCAGCATGTCAAGCAGAAACCAATAGCTTTTCCCCTCTCTTTCCCGCTCTTTCCCTTGCTAAATTGTTTTAGTAAAAATTGTTATATTGCTGCTTTCCAGTAGTGTGGAAAGGGAAAAGACTCAGATCCGGATTAGTCAGGGATGAACGCATCCATGGGATTTTTGATGTCATTTCACAGAAAATAAGGTTACATGAGTTGCTGGTGGCAAAATGTGTCCAAGAGATAAACCACAAGAAGGATCATTTCTTTCTAAAATTAGGACAGTTTAAAAACATGTGAATATGAATATGTTTTTTTTTAAAGCTAAAAAGTTTTGCAAGTCACTTTTAAACGGTAAACATAAATAGGGCTGTTTAAATGTAACAAGCAATATTATCCTTAATAATAAAGAAGTGTGCTAATATGATGTGCTGTTCTTGGGATGACCACAACTGAGAGTCACCTTGTAACCCCACTGCCATTTTGCTTGTGTTTAACTGGGTGTCGGCCCTCTGACACAACCAACCTGTTAGCCACCAAAAAATGCTTCTCTGGGCTATGCCAGCTCTTACTTTGCCTTGCACATTATTAATGTGTGTGTCTCAGTTCCCAAGTCCCTTTGAAGAGTTCCCCTGCAGCATCCAGCCCCCTATGCACTGAACACTCACAGAAATGTATGCTGTCCCCAAGGGAAGAGTATACACATCAGCTTGTATGATTTAACTCAGGATCAGCACCTCACTTAACACCACAGCACTGAGATATATTTATAGTGAAAACAAGAATACATTTATTATCAAAGATTCAAGAGATAGTGAGTAAGAATAATGGAAACAAAAAGATTACATATAAAACAAAATCCTAACA
Organism: Dermatemys mawii; assembly: GCA_007922305.1. NCBI lineage: Eukaryota > Metazoa > Chordata > Testudines > Dermatemydidae > Dermatemys > Dermatemys mawii. Next base: position 12,769,818 of record ML677352.1, on the reverse strand, counting down.
TGCTTTCCAGAAACTGAACTTAACAGGTTAACCTCCTTTCTAAAGAAGTCTTATAATCTTTTGCAAGGCAGGCAGAGATCCTGTTTTCAAGAACATAAACGTGTTGTCCATTTACTTTCTAAGTGCAGGATAAAGGGTTGTGTCATACTCCTTACCTGTAAAGGGTTAAGAAGTTCAAATAGCCTGGCTGGCATCTGACCAAAAGGACCAATGGGGACAGAATATGCTTTCAAATCTGGAGGAGGGAAGGCTTTGTTTTTCTGTGCCTTTGTTTGTGAGTTGGCTCGCTCTGGGATTTCAGACGAATCAGACAGCCATTCCTTCCCTTCATCAAATTTTACATCAGTCTCTAAACAGTAATAGCCTGGCAAGACATGTTAGCTTATATTTGTTTCTCACTTGTGAATTTCTCTTGCTAGAGGGAGATATCCCTGTGTTTTCTTTGTAACTTTGAGACTAATCTAGAGGAGATTCCTCTGTGTTATTTCTGAATCTTTTTATGACTCTGTAAAAGTACTTACATCCTGATTTTATAGAGGTAACCTTTTTTTTTCCTTTTCTTTAATTAAAATTTTCCTTTTAAGAATCTGACTGATTTTTTTCATTGTTTAGATCCAGGGTTTTGGATCAGGCTCACCTGTAAGGATTCATGAGGGGTTTATTCTCAAGCCTCCCAGGGAAAGGGAGTGTAAGAATTTGGGGGCATTTGGGGGCAAATAGGACTCCAAGTGGCCTTTTCCCTGATTCTTGGTTTACACTTGGTGGTGGCAGCATACCCTCCAAGGTCACAGGAACCTTGTGCCTTGGGGAAGTTTTAACCTAAGCTGGTAAAATAAACTTAGGGGGTTTCTTCATGTGGGTCCCCACAGCTGTACTCTAAAGTTCAGAGTGGGGTGGGAACCCTGACAGTGTTTTTGCCTTCTACTTATATCCCCAAAGTTCATTGGCTATCCTGAGTCAAGATAACCTCCATTGTTTATTTTCCAGTGTGCAGCTGCCCTGTTGAATTTACATCTACTGTGTTACAGTGCTGACAGAAAGAAAGGTGAATAAACACCTTTTGTCTGACAGAAATCCTGTTTGTCAACTCTGCCTTGAAACAGACTTTAAAACACATTTTCAGTATACATACATAACTCCTTACTTAGCATCTGTACATTCATTTCACCAGTGTGACCCTGGCTTTCATTTAAGACCTCTCATGACATTATTTGATGAACCACAATGTACATACCAAGATCAGGATAATCTTGGCAGTGAGGGGTTTTTGAGTCACATATGCTCACTAAAGAGGCCCAATGTGTAAAATACTAAAAATTGGGCTGGGTGGGTAGATCTTTGTTTCAACAAACAAGTAGGAGTCTCAGAATGGCTATGTGAATGCAATAAGTTGTTGAACTTCATACTGTTTTCTATACAGATAAATTTTAGTGGCAGGAGTTTCCACAAGTAGAGGAGAAATACTGATCTGACACAGTTCTGATTCTTGGAACAACTCTTTCTATGTCCCAAACTAAACTAGAATGAATGTTGTGTAGCAGTTACAAACTAATTTATTTCTAGACATTGATGTATAGTTTGTTGGCTTTGTAATCAAGACTAGAAATATTGGGTACAGGCATGGAGGATGGGAAAAGAAATCACCTCAAAGTAGTACCACTGTCAAAATAAATTAAACCATTTGCTGTGGGACACAACTAGATACAACAGTAGAATATGACCAAAAAAAACCCCCCTCCTTTGTTTCATTAATATGGTTGGATTGCTTATATGTAAACTTCTAACTCTTATCTTTAATATTCCAACAGCTTATCAAAGATCAGTTACTAACATTTTCAACAAATATTGCTGAGAGCTCTTAAAGCCATTATTTCAATGTTGGCAGGTGTCCTTTTCACCTTCAAACCCATCTCCATGGAAACTAAAAGATTCTATGATGTGTTTGTAACATCAGACTGCATAGCTGTCATTCCCTACAACAGAGGACTACATGTATTGAGCCTTCACTTTTATTACCATTCACATCGTATGATTTTATCTCAGTGATATTAAGCTTAAAATAGCAAATAATAGAAAGTACTTAAGAGGAAGATTCATCTTTCTATAAATAAATGATTGAATTGTTTCCACCCCATTCCAGTTTTTTAAATGCTTCTCAATACTAATCAAGTTTTGATCATTTCAGAATTCATTTAATTCTAAACTCACAGAAAAAAGTGTATTGTTTAAGGTAAAATAGTACATTCCCTAACAGAGAAGTCTACTTTTGAAAAACAGGAAATCTATTTTCCTGCAGCTCCAACACTTCAGGCTGTGATCTCATCAGCTCTCCAAGTAAAATATATCAAGTTAAGGTCAGTGCTTAAATATGAAACTTACAAGAAAAATCTAGGATGATGCTAATATTCCACTGACTGTGTCCATACCTCAGCATGGTGTAAAGGTACACTGTGCTGTTTGCAGAAACAAAGTCCTGCTCTCTGCTACAGTATAATTCCAGAGAGTGCATCCAGTGAAGATAGGAGTAAATACAACAGAATTTGTCCCACTATAATTCAGTTGTCATATAAAAGTCAGATCCTACAAACCAGTGGCCAAAGATCATCTCATACTATTGAAAATCTGATGACCTTTCTTAAGGCCCCTGGAGTTTTGCCATTAACTTTAGTGGTAATAGGATCAGGCCCTAAATTCCAATTTAGGTAATTACCTTCTGCTAGACTAAATTCCCCCTGCAATTTTAATTGGATATCGTACTTTTCTACTCCCTCTCTTAAGTAATTGTGTTCTGTTGCTGTGCACTATTAAGCAGTTGCTGTATTCCAAATATTTTTCACAGACACACATTTTGGAATCAAAGAGAATTTATAAATATTTTGTAAAACTCAAAATTTTTATTGTAAACTTGCTTTTACAAATTTGAACCATTATAAACAATGCTCCATAGGGCACAATGAATGTGCAGAAGAAAACACATATAAACAGTTCCAGAGCAAGTATTAGTCACAAGATTGGAATGAAAAGCTGATGCACTTGGGAAAAAAGAATTTGCTTTCTTTACTTTTTCTATTATATATACACGTCATTGTAAACATGTTTAATTTACTAACATTATGATGAGGTGGCAGTGTCTCCATAGCTCTGTGACAAGCTTTCCATGGAAAGATTTTAACAACTGTATTCCACCCAACTTCCTCAGGGAATGTGCCTCCAGTTGAAATTTTTCTCCTCTTGCCAAAGGAGAATATTGGAGAGAAGAAGGCAGTTTAAAAATAAGAATTTGAAAACTAAGTGGATTTTATTTTTGCAAAAGTCATCTTATTTTTTTGGAGGACCATGTCTAAAGCCCCTGGAATAACTTCAGATTAGTGTGATTAATTTGAGCTCAAGAATCAGAGGGGTAGCCGTTTTAGTCTGGAATTGCAGAAGTGACAAAGAGTCCTGTGGCACCTTAAAGACTAATACTTTAGTTAGTCTTTAAGGTGCCACAGGACTCTTTGTCACTTCTGTAATTTGAGCTCAGTAAGCATTTATGCCTTTTAGTTGACAGTTAACTGGCCTCAAAAATGTGAGCATCTCAGAACTATGAAAAACATCATTCCTTTATATACTAACTGTGACTAGGGAAAAATTTTAAAAAGCTGCTGTTCAAGGATACATGAAGAGTTATATTTATTTTTGTTTAACTGTTGATTCGGGAACTGCTATTTTTAGGACAGGAAGACCAGAATCCCTTTTTAGGTTTAGCTTTCTTTGTTGTTCTAGGAAAATATTAGCTAGAGGAATTCAGAATATACCTTTTCTGATTATTCTAAGGTACTTATTCAAAAAAGGGGAAACTATCTTGAAATATTTTTCCTCCAAATTTTCAAATAAATTTACTCCTTATAATTTCTTTATTTGCTCTTTTTAACACCATGAACAGAAAAAGGGAAGAAAAAAAAAGCTATCTCATTCATTAATGCAATCATGTAAGGTGTGATGATGATTTGGTTTTCTATATTTTTGGAGGGACAGGACCACACAGGATCATATAGCACTAGGAGGGGACGACAGGGAGACTGAACTTCCTCAAAGACAGTTTCCTCTTATAATGTTCTGGTCAGGAAACATTTCCCAACTTCCTACTTAAAGAAAATGTATCAGTAGCATGAGAGAAATGAAAATGGACACAGAAAATTATACCAATCACAATAAGCTTGTTTCCCTTTTGTCATTACAGTAATAAAAACCTTGGAAGTGATAAGCTGCTGACTAAGAGAATTACTAAATCAGACAGCTGACCTATTTATTTCCATTTAGGAAATAAAGAACTGTGACAGGCCAGTCAGAACAGAGGATGTTAGACAAAAGGAAACACTCTAAGACTGGGATACAGTTCAAGTAGTGGGGGTGGAGTTGGTCTTTTTATAAATATACTAAAATGTCTTTCCCCTTTCTGGCCCATTAGTCCAAGCCTCCAAGTAAAACACTTTTCTCAGCCAGAGACCAAACATCAAACATAAATAAAATAGGCTTTCCTAATCTATAATAATCCTCAAAGAGCAAAACATAACTGTTTGTAAGCCTCTAGTCTTCATGTGTGTCTCCCCCATTCCTCCCTCTACTCCTTGAAAAATAAACTCCCTTCATGCTGTAGTGTATAGACTGTGTTGAAAGAAGAGGGACATACATTCCTCCATGGACATCCTGCTGTGCCACTAACCCTTTTTAATAGAGCACAGGAACCCAGGGGACTCAGTTTCATTTGCAAACATGCAGTGCCTCTGCTTATATGGGACAATGTGTTAACCCTATTCCTGCAAGTTTCTATTTGAAGTCTGTTCACCTCATCACTGAGCACAGGGCTGGGGGTGAAGGAGCAGGCTAGGGATTGGGGAGTAGGGTCTGTCCAGGAGCTAGAATGAGGGAGGGGGCTCAGGGTTGGGACAGGAGGTTTGGGTGTGGAGCGCTTACCTGGGCAGCTCCCATTTGGTGCGAGGGGTGCAGGTGGGAATGGGGGACGTGCAGGAACTCCCATTTGGTGCTCAGGGTGGGAGTGGGAATGTGGGGGGGTGCAAGAGTCAGGATGTATGGGGGGCTGGGTATGTGTGGGGGTGCCAGAGTCAGGGCCAGGGTCATGGGAGGGGGGAAGGAGTCAAGCAGAGGGCTGGGTGTGTGTGAGAGGGGTGCAGGGGCCTGGGGGGTGTGCTGGGCTGCAGGGCTCAGAGCAGAAGGCTGAGGGGGGGTCAGGGCAGAGGGCGTGAGCTGGGGTCCTGGGGGTGCTCCCAGCCCCATGCCCTGAGCAGCTCACGCAAGGTGACTGGAGGGAATATGCCCCAATTCCACCCCCTTCCCCAAGGCCCTGTCCCCGCTTCTTCTCTGCCTCAGCCCAGAGCAGTGAACATGCTGCAGCTCCATTTGTGCCCCTCCCCCACAAGGGCCATCTGCCAGCAGGGAGGGAGGGACGGAGAGAAGCGGGGGGCGGGCAGGAACATAACACTCTGCTGAAAGAGGCAGGGGAGCTGGACAGGACCAAGCTTCCCACAGGAGGGGGCGGAGGAGCGCCCTGCCCCAGCTGGGGGTGGGGGCAGAGAAGAGCGGGCGGGGCTGGGCAGGATTTTTAATGGCACGCTGCAGCCATGCCATTAAAAATCGGCACGCGTGCCATAGGTTGCCGACCCCTGGACTAACACAATACTTTGATGCACAAACAAGGGAATCTCAAGTAGGTGTAGGAAAGTAATTTTATCTTTGTATTTGGCAAACATGTGACTGGTGCTTGAATACTGTTGACAATTCCAATGTCCACAATTCAAGAAAGATTTTGATAAAATGGAAAGGGTTCAGAGAAGACTCAGTGACTAATGGATTAGAAAACATGCCTTGAAGTGATAGACTCAGGGAACTCAATCTATTTATCTTAATAAACTGTAGGTTAAGAAGTGACTATTACAGTCTGTAAGTAACTACATATGGAGGAATAAATATTTGATAATGGATTCTTCAATTTAGCAGAGAAAGGTATAACACAATCCAACCACTGTAAATTGAAGCTAGACAAATTCAGACCAGAAATAAGGCATACATTTTTAACAGTGAAAGTAATTAATCATTGGAACAATTTACTAAGCATAGTTCTCCAATGCTGGCAATTTTTAAATCATGAATGGATGCTTTTCTAAAAGATATGCTTTATGAATAATTTTGGGAAAGTTCTATGGTTTGTGTTATACAGGAAGTCAGATTAAACATCACTGTGATGCTAGTAGACCAGGTGTCAGGTCACGCCAAGGCCCCTTCCCCACTGCACTCTGACAAATGCATAGCTGGAAACCAGTCTGTCTTATCTGGGAGTTAGAATAGTTAAAATAGGTATTAGTGTTATAAGAATGTGTGGTGAGGTAGCTTCCCCACGTAAGCAGAAGGGTTAAAGCAGCCTTGTAGAGGTTGTGCAGAACCCAGCCAATCAGGATAAGGCTTGCTGGAGCAACAGAGCAAAGAGCAGGGTTTTTTTTGGAGGACATAGGGGAAGGACTGTCTGCTGAAGAGCACCAGAAATACAGCAGTGTTGGGCAGGGTAGCAGAGCAATAGGGGAGCTCTTGGCTGACCGTGGCCAGACTGAAGCCCTGAAGCAGGGGCAGGGAAGGTGCTAGGGCTACAGGGGAAGTGGCCCAAGGAATGTAAGCAGTGGGAATAGGAGGGGTGATAAGTGGCTGCCAGCTGTAGGATCCCTGGGCTGGGACCCAGAGTAGCAGGCAAGCCTGGATCCTGCCCTGCTTTACCCCTACTTACCATTGAGGAGGGTCGCCTAAATCCAGACTGCTGTTTTCCCCTGAAGCCAGGGACTAGACTAGAAACTGCAGTTGGCCAGTGAGGCAAGTGGAAGGACTGAGGATCACTCATCCCCCGAAAGGGGAGACTTCGGCCTAGGGCACAGCCAGAGGGCCGTGTCCCAAAGAGGATGCCATGGTCCAGGAACGATGCAGGTCCAGATGGTGGAGACAGTGGCGGAAGTGAAAGTAACAGCGAGTGAGACACCGCTAGTAAAAGACTGTCTCTTGGTGGTCCAAGAGAGCTAATTCTTAGCACGACCTGCAGGAGGCACCACGGTGGTGGGTCTACTTATAGGATAATGCATGTATTGATCCTACTTATAATATCTGTATCCCATTTTATAAAGTACATTTAAATGTTTGCTCTGTAACTATGAAAATGTTGGTTAAGACTGTATATCCTCCACTGTCGGGGAGAAGCATTACAAGTGTGAAATACTCGTTCTCCATAAGAGGTGTTATCTCCTGCCCATCAGGAAGGACTACTGAATCCAAATAGGCCATTGTGGAACAAAGACTTGGTAGATTGCTTTTGGCAGCCCTGAAGGGGGTATATGTACCCAAGCCCTTGTCCTATCACAGCTTGAACACTGGGGGAAGGGAATTTAAATGCCTGTTAACAAGAACTTATTGTTCCTTTGTTGCTTGAACTCTGAGGATGGGGTTGGGAGGTGAAGATTTCTAAGCATAAGCAAGGAATCCCCAGCCATTTAGTTTGGGTTAGCCTAAAGGATATAAAGAGTTTGCTTACCATGGAAGCTGCTACTATCTTTTGAAACCCAATTATAACTCATTTGTGTGTATGCTTACCTGCTTTAACCTTGTAAATAACTCTTCTTTCTTTTTCCTAGTTAATAAATCTTTAATTAGTTTACGATAGGATGGGCTGCAAACCAATGTCTTTGGTGTGAGATCTACAATGCAAACTGACCTGGGGTAAGTGACTGGTCCTCTGGGATTGAGAGTAACCGTAATATTTTGTAATCTTTGGTGTAAAATGACCACCTGTTCCAGATTCAAGCTTGCCTAGGTGGCAAGATAGATCGAAATACTCAAAGGGAACGTCTGTGACTCTGCTTTAAGGCTGTATAGTGCCTGAGGAGTCTATACTTGTTACTTGGTTGGTGAAATCTAAGTATAGAACTCACAACCAGTTTGGGGTTTGTGCCCTGCTTCTTCACAATCTGCCCTGAGGTTGGTACTCTTGCTCAGAGCCACTTCAGACAATGTTAAAATCACAATGGTCCCTCGTGGTCCCTAAAATTTCAGTGACCTCCCACCTCCCAAGTCACCGTTTCCAATGCAAGTAATGATATGGTGTTTATATGTGTTATGCTGTATTATCTCAATATTCCTAGGATTACAGAAGTCTTTTGATACACAAGCTTTTGCTAATGTTCACATTTTTACTTTCTACATCAGCTGATGAATATTTATTCTGAACAGAATAAGATGCTGTATTTTAACAGCTTTCAATTCGTTTTTAGGCTCATCTCTTGGCTGCATCAAATTATAAATAGCTATTCGTAGCAATTGCTTCCTTATCCAGTTATCTGCAGTAATTTCTAGAAATATCTTGTTATGCCATGAGTCACAGAGAAAAGAACGGTTACTCACCTCTCGTAACTGTTGTTCTTCGAGATGTGTTGCTCATGTCCATTCCAACAAGTGTGTGCGCATCGTGCATGCACGGTCCCGGAAGCTTTTCCCTAGCGGTATCTGTCGGATCGGCAAGGGAGACCCCTAGAGTGGCGCCGGTATGGCAGTGTATATATGACCCTGCCGACCTGACCCCTGCCCAGTTTCTTCTTGCCGGTTATTTCGACAGTGGGGAGGCGGGAGGGATTTGGAAGGGACATGAGCAACACATCTCGAAGAACAACAGTTACGAGAGGTGAGTAACCGTTCTTTCTTCTTCGAGTGATTGCTCATGTGCATTCCAACAAGTGACTTACGAGCAATCATCTCGGAGGTGGGTAAGGAATGTCTTTGATCCTATTCCTAGGACAGCACGTCCAAAGGAAGCATCATCTGCCGCCTGCTGTACAATAGCGTAGTGAGAGGCGAAGGTATGGACAGACGACCAGGCTGCCGCTCTGCAGATATCGGTGATCGGAATGTGCGCCAGAAATGCCGTGGACGTTGCCTGTGCTCTGGTCGAGTGCACTGTCAAGGGAGGAGGTGCAACCTTTGACAAATCGTAACAAAGTTTAATACATGACATGAGCCATGATGAGAGCCGTTGCGACGAGACCGGGAGGCCCTTCATCCTTTCTGCAATTGAAATAAAAAGTTGTGGGGACTTATGAAAAGGCTTTGTGTGTTGTATATAAAAGGCCAGTGCCCTCCTTACATCTAGGGTGTGGAACATTCTTTCCTTGTTAGAGGTATGAGGTTTGGGAAAGAACACAGGGAGAAACAAATCCTGGTTCAGGTGAAAAGGTGACACTACCTTAGGAAGGAAGGCTGGATGGGGGCGGAGCTGGACCTTATCTTTATAGAAGACAGTATAAGGCGGTTCAGAGGTAAGAGCTCTGAGCTCAGAGACCCTCCGAGCCGACATAATGGCAACGAGAAAGGCCGTCTTCCACGAAAGGTAAGATAGCGGGCAGGTCACCATGGGTTCAAAGGGGAGTATAATAAGGGCCGCAAGGACGAGGTTTCGGTCCCAAGGGGGAATAGGGTGACGGACAGGAGGGTACAACCTATCCAGGCCTTTAAGGAACCTTGCGACAAGTGGGTGGCTAAAAAGGGAGGCTCCGTCAATGCTCGGGTGAAAGGCTGAGACAGCAGCCAAGTGTACCTTTACAGATGAAGTGGCCAGACCTTGTTGCTTAAGAGAGAGGAGGTAATCGAGAAGAAAGGGTATCGAAATCGAATTAGGGTCCCTCCCCTTAGATTGAGCTCATAAGGAAAAACGCTTCCACTTTGCCATGTAAGTAAACCATGTTGTGGGTTTCCTACTCCCCAAGAGAACATCTCTAACTGGGCCAGAGCACTGCAACTCCAGGGGATTCAGCCATGGATATTCCATGCGGTGAGGTGTAGAGACTGAATGTTCAGGTGCAGTAAGCGCCCATGGTCCTGGGAAATCAGTGTTGGGGACAGGGGAAGTGTTATGGGATTGGTCACGCACAGGCCCAACAGCGTGGTGAACCAATGTTGACGGGCCCAAGCCGGGGCTATGAGGATGAGGGCCGCCTTGTCTTGCCGGGCCTCGAGTAACACGCTGTGAATAAGGGGAAATGGGGGAAATGCATAGTATAGCCCTTCCGACCAGGGGATCTGGAAGGCATCTGCCTCGGACCCCGGGCTGAGGTTGAGAAGAGAGCAGAACCTCTGACACTTCCTGTTGGACCTCGTGGCAAACAGGTCCACCAGGGGAAATCCCCACTCTAGGAAAAGAGAGTGAGCAATGTCTGGCCTGAGCAACCACTCGTGACCCCGGAAGGAGCGGCTGAGCTTGTCTGCCAGCTCGTTCTGGGGACCTGGTAGGTACGTTGCCTGAAGGTGGATCGCATGGTCGATGCAAAAATCCCAGAGGGAGAGGGCTTCCCTGCAAAGGGGAGAGGAGCGAGCACCACCCTGTTTGTTTATATAAAACATCGCAGCTGTGTTGTCTGTGAGAACAGATATGCACTTGCCTTGCAGGTGATCCTGGAACATCTGGCAAGCGAGACGAACTGCTCTCAGTTCCCTGACATTGATGTGCAGGGCCAATTCGCTCTGGGACCAGAGGCCTTGAGTCCTGAGGTCCTTCAAGTGCGCCCCCCAGCCCAGGGCAGAAGCATCTGTTACCAGAGTCATCGAGGGCTGTGGTTTCCTGAAGGGAACTCCCATGCAAAGTGAGCGAGGGTGAAGCCACCAGCAAAGGGAGTCCCGGATATGTTTCGGCAGGGTTACCAACATGTCCAAAGGGTCCCTGCCCTGTCTGTATACGGTCCTTAACCAGGCTTGCAGAGGTCGCAACCGCAGCCTGGCATACGGTACTACGTATGTACATGCTGCCATGTGACCTAGAAGAACCATGCAAGTTCTGGCTGTAGTGGTCGGGAATTGAAGGAAGGAATGAACTATGTCCGTGATTGTTGTGGAGCGGGGAGGAGGAAGGAAAGCCCTTGCCTGCACCGAGTCTAACACTGCTCCGATAAACTCGATCCTTTGAGTAGGTGAGAGGATCGATTTGTGTTCGTTTAGTATTAGACCTAATCTCAGGAATGTGTCCCTGGTGAGGGATACGTGCTGGGCTACCACATCCCTTGAATTTGCCTTGATAAGCCAGTCGTCCAGGTAAGGGTAAACGTGGACGTGGCGCCTTCTGAGGAATGCTGCCACTACCACCATACATTTGGTGAATACTCTTGGGGCAGTAGACAGGGCAAAGGGTAGTACCATAAACTGGTAATGACAACCTCCCACTATGAACCTCAGGAATCTCCTGTGAGCCAGGATTATTGAAACATGGAAATACGCGTCTTTTAAGTCGAGGGCAGCAAACCAGTCTCCTTGATCCACAGAAGGGATAATGGTGGCCAGGGAGAGCATGCGAAACCTCAGTTTCTTTATGTAGGAATTGAGGCCCCATAGGTCCAGGATGGGACAAAGACCACCCTTGGCCTTTGGAATAAGGAAATAGCGGGAGTAGTACCCCTTGCCCCTGAATTCTTGAGGAACCTCCTCTATTGCACCCAAAGATAGAAGTGTGCGAACCTCCTGTAACAGAAGTTTCTCGTGGGAAGGGTCCCTGAAGAGGGACGGGGAGAGGCGGTGGGAAGGAGGGAGGGTAGAAAAGTGGATAGAATATCCCACCTCTACCGTACTGAGGACCCACCTGTCTGAGGTGATCCAAGACCATGCACGGTAGAAGTGGGATAGACGATTCACAAAGGGAAGCGATGGAGAGGTGGCTGGTGAACTGTCCTCGACCGAGCCTTCAAAAGTTAGGCCTAGACCCTGGTGGTTGCTTGGAACCCGAATTTGGTTGACCTTGCTGGGAGGAAGATCTCGGCTGGGTTCGATTGTTTCCTCTCCCACCCCGTCTAGGCTGATCACGCCTAGGGGCCCCTGGATAGAAATGAGGAGGGGGAGGGGGCCTAAAAGGTCTCCTCTGAGGTTGAGGGGTGTGGAGGCCTAGAGACCGGAGAGTGGTTCTAGAGTCCTTGAGACTATGGAGCCTCCTGTCAGTGTCCTGGGCGAATAATCCCTGACAATCGAATGGGAGGTCCTGGATCGTATTTTGGACCTTGGGTGGGATCCCTGACACCTGCAGCCAAGCACTACGCCGCATCGTTATGGCAGTTGCCATAGTTCTGGCTGCAGAATCGGCAGAATCCAGAGCTGCCTGGAGCGCCGCCCTGGACACTACTCTCCCTTCGTCCACAATGGCTCTAAATTCGGTGGCCAATTCCTTAGGAACAGCGTCCTGGAACTTAGTCAAGGCCGACCACGAGTTAAACGCATATCTCCCTAAAGCCGCTTGCTGGTTGGAGATTCTAAGTTGCAGCCCCGCAGTGGAGTACACCTTTCTCCCAAACAAATCCAGTTTTTTGGCATCCCTAGATTTGGGTGTAGAACCCGGCTGCCCCTGACGCTCACGATGGTTAGCTGCATCGACTACTAGGGTTCCCGGTTGGGGGTGGGTGTACAGATGTTCGTACCCCTTCTGAGGGGCAAAATACCGTCTCTCCACTCCCTTGGCCGTTGGAGGGATCGACGCCGGGGTCTGCCAAAGAGCATCCATATTAGCCTGAATCGTTTTAATAAAGGGCAGGGCTACCCTAGATGGTCCACCCGGAGCAAGGATGTCCACTGTGGAATCAATGTCCTCTGTGACCTCCTCTGCCGGAAGATTAAGATTTTGCGCCACCCTGCGCAGCAGGTCCTGGTGACCTCTCATGTCCGTAGGAGGTAGGCTCGGAGATGTACCCGCCACTGCCTCATCTGGAGAGGAGGAAGACGAGGTACCTAGGAACGGCTCCTCCTGACCCTCTAATTGATCAGCAGAAGGGTCAAGGTTGGGCTCCGGACGTGGGGCTAGGGCCTGGACCCCTGACGGTCCCGGTACTGGTTCATCTGGTGCCGACTCAGAAGCCGGTGCCGTAGCTGTGGCTGATCGAGGTAGCCGTGGAACCGAGGTTGTGGAGGAGGATCTTGGACCCTCACCCTGGGTCTGGTGATAAGCCCAGGGCATCCAAAAAGGCCATTGAACTGGACCCTGCCACTGGGGAGGCCATGAAGGGGTGGCTGCATCCTAGTGCGAGGAGTGTCGGCGTTGGGTGTGGTGGTGGGACCTCGATGTGTGGTGACTGCGACCCGACCTAGATGAGCCCGCATCGGATTCGGATGAGTACTCCGACGCCGACCAGGGCGGTGCGGAGCCTTCCAGTGCCAGGGGCCGGTGCCGCTGGAACACGGCAGGCTTTCCCGGGTGCCGTACTACGGGTACTGGTAACCCCTGTACCGGATCCGATGGTGCCGTAGATGTAGCAGGCGCTTGCGGCACCATCGATGCCGATGTCGACGCCGCCGTGGCCGGCGCGGCCAGCGCCGCTGAGCCCTGTAGTGGTGGGATAATCGGTGCCGTGGGTCGAGAGACCGGTGCCGGGGCCACGAACGGTGCTGGGGTACTTTCCCGGGTCATAGCAATGAGGTCTCCAGCTGCCTCAAAAGTATCCGGTGTCGACGGCATATCCAAGTCCTCCAAGGCGCCATGAAGGGGAGAATTCAAACCCCTCAACGCGGCGGACATGGGCGCTGACATAGAGGTGGACGGCACTGGCTCTCTCTGGCTCGGGCGCTGGTGTCCCGAAATTTGACGTGCCCTGGAGGACTCACCCTGGGCTCTACGGGCCGGGGAGCGACCTCTGTCTGGCTTCTTCTTCCTCCTCGGTACCGGAGACTGAGATCTATGTCTCCTAGAGGCGCTTGGATCCCTGCTGGGGATCGGTGCCGGCGAGACATATCGGCTCTCTTCGGCGCCGCAGTATCGCGGATAGAAGCCGGCGCGCTATGCACCGTAGTAGGCTGAGGGTCCGCATGGGGCTGAAGCGCCGATTCCATAAGGAGGAGCTTTAGCCTGGAGTCTCTCTCCTTCTTGGTGCGAGGTTTAAAGGTACTACAAATAGGGCACCGTGCAGTTTGGTGGCCCTCACCCAGACACTTGAGGTACTGAGAGTGTGGGTCGCTGTTCGGCATAGGCTTCCCGCACTTCTCACAGTTTTTGAACCCCGGCGCCTGAGGCATGCCCCGGTGCCGGAGTAACTAAAGAACCTAAGAACTATCTACAACTTTCAAACTAACTAATAAGAACTGTGTGAACTATATACAAAGAACTGCTAAGGACAGTGCAGAAGCACGCTAAACTGTTCCAGTGACCGCCACGAACGGTAAGAAGGAACTGGGCGGGGGTCGGGTCGGCAGGGTCATATATACACTGCCATACCGGCGCCACTCTAGGGGTCTCCCTTGCCAACCCGACGGATACCACTAGGGAAAAGCTTCTGGGACCGTGCATGTGCGATGCGCACACACTTGTTGGAATGCACATGAGCAAGCACTCGAAGAAGAAGCTACTGATACATTCCATTGCTTCAAAGATACTACATCCTCTGCTTCTGCAAAAAGGTTGATTAGAAGTAATGCAGCACCATAGAAAAAGTTAGTTCTCACCAGAATTTCTCAAGACCCCATGCCTGGCAGATATTTATACTGATAAAATAATCCTATTTTTCCTCATGAATTACAATAGGATATTTTCAACCTTAATACTCAGCATTCACTATGCTTGTTTGGCAACAGACAACAATATCCTCTACATGGCTAGCTACAAAAACTAACATAAATGACTATCACTGCTTAATATGCTTAATACCATTAAGTGAAGGCCAGCTGTGCATACCATCTCCTTGGTTAAAACACATCTATCTTGCAGTACTTTAACCCTTTTCCTCATCATACAAAGAAACTGTTCAGAAACTGGCAATATTATCTCAGTGCATGAAGTCCTGAGATCTGTCCAACTGTCTTTTCTCAGTAGTCACACATATTTCAGTAACTAAGGGCAGGTCTACACTACCCGCCGGATCGGCGGGTAGTGATCAATCTCTTGGGGGCTGATTTATCGCATCTAGACCAGACATGATAAATCAATTCCCAAGAGCTCTCCCCATTGACTCCGGAACTCCACTACTGCAAGAAGCAGAAGCGGAGTCAATGGGGGAATGGCAGTGGTTGACTCACTGCCAAGAGAATGCCAAGGTAAGTCAGCCTAAGATATGTTGACTTCAGCTACGGGAATAGCATAAACAGCCTCTTAAAACTGGTATGGTAATTTACTTTTTTTTTTCTTTCTCTGTGTATAAATGCATCTTACTTCTGTTTGTTCCATACTATGCATCCAATGAAGTAGGCTATAGCCCATGAAAGCTTATGCTGAAATAAACTGGTTAGTCTCTAAGGTGCTGCAAGTATTCCTCGCTTTCTTTATGAATACAGACTAACATGGCTGCTATTCTTAAACCTGTAGCTGAAGTTGTGTATCTTAGGTCAATTGTCCCCCATACCTCCCCAGTGTAGACCTGGGCTTAGTCTACATTATTTGGAGGGGACAAGACCAGGAGGATTACATTATTTCTCACATTTTGATACAACTTTTTCATCTTGCACCTATCCAAGGACTATGTTATCAGATTTTAACATTTTTAACACAGGGTTAATCAATGACATTCTTAATCTTTGAGTCACATTTAAATGGCTATTATATAGAAAAGGAATCACATTTTTTACAGAGTTTAGGAATATTCATCATTGGTGTAACTACTGAAATAAGTGGAACTGCATTATGATTGAATTTCTCTCTTAGTGTTCGCTTCCAAAATCATTACTTCTTATGTGGACATTGATTTCATTTCATTTCATTCATGCTGCTAAGTGTAGACAAGGCACTATTTTGGGAGAAATACTCCTTGAAAATTCTGATATATAGCTTTCTCTAGAATTACATTTTCAATGAATATATACATCGTTGGCTCTAAGAGTAGGCAAAGAGGACTTAATAAGCAACTAAGCAGACTAAACAAGAGCCAAGTTTACCAGAGGACGCGTGAAAAGTATTTCATTTCCTCTTTCAGAATAGAGGGGCTCCCATTCTACATATTTCGTACTGGTAAATAGGTAACTTGGAATATATCTCGATTTGCTAGAACTGAATTATTCCTCTACATCAATATTTCATTATTATATTGTAGATGCAAGAGGAAATAGTTCAGGAGTGAGAATGTACAACTACTTAGAAAAGAGCAAGAGATTAATAGCTTTTTCAGGTCAGTTTCTAATCAAACCAGTCTATGAAACCACAGAGATTAATTGGTAGAGTTAAGCTCTTACCCTAGAGGAGCAACTCCTGATCCTTTTAAATAGATGCCGTCTTTTCTAGTGCACAGAAATAATGATGTAGAGCAGGGATCGGCAACCTTTTAGAAGTTTTGTGCCGAGTCTTCATTTATTCACTCCAATTTAAGGTTTCGTGCACCAATAATACATTTTAACTTTTTAAGAAGGTCTCTTTCTATAAGTCTATAATATATAACTAAGCTATTGTTGTATTTAAAGTAAGTAAGGGTTTTTTTTAAGTGTTTAAGAAGCTTCATTTAAAATTAAATTAAAATGCAGAGCTCCCCCGGACTGGTGGCCAGGACCCGGGCAGTGTGAGTGCCACTGAAAATCAGCTCGCGTGCTGCTTTTGGCACTCGTGCAATAGGTTGCCTACCCCTGGATTATACCATCCAATTGTGCTGAGGGTGCTACTGTACAGAGTAGAGACTTGGCCAAGAAGAGGTGCTAACAAAAAGAGATTGGAGACTGCTCATTACATATGGCTGAAGAAGATATTACACATTTCATGGAAAGACAAAATAATAAATGTGATAGTAAGGGAACTGACAGAGCAGGTCATGTTAGAAAATATCATTGAAGCACAAAGGCTAAGAGGTTGGGGCATGTACACTGTGTAGAATATGGGAGGCATGCCAACTGAGTACCTCGAGGAGGAAAATGAAAGAAAGGCCAAGGAAGAAATGGCAGAAGACAATAAAAGAGGATACTGAATGTGCTGGAAACACCTGGGAAGAAGCACAACAACTAGCAAGCGATCTTAATCAGTGGAGGAACTAGAGTGCCCAATGTGTCAATGGCACAGGACAAACTAAGGTCTTAGGTGAGGATGTAAAGTCAAGAGCTAAAAAATTAGACAATGCTGAGTACAGCCCCCTTCTGTGTATGCTCTATGATACAGTCTTTAATTATATTATCACATACTATTTTTTCATAATTATTTTTTCTGTAAATCAACCTCTCCTAATGGCACAGAACCACGGTCAACCTGCTGAGGTTAACACAATGAGAGTATACACAGTGAATGAACTATACTGACCTTCACAGTCCTCCAAGCAGCTGACTAGTAATGCCCCATTTCCTGCAACAGGGACTTCTCTGGTCACAACTGTAAACTCAACTACTCGGCAGATTCAGAAACTAGACTTTCCAAAACTTCCCACATGTTTTTGAAATACCCTGTCCTGATTGCCCACCTTAGGGAGTACACCCACCAGCCCACCCATGCTGTGTGCAACTGCCTCACTGACCGTGCCAGCTCCATGCACTAGATGGGCTCCTGCCTGGAGTAGACAGGAAGTATTGGATCTCCTAAGCCTGTGGGGAGAAGAAGCAGCCATACAAGCACAGTTATGGACCAACCACAGAAACACGCACATCTATGAACAGATTGCACTTGCTTATCTCTGCATCTTCCAAGAAGGGACCCTTCCTTTCCTATTGCTACCCTTAAATACCAGATGACAGCATCTCCCTGCACTTTTTGTTTTGATCATTATGTTGACAAGATTCATTATGTCTGAAAAGGGACTACTTTACTTCTGAATGTAGTGTGCAATTTCATACACAGTTCCAATGGGCCATTTATGAGCTCTTATAAATTTTAAAAAAACACTTAAAAGAAAAAAAAGCATCTAATCTTTTAATCTAAAAGTTAAATAAGCGACACACATCCATATAACATACCAAGCCCGAAGAGAATCAATGTATTGGTATTCACTTTAACCACTATGTCCTTCAACTATGAAATTATTGCAAGAAATGACACCACACTTCTTTCTATTTCCTGGTATAAAACAAATGCAATTAAGCTCACAAACTGGAAAATAAATCAAAACAAACATTATCCTCTTATCCCAATTTGGTCTTTAGATTTTCTATCTATACTTAAAACTGCAGCTAAACACATTCATCTGGACTGTGTAAGGCAGCACTACTTTAAATACCAGCTATGGCATACAATTAAATTTACAGCATAGTAATTATTGGTAAAACTATTTAAAAGGCCAATTTTTCAAATGGTATCTCAACCTAGCCTTTAATTTTCTATGCACAAGAATTTCCATGTTTAAATTGCTTATGCAAATTTAGCCAACAGCAGCCTTTGAAAAGTATGAGTTACCATTGTCATAAATATAAATGGAAGGGTAACAACTCTTATGTATGTAGTAACATAAAATCCCTCCTGACCAGAGGTACAGAATCACTTACCTATAAGCGGTTAAGAAGCTCAGATAACCTGATAAGGAACCAATAAGAAAAGAGGATACTTTCAAATCTGTCGGGGGAGTGGGGTTTTTTGCGTGTCTCTTGGTGTTCTCTTGGAGCCAGAGAGGGACTAGGACAGGAAAACCCATCTCTTTGAACCTTACCCTGAAATAAGCATCTAAGATTACAAAAATTGTAAGTAAAGCAAGGAAAGGAGTTAGATTATCTTTTGTTTTAGTTTGTGAATTTTCCCTATGCTAAGAGGGAGTTTTGTTCCTGTTTTCTGTAACTTTGAAGTTAAGACCAGAGGGGAATCCTCTGTGTTTTAAATGTTTTTATTACCTGTAAATTTACCTTTCATCCTGATTCTACAGAGATGACTCTTACTTTTTTAAAAAAAATTCTTCTTTTAAGAACCTGATTTATTTTCAGTGTCCTAGAACCCAGGGGTTTGGTCTATGCTCACCTGTACCAACTGGTCAGGATATTAGTCTCAAGCCTCCCCAGAAAACGAGATGAAGGGGTTTGGGGGAATATTTTGGGGTGAAATAAGAACTCCAAGTTGTCCTTTCCTGCCTCTTGAAATTCCACCTTATAGAGCTTAGTCAGTTTTGGCATGTTTGTCTAAGTCACTTGGTGGTGGCAGCAATCCTGTCCAAGGACAAGGAAGGATTTGTGCCTTGGGGAAGTTTTAACCTAAATTGGCAGAAATAAGCTTAGGGGGTCTTTCATGTGGGTCCCCACAGCTGTACCCCAGAGTTGAGAGAGGGGAGGTAACCCTGACAACCACATTTTCAAGAAGTTGCAAAAATGCATCAGCAGATAGATGCCATAATAGTCTAGGCCTGGGTAGAGTCTACTGCGATATCATTTTTCACTGCAGCAAGTATAAGACAAAACTCCTGCTGACTGAGTAATGAACGTCTTTCTACTCTAGAAAAAAATATGTTTGAAATATAATATTAACAGTGTTATAATCTCAAAACCACACACATTTTGTGTAATGATTTCCATTAAAAATACTAAACCACAATGAAATACAACAAATAAATATAGATGATGAACATCAAATCTTTGTCCTCACTGCCTAGCCTAGTACGGCCTAGCTCTCTCTGTCCTAATTTATGCCTTAAGCTAGAAAAAAGCTACTTATGGAAATAAATTTATTGGGAGCCAGGAACATCATGCTGCAGCTAAAATGAAGTAAAACAACAAATGTGTTTCATTTTTAAACAAACAAGTTTTAACACAAAGTAAGTAGGATCTACTTTTTCATGTTACAGTACTAAAATAAAACTATTTAGACCACTCTATTAGCGAACGATTATAGCAGTATTCAAATTGTGCCAAGTTCAAAACTTTTTTTTAAAAGGTATTCTGCATGTGTATGGTGTTTTCATTTGGTGTGAGAAATCAATCCTGAGGTCAGTAATGAGGAATGAAGCTGAAGGCTCAAGTTAAAGTTACTCCGAACCACCAAAGAAACAATACAGCAATATAGAAAATCTAAACCCCATTCTTTCTACTCAGGAGAGTTTTGATTTAAGCTGGAAAGAAAAAAGGTAGTCGAAAGAAAATAGTCATTTCTATAACAAAATTGTTCCACTGCAGTATTTGAGTTTCAGACACTGTACAACTATGAATCTGAAAGAAAGAAAAAGAATAAAGAAAAATGAAATCAACTTTGTTTAGTATAAAGCAACAAGCTGTCTCGACCTGCCTCTTCCTGGATAACACCTTGTTCAACACCTTATCTCTGGGTCACTACTATGGTCCTTTATTCCTCTAAGCTTCCTCTCAGGACTTTTGCCTGTGAACATCTGATAATCCTGCCTGCTTTTCCAAACTCTATTCTGGAGGTTCTTCAGACTTCTTCATTTTACTACACATCCAACTTCAGGAGTTGAAAGAGACACTACATTTTTGGTAACCAGAGTGAAAATTAAAGCTTTCAGCAACCCTTCTACTTATTAGGCTTTACCTCAGGGAATAATCTTACAAAAGCCCAGCAGTGTTGTGCCAGCTACGTATGCCACACATGAACTGCATGCCAAGAATTCACAAAAAATATTGTATACTACAAAAATATAGAAGTCCTACATATAATCAATCTGTTCACGTTGGCTATCTTCTTGTTTTGCTGGAAAAGCATGCAATGCTTCAAGTTGCATCATGTTGCCTAGGGAACAAGACTCTGCAGGCAGTTAACTTCCTGGCTGGCTATGTATTGGAAAAAGAAGCTAAGACATGCAAGTGTAGATCTGAATTGTCTGTGACAGAACAGAGCTAGTGGTACAACTTCTTCATAAGGATGGAAAATTTAGTACAAAATTTGTTCACTAATTCATTTAGTGAAAGAGACTAGACAACAAAAAAAACAAATAAGAAATTGAATGCCAAAACCCAAACTGTAATTACTGAGTACTTACAGAAAAACAGAAGAAGAGCTGAAATGAGGTATACATATGTGAATGGATCTATGGGTGTATGGAAACAAGCAAGTTATATTGCTGGCCCTGTCTACTATTCGTCAGTGAAAAGAATATATGGAATAAAGCAGGATACAATGACGTAAATAACCTACACAATTCCTGCAGATGTCAGGAAACTGGCCAACAACAGCCTATATGAAGTTATAAAGTTTTGGGCAAGATCCATTTATCTTCAATTAGGTGAACAATGGAGAACTGCTGTGAAAACATAATGAAAAAGTTTGCCAGACTCTGGTTATTTTGCAAAGATTTGTATTAAATGAAATAAATTTATTAACAAATATTTGTTTAATAAATATATTTCATTTTTACCATAAACAAATTTTCAGTGTGGCATTTAAAGGGAAGGATGTATTTACCTCCAGTTAAGTTAACCTGTGATGTGTTTTGTGTCTTTCGAGGAACAAACAAAGCTTACTATCTCTCTGAACCGTCCAGGAGAGGGCTGGACATTGCAGAGCATGGGGTTTTGGGAAAATGTGGGACTGGGAGTGTGCCAGGATTACCCTGCAAGTCGTAACCAAGGCTGGCAGAAGCCAGAGTGCAGCTGCAGGGCTGCAGACAGGCTGCTTGGGTAAGAGCTGCAGAAGCAGGTGTTGTCAAGCACACAGACAGTCTGAGTGTGACCTGCATGCTGGTAGGCTGGCTGTAAGCGGCCCAGGTTGTGAGCTGCAACAGCTAAGAAACGTGAGGCACCCGAGGCTACCCCTCAGTGGTCTGGATTGAAACAGAATATTAATGATCAGTGAGTTAATAGTTTTCAAATGATACCTCACAAAGCATATTTTGTACGAAGATTATTACAATGCTGTGTAGGGAGTGACTACAAAGGTGCTTAGCCTCTCACACTTATTTGTCTATTCTCAGCTCTCATTATATTTGACTACTAGCACTGCTAACAAAGCTCCCCTTTTTGATCACAGTCTAACTCTCCAACCAGCTCTGTGGATCTAGCCCCTTTCTCCTCAGGAGCCAACCAATAATGCTCAAATTCAAAACCCCCAAAGTCCAAGCAAACAGTTGGGGTGGAACCCAGGAGTCCAAGTTTCTGTGTCTCTGTGCAGCTAGTGACATATGTTCTTTTAGTTTTTATCTAATAAAATGCCTATCATGCTATTCAGTTTAACAATATTTATCTTATAGCATCATCTCTTATCATACAATTTCAAAATAACACAGTCCATTCTCTAAACAACCGTACTTCTAATAATCTAAGTTGTATTGTAACAAGGAAATGTTTGTATCATATGATTTTTAAACTGACAGTGTCCCTTTAAATGGCTTGCAAAGTCACATAAGAATATATGAAAACAATTTAGATCTTTAGACGCCCAAAGCTGTGCTTTAATCATAAGAGTACAGTGGAAAAAAGGTAATATTTTTTATTTGCAAAAAGTAGGTTTTGAGATCGTGTTAATTCTACTTCTGGATCAGTCTTCAGTCAATGGTCAATGAGTAACTAACATTACAAAAACAACTCATGCTTTACTTTCCAAGTTTTTTCAAAAAGTTATGAAAATGGTACCCTCTCTTCAAGGACACCCTCTCTCCATACACAAACTCCTCCCTAGAAAAAGATACACATTATAAAGCAGGAGGAGTCCTCCAAGTTAGTAGATTTGAGTTACAGAAGCTACATATCCAAGTTAGAATGATGTCCTAACATACTGAAATGTTATGGCTTATAACAGGTTTTAAAAGAGAACTGGATAAATTCATGGAGGTTAAGTCCATTAATGGCTATTAGCCAGGCTGGGTAAGGAATGGTGTCCCTAGCCTCTGTTTGTCAGAGGAGGGTGATGGATGGCAGGAGAGAGACCACTTGATCCTTACCTGTTAGGTTCACTCACTCCGGGGCACCTGGCTTTGGCCACTGTCAGTAGACAGGATACTGGGCTAGATGGACCTTTGGTCTGACCTAGTACGGCCTTTCTTATGTTCTCAGCCTGTGTGGATAGGTTTTGTGTATCAGCATTTCTCTAAAAGTAGGTTGTTCAGGTAAAAAAACATATAGGAGTAATCAGATTAACAATAAACTATGGTAGTGTGTACAGATGCATGAGCACATGCTTGGGAGTTTAAAGGTCTTGAGTTCTAATCCTGGTTCTGTCACTCATTTACTACATGACCCTGAACTAGACATGTTTGTGTTAGTTTTCCCATCTGTTCAATGGAGATCACAATATTGACCCTCTTACCCTGGGATGTTGTGAGAATTAATTAATGTTCAACATATAAAATGTTATATAAGTACATACTATATAATCTAGACTAATGTCATTAAAAGTAACATGCATTGGAAGCAGCAGAATAAGAATTTGCATGCATATATGCATAAATTTTCATTGTTTGTATATGAAAAGATACCTATTTGAGCTCTGTTGTCTCTTTAGATACTTGGATGTATTCCTTTCTAGGCAGGGGCACGCAAGCAGCTCCATTGGGACTGGAGACAGATCAGCATAGGGACACTTGAACTACTGCTACTTGATGATCTTAACCCTGAGGGAGCTTGGTGGATGAGGGAGGTGGTGTGATTAAAGGACCATTACTTGTGGGACATTGTTCTGGCAGGTAGGAAGGGAATTAGATGGACGACTGCCAAAGTTACTGGGAGGGGTAGGTATTTTATTCTTTATTTGCATATACCGTCTGTGGTTGTGTTTTCCTAAGTTTATGACCGTGCTTCCATTCCCCTAATAAGAATTTCCTTACTTCTATTTTGCAGTTTTGGTGTAGCAGTGTTGGTCGCAGGATATTAGAGAGACAAGGTAAAGTAATGTTTTGTACACAGTCTGAGAGCACTCCTCGGGGATGAAGTTCTGCCTATTAAGGGCACTCAGAGAATATTTCATTTTCCTAGTTTTCTGGATGGGAGCTCGAGCTTGTTTAGTTATTTGTCAAGAAGGACCTTAAATATATTGAACCTGACCCATTTTGTTGCCCAAAAGATTACATAGAAACAGATTATTTCTCCTCTGTGAGGATATACAGTGCCATATGTATGCAGGACACAGTTCCTGCCCCAAAACATCTTACGCTCAGTGCTTAATTTGGCCCTGGTATCTCTAGGCTTGGGAGATCATAGCCCAGGCACCTCTGGGCAGTACTTAATTTCTGGGCTTGCTGTGTCAGGTAGCGGTCCTGGTGCAGGCAGCAGGAGGCTTCAACTATTTCACCCACACCCCTGCACAAGGCCAGCAGCACGCCGAGCCTGTCCGATGCCCAGTCAGTGTACCTGCGGCTAAATCAGTGCAAGCTGACCTCCTGCGCCCTGGGCAACCACTCCTTCGATGGCAGTGATGATACACCCCAGCAACGATTCCACCAGCACCCTGTTACCTTCCTGGGGGCTCCTGCCAGAAGACCAGTGTCACCTGGGAGGTCCAGGAGAGACAGAGACTCCCCAGTGCTGGCAAATAGGAGAGAGTACAGTGTCAGGGACTGGAGAGGTGACTGTGCAGCTGGGGTGCAGTGCAGGGCAAGAGAAGCTAGGCACCAGAGCGGGGCGGGGGGCTGCCTTGCCCTACCCTCTCCCCTCGCTGGGAGATGAAACCTGGTCCTGATCCTGGACCCCTCACACGAGAGGTGGGGTGCTCTCCCCGCCCAGGTGACTCCAGCTGAGCACATGCCCCGATCCAGGATGAAAGCAGAGTGACCCGAGTTCAGGTGATGGGACCCGCAGCCCCTTTGTACAGGAGCAATGGATTGGGCAGGATAGAAAATTAACCCCCTCCTCCAGACATAGAGAGCAATGGGAATCGGAGTGGCTGGTGGGGTAGCACTGCTCTCCCACATTCTCTGCCCCATTTGGAAACCAAAGCATCCCCCCCTAACAATAGTGCAGGGTGGGGGTATATTTGAGTGCTTGGGATGGGCTGCCGTGTGCATGGAAGATAGGTGAGGCTGGGGGTGTGCACAGGATGGGGGGGGGTTTGCATTCAGGGTGTCCAGAATGGGGGGTGCATGGAGGAGGCAGGGTTGGGTGTATACAGGGTGTGTGATAGCGGATGTATCAGAGCTTAATTTGTGCTGGGGCTTGCCTGGGCTGAGCCCCTGTACTTCTTTCATTACAAAGTAAGCACTGCTTAAAACTGTATCCTGCTCCTGTGGACAATGACAAAATGCCCTCTTCAGTTTAAAAAATATATCTGAACAGAAGAAACAGCCAACAAAAAGTGGGCAAGACACACGCTGGACAGGGTTTTGATAAATAAAAGACGGCGTGACTAGTATTGCTATGCTGTATAAAACTCGTAATTTCAGGTCTATCATGGATCCACAGGATCTGTGCTATGCCCAACTTTTAAACAGTCTCCTAGAGGAACCCTTTCTGTATGGCAAACCCCCTGCCTCCCCCAGGTATTACTCTTCCTTCAGGATAGGCCACACTGTCTCTGAAATTGAGCCTGTGGGCAGTAGCCCTTCTGCTGCATGCTAAGCTCCGCCCAGCGGGTCCAACTGACATAGACTCCCACTTAGAGACTTGTACTCTCCTCAGAGATCCATGCAACTCATTCAAGTATAGGTAGTACCACCTGGCAGCCTTTTGAAAACAGACGAGGGTTTATTAGTCAGCTGGAACACAGCATCAGAAGACCTTAGGTTAGCAGAGACACATAAAAGCTAAGACTTAGTACAGCAGTTCTCAAACTGTGGGTCCAGACCCAAAAGTGGATCACGACCCAAAAGTGGATCACAAACCCATTTTAATGGGGTCACTAGGACTGGCTTAGACTTGCTGGCGACCAAGACCAAAGCCTGAGGGCTTCAACCCTTGGCAGCAGGGCTCACATTACAGGCCCCCGCCCTTGCATGGGGCTGAAGTCCTTGGGCTTTGGCCTCTCCACCCAAGGCGGTGGGGTTCAGGCTTTGGCCCCCGCATCTCGGGTAGCGGGGCTTGGGAGAGCTCAGGCTTGGTCAGATGGACTAGCTAGTCCAACTGCTATAAATTCAATATCCAGCTCTCCCTGTTTCTCAGGCCCAGGTAAGAGCCATTGAGTCCCTCACAAAAGCCTCCTCTTAACCCCTTCCTAGCACCTCTGTCCTTTATCTTCAGGCAGAGCCATGCTGAGTTTACATAATAGCAAGAAGCTCCAGCAGGTGGCTAAGTGTGGATTGTTCAGTGGTTGAAGTTTCCATTGTCTTCTCAGATGCTCTGTTGATTTGGATTCCTTTCAACTTTTTTTAACGACCAATTCATTCCACCCCAGACAATGAGGTGATGTACACTTGTTCTGTGCTGGTGTCTCTTGTTCTGCCCCAAAGCAGTTTTATCCTCTTTGCACCCACTGGGTAGCAATGAAAGGTACAGAGAGAAACAGACACACTTAAGAATCAAAAATATTACAAAAAATATTTCTTCATCACAAGTTTTTCTTAAAGTGAGATAAGGGTAGAGAAAGATAGGAGCAGAAGCACTGGAACAAAGACTAGCAGTCGAAAGCTAAACTCAAGTGAGAGTTTTCATACGGGTTTGGAGGAGACACTGTGGCACGTTATTGTACTGGGACAAGTTAGAGGTTATTCTAGGTGTTACTTGCAGCAAAGAGGAAAAGGAACAAAAAACAAAGGTGCAGTTTGGAGAAAGAGACAAAAAGAGTAAAAATGTTAAAAGGCGAGGGGGAGAGCATTGGTCTTTTAGAAACTGTATGAAACCACTGCTGTATTGTTTGGACATTTTGACAACTTGCACATAGGGATTGCAGCTGAGTACTGTTTAAAAGATAAAGCATTTGTGATTGGATGATCATGAGACAGGGATTGATGTGAATGACATAAGTGCTAGTTACAATTGTTGTCATTTAAAAAAATCATTTAATACTCCTGGGTGATAACTGACAGTGGTGTTGGTGTGTATCAGTTAATATTTACAAAAGTGAAAAGTGATTCAGGTTGACATGGTTTCTGGTGGCCAGGTGGTTCTTAAAAGAACTTTATTTTGACAGGACAGGTAAGTGTTCAGCACTTTCTGAATAAACAGGCTCCTTTAAGGTGTCAAGCTGGGCACAAGTGCCTACTTTTGCTCCCCAAAACCACTAGTGACTTTTCAAAATCTAGTGCATATATCTGACTGATACACAACAAGACAACAAGAAACAAAATTTCAGTCAGCTGTCAACCAGAAAAACCATATCTGAAATTCTTGGCCCAAGTCAGTGTTGCCTCACAAGTACAAGTTTGTCAGTTTAACAAAGACATTGATATGTACCAGGCTTATTATCCCAAGGGGGGAGTCTGACATGCTTCAAACCAAATACACTGCTTCAGGTAGAACAAACAGATTTATTAACTACAAAGATAGATTCTAAGTTATTATAAATCAAAGCATAACAAGACGGATTTGGTCAAATGCTTATGGTCATCCAGAAGCAACCCTTAAAAAACGTATTTTGCTCTTGTTTGTGAACTACTACTAAAACTTTTTCTCTTTTTCTGAAAGTGACAGTACAGTGTAGCCTAAGTTTCTCCAGTAATGGAAGTCACACTGAAATACAAGTACAGGAGATGCTATTGATTGTGATTGGCTGTATTAACCAGATTCATTTTGGAATCCCACAAAGCCATCCAACCATAAACGTGGTTAGTATCTGATGGTTTCCTTCCCCCACTAAATAATAAATAAAATTTGGCACAAAGTTAATACAGAGAAGAAATTCACAAAAATGTTTTCAGAGTTATGAGTCTGGAAAACTGTACTACTAAATTCACCATAACATTTACTTTTGTAATCTGAATATGAAAAGCTAGAGATTATAGTTCTTGGTAAGCAAACTGAAATTATATACATCATTTTCAGAAAGAAATAAAGTTTTACTCCTTGTATTTAACATACATTGCTAGCTATATTTTTTGATGACACTTATTTTAAAGATTTCATCCTTTTTCAAAATAGGTCTTACCTATGAAACTTAAAAAACTGAAAAATTTAATACAAAATAATTACAGCAATTACTGTACATTGGAAAACAGAAAGAAAGATTTTCATCTATA
Organism: Dermatemys mawii; assembly: GCA_007922305.1. NCBI lineage: Eukaryota > Metazoa > Chordata > Testudines > Dermatemydidae > Dermatemys > Dermatemys mawii. The sequence goes on along the minus strand of ML677352.1, from coordinate 12,741,919 downwards.
TTTTCTTTTTTAAATATTGGGACTAGCCTTCTATCATTCATTATTTTTATAGATTCAGTTGATGTGCTGGAAAAAGTTAAGAGCAGTTTGAAGGAAATTATCTAAAATATATACTAATTTTCCACATTGAGACCCTGTGTACGATACAAGCATAACTGAGTTGATTTAAGTCATCTGAAGTGGTTACAACAAACTTGGTTGAGTTGTGTCCACACAAGATTTTTTCCCTATACAGACATGTCTCAATTATGTATATCCATACCTCCCATGCCATCTATCAGTAAATTCTGGGAAAATCTGGGCAGCTATCCTAGTGCCTTAGCAGGGATAGAGAAACTAGAGGATATACACAGAGTACCACCAGTAACAATGGCTCTTCTTCTGTGCGCTGCTCCCTCCCCAATAGTGAACATTTGCCAAATGCATAAATTTCCTGGCTTAGAGGATTCAGGTTTCACCGCTCTGACCAACAATAAGAAACACTTGGGAGAGACAAGTTGAATGGTTTGACAACTACTGGGAAATGATCATTTAGTCTGAGGCATTCCATTGACTAATGCAATTACTAAATAGAGACTGCTTAAGCAATACTTGCTAATTTTAATACAGTTTTCAGTAACTGGATTTAGTAGGCAAAGGTTGTGTCATGTGAACACTGGAATTTCCCATGAACATTTTTTTTTTTTATTGGTCTCTCCTCATCTCGCTCCTTTCTTTCCCTTAATGAAAGGAAAAGAAAAAATTATGTCCTTTTCTATACTTTTTAATTTGTTTCCTCTCCATTAGCCTACTTTTAGCTTATTGAGTCATCAATTCCAAGGCCAGAAGGGACCATTGTGATCATATAGTCTGGCCTCCTGTATAAACACAGGCCACAAAACTTCCCCACAATACTCACTAGAGCATATTTTTAGAAAAGCATCTATTCTTGATTTTAACATTGCCTGTGATCAAAATTCCTCTCTGACCTTTGGTAAATTGTTCCAATAGTTACTTTCACTGTTAAAAATATGCGCCTTATCTTCAGTCTGAATTTGTCTAACATCACCTTCCAGACATTGGACTCTGTTTCACCTTTCTCAGCTAGGCTAAATATTTGTTCTCAGTGTAGGTACTCAGGACTAATCATAAAACTTGTTGGGTCCTGGAATCTCATCATGTTTCTTTACACATGAAGCAAATGGCAGAGGACTAATTACTCTCATCATCACCACCTCAAAGTCAGCCACCTGTTGCACAACTTTTTGCCCCTAGTCTTTCCATTTAAACTCATGCATAAACTGAGCAGATTGTTAATCTCAACTTGAGTACAGGGGACTCACTTCAACCTCTAGTTTTTCCACTCTGTTTATACAGGCTCTCTTTCCACTTCTTTATCACACACACACACACACACACACACACACACACACACACACACACACACATTGAAGGGACACCTTTGAAAAAAGGATTTAAGTCCTGTTTCCCAAATCTGCTAGAAATTATAAAACAGCATTTCTGTCCCAAAACAGTTTTGTCCTTTATATGTAGGAACTGAATATTTTTCCTTCTGCGTCCATTACGGGGTGGGCAAACCTTTTGGCCAGAGGGCCACATTGGAGGTACAAAATTGTATGGGGGGCTGGGTAGGAAAGGCTGTGCCTCCCCAAACAGCCTGGCCCTGCCCCCATCCAACCCCCACCCACCTCCTGCCACCATCTGTCCCGCTCAGAACTCCCAATCCATCAACGCCCCTGCTTCTTGTCACCTGACTGCCCCCTCCCGAGACCCCACTACCCCTAACCACCCTATTCCCGCTCTAAGCCCCCCTGCTCCTTGTCCCTTGACCACCCCCTCCCAAGACCCTAACTGCCCCCCAGGACTCCACCCCCTACCCAACTCCCCATGCTCCCTATCCTGACTGCCCTGATCCTTATCCCCCACCTCCTGAGAGACTCCCACACCCCATCTAACCCCCGCATTGCTCATCCCCTGACCGCCCCTCCAGAACCTCCACCCCATCCAACCATTCCCTGTCCCCTGACTGCCCCCAGGACTCCCTGCACCTTATCCAACTCCCCCAGCCCAGCCCCCTTACCATGCTGTTCAGAGCAGCATCTGGAGGCCACACGGCCCGCTGGAGCTTGCAGGCCTGCCCCCTTACCATGCTGCTCAAAGCGGCAGGAACTCAGGCCTCATGGCCCACCTGAACTCCCAGCTGGGGAGGCTCCCCCCTCTCGCAGAGCCTGCAGCACTGCCCAGGAACAGCAGGCCAGAGCGGTGGTGGCACAGGGCACTGAGGCTCTGGGAGTGGGGGAAGGTGGGAGAGCTTCCCCAGCTGGGAGCTTAGGTGGGCTGGACAGGATGGTCCTGCGGTCCACATGTGGCCCACAGGCCATAGTTTGCCCACCCCTGGTCTATTAGAATAAAATCCTACATGGCCCTGCACTCCATTTGTCTCTGTTTGCCCAAACCATCCAGTATGTTATAGTCCTAGAAAATTGTGTTGGTTAATTAAATTGAGCTTCTTCTGTAAGCAGGTTAACTGTCTCGAACAGCACTACTACAGAAGTGTGCTATAAGAACTGTTATGGTTTACAAAAATATAATTTTTCTGTGACAGAATGGGGGAACTCAAAGTATTAATTATATTTTAGGACCCATAAAATATGCCCAATCTAAAATTTTTCTAACTATGTCTAGGAATTGTGTTTTGGGATCTAAAACTACCCGATTAGGGTAATTTTGAAATAAACTGTTTTTACAGGTCTGAGAGAAAGGCAAGTCACTAGAGAAAACAAGAATGAAAAAGCACAAATTAAAATACTGTAAACTGAGGTTTTATTTTTTTTCCAGGAAGGAATAAATCAAAATATCTAAAACAATGATAGAACTTTTTTTTTTTTGATATACAAACAAATGAAAGCTGATGCATGTATGCATGCAAATACTTTTACTGTACATTAGTTTTTAAATGACATCAGTCTAAGTGACACAATATGAATGTATTCAACAAACTGGCTCCTTATAAGTTTACTGGTGTTATTGGAAAAAACTCCATTTAACCTTTAAAGTTTTAAATGTTTTGAGACTTGCTCACCCAATGGACTAGATCCTCTCCCCATGCCATGCTGCTTGATGGAAGGTTCAAGATTCAGCACCCTCAATTTTAAAAAGAGATGGAGTAACTGTCAGGATATTTTCCACAAGAGGAATTTGACTCTGGAATGTGCTGCACTGTTTGGTCCAACAGTACTCAGTACTCAGGAAGGGTGTTTTTTTGTCTTCATCAGTCCAAGAGGCTGCAATAATTTCTTGCAGATATAGACCTTGCTACCATAGCTTTAGCAGACTTTTGAGGAAGACAGCAGTGTACTGAGAACTGAAATGTGTGTGTCAAGGCTGGGAATTGCAGCTGGAGTGATTCTCATCTTGATTTTGGGAAGGCTGAAGGTCTTAATTATTTTTGTACAAATACAAGTGCACTGTTAATACATAGCAAAGGTGCAGAAAGCCCTAGCTTTTTCCACCTATCCAAATGAAACATACAAAAACAAGTGTGTGTGTAAGTTTTCTTATAAATTATATGGGTTTTTTAAACTAAGACAAGTTGATTATTTAAGATTTAGTATATTCATGTAAGAAATTTAAGATAGTCATTTTACTGTTTGAATGTAAAGAGAGAGACGTGCCTCTCCATCAATCATAATGCTAAAATGATGGTATTTTTATATTTGGAGAACAAAGCCAACAGTTTTCACAAAACAGTAACAGAAAAAGTTGCTAATAATTTTCAGGAAACAAATTTCAAGAGACCAGTACTCCTGCTTGCTACCTCTTATACAAATAGCAGCTCTGCTTAGACTGTATGCTTATTTTCAGTGCTCTAATGTCCCAAAATGATGCTGACAAGCACCAAACAAATGGAGATAGAGTACCTTATCTCAGTTTTATACACCTTTCAAAAACTTCCAACTTCCTAAATCATTTTCATTTGGAATTAATACAAATGGAAGTGCCAACTGGCCATCAAGCATTGCAAGAGACATTAAAGTACTTCTCTTTAGATCTGTAACCATCAAGTTAATACAAACAGAGGGAGAGAGAAACCAATATGGTCAAAATGGAGGAACCAGATATATGAGAAAGCAATTTTATTTTAAAAGTCTTCTAATACAAACTCATGCAAACTTTCATAAATGATCTGTATGCAACTCAGAAGAGAATCCTTCTCTGTCAGGAAAAACTGCTACACTCAAATCACTACTTAAAATGATTGAAAAGAATCATTTAACAATTGTAGGTAATATAAAAGTCATGAATGTATCATTTTATTTGTAGAAAAGACAAACACACTACTACTATGTTTCATTTTGGGGTAACTTGCAAATCTGTTTACTACTATATTTTTAAAAGGTTGTCAAGGATGTCCAAAGAGTCAAAAGTATGCCCTTTTATTGCAGTAATAACATTTCAAATAAAATACTGTTTAACACTTCACATCAATGACTGGCAAGCCCACTGGTAGTTAACAAAATGCAGTAAACTGCAAACGAGAAAAAACAAAACATCTCACAACATTTAGTCTAAAAAAAGGCTGTTTTAATTACTTATTCAATTATCTGCAACAGAGTTTGTAAAAAAAAAAGTTAATTTTATGAGATCTCATTAGAACGCTCTGGGCTCTCACAGTAAACCTTTGCTGACAGGTGAGGACAGACTCCTAGGTTTGTGTTTGCAGATTATCAAGATACAGATTAGCAATATTCCATTGTGCAACTAATAAAACAGCTGCTCCAGCCTAGATGGTATGTATTGTATTCCTTAAGCATTCAATATGGCTTTGACCCTTTACTGCTATGTGTACACATTACAGAAAGTTGGAAGCGAAGCTCTCAATGTTTATATTGTAGTTCCACACCTCTTGCTAAATATGGTTCATGATTTCCCATAATAGGAAGAAACCACTTCTCTTTTAACAAAGTCACTGCCTGCTACAAACATCCAGGATTTTTAGCTTATTGATCTTCACTAAAATTGCATAAAGCAGGGTTTTCATCAGAATTTTACGAAAGAGTAGCATGCCAGTGTGAATACTGAAAGCACAAAGTAATACTGAAAAGGTCTTTTTAGATATGATACAGGACAATCCAGGAATTTTTCTTTTAGAAGAGCTATCATCTCTATATACAAAAATATTTTAGATTTCACGAGGTGTTGAGAGGATTAATGTTTGTACATCATTTTGAAAATGTAAAGCTGAATATATTGTCAGTAATAAGTATTATCAAGATTGCACCTACTATGCATTTATGCAGCCAAAGATGAGGGAAGTAAAAGAATGGATACATGACTGTGTATATTTTCCAATGCTGCAGCTTCCCTGTGTGTGCTTTTTAAATTAGCATCCACAGAGTTTGGAGAGAAGAGGAAGTTAGGCAGCATCTGAGGAGGCAAAAGTAAATACAACAAGCTGAGGGAAGTTTTTGGAAGATGCTCTTACCCTCAGGAGCTCTACTGAAGTACAGCCCTTGCTGCAGCAGAGTTTAGGAACCTGACAGGACAAGCAGATTCTCTACTTGTGGAGCTCTTACACAATACAACAGTGGCTCTCAGCTAGGGGTCCAGAGCCCCCGAGACAGCTCCCTAGGAAGGCCGGTGTTAGAGACTTGCTGGGGCCCAGGGCAGAAAGCTTAAGCTCCGCCGGGCAGGGCTGAAGCCTGAGTCCCCACCACCTGGGGCTGAAGCCAAAGCCTGAGCAACTTAGCTTCACAAGACCCCCTGCGGCATGGAATGCCAAGCAAGTGCCCTGCTTGCTGCCCCTTAATGGCAGACCTGGCTTTTATATTCAGAAACACCAATTATTGTGGCACAGGTGGGCCAGGGAATTTTTATAGCATGTTGGGGGTGCCTCAGAAAGAAAAAGGTTGAGAACCCTTGCTCTATTCCATGAACCATAAGAACTCTACCAGAGACAAGGCAAAATGGGCTGTCAGGCCTCTCTTCTGCACATCTTCATTACTCCATGCTGAAGATGTGCTTGCCTTGTAGAAATCCTTCGCTGCTTAGGTGCTCAGCAGGCAAGCCTATCCTTTCTCAAGCCTTCCCAACTGATTAGTTTAAACAGCTCCTTGGCTGCAGCTCTCAGGACTCTTGTACATTTCAGTGGATCATCTCCCTACTGGCTGCTCCTATATTCTCCTGGGGGAAGAAAGGACATTAGAGAAGACCTGTGGTGGCAGGTTAGGTTAGAGTATAGTGGTGAAGGGTGGCTTTCTTGGCTACAGTACTGAAAGGAGATTTGTAATAGCCAACTGACACTGGAAGATTTACCACACTGCTGGGCCTTGCTGGTAAACCTAGGGACCCAGCTCTCTATATATGACAGGGGTGGGCAAACTTTTTGGCCCAAGGGCCACATCAGAGTTGCAAAATTGTATGGAGGGCCGGGTAGGGAAGGCTGTGCCTGACTTCCTCCCACTTCCCATCTCCTGACTGCCCCCCCCCCCGAACTCCTGACCCATCCAACCGCTCCTGCTCCTTGTCCCGCAACCACACCCTCCCAGGACCCCTTGTCCCTAACAACACACCTCCAGGACCTCCTACCCAACCCCTATCTACACCCCCACCCCCTAACCGCGGCCCCAGAACCTCGGCCCTCTCCACCCCCCCCCCCCCAGCCCCCGCTCCCTGTCTCCTGAGCGCCCCCTGGGACCTCCTGCTCCCCGTCCAGCCCCCCCAAGCCCCTTACTACTCCGCTCAGAGCCGCATGTCTGGCAGCTCAGCTGGAACCAGGAGCGCGCAGCCCCGCCGCCCAGAGCACTGCCCAAGTTGCACAGATACATTTCTGGACTGTTGTGCATAAACTGGACTGTTACGCCCCCATACCTCCCCCCTTCCACCCACGATGTGCAGGTAAACTCTGCAGACTAACCAAGGACAAAAAACTGTGGGTGGGTGACTGTTGGGTTGCTGGACTTTAGACCCTGAGGGGAAAAGGACACTGCCAAACTTACTTTGGGTGGTTTATGTTATGAATCCTCTTTGTTGTGTTTCCACAACATAACGCCACATTGTTTCCCTCCTTTGTTAAAAGGCTTTTGCTACATCCAGACTCTGTGCTTGTGAGAGGCACCTGGGGGGTGCTATGTAATTGTTGCTGGTCAACGGGTTCAAGCTGGATTTTGCATTGTGCAATTGAAAAGGAACCCTTGGATACTGAATCCATTGTTGCTGCCAACTCTGATGGGCAGAAGAGTTACAAATATTTTAGATTAATATTCCAGTAAATATATCTTAGTGCCCTTACTAAAGCAAAGGAACAAACACAGTGTAAAAATAATTGTATCATACCCAGGTTGTCCCTAATTAGGGAGCTGCAACCAGTTCCCTGCACCACCACCCCCCACCCACCCCGCGTGCTACAGTTTGGGCACAGTGAAGAATCACAAATCAAATTTCTCAAAGGCACAGCAGACGTAACTGGAATTATTTAGGTCACCCTTGCAGAATTCCAACAGATTTATCAAATAATTACTTTTACCTGGGTGCTGAAAAAAAAAAAAATTAACTTATCTTCCCTTCACTCCACTCTCCTCCCCTCCTTCACTATCATCAGTATGATAAAAGGCAACAAGTAGATTTTGTGCTTCATCTGATAAAGTTGGTAACACTTCAGCTCGTACAAACTGATGATGAAGTGGGCAACATGCAGCTGTACAGTTGTGAATTTTTTTTTAGCCTTCATTTGATTTTACAACCATCAGCCAGCCATAGTAATCCTCAAAATGCTACTATAAGGGTAACAAGTTCGAAGACAATATGGAAAATTCTCTATATACTGCTAAGGCAGTTCTTCAAACATTTTTTAAATTTGTAGGCTGTTTCTTAATCTTAATTCACTTTCAAGATTTTTCTAAAATGGTTTACTATGTTCCTATTATTAAGAGTCAAATGTATTCTTTACGAATGTCACCTTAAAAATCTGCAAAATCTGGGTCATCACACAAACTGAAAACTATTTCCCCATGCCACGTTTTCCCCTACTGTTACTCACACCTTCTTGTCAACTGTTTGAAATAGGCCATCCTGATTATCACTACAAAAGTTTTTTTTCCTGATAATAGCTCATCTTAATTGATTAGTCTCTTGGAGTTTTCAGGTTCTCTGATTACTATTATTATATCTATGTATCTTCCTACTGTATGTTCCACTCTATGCATCTGATGAAGTGGATTCTAGCCCATAAAAGCTTATGCCCGAATAAATTTGTTCGTCTCTAAGGTGCCACAAGTTCTCCTCGTCCTTAGTCTAAGAGTTTCTTATATTTAGCAAGTGATTAGTAAATTGGACTAGCAACATATTTCATTATAGATCTAGGTTAGTCATTGAACTAGAATGAACAAAGGGATACATTTCAATATTAAAATAGTCAAGATTTAAATCATATCAATCTATAGTGTAGTACTCATTTCTCTGCTTCTCCAACAGAAGTCACAGACATCCCTCAGATTTGATTAGTGTAGACAATGTGCTGATTGCTCTAGAACGTTTGCATAATAAGGCACTTTACAATGGTTTTGCAATATTCATGTTACATATTCTTTGAAAAGAGTTTAAAAACAGGAAACAGTTCCCACTCCCATCATAAAGGCAATCTAAATGGAGGATTTAAATAGGTTTGTACCATGAAAAACAAATATGGCACTTTATTACTACAGGAGCATCAACTCCTAGGTGGGAGTCTAGGGGCTTGGTTACACTGGCACTTTATAGCGCTATAAAGCCCCCACGAGCGCTATAACCTCCTCCCCGTCCACACTGGCAAGGCACGTAGAGCGCTATAACTGCCGAGTTATAGCGCTATTGTTAATCCACCTCCGCATGGGGAATAAGGGCTGTAACACAGCTGCTGTAGCGCTACAGCAAGAATGTGGACACCTGCTGCGCTACAAGTGATCTCTGGAGATGCCTAGAGCCATTTAAGGCAATTGATGTCTCTTCCCTTTGTTTTGAACTCGGCTGGAGGAATGCGGAAGTACCTCTTTAGAGTTTCTCTCTTAACTCGGCAGATAAGCAATGCAAATGTTTAAGGAGGGAGCCTGTGTGAAAACAGAGCCTTCTGTGAATGGAGGCTCACTGACAGGCTTTCAGAAGAATGGAAAAATCACTCTCTCTCCCTCCGCATACACACGTCCCCCCTCACCCCCCTCGTTTAAAAAGCACGTTGCACCCAGCTGAATGCTGGGATACCTGCCCTAATGTGCTGCTCTTAATGCCGCATTAAGTGCCCCAAATGTGGCCATGCTATACCGCTGGCGCATCTGAGTGTGGACATACAATAGCGCTATACATATTACTGTATAAGGGGACCGCTATAACCAATAGCGCTATAATCTTGTAAGTGTAACCATACCCTAGGATTCACCTCTACCAGCTAAATCAAGTAGCAGTACAACTTGCCTTGGCGACATTAAGGGTTTTAAAATTTATTAGTTAAAAATCTTGTATCCAACAAATTTAAATGTCTCCAGCACAACTCACTTTTTGTTGTCCTCTAGACAAAGCCTGAGGGTGTACTATTAGATGTTCAAATGTATTAATTAATATCCTAGTTTAAAGACAAAGCAGGGTAGATTAATATATGCTGACCTGGTTGGGTTATGCCTGTCATGAGCTAGTTTTCACTTTCTGGTTTAATACTACTTTGCTTGCCCATTTACAACAAGGTTAGGGTTAGCATCTAATTAAATAAATCGGAAAGTACTACAGTACTGCAAACTATGATTGCAAACATCTGCAACTGTATTTCAAAGCCAATTTCTCCAAGCAAGGCTCATTCACAATATCAAATTCAAGCCCATAAGCTTACGGAATTCTCACACAAACCAGGCTACAAGGCACTTTGAATACATAAAAAATAGTTAACTGTTTTAGAACAATCTGTGAAATCCTGACTAATTTACCAACGAATGCATCATTCTGCGGCATCACGGCTGCTACCATTACTCCCATGCAACCCTGAATTAAACTGATTCCGAAAATGTATACTCCAACACAAAAAGAGTCTACTGTTCAGGAGAGAACTTTGGAATAAATGAGAAATAGTTTGTTACGAGTGACTACAAAGAGACATGCTATTGCAATTTCTCCGGTAAGTGATTTGATAGCAGACCTTCAGGAAACAATATATTACATATAAATGAAATTATTTTGGAACAGTTCCATTGTAAAGCTATAATTTCATTTGAGTTTGTTTCTCCTTCAAAGGAGGTTGTCAGAAACACAAAAAAAGCTTCTTTATTGAACATATACATGGCAGTATTTACAGTTCAGAAAAAAATATTCAGTTTAATTACTTTTTGTTCAACAAGTATACAATGTATAACTTCAGCAAAGAACAGATCAAGATTATTATGCTCTTCAAGTCCTTCCTTAGCAAAATATAGACTTCAATATCCAAACTGATCTGTTTGACTGTTCATCTGAATATATATTACAGATGTTGAATTCTAATTAGATATTACTGCAACATTCATCCTAAAGCAACTACTCACATTTACACACGACAGAAAACGGCAGCATATTTTCTAAATAAGAAACAGAGACATTCAAAACCATGCAATAAATGTCCCACTGTAAAACACCAGGGAGGAGCAGAGGGCTCCCTGGGCTGCCCTCGCCTTCGAGCACTGCTCCCCATAGCTCCCATTGGCCAGAAATGGGGAATCGTGGGATCAAAATGAAAGCAGGCCAAGGGAGCAGCCTAGCACACTGCCCTAAGGATGTTCATTCACTATATGAAAAGGACAGACTGACTGCATTCCTAAATTAGGCAAGATGACGTTTAAGTATACTGCAAAGTCAGCAGAATTATACTCGCTTGTTTGCTATTGTTTTCAATCAAATGAGGATCTGACACCTGGATTAAGCAAAGACTACATGGAGAGAGGTAACAGCAGACTGAATTATCATCAGTTGTTAAAGTGATGGATTAAACTCCAGAGAATCTAGCACGGGGTGGGCAAACTACGGCCCAGGTCCGGCCCATCAGGTGTCTAAAATAGAAATTAAGCAAAATGTGTGACCTAAGTAATACATTTTTTCAGCCTCAAAATATAATTCACTACCTTTAGCTATTCTCCTGAAGTGTGATACACTAGCTTCAGACACAGACTAGATCCACAGAACTCAAGTCTATTTTCACACACTAATCCTAATTCATGAATCTACCACGTACCCCTTATTCTAATCCTTCCCTAAATGCATTTCTTCCATGATTCCCATACATGGTGAGTCAATAACAAAACAAACAAAAAACTACATTAACTAAGCCACGAAGCATATGCTCATCTTAAATTGAAAAACTTCACATTCTTGTATGAGCCTCATTCTTTCTCACCCCATTCGATCCCTCTGGTCCATGACCCTTACTTGTCACATCACACTTAAAACTAGATTGTATACTCTTCAGGGCAGAAACTCCTGCACTACATGCGGCCCGGGGGCCACATGCGGCCCGCACGGGCTCTCTGCGTGGCCCGCAGGGGGTGAGTAGGGGTGGGGCAAGCCAAGCGGTGGGGGTCAGGGGAAGTGGATGGGGTTGGGCGAGGGCAGGGCTTTTTGGCCCGCACTGGTTTTTTTGCAGTAATATGGTCGTCACTGCTTTCAGAGTTGTGCAGGCCTGCCTTTTTGTCACTCTGTCATGATCTCTTAATGCTTTTTGATGCTGTAAACAGCAATTTACACTGTTACATGAAACTCCAGGATCTGTAGCATGTAATTGCAAACATACTGGGTGAGGGGTATATAACCACTAAAGTCCTTCCTCAGGGAAGGAGATACAGATTCCTCTGATGAGATGGAGAAAAAGGATGTCATTTCAAATGGAAAAAACATTCTGTGAAGAGACCAAAATCTGTATTGAGGCATAAATTTTCTTATTGGATTACAGACAGCTATAGACTCTGGCTACAGATACCAATACCGGCACATTCAAAGTTCCATTCCAGTTGGTAAACAAAAATGTAATAATGACCACTAGAGACTTCAATGTAGAAGTTAAAATTTTAGTACCCCAAGAGATAGTCTTAAATAAATTTGTACGGACTGTGTTGGGAGAATGGTTTTAAGCAGTTTTCTTCACAGAATGCACTTTCATAAAAGGCTATTTAAAGAAGATGAGTGGTAACTAAATGGAAGATAAATATTAGAATGGTTATTACAAAGCCTTTTTTTAAAAAAAATATTTAAAATCAAGCCTTGGTAAAACCAGCAGAGAGAGAGAGAGAGAGAGAGAGAGAGAGAGAGAAAGCGTGAATGTGTGTGCAAGTCACATCTTGCTTGGAGCCTCAAAAGTATGCTAATTCACAGAGAGCCTTACAACCTTTTCCTAGCTATTAAAATACATTAAACATGTAAAAATGATGGTTTTGTCTACTGTAGGCTGAAACACCAGGTTAACAAGTTTTTGAATTGTTTTAATAGTAATAGTATACAGCCACTTACAAAATATAAAAATAAGATGTATTTCAAAATTTATCATGAAAGGCAGTGTAGAAGAACACTAGAAATCAGGGAGTTCTGAGTTCTCAACCCAAGATTTCCGCTCACTTGCTGTTGATACCTTATTTGATTCATTTAACCTCTATTTAGTTTATACAACTGAAAAAGTGGGACTGCCCTTATAAGGGTGTCGTGAGGATTAATGTTTGCAGAAGTGTTTACAGTTTTAAAACATTTTGCAAATCACTGTGCATGTGTGAAAATAGATTATTGCTGCAGTAAATAAAGAGATGAGTAACTGAGCAGTATCTTCCCAGATAAAAATTCAAAATTTAGCAGACCTTATAAATACATTTATTAGATGATACTTAGTATGTTCTTCACATCCTTCACTCCCATCTTCCTACATTTGAATGACTATATATGGAAACATTTGGAAACCATGGCTCATTTTTCTAAAGATAGGTGAAGTTAGATGCAGTGTATGCTCTATTCACAATTTACTTGACTCCAGAATTTATTTTGAAACCAAATTGTCTACGTTTCCCTATGCAGGAGGAAGGCAGGTCTGAGGTATTTTGAGATGATCCACTCTGTGTGGATCCTTTGCTCCCACGCCCCAAAATGCCAGTCCTGTAGTAGTGGCACTTTGCGCTCTTTAACCTTCCACAAAACACATGCATCTCCCCTGCACCTGGATGTACAACGGTTTAAGAATTTTTCTCTAATCAGCTACATGGCCAGATTCATATGAAAATTTTGCAGTTTAAAAGTATTTGAAAATTCTCGCTCTTTATTTACCTGAGGAAATACACTGTCATTTGACAGAACTGCAGAAAGCTACTAAGTCCTGGTCTACACCGGCAGATGTGTGTGTGGGAAAAAAAAATAATCGACCTAACATACCCAACTTCAGCTGTGTGAATAGCATAGCTGAAGTCGACGTATTCAAGTCGACTTACCTAGGCGTCTTCACGGCACTGAGTCAACTCCTGCTGCTCCCCCGTTGACTCCGCCTGCGCCAAAAACCATGGAGGAGTTCCAGAGTCAACAGTAGGGTGCTCGAGGATCAGTTTATCACATCTAGACAAGACATGATAAATCGATTCCCCGAAAGATCAATCTGTACTCGCCAATCCGGCAGGTAGTGTAGACCTGGCCTAAGTCACATCAAGATCATTTGTTGTTATATTGTGATATTGCATTATTACAAAATTGTGTTGCCACAAAAATGGCATCATATAATGATGCCACATCATACTATAATATGCTTTTCACATCCCTACAACTCCTTCCTGGATGCAGAGATCAAAGGAAGGGATCCTTACTATAGTCCCACCCAATAGTGTTCAATCCCTTCTCACCTGAAGGAGAAAGGTTAATTAACAAATCAATCTAAATGGTTCCCATGCTACAACTTTGCTTTCTCACATGGCTCATTTTGCTCAAAACATGTAAACTGGATAATTTAGAGATGTTTATGTCTAGGATTGGGCAGAGTAAGCAGAAGACCAGTCAAATGTGTGAACCTGTAAAGGATTGCCCTGCGGTTTTTCCTCCCAGATGATGGGAGAACCTGACCGCAACCCAATTACTTGCACTGGGTGGCTCCACCTGGTTTCTTACTTCTTAGAAAGATATGGTAAGAAGGGACCACGGGGGTAATTTTTTTCCTGAGACTCCCCTGTAACATTTCATGAACCCCAAACTGGCGTTTATGAAATGTTATAGGGGGGTCTCAGGAAAAGAAATTCCCTAATGGTGGATAGAGCCATCCGTAGGAACCCTGGGCAGCGCAGGGCTGGCAGCCTGGAGACTTTCAAGAGCTAAGCAGATCAAAGCAAGCATATCTATCACACTGAGGAGATTTAAACTTCAAGACTCTTTATAAGAAATGGAAAGGGAGATGGATATCTTTTTGCTGTTTTTAAAAATTAAATAGGCAGCTAGTACTATTTTTAAATTATTATAAGGAACAAGTTTAAGCTTTGTTGTAACGTGTGTTGTTTGCCTGGACTGCTCAAGGCCTGAATGCTTGTGTAGGAGGAACTCTTACTTGGCTTCTTAAATACCTTCATGCTGTTTCACATCTGATATTCCTTGAAGAAACATAGGAGCCTTCTCTTATAAACAGGCTTAATCAAAATGATACAAGCTACAAAAGTGAGACCTTGGAAGAGTGTCGCCATTTTCATAATGTAATGAACAGTAATAATTAATCATCAATAGTCTGTAATAAGCATGTCATTAAACCAAATTTTATATTTCTGAGACCACTGCTTTTATAATTTATGCTCAGGCAAGGGAGAAAATCCCTGGAAATATTCATTTTTAGGAGGGGGTTCACGAGACTTGACATTTTAGGGAAAGGGGTTCATGGGTTGTTAAAGTTTGGGAATCACTGATCTAGTCCAGCCCCCTGCTATGATTCAGAATTGTTGTGGCTAAGCAATCCAAGACAGATGGTTACCCAACCTCCTTTTGAGAGCCCCTAGTGAAGGAGTTTCCGTAACCTCCCTAAACAGTCTGTTCCATTGTCCTACTGTTCTTAGAGTTAGGAAGTTTTTTCCTGATATTTAATTTACATCTGCTATAATTCAGTTTGAACCCATTGCCCTTTGTCCTGCCCTCTGCGGCAAGAGAGAACAACTTTTCCATTTTTTTTTATGGAAGGCTTTCAAGTATTTGAAGACCACTATCATGTCCCTCCTTAATCTCCTCTTTTCCAAACAAAAATATACCCAGTTCTTTCAGCCTTCGCTCATATGGCTTGCATTCCCATTCCTCTGATAACCTTTGTTGCTCATCTCTGTATTCTTTCCAGTTTCTTTATATCCTTGCCATCCATTGGTGATACTGTAGCCCAGCTGAGGCCTAACTAGCGGTGAGTGGAGCAGTACCATCACCACCTCTGACCTGTATGCTATGCCTAAGTAAATGCAACCTAAAACTGCATTTGCTTTTCCCGCCCCCCAACAGCGTTGCATTGCTGACTTATGTGATCAGCCATTACTCCCAGATACTTCTCAGAGGTGCTGCTGCCAAGCCACTTATTCCCCATTCTGTATTTATGCATTTGGTTTTTCTTCCCAAAATGTAGCACCTTACATTTGTCTTTGGTGTCTATAGCCCAGTTCTCCGATTTATCAAGAACCCTCTGAATTTTAGCTCTATCCTCCAAAGTAGATTTCATCAGCTTGTTCTCTATTCCTAAATCCAAGTAATCTGTTCCAGGGCCACTGCGGGTGGCAAGAAGGACCCCCTATGCTCCCAGCAGGTCCCAGCCCCCCACATCTCCCCACCCAGCTGCCCACGCTACCCATTTTGTCATGGGTATTTTTAGTAAAAGTCAAGGACAGGTCACCAGCAATAATGAAAAAATTCACAGAAGCCCGTGACCAGCCCTTGACTTTTACTAAAAGTACCTGACACAAAAATTTAGCCTTATCTATCATCCATGATTGACATGGCCTGAGACACCTTCCTCATCAGTGTGGGGTCTATACACCACACCAAGAGACCCCAGAAAGAAAATGTTTGTTTATATAGATTTTTATAAACTCTACAACAAAAGAATATCCCTCCCAGTTACAGGATAAGGATAACTGACCTACATACATAATGCAGCACTTTACATTAAAAATACTAGGAAGATGACTGGGCTTGCAATAATAAGTACTTCTATATTAGTACTGAATTATCTACATAAAACATGAAATTCTCTATTCCTCCAAATTTGGCACTGGCTCACTGTTAGAATGGATGTATTATCACATAAAATGACTCAAAATAGTGGGAGTATACAAGAACGAAGTCCACATTTCCTGCCAATATCACTATTCTATCATTTGATTTTTAAAGGCCAAAACCTAAAACATTTCAAATCACAATTTTGCAGGTGAAAGTTTAAGAAAATAAAAAAAGGTTTTTTTAAAAAAAGCACAGCCAATATAGGAATATGAAAGTTCAGATCAGTTTACATACCGATCTATGTATATTGTGTTTGAAATTATTAGTTTTTTAAATAAATCTATTTCAGTATTTTACCTAGTAAATCTGAACTCTTAAATAACCAAAGATCATTTGTCCTATTGTAACAATTGTATGCAGAGGAAAAAATACACTGTTTTCCATCTTTAAGCCTGCCAATGCCAGGATAGTTTATTACAAATGGAATTTGCCCATTTAAGACCGGCAATTCTGATAAACTTGAAAGTCTTAAAAAATTATATTGCTAAAGAGTATAAAAACTAGTATTTTTTCTCATAATAGAAACTTTACAGAGCTGATTTTCTCCTCCAATTCTGGATTCCACATTTTATCCTTTATTGTTTGGAGAGAACAGAGTTAGAGTAATTTAAGTGTAAACAACCTTTTTTAAATCAAAGAGAAATCTTTAAGATTTGCTCTGGAGAGGCATGGTAATATGAAAAAATTTCTGTGGGTGCCCCTGAAAGCACTTGTTAAAATTCTACCTCTAAGTGTGAATTAGGATTGGAATTATTTTTCCTGCTCTCATAGAATCCATCTCATTGGGACTCATACAAATACTTACCAAAATGTTTGCTTTTATAATAGGCCAGGACAGTGCTTGATTAAAGGGAAACAACGGAGAAAGCCCTTTCTTAAAACAATGGCAGCATTGGTGAGACAAAAATGCAGCTCAGTAAAGTTGTAGCCTACTACAGTATGAGAAAATATGTAGCTATTGTAAAGCAAAAATATTTCGAAAAAATGGTATAACGAAATTCCAATAGCGTACAATAATTATGAAATGTTATGTGGCAAGCTTTCTGAAACCAGCAGAAAGGAAAAAAATTCACTGATGTTTAATATTACACGGTTCCTCAAACAAAATGAAATATACACCTGACATGATCTCTCCGCTGAATAATTTTTTATTTTTTTTTTAATAAGTACTGCATTAATATAGACCTGAAGAATACTTTGTTTTTCCTAGGGAAAAAATAAAGGCAAATACTATATCTGTAAATAAACCAACCATTAAAGAGATCAAAACTAGAGGAAAAAGTCATGTTTCATAAAACTTTTTTTTTTTTGCAGAAGGCATTAAAAACAAAATGTTAATTATTTTATGTGATTTAGTTGAACCAGTGGATCTGCTTCCTTCTTTTAGTTCAAAGTGGAAGACAGTCATATAAATTTAAAAAAAAAAACAAAGGAACAAAAACACACTCCACTATATATAACAGAAGGCTCAGCTGTGTTTTAACTTCTTCCCTTTCTGCAGCTGTTCCCCAATTAAATTTTTCTGCAGTTGAAAACTGAGCCAGGACTAGCCTATTCTAACATATCTTCTGACTCAAATACAGAAGAGCAATCACCACATGACTATTTCAAACACTTTTTGCACCAGAGCCCCTCTGTCCTGGTGGAGTTGCATCACAGAAAACTGTTAAGAGATAGGTGTTCTGAATCAAAGTCCAAGTTTATGGTGAGAGGTGACATAGAAAGGGTGTTATAACAAGGGGAAGAAAAAAAAAAGAAAAAAAAAAAAAAAAAAAAAAAAAAAGATTCCCATGCTCTTTTAAAGCCTCCCACAGTTTAATTAATCTACTGCTCTAAGTACACACAGCTGAATGTCTATCACTTTATCCATTTCCTAGACACAAGCCCTTCCCTACTTCTCATGGACATGAAGGCCTTATACCTTTTTGGGACTTCAGAACAAAACCATTAAAATCTCTAAGTACTGATGGGATTTTCTTCTAATATTTGAAGAACCCAGGTAGGTGACCAGACAAATTTTCTGTCCTCCAGGCTCCAGTCCCTATGTCTGTACACTGAACATTTACGGTGCTGAGATTACATTAAACGGGAGGGAGAGGATAAGCAGCACCATTCATGTAGAATGAATAAAGGCCACTGACAATTAGTTTAGACATGGATATGTATGCAAGCTCCCTCAAGACTGCTAAGAGAGCAACCTTTGTCTACTAGAGTGGTTCTCAGAGGCTCTGTCAAGCTGTGGACATTACAAATGTCTTGAACCATGCCAGTTGCATGCCATGGTCCATTCTTTATTAGTTAATTTACTATATGGAAGTGTTTTTCACTCTCCTTTTGTCCAGAATTCTGGATGTGTCTGAAATAGTCCAAAGATGGTTATGTGGGAGTTCCAGAATTCTATAAAATGATCTTCCCTTGCTACTATCAGTGCATTGTTCAAAACATCCTGTTATCAGTTGTCTTGCACCACATAACTCACTCCTTACTTCGGAGGAAGTTACCCTGAGCAGGAAGAGAATGTCAGAACTATTTTCCTCCCATACTATTAAAAGGTTAGGGATGATTCCTTTAATTCAATGTTTGCAAAAAAGGACAGTGGAGTTATTTGTTTTCAAATCTCCATTAGATAGAAAACTAGCCAATATAAAAATTACCTTTTTGATTTCTGAGAGAAGGCAGTGAAAACAAAGGTTTCAAGTATCTTGTCTGCATCTATGGCTATGTTATTTGTGTACTGATTTTTACAAATACACCTGCCACACACTTTTACATAATTTTAGAAACAGTACAAAATATGATGACCAATCTCCAAATATCATAAACCCAATCCATAGAGCCCTGAAAATATGTGGATAGCCCCTTTGTATCCGTAGACCATTTTTGCGGATAGCAGGACAGATGCAGAATCTGCGCAGGGCTCGGATGGTAAGAGCCAGGCGTTTAGCTGTGAGAAACCATAGCGTGGACCCTCTATCTGCCCTGAGAGGGGACAGGGCAGGGATATGGGCTGGGGGGCTGCTCAGGTCTCCTGACCAGGAAGGTGGCGGGTCTGCTGCATGGCTCCCCACAGCTACCTGCCCAGCTCTTACCGTGGCTGGGCTACGGCTCCAAGCCCCCTCCCCACTAGTGCACTGCGAATCTGCTCTCTAAGTAGAGGGACTAGGGAGAGAAACAGAATCAATTTGTAGATTATTTTCACTAGATCTAGTGGCTGGGGGTGAAATCCTAGTCCCAGTGAAGTTAAGGGGAGTTTTGCAATGGACTGCACAGGAGCTAGGATTTCACTTAGAAAGTCCACAAATCCTACAAGGCATGGGCTGTGTTTACTTATTTACATAGCTTTTAACAGTGATTGGGGCATGGCATAAAGTAAGATGTCTCCAGCAGCTCAACTTTATGCATTGAAGTTACATTGTGATTATTTCTTAAATAGAGTTACTTCTAAATTATTTTTCGTAGTGGACAGCCATGCTTCATCTCCCATTACTGTATTTTTAATATGTTGCATAACCAACCAACAGCAACCCTTTTCTCTCAGTCATATGTAAACAAACCCAGTGACAGAATAAGGTTTTAATATAATTATCTAAATTTATCTATTCTCTCATGGGTGAGTGTATACACACACAGTTCTCACAAATCAAATTTAAAAAAAAAAAAAAAAAAAAAAAAAAAAAAGGCTGTCCTTAGACTATAGTAACTGTTGGAACAAAAAGCCTTTGGTAAATCTGGCTTTAATTAGTACTGTAGTTTGTATTAGGTACAGAACTAAATATTGACAATATCCGTTAAGAGTTGACCACTGTTTTGTTCACTGGAATGCTTTACACAGATTTAAGTAACTGATAGTATTCCTATTTATTGGACTATGACATTCTGGTACGTCATTGAGAATTTGCTTTTTAAAAGGATCTCAATACCGTTTTTTTTAAAAAAAAATCAATACTTAAGGAAAACTGAGGAAAATTCTACTTGTTCGGGGCAGATTAATAAAATTGGTATCAGGGTGAATCTACCGGATTTAATCTCAATTCTGAACGTTGCCCTTCAAGATGCTAGAGGTTGAAGAGTTGGACAAAGACAGACAGTATTTCCTTTCATACACAAAATCAAAGTAACATACCTACAAAGGCAGCTGTGAAGAGGTACAAAGCACATCAGCTTCTTATCCCCTTCCAAAGACAATTATTTAAACTGTAGCTCTTAAACCTGCCTAGCTGTCACCTCAGCATCCCTAAAAATCACTTGATTTTTACAAGTTAGTCTATCGGAATATTTTCCCAGAGTCATCCAACCCCAGATGTTCCTGAGGAATCCCTTATGCTAGCTGCTGGAGTACTTCCATAAAATACTGCAGAGGAAAGTACAAGCAATACAGGACAAACTCAGAGGAGTCTGACAGACTAATGGTAATATTTACATTGTCATCTTATTTCTCCTATTTCAGAAATGACCAAGAGATAAAAGCCGAAGACCAGAAGTTATTCTTGACAAACTTTTTGTAGTATTCAGAGAATAAGCCACTCTGGGTAGAATTCACCCCCCAGTGAAGTCAATGGCAAAACTGCCATGGACTTCAATAGAGGAAAGATTTCACCATCTGCCTTTAAAAGACAACCTCCTACTTTAAGCTATATCAAGCTGTATTTCAATATATTTTACAGAGTGAAAAGTTACAGCTGATCATGTTAATATGTATATAAAACAAGAATTTACAAAACTATTACGTATTTCCCCACAATCAATAAGTTTGAGCTATTCTTGAGAGGTAGAGAGAACTGGTGAAGAGGAAAGGGAATGAACAGAGACATGAGAAAGAGAAAAGTGCTACTAGAACAGAAAAAAAAAGAAGAAGAGGAAATGACACCTAAATTGTAGCAGAAAAATATGTTTTGGTTGGTGTTTGAAAGATGTGATCTCAAAATTTTGGAATCCTCCCTTACTCCCCATTTTGAAAGGGAGAGGCAAGGGATTAAAAAAAAAAAAAAGTCCTTAACCCTCCCACAAGTTAACTGAATCTAGTTCTTGAGAAAAATAATGATGAGACTTTAAGTCAGCATAAATAATTATACTGCCATTAGGACCACCAAGAAAAAAAAATAAAAAAGCCACACTCACCATCTGAATGGGTTTCTTGTGCAGATCTCTTTCGGTTACCAACTTCTCTTGATCAGTGACATAAAGACCTTTCTGTGCCAAGGCCTGGATAACAGCATCATGACCCAAGAGTGGTTTTGCAGCATCACTCTTGAGAATAAGACTTCCAGCACGACAGTAGAGTTCAGCAGATAGCAGCAAGTTAACAACAGGTGGTTTAATGTGTTCCTGGTCATACTGATCTGTGTAAAATGGTTCTTGCAATTCCTCTGGAACATTTTCTACAAGAACCAAAAGATATAATTAGATAAACACCACTTCACAGTACTAGGAAAGGTACCCAATTTATTCACACTTTACATAAAAGTTGTTAGCTAGAAAGTATCCCTTTTTATATAATTATTTCTATATTATTTTAAACACAAATCTATGGGGGGACCCTATTACAGAATAAGAACTGAACAAAACAGTGTTAGTGAAAGTTACTTATAAATGTACTACTGTTAAACAAAATTAGGCCACAGATATTAGCTCGGGGAGAAAACCCAGAGGTTTTCATTGCAAAGCACAACATTGATGAGATGTGGTTTTAAAGCAGCATTAATTCTAAATGTCTTGGTTTTTCCAAGTTTATGGCCAAACCTTCCTTTTTTTTCCTATGTCATATTTCATAGCTCACGCTACGAAGTCAAAATGATGTCAGGCAGCTGTGATTCACCACAACAAGCTGTCTCGTTACAGTATTTAATGGAAATAGAACTAAATTATGTTCCAGTGTACATAAAACTTCTGGAGAAAAAAAAAGCCACACCCTTTTGCTGGAATATGTAAATTCTGTTTCCAGAACTGTGTGTAACTGACTTCCTTTTAACAGAGCGCATTTCTCTTCCAAATGAATGGCCGCAAGGCCAACAAAAAGCTACACAAGAATTTGTTAAATTATGTTGAGATTTTCACCCAAAATTGGCACAATGCTGTATATTACAAGCTTTACAGGAAAGGCCATGACAACTTTTCCAAGCACCATACACCAGTTATTACAGATGCATCATTCATGAAAGACATAAGATGTATGCATCAAGTAAATAAATAAATAATATCCCATTTACAGGTACTGAACAGCTACAAAAGAATTCAAAATGACATCACATCATATAAAATAATATTGGCACTGATGTCGGATAGGCCTTGGATCTTGCCTCAGGATTTCCACTCCCATGCGTAAAAAGGAAAGCGTTACAATAGCATTTGGGGATCGTCTAGTCATAGAAGTAGAATCTCAGCCACCCCAAAGCACACCAGATTGGTATCATTTGTGGGACAAGAGAGACCATATGTCCAGTCTTTGGGCAGGAGTTTAAGTGCCCATTCACTTGTGACAAGGAAGGGAGAAACAAGAGCCAAGCCGTTGAGGGCCAAGACAAAACAGCAAGGAAAACTGAAGGCTCTTTCCAGCTTATGTGATGTGATAGGAAAGATGACAGGAGTCTGAAGCACCTGGCATTGGCCACTATCGGAAGACAGGGTACTGGTCTGATTGTCTGGCTATGCCGAAAGAATGACAGGAAACATTATATATGGGTTTAATCAGTACGCAACTTTATTATTAGATGTCTAGGACTAACCTAGCAGATAAAATGTGCAGTGCAGGTGAAAATCCCCACAATTCACTGGTGGGCGAGGGAGGAAAGGGGCGAGTGCTTTTTTCCATCCCCACCCCACCTTTCCATTCATGTCCCTCCAGCAGATCCTCTGCCGGGACTCTTCATTTCTAGCCAATTCCACTTAAAGTACAGGGCGGTGAACGGACCACTGGTCTGACCCAATGTAGGAGGCCGGAAGAAATTGTAACGATGGGCAGCTAGAAAGCGCTTCCCACTTTGGGCTCCAGGGAAAGAAAGGCTATTATAGGTCATGCTGCTGTTATTGGTTGCTGCTCTGTTATCGCATATTTTTACATGCCAGAGTTAACTGGTTCTCATTGCCTGCTCGCCTTGTGCAGTACTAATGAGACACCTGCTTGCATTATGTAATACTAATAAGACAGAAATAAGGTATTAGTTATTCATGAGGTATGCATGAGATGCAAATGTTCCTGTTATTTCTCTGCCTGTGTTCCCATGCGCAGTGGGCTTCATCCCGAGCATTGCTCCGGTGCATCGGGCTTTCCCTGTCTCAGCGGCAGCAACGAAGGGAGCCCCCGTTGCGGGTGTGTCACTTTTGCCTTCAATAAACTCACTACTTCTATTCAGCAGCTGTGTGTGCACGCCTCATTCCTACGGGACACCAAGTACCCTGCAACACCCAATATGGCCATACTTATATTCTTAATCCACCCGGGGGACAGAACAACAGAATACCATAGGATTATCATCTTTTCATTGATAACATCAAGTCAAATTTATTCTTTTGCAGTCAAAGTACTTAATTAGCTTTTGAAGAACTACCTTTCTTTTATCAATTGGTTATGGGAGGAGATAAGGCATATAGAAGCTCCATGTTTTTCTAGTTTTTAAACAAAATGTGTTCTTAAATGCCTCCCTCAGTTCCCCACCATGATAAAGGTAATGTTGGATGAGATGTTGCTTCTGATTTGCAGATTTAATATTTCAAGATGGAAGAGAGACTGTTTCTAATTTAATAAACAGAAAAACAGGTATCATTAGCTAAAGTTTGGCTAGGAGTCTGACATTTTAGGCTTAAAATGCAGATCATAATGTTTTGTTTGAAAAACTAATCAATACCCCTTAAAAACATTTTAAAGTCCACTGGCAAACAAGTTACCTCTTCACAATTAAACAATTATCTGCTGGCTTTCGCAATTTTAATCTACTATCTTGCCAAAAAAAAAAAAAAAAAAAAAAAAAAAAAAAAAAAAAAAAGCAGCAGTAACGTTCTTTATGACTTAAAAGATAAGTCTCTGACCTATATTTATAGAAATGATTTTGTACAATACTGATTTCTGAACATGTTATACATAGTACAATGAATCTTATTTGACTGAAGCCTCAGTTTAATTGTATACATTTGTTTAGTGGATTTTGAGCCATAATAGTTTCAAACATGAAACAATGTAAAACCGGTCCTTACTACTGTGCTGTGATCAGTTTGATGTATTAATGAGCCAATATTGTAAGATAATCGAATACCAAAACTGAAGTTAATCTTCAGCTAAAACCCTCTACATGAAAATAAAATAAGATTCCATATGCATTTCTGGTGGTTTTGCTACTCTTTTTAGTCAGTGAAGGAAGTTTAGTTGTTATGTCATACATTTCTACTCATCATTCTCTGATCACATGCCCTAAAATGCATCATCATAAATGAATATATTTAAGCTGTCAAGGAATTTATCACCTTTACAAAATACCAGATGAACTGTACAGTTACTCTGATAATCTGAAATTTTAGGAATAGTCACAGTTCAGCTCCCTATCACATATCAAACATACATAGTTTGTTAAACACTTAGTAGCCATTTTTTAAAACTAACTAGACTAACATCTCCTACCTCCACAAGCATGTGTTCTGCCCCATACACCAGGAAGTCCTTCCCCTGGACCCTCTGTACAGGGGTTCTCAGCTTAGATAACTTGTAAGAGAGTGGGAGGTGGTTGTAACAACCACCATGCCCTTCTTATATTGCTAACTGGACAGACAGTCCCAGTATGGAACACGTTGAGAGCCACTACTGTATATTATGAAGCCTCCCTCACCACCTACAGATACATAAAAAAGTGGTTTCTTCACAGTCCTACATATGACCTTCCAATTTCCTATTAAAAAAAGCGTTTACTCTGCAACTAAGCAATCCAATAACCAGTTCCATTTATTCCTTTCATGTGCCTCCTGCTCTCTCGTTATTATTCTTCCTTCCCGGTGTCTGTCTATAGCTCATTTAAATTTTAAGCTCTTTTGAGAGAGAAACCTGTCCCATTCTGTGTCAGCAGAACACCTAACATTTTGGGCAGTATACAAATAAGGCAATAACATTAATAAGCAAGAAAAGAATTAAAGATATCCTCTGGACAGCTGCATGCAAGAGACCATATTACACATTGCAAAAGGAAAAAGATTGTCGTAAGTTTTATGCTACTATCCAGGCAACAGTCTGGAGTCATTACTGGTGTGTACCTAGCAGAAGCCAGAACTTGAAATACAGAATACAGAAGAGTATTATATTACTATACCAAGCTTTGTGTACTTTTGTAATACTGAAAATCTTGAACTGTTTTACAAATACAATAGATAGATTTCATTGGTCTGGGTATCCACTTTATTGATTAATTATATCTATACAGATCAGGGGTCAGCAACCTTTCAGAAATGGTGTGCCAACTCTTCATTTATTCACTATAATTTAAGGTTTCACGTGCCAGTAATACATTTTAACATTCTTAGAAGATCTCTTTCTATAAAGTCTTTAATATATAAACTATTGTTGTATGTAAAGTAAATAAAATTTTAAAAATGTTTAAGAAGCTTTATTTAAAATTAAATTAAATACAGAGCCCCCCCCCCCCCCATTGGTGGCCAGGAACCGGGAAGTGTGAGTGCCACTGAAAATCAGCTTGTGTGCCGCCTTTGGCACTTGTGCCATAGGTTGCCTACCCCTGATACAGATATAGAAAGAAAGCCAAATTTCCAAAGTAGTCTCTAATTTTAGTGAAGAAACTTTAGCAACTATAATCTGATTTTGAGAAGAAAATCCATGCCAGTTGAAGTCACTGGATACACAGGGCACTGGAAGAGCAGGGATAGGGTGGAGACACTATGGATGAAATCCTGAAGTCAACAGCAAAACTCTTATTGACTTCAATGGGCCAGGATTTCACTCCAGATGTTGAAAGCTGAGCACCTAAAAATATGGTTTAGTGTTTGGGGTTCACATCCAGGCCAATAAGGGGTTCAGTCAGTCAGTCTGCCTTGTAACCCTGCATTTCTTGTGGCTTTGTAACTTTGGTCCAGAGCTCTGACCACACAGACCGCCTGCAGCTCACAACTCTCACCATGGTTTTGCCTATTCTGATTACTGCTTACAGGCTGGCCTTACTATGCTTGCAGCCTGAATTGATCCCAAAGTTGTCATATTGCAAGGACCAGTCCCTCTCACTAGCCTCTCACAGGGGAAGTATTTGGTTCACTTGTTTTACAGAGAAATTAAAAACACTCCAACCTGTTAGCTTTCTAGAAGCACACACTTTGCTGAACTTACACAGCACTGAGGATTTAAATGAAAGCAAAGCACGTTTATTAACGAAAGAATTAGAGCTTGACACTATGTGAAAGGCATAAAAGTAGAGATGGCTACAAGTAAATAACAGTGAACATGTGCATCTAAAAGTCTAAAGCCTAACCTAGCATCATAATGTCTTGGTTTAAGATGATTTCTCTCACCCACAGTCTCTCTTCCAGCTTCTGATGCCAGAACCCATCACAGAAATCATATTACTTGGTTCCTTTGTCTCCTAAAGTGAAGGATAAAGATGGAGTGTCTCTCTGGTCCTTATATCTGTGCAAAGGAATGTCTGTGTCTTACAAGTCAGAAGGGCCTCCTGGGGACGCAATCTCTTGTGTCCTTCTGGGGTGCAGGAGTCATATAAGTTCTCTGTCTCAAAATCAGGACCAGGATAACCTCTGCTGGTTTAGCTCAATGGCTTTGTTTACTGTGAATATGTAAACTGAGGTAAACCCACATTCCTTTGTGGAAGAGTGCACTGTTTATCATCTTTACCTAGGTTAGCCTGTCTGGTCTGAAACATGTTCTAAATACATCATCAAGAGTGAATTCATAACTAAACACAACATTAATACATGCATATTACAATTATATTAATAACCAGCTTGTTATTAACTTTAACAGGATTCCTCAGAAGATATATTTTGTACAAATATTATTGCAATAGTATGTAAGGTGTGAATACAGAGCTACCTAGGGTCACACACAGCTCTGAAGATCAAAGACTACTTTTGAAAATTATCCCTAGAGAGAGGGACTTGCCCAAAGTCACACAGGATTGTCTAGGAATACAAAACAGTTCTCTGAATTCCCAGTCCTGTAACAATCACAAAATAATCCTCCCTCCTAAAAAAACCACCCCAAAAACCACAAAATTAGGACATGACAGTCTGTAGAACCTTTCATCTTAAGGCCATTTCTCAAAGACATCACACACATTTCCTTTCCCTATAGCAGCAATGTCTTCATGCTTTATAGCTTTTATTAGATTTATCTGAGAGAGTTGTCTGTGGAACCAGTGATTTCCCTTAGCCAGCATAATTTTGTTTTCCTTTTCAGTACCAATATAAAATTGTTCTAGATTATGATGTGTTTTCATTCATATGAATAGTACACAATCAACTGAATGAAAACTGTTTTCCAAGCAAATCACTACAGGGGTGCACACGTAACAAAAAGTCCAGACTGCATACAAGCCATAGAAGATCGGAATAAGCTCCCATTCTGGACAGCATATATGGCAAGATTTATCCCATTTCTATAGGTAACTGGCTTCAATTCAAGTGGACAGTTTTTGAAGGCACAAAGCACTAAAATAAATGCTCCAAAACAATAGAAACCAAATAAATTTGTTTACTGCAACATCATCAGATCAAGTATCATCACAAAAACACACACAATTACAAAAACCACTAGGAAACTGTAGAAAGAACTGTTGGAACAGGATGAAAGTTTGCCACTAAATCCAAGGAAACCCCCACTGAACAGGATTCTACCTCTCACAGACAGAAATGTATAAATCTTTTTCCTGTTACAATGTATGTATTGTAAGAACATGGAAATCAGAACTACTCTTGATAACAGATCAAAGGATTTCAAGAGTTTTGCAGTTTTCCACTGATTAAGAACTGTGTTAAGACTATAGGCTAGATATAAGTATTTATTTCATTGCTTTCCTATGACCATGTCTTTCAATGGAGTTGTGTGCAGGCGAATTTGTGTCTAGATAGAGCCTTTAAGTCAATGGGGCTCTATACAGGCATAGTGGACCACGTTTACATGGAATATCGAGCAGAACTGGAGTTTGTCTGTAAAACTGAAATCCTACTAGATGTAGTAGGAATCTGATGCTATTTTTAGTAAATTAATGCTTCTGCGTCCCCACACCTTGCCTCCAAAAGGATCTCAAGGTCAAGCTTTGAAGTTAATGAGTAGTTTCAAAGAAAGATGTGTGGTTATGCTATGCTGTCCAAAAATACAGTTGTTCTTGAAGCCAACACTGTAATATGCAGGAATTGCATTGGGCTGGACTGACATATTGTCAGTAGAATACAAGTTTCATTTTTGTGAAGCACAAACCACAGGGAGAATTCCAATCTTGAACTTGGGGTTAGAGATTTCATCAATCCTGGGCTATCATGGACCAGTCAAAACAAATACACATGCTCAACATACAATATTTTGGTTTTTGTGTTTTACTTTCTGTCCATTGTCCCAGAATGACATTAACTGGCTAATTCCACTTCATTTACTTGGGTCCAATACTTTGGATGATAGTGCTGACCTACATTCTATTTTCTTCTCTTCTATAATTTGTAAGGGACTGAGGATAGGATCCTGCACACATTTATGCACATGCTTAACTTCACACACTGCAAGTAGTTCTATTATTTCAAGAGGATTACGAACAGGAGCGAAAGATAAGCACACGTATATTGTATGCAGGATCTAGGCCTGAAAGATGTGTGTCTCTCCTAAGACACAAAGATATAAGACAGGTGTCGGCAACCTTTCAGAAGTGGTGTGTCGAGTCTTCATTTATTCACACTAATGTAAGGTTTTGCGTGCCAGTAATACATTTTAACATTTTTAGAAGGGCTCTTTTACAAGTCTATAATTACATACAATAGTTTAGTTGTATAAGTAAATAAGGTTTTTAAAATGTTTAAGAAGCTTCATTTAAAAAACTAAATTAAAATGCAGAGCCCCCCAAACCGGTGGCCAGGACCCAGGCAGTGTTAGTGCCCCTGAAAATCAGCTCACATGCCGCTTTTGGCACACGTGCCATAGGTTCCCTACCCTTGGTATAAGATATGGAGATTTTAGTTAACCCAGATTTTTAATAGTTTAATCATGCTTTCCATTTTTAACCCACACACTCTCTAATTAGAGAGTACCTCCAGAACCTAACAAGATACCAGAACGAACATTTAAGTTAAGGTGCACACACAGAGACCACTCAATAGCTTCCTTCCCCCTGCATCAACATTTTGGAGGAACACCCACTAGTAACTTTTTTAAAGAAGTACAATAAAAACAAGCTAACATTTTAGAATATGGGGAAAAAAAGTTACAAGAATATAATTCTTTAAATTAAAGGGAAAGCGGTAGATAATCTTTCCCACACTGAATCTATCTAGTGTGAATTATTCATTGGAAAAAGTGACCTGCATTGCTGTGAAGAGAGTAAGCTCTCTTTTAAAAAAGTCAAGCTTGTTTTCCAAAGAGTTTCCAGGCATCTATCTGAATGATACTACAAGTTATACAGTTTAATATTACAAGTCAGCAATTTTAGATCTGGGAATCTTTTAAATTAATAAATACACAACTGTTCAGAAAAAGAGGGATGGGAGTAGTCAACAAGTAAAGTCTTCAGCTATTTTCTTGAGGGTACCATTTAAAAAGATGGTAGTTCACATTACTAGAAATCACGCATAAAATATACCCATTTTAAGGCTTAATCTATTCATATAGTCTTGATTGTGGAGACCTCTCTTCATTGTAGGTTTCTCATCAGCAAGGAGATTGATGGAACACATTTAAGTAGAGTGTTGACTGTTGTAATAATCCTCATAAATATACCCTAGTTGTGAACTCATCTGTAAAAAGTTTATAAAGTAACAATACCCTATAACTAAGGCTACATTTTAGTCACAGGTATTTTTACAAGTCTGACTGTAAACAAAAATTCACAGCCAATGACGTTTGATATTTACTATATACTTCTGACTAAAATCAGGGGAAGGGGGGTGGCTTCCTGGGGGCACCTCAGATGCTGAGGGAGGGAAACCTGAGAACTGGAGGGGGGAGCACATGGCCTGGAACTTCTGCTGGTGCTGGAAGTGGGATTGGCGGTGCTGACAGGCTCTCTATCTGGTTCTGCGACTTCTGAATTAAGACTATGAACTGATGTAACCAGTTAAATTTCAGTTATGGTTCACAGTAAAAGGTGGTGTTTCTTCCTAACTCTGAAAGAACTGAAAATGGATGCTACAGGAGATGGAATAACACTGAAAGGAAGCATAAATTCCTAGCATCTCATTCATGCTTCATACATGATGTTTTTACATGACTATTTCCCACATACATCTGTTCTTGTGCTGTATGTTTGGCTAATATCAGGGTTAAACAAAGTCTATTCTTATCCCTGCACAACCTCATTGAGGTCCATGACATTGCACAGATGTAACAGATCTGAATTTGGGACTGTATGTTTGTTTATCATCAGTCTCACAGACACTGCTCCAGCAAGGATAGCACTGACTCCATGATTTTGGTAAAGCATAACTGCCCCCCACAGAATACTTCAGAAGTCCTCTTGGAGAGGACATGTTTCTCTTATACAGCACAATGAAGTTGTTCTTAAGAGTCACCCACATTTTTGTTTGTGTTGCACCATGCATTTAAAACAAAGCACAATCAGACCAAATGTAAATTTTTACATATTGCATGTGAACACTTTAAGTCTAAAGAAAACACTGAAGATGTTTTTTATACCACAAAAGTAACAATGTCAACTTCCCCAAAGTAGAAGCGGGTGGAGGGATAGGACTTTTCTCCAAGATAAGAAATTACCTGATGGAGAAAGCACTATTTTTACTAGGGAAAGCAGAAAGAATGGAGAAGTGCAAGATAGTTGTTGATCAGTATTTTCTGTGAATTTAGGACAAAGTTTTGAAACCCCTTATTTCATTAGTGATCACTTCAAATTCTATCACTTAAAGATTTTTATATAGGTCTAAAATGAGACATTCACACACACTCTAATAATCATTTGTAGTTCCTTTGGGTAAATATATGACAGCAGGTAGTAAAAATATGGCTCTCTGTGCAGAAGAAGCTGTAATCTATTCCAGGGAGAGCGTTAAAAATATGAAAAGGAGATGGTCAATCCTCCAGTTCTGTTTCACATCTAAAGGTAACATATGTATTTCAAAACATACAAGTTTTATGTATACTTCCACACACACACCCTCAAAATTCTACTTTGCAACTCCAGGAACTACTACCATGCAGAACACTGACTTGAAAGTAGTTACAAAATTATTATGTGGAACACTTTAATGCTGTATTCAGTTCTATTTGACATTATTTCCATTAACTGCATTAAGTGGGTCAAATACTAGCATCAGAGAATCTAAAAGGCAAAAGCAGAGGCTATCTGCTCATAACTTATTACTTGTTGCATTTGCTTGTGTAATGCTCAATGAAAATCATAGGGACGGACAAGGAAAGTAAAGGAATTGGGTTTGGATCAGACTTTTCCAGAGAGCTGAGTAGAAATAAATCTATAGGTAGCTTTACAGATCCAATCCAAACTCAGCTACCAGAAACCAAAATCTCTCAATCTCCTGAAGATAGAGATTTTGCAAAACCATAGCAGTATAAAACTCTGTCACGTCTTAATCTGCAAACACAGTGCACGTTCTACACCCATATGATCATTCTGGGAGGAAGGCATGTTTAGTTCAAATACATTAAAGCCTACAGAACTGAATCACTGAAGGACATTAAATTTCATCACATCTGAAAACCCCTAAGCAAATTATTCCAAGAATTTTCATTGCCTTAGCATTTTAGTACTCAAATTTGCACTGATTAAAAGGAGATCATCAATCTGAGTGCCACAAAATATAAAAGTACTGTAAAAAATAAATTGCTTTGCAATAACCAGAAATGGTTATTTCATACAGAAACTGCTAATATATAGCACTGCCAGTAATCATGGAAACTTTTTTCTTTTAAATATAAAGAGAAATGTTGTTGTTAGGTATTACCAGCTCCTAATGACATCATAAAAGATACATCTTTTAGCCCTCTTACAATATACAACAGTACTCTGGCTATATATGCAACTGTTCCAGAATTCCAAAAGGAGAAACCTTTCCTGTTATTCCACAGAGGACAGGAGTGAAATGACTGATTGTCCCTGCACACTCCCTCTTTCAAAAATACTAACGAAACTATTTTATAAATTGAAAATTAAATAAATGATAGAGTTAAATCATACTTTTGAGGGCAAACATTTCAAAAATACAAAAAAGATATATTAGAAATATTACCATGAATAATAAGCCTGGTATTTCTGAAGGCCATGGTTTTTCAAAACATGGAACTAATACTTTTCAGAAGCATTAAACTAAATTAATGTTATAGATTCAGATAGAGCATTTAATGTCAGTTGTCACCCAACACTGTATAGAATTCTATCTCCTGGAATCCAGGTTATTGCTTAACCTTTACCTATCTGAATGACTGCATGATACATACCAAAACTAACAGTGCACATCTATTTCCCCCCCCCCCCATACCTCCCAGCTCTTCAATGGAAAACCACTATTTTTGTATTGCAACAAAAAATGTGAGTGGAAAAAAATACACACATTTTTGTAAGGCTGAATACCCCAAATAAACGCAATTAGACACAAAAACATGACAGTTACTCACTGACGGAAACAGCGTTGACACGTAAGAAAAAAAGACAACAGATATTCGAAAATAAAAACCACATGATCAAGCAATAGCTCAAGATTATTTTCTCCCGTGGAACAGTTCCCTTGGGAATGGCTCACGTCCGCAGTAGTGAAGCAGCCAGGCAGGAACCAGCATCAAAGAAAGGGAAGACGACGACGCCACTTACCTGTCCCAAAGGCTTTGGCCACCAGCCACGCTAGATTACAGGCGATTTTAGCTCGGGTGAAATCATAATGGTCAAAAGGTTTAACGGCAGGAACAATGAACGTCTTCCTCATGTCCTTGATGTCTGCAGCATCCCCCATCTTTTCACAGCACCTTCGCTTTTATTTACATGATTCTTGTTCTCAAGTCCTCCCCTCACCACAATTTTTTTTTTTTGTAAAATAAAAAAGAATTCCCTATAAAAAATAAACGCGGCGGCGGCGGCGGCAGTGGCTGATGATGATGAGCTCAGCTTTCCATATGGGGTGATGCCTCCTCTGCACAGGAACGTAGCGGAGCCTTTCTCCTTCCCTCGCTCTTTGTCTCAATTCATACAGACAAGGCCCCCGCGCCCCAGAATGACAAGTTTATGACCCCCCCCCAGCAAGGGCTGATCCCGCGGGGATCCTCCCCCGCCCCACCAGCCCGGCCTCCGCAGGCAGGGACCGAGCCCCCGCGGGAGCTGGCAGTGATTTCCCCGCAGCGGCAGGAAGCGGGGACCTGGCCCTTCCCGGCCGCCGCGGAGACACGGGAGATGTCAAAATTCCCAGCGCCGGCTCCGGGCGCGGCGCAGCCCCCGCGCCTTCGCCTCCCCTCAGCGGAAACCACCCCCCCGGGGGATGGGAGCGGCGGCTGCTGCTGCTGCCCCGGCTCCTTTCGGGGCTGCCGCTAATTAACGCCTCTCGGCTCCTGCCCTGTCCCGCCCAGCCGCTGCGGCTTTCCCCGGCCGCTGCCGCACTGGCTGGGAGAGCAGCTCCGCGCACGGCGCATGCGCTCCTCGCCCCCTCCCCAGCGTGAGGCGGCCCTGAGCAGGGCGCAGCGGCTGGCTAAGGGCGGGGCCTCCCCGGCCCTGGCGGCGAATGGCGTCACGTGGCCGGCCGGACAATGGGGCATTCTTGACGCCAGGCCAAGGCTGGGCAGCTCCCAGGCGCAGCCAGGCCTCGGGGGCCCCGCTGCCAGGGGAGCGCGTGCGGTACTCCAGGGACGTTCCCAGAGGGACTGGGCAGGGGGTCCGGGGAGGAGCAGCGGCCGCTGCCATGAACCCTCCCCCTGCATAGGCCAGTAGCCAGGTGGGACCTTCTCCAGGGGACGCTAGGAAATTTGCAGGCATGTAAACCCTGGCTGTTAACATATCAAGGGCACTTCCTGTTGTACTGGGTTTGTCCCAGTATCCTTGGCTAAAATCGTTCCTCCCTAGAGTAGTAATAACTCTGAAGTTCATGGACTAGTAGTACCTAAGTGTGTCAGGTGCTGTACAGATGCATCAGAAAGATGGTCCCTGCCTCAAGGAGTTTACACTTCACGTAAGCTTACAACTCCTTGTGCTAGTCTGTGGTTGTTCTGGAGGCTGCTTTTGGGTAGGGGCTGCTGTCTGTAATGTGTCAAATGTTTTGGGATAAAAAGGGATGATGCAGAAAATCTTATGCCAGGAAGTCTATAGCTTTTTTATTATGTACAATGTATTTTAATAAAAGAGTCTCATGGACCATTTCCTGTCCAACTCAAATGCCTGGACCACCTTTCCTGATGACTACATGAAATTTTCGGGACAATTTGCTTCCATGGAGAAGTAGTACCAGTAATATAACTATATTATTAAATTACACTATTGCTTGTCTTATCAGATGGAAACAAAAAGGAGAAAGCACTATTAGCTAGCTTTAGGTAAAACAATAGCAAAAAATGTACACAATTTGAGAACTGTATTATACAATAAGAGAAATATTGCATGTGTATTTAAAGAGACAAGTGAAAACTCTATGACCAACGTGTGTGTGGGTGTAAGCATACAGTTTTTAATATTGTCTGTGCGGCATTCTGTCAAGAATTCTTCTTCTCTATCACACCTTTTAACAGCTAAATGCCAACTAACTGAAAAAGGCAAGAACTAGTTATATATTCCATAAAATAGATAGTATTCCATACCAAAACATGCTACAGCTGCATTATTTAACATAGTTAAGTTGCACACTAGCTGGGACAGGGATTATTAATGAGAAAGTAACACACAAAAAGTACTTGCTTTGAAATAAAATCTGCCATTCCAGTTTTAAATATAACCGTTTTGATGTAATTCAAGGTTTGTGACCTGTACTTGGTAATGTCCCTTCATTGACCTACTGCTCCCTTGTCTTGGAACTGCCTACCATCTCTGTCCACCAACCATTTTATCTTAATTCCTCTTAAAATCAATTTATTCTTTAAATTCTTCCTCACTAATGTGCCCAACTCTTTACCTGAACTACTGTCCTGTGTTTCTTTGTATGTGAGTTAGATTCTAATACTGCTTTGGAGTGGAACAGAATATTGTTTCATTATTTGCCTAATGAGGCACCTTGTATACTTAGTATCAGAGGGGTAGCCATGTTAGTCTGGATCTGCAAAAGTGACAGGGAGTCTCCTAGCACCTTACAGACTAACAGATTTTAGGGATTATGAGCTTTTGTGGGCTACGACCCACTTCATCAGATGAATGTTGTGGAAATCTCCAGAGGCAGGTATAAATAGCAGGCAAGAAAGCAAGGTAAATTCAATGGCGGAGGGGTGTGTGTGTGTGTGAAGCCCACTTCCAGCAGGTGATCTGGAGGTGTGAACATCCAGAGAGGGGAAACTGCTTTTGTAATTGGCAAGCCATTCACAGTCAGTATTGAGTCCAGACCTGATGGTGTCGAATTTGCAGATGAACTGGAGGTCAGCAGTTTCTCTTTGAAGTCTGGTCTTGAAGTTTTTTTGCTGAAGGATGGCTGTTTTGAGGTCTGCTCTTGTATGTCCAGGCAGGCTGAAGTGTTCTCCTACAGGCTGTTGTATATTGCCATTCCTAATATCTGATTTGTGTCCATTTATCCTTTTACGTAGGGAGTGTCCAGTTTGGCCGATGTATATAGCAGAGGGGCATTGCTGGCACATTATGGCGTATATTATATTGGTCGAAGTGCAGGTGAATGAACCGGTGATGGTGTGGCTGATCTGGTTAGGTCCTATGATGGTGTCGCTGGTGTAGATATGTGGGCAGAGTTGGCATCGAGGTTTGTTGCATGGATTGGTTCCTGAGTTAGAGTTGCTATGATGCAGTGTGTGGTTGCTGGTGAGAATCTGCTTCAGGTTGGCAGGTTGTCTGTGGGAGAGTACTGGCTTGCCTCCCAAGGCCTGTGAAAGTGAGGGATCGTTGTCCAGGATAGGTTGTAGATCACTGACGATGTGTTGGAGAGGTATTAACTGAGGACTGTAGCTGATGGCCAGTGGTGGTCTATTGGTTTCTTTCTTGGGTTTGTCTTGCAGCAGAAGGCTTCTGGGTACATGTCTGGCCCTGTTTATCTGCTTCCTTACTTCCTCACGTGAGTATTGCAGTTTTAAGAATGCTTGGTGAAGATCTTGTAGGTGTTGGTCTCTGAGGGGTTGGAGCAAATGCGGTTGTACCTCAGTGCTTGGCTGTAGACAATGGAGCGTGTAGTGTGTCCGGGATGGAAGCCGGAGGCATGAAGGTAGGCAAAGCGGTCGGTAGGTTTTTGGTATAGGGTGGTGTTTATGTGACCGTTACTTATTTGTACTGTGGTGTCCAGGAAGTGGACCTCTCTTGTAGACTGGTCCAGGCTGAGGTGGATGGTGGGGTGGAAGCTGTTGAAATCGTGGTGGAATTCTTCCAGAGTTTGTTTCCCATGGGTCCAGATGATGAAGATGTCATCAATGTAGCATAGGTAGAGAAGGGGCGTGAGTGGGCGAGACCTGAGGAAGCATTGTTCCAACATTTATCCTGAAAGAAGAGCAGTTGTTATACCCACAGCTTCAATGAGAGTTCACCCAACACCTTGTCTAACACCTGCATACCTCATCTGAAATCAGCAGAACAATAAAATGTACATCTGCTGAGCATATACTATGGCACATAATTTTCTTGTGCTATATACTGCAGTTATTAAGCAAAACTTCTGCTTAAGTTGATGGTGACTTCCGTGAGAGTTTTACTTAATTAAGGATGGCAGAATTTAGCTCTTTGTCCAGTATATTACTATCATTAATGAACCTTATCTACCTGACATTCTTTATCATTCCATAAATAAAATGAGGAATACTTGTGGCACTTACAGACTAACCAGTTTATTTCAACATAAGCTTTCGTGGGCTATAGCCCACTTCATCAGATGCATAGAATGGAACACACACAAGTAAGATGCATTTATATATACAGAAAGCAAAAAAAGTTCTCCTGCTGATAATGGCCCATCCAAATTAAACAGCCTCTTAGAATTGGTACATTGTTTGTCATTCCAGTAAGTTAGAAGTGAATAAGTCTGCTTGAAATCACCTATTGTTACTGCACCTGTACTTGTGTTAATTTATTAGTTATAAAAAGAACCCATGCGTTGGCAACTTTTGGTAAAGACACACTTAATAAGCTGCATTATTAGTTTAGAAAACACTTTATCCCTAATAAACAGTTATCCATATTATTATTTGTTATCTTTCCATGAACTTTTTCATCCCCTCCCCATAGTAACTGATTACTGCTTTCTGTACAAATTGTGGATTGGTTTCTTAATGCATGCAAGGATACGCAAGAGCATAAGAAACCTCCTCTCCTACTCCAATTGCAGGGGTAGGCAAAATTTGGCCTGAGGGCCAAAACATCGGTTTTCAAAATTGTGTGGAGGGCTGGGTACTGTGTCTCCCCAAGCAGCCTGGCCCCACCCCCTATCCAACCCCCAACCCACTGACAGCCCCCTCAGAAACCCCAACCCATGGAACCCTGCCCCTGGGCTCCTTGTCCCCTGATTATTGTGGCCCAAGCTGTGGCTGCTTCCCCAGTCAGCCTTGATTGGCTCTCCACAGGCCTTTATTGATTGGCTGCTAGTCTGCACAGCCTCTCTGGCCTGTTCTAGTCCTTTTTCTCATGGAGTGGGGCAGGCATCTCACTGCAGGCAGATATCCACAGATTTGCAGGCCCTACCTATTACATTCAATTTAAAATAAATATTAATTCGCCTTTCACTTTTTTATGGGCTAATGGAACCGAATAGTTTCAACTGATGATTAGCCTATGATGAAGTTGAAATATGTGTACTGTAAAAGCTATGCTGGAGAAAGCACTCTATAATACACGGCAGGGAACAATAATATTGCCTTGAGAAAGAGCATTACAAGATGACTTCTGACCTAACAGGTCTTTCCCATCTCTGTTTTCTGAGAGATCCAATCAACGGTTAGTGCTGTTCACAGCCTTAATCAATTTTGTTTAGAAAAGGAATGTGCATAGAAAATGAACTATATGATTAATTCAAAACTGTTTCAGTTTTGAATTAGAGTTAGGCTCTGATGCCATAGACCAGCGGTGTCCAATAGAAATTCAATGCTAGCCACACTTGTCGTTTTGAATTTTTCTTATTAGCCACAGTTATTAGCCACAATTCAATAGCCTATTAGCCACATGTGGCTAGTGGTGAACCTATTGGACACCACTGTTAGATGCTTAAGGTATGTCTACACTGCAGCTGGAAGCATGCCTCACAGCCAGTGTAGACAGAGTTGCTCTAGCTGGGCTTGAGTTAGCGTGCTAAATATAGTAGCATGGATATTGTGGCATGGGAGGCAGCATAGGTTAGCCACCTGAGTATGGACCCAGGGGGCTGGGTAGTCTTGTACTCAAGTGGCTAACCTAGCTGTAACATTCACACTGCTATTTTTAGCATGCTAGCTTGAGCAAAGCTAGTGTGAGTCTGTCTACCTGAGCTGGGAGGCTCTACCCAGCTGCAGTGTAGCTGTACCCTAATGTATATGCTTAACTTTATGCATGTGAGTACTCACACTGACTTCACTAGGACTACTCACAAGTAAATTTAAGCAAGTGTATGCAAGAAACAGTGCCTAAATTTGTAAAACAATTGACTACCTTTATCTTTGTTGTAGCTTTACTCAAATCAGCAGAGTTATACCAGGAATAGATTTTGTTCACTGAATAGTTTTAATGTGTGGTGTCTTCTGAGCTCTTCATACTTTATAAAAAAAAAAATCTCATGAAAATGTGTGTGTGGGGCGCAGAAAGGGTGGGGAAGTCGTGTGCTGTGCATACACACCACTCTCCTTTCAATCTTTAATACGTTAGGCCTTTTTAGTCCTAAAGGGATTAGATGCCATATAATGGAATACAACATTAAAGCAACTTTGATAAAAACAAAGTGACATAACCACAAAAGACCATCTAAAACTGGCAAATGTTTTACACATATTTAATCCAAACATATATAATCTGTTTTAAATTTTGCAAAGAAAAATACTTTTGGTTTGACATTCTTAGCATCCAGTTTGATCATGAAGCAAGTATTTGCAGCTGAGTTATAAATCCCTGCAAACCTCCAAGTGCTCGTCAGGATCCTGTTCTTTAACAACACAAAACTGGTGTAACAAGTACTCCTGACAGCATTCTGCACCAAAAAGTTAAAATTCTGCACACATTATTTTAAAATTATGCAAATTTTATTTTGTCAAATAATGCATGGCATTAGGGAGCAGGCCATTGGCTGCACAGAGTTGGGAGATCACTGTGCAGCTCCCCCTCCTGAGACAGTGCAACGAGCGGGCCTGCCTCAGAAACACCCCAGAGTCCTGCCCCTCCGTGCCAGGTGCACCAAGTATGAGCAGGCTGGATCCAAGAATGGAAGAGCTTAGTGGGAGGAGCCGGGGGACTCCAGGTGTGGGTTGAAAGGATTCTATGTGTGGCAATCTGGATGCGGGTAGCTCAGTGGGGGGGATCTGGATGCACAGGGGCTTGCTGGGTTCTGGGTTCACTGGTAATGGGACTTTGCAGGGCTAATGGGATTCTCAGTGGGGGGGATCCAGATTCTGGAGTGGGGGCTCAGTATGGTGGGGATCCAGGTGCAGCTGGTTGGGACTCAGTAGGGTGGGGGTCTTGGTGGGGGTGGCTTGTTGGGGTGGTCCAGGTGCATGGGGAGTGGAGTTCATGGGGGGGGGGTTCTGAGTGTAGGGGGGTGAGGCTCAATGGGGAGGGTCTTGGCATAAAAGGACTGGTGGCACAGGGGTTGGATGGATGGGGAAGCAGTTTCCTGTACAATGGTCCCTCCCCTTGCAACTGAGGAGCAATTGGTGCAGGAAGCACGGGGAATGGGGGTGCAGGGAGTTTGCAGAGCTTCCTACATCTGGAGGAGGAATCTGGAGGCGAGTCTGACATGGTCCTGGATGCCATGCTGGGGAAGAGGAAGTCCCGTCCTCTCCAGTCCAACTGGGACTAGAAGCTGAGCCCAGCGCAGAGTAGGAAACACCAGTGGGGTCTTCCCCAGTCCACTCTCCTGCTACACAGTGATTTACCTCTCAGCCTGCTTCCCTGGGCACCTGAAACATATTGCTGAGGAAGGTTGCATGACCGTTCTTTTGACTTCCATTGTCAAAGTGTCATTTTCCTGCAGGAAAGCAAATAAATCAGCAGGGAACATACATTCTGTGCATGTGCAGTGGCACAGAATTCCCTCAGGAGTAAACAAGGAGGCATTCATGATTTTGGCTGCACTCTCTGTTATTACAGAGTCACCATCTAACTATAAGGCTGCTGGTGTTATATCTTATTAAAAAGATTCAAAAGCATTAGTGGTAATCAGGGGAAAAGATACACATGGCACACTGTGACAAAGTGGAAATGTTCTTACTGTTTAAATACTGTGTGGATGCCTCAGTTTCCCCATGCCTTAAGTATCTAGGTGGTGAGATAAAGGGATGTAATTGTTGCAGAACCCTAGCGGGCCAGTATGATGCTGTCTACACAGATGACACCCAGTCTCCTGGCAACTGATGGTGGCATCCTTGCCTGGGGAAAGAGACAAAGGCGAGAGGAGGGGCTGGAGGGAGGTTAAGTTTGGAGCTGGCTGGGGAAATGGAGGGAAGCCCAGAACTGGGGTCTGGGCTCCCTACCTCCTCCCTCCACCAAGATGGACCTGACTGAAGGGTCC
Source organism: Dermatemys mawii (assembly GCA_007922305.1). NCBI lineage: Eukaryota > Metazoa > Chordata > Testudines > Dermatemydidae > Dermatemys > Dermatemys mawii. Next base: position 12,700,717 of record ML677352.1, on the reverse strand, counting down.
TGTTTTCTGTACCTATAAGCTTTCGTTTGGACTGTGTTCCTCTCATCTAATAAACCACCTGTTTTACTGGCTGGCTGAAAGTCACATTCAATCTCAGGAAGTGGGAGGTGCAGGGCCCTGATTCTCCCACACTCCGTGACACACTCCTGTCACATTTTTTGTAGACTCAAGTCTCTTGTCAGTAAATGATTTGATATCTGCTGCACTTCAGCAAACTGAATGAATGACATACCACACACACCCACAACAAACCAAGAGAGTTTAGAGAATAGGCTGAAGTTCATAAGGACAAATCTATTGTTCCAACTTTAAAGCTTTGGAATCTGGAAGCATGTAATTAAAACAGAGACTGACAATTTAGTGCCACCATGTCATGAGAAACTGGGGTTTGTTTGCTCAGCATTTGTAACAACTAACTGAAAAAATACCGTATAGGAATATGAGAAGGAAAAGACTTGACAGAAAGTAAAGTACCTACATTTTTAGAATGTTTTCAGTGATGTGTTTATATTTGTTGCTTAGTTATATTGAACAGTGCAATCTTCAGGTATTTTAAGGGCTTTGGTTTTATCCCACATAGGAAGATTGCAGTTATTATTTCATATTTAGATAATAAAGAGCATACAAAGCAGAAAATTAGCAGAGAATTGCTTTACTTTATATAGCACATACTTCTGTAGTAAAAGAGTTAAAGGGCCATGGTCCTCCTAAATATACTCTCATACTGAGCTGCACAAATACCCATGCCATACAATCATGAGAAAAAACATTTATAGCAATCATTATTTGGTATGATGAGCTATACGAACTGGCTACACTGCTAAAATGCTTCTGAAATAAATGTAGTCAAACTTTACTAATTCTGGGTCACTGAGAACGAAAATGATGCTTAAAATTGTTGATTGGCTCTAGTTTTCAAAGATATGCTATTGGGTCAGTATATACGACCCTTGACATGGGAATGGTGGAGGATAAGTGAGTTATAAAGGGAATTTAAACCAGAAATGACTAAAATGCATCTTTGACTGGATCTATGAATAAATCTATGCCTGGGTTTGGACACTACTTGCTTTTTAGGCAAAACAATGAAGGATGCAATCTGAAGCTGGTATTGCATCATACGTGATATGAATTGCATCATGTTATTCCTAGAAGTCACGGATGATGCAATCATAACGAAGCTTACATCACTCTGCTGAACAAATTGCCCTATATCAGCTCTAGAAATCGTACAGTGTCATGCTCTCTTATTTGTCAGTGTTTGATTTTGCAAAGGGACACATTTCTGTTTAGCCAAAGTGAGCAGAGATGCCTCGTACTTGTGTGAACAGTGCAGATAACTTCTGCTATGTTTGTGGTGAAGTGACTTTTGCATCACAAAAATGCAGTATAACCACTATGGTTAAGAAAGCCTATCACCTTTATTTTGGCTGCAAAATTGGAGATCAGGACAAGAGGTGGGCCCCACACATATGCTGCAACTCTTGTGCAACAAATCTTCGCCAGTGGCTGAACAGGAAAAGGAAATCTATGCCTTTTGCAGTGCCAATGATTTGGAGAGAGCCAACAGATCATAGCAGCAATTGTTACTTCTGCATGGTGCCTCCAGTTGGGAAAGGTGTGTCAAAGAAGAAAAAGTGGACTGTGCATTATCCAAACATTCCATCAGCTATACGCCCAATACCCCACGGAGAAGGACTGCCGGTTCCTGATGCACCAGAATCATTCTCACTTGAGTCAGACGAAGAAGAGGAAGAGGATGAAACTTCTGGTCCTGAACCATCAATGTCACAGGACCCACATTTTCTCCCATCCTCCTCCTCTGAACCACACCTCATAACACAAGCTGAACTGAATGACCTTGTCAGGGATTTGGAACTACCCAAGAGTAAGGCAGAGCTGTTGGGCTCCAGACTACAGCAGTGGAATCTCCTGGCAGGTGATGTTAGGGTTTCCATGTTCCGTGACTGTCAAAAGGATCTTGTCCCATTCTTCTTCATGGAAGGTGATCTTGTAGCCTGCAACAACATCGATGGTGTGATGGCAACCCTCAATATTGTTCACAATCCAGATGAGTGGAGACTCTTCATTGATTCATCGAAGACGAGTCTTAAAGCTGTTTTGCTGCATAATGGCAATGTTTTGCCATCAATTCCAGTTGGTCATGCAGTCCCTATGAAGGAAACCTATGACAACATGAAACAACTTTTGAGGTGCATAAAGTATGACCAACATCAGTGGCAGCTTTGTGGCGATCTGAAAGTTGTTGCTTTCTTGCTTGGTCTGCAGACTGGATACACAAAGTACTGCTTTTTTCTCTGTGAATGGGATAGTCGTGCAAGAGATTCCCACTACATCAAGAAAGATTGGCCACTCCGACAGTCATTGGAGCCTGGGAGGAAAAGTGTTCAGCATCCACCACTTGTTGAATCAAGGAAGATTTTGTTACCACCCTTACACATCAAGCTGGGTCTGATGAAGAACTTTGTCAAGGCCATTGACAAAACACAAGCAGCTTTCAAGTACCTCTGTGGAAAATTTCCAAGGTTAAGTGAAGCTAAGATAAAGGAAGGTGTCTTTGTTGGGCCTCAGATTCATGAACTTCTTCGAGATGATGCATTTGACCATGCACTGCGTGGCAAGGAAAAGACGGCATGGAAAGCCTTCCAGTCAGTGGCAATACATTTTCTCGGAAACAACAAGGCAGACAACTACAGGTTGCTGGTGGAAAACCTCCTCAAGGCATACAAAAGCCTTGGTTGCAACATGTCACTAAAGATACATTTTTTGCACTCTCATCTAGATTTTTTTCCACCGAACTGCGGAGCAGTGAGCAACGAGCACGGCGAGCGATTTCACCAGGACATTGCAGTAATGGAGAAACGCTATCAGGGCAAATGGAGCCCATCAATGCTTGCAGACTATTGCTGGACAGTGACAAGAGATGCTCCATTTAATGAATACAAGAGACAAGCCAAGAAGTGCCGAGTAGACACTGAATAGGACTAAACTATGTACATAATAGTTTTTTGCCTTTTGTTTCAGAATACATTTTATTTATATAACCCTTTTGCTGATTTTTAAAGTGTTACATAAACAGGACAGGTGAAATATTATCATGTAAAGCAACCATAAACACATGAAAAGACCTAGGTTTACAATTTATGATTAAAACTCTACTATCTACACAATATACATAGACATAAAATGTAAAAACTTAAATATCTTAGAAACAGTAGCCAATCAGTTGTTTTAATTGTCATATTTGAATTCAGCACATCAAAATACATAATAAATGTCACATTTTATCTCTGAAGCAGACGACTTCTAAAAAATTGTAGACCAGTGCTGTCAAAAAGCTGTGGATACTGTGTTAGGAAAAGGAAGAGCATTAGTTCTACCATACATACAACAACATTTGTAAATAAGGCCAGTTTTGCATTGCTGGCCAGACCTCTGCATGGGTATGGTTACCCTCATACTTTGAGAATATAATGAAATAGCACCAGTGATGAGTGTTGTAAAAATACTACAGTGATAAGCATTTTAATAATGCTCAAGTTATGGAATGAGTGAGAGATCTCTTCATAGCTTTGGTTGAGACAAACCTCCAATTGTAAAGCAGATTTTAATCTTTCCACTCCCCAACTTGATAGAAACAAAACCAAACTCCATTAAATATTTCAGTCTATGAGAGAGATTTTTTTCATGAGCTTTTAGATAAATCAAAAATTTACATATGTTCCAATTTAGGAAAGGAAAAGGAATTAATTCAGGGAAGATCTGTATGGTACGTGTTATGCAAGAGGGCATACTAGATGATCACAGTAATTCCTTCTGATCTCATAACTAGCCCCTTGGCACCATGCCAAATTAGTGAGGGTTTATTTTGTGTGTAGATTCTGGTGTCAGAGTTTGAAAAACTAGCTACACTCTTCACACGCAAGCCATATAAGCATATGGCCCCATGGGATGACTTTGTAATTTTATGACAATATAAATACATTAAACCAGCTTCTTACATAATCGTTTGGAAAGAACTTTGGTTGAAATTCAGTTATATGGGTATGCTGTTAAGGGCAAACATTTTCTCTTAGATCTTTATTCAGTATTCATGTACACCATGTGCAGAACTCTCATTAATGTGAGTGGGAGTTCTTCACATTAAATTAATGCAGAATATGAAATAGATATCCAAAGTGAAGATCAGAGATCCATATTGTAACTCAGAGGAAAGAATTCTGTGCTGAAGGAGATTATTTTAGAAAGCTCTATTACAAGGTCTTACACTGAACACTCTACATGCCAAGGGTGAAATTGGAGTATAATTTGAAGTCAATGAGCTAGATAATCACCTGTGATTAAGTAGCACTCATCAGAGCTGGGGAGAGATGGCACAAAGGACACCTTTGTGACATCAGTCCTACAGCTGTCTGGCTACCAGGAGGCAATCCCTGGTGGAAAGAGGAGCCTGAAGGTTGCTCTATTTTATGACAGCTTCTGATACCCTCCAGGGGGAAATTTTGGCAGCTGGAGATAGCCATAGGAACACTTTGGTCTTGCCTACAACACAAAAAGAAGAATTATGTAGCAGCTGCTATGACTTCTCTATGCCACCCCAGGACTATTTTATGCAGGGGATCAATTGGCAACACACAATAGTGTTAATCTACCCTGAGTAGTGCAAATCAGCCTCAACTCGGGGCAGAATCTGGTTTGAAGATTGATATCAGGGAAGAATTTGTCACCATGATTCTTAAGGAATCAAGTTTAGGACACCTCCCACACATTTCTTCCAGATCAAACCACTCATTGAGTTTAAAACCAGAAGGGATTACTAGATCATCTAGTCTGATGTAAGTACTGTGGTTTTCTGCCATTGCTGTTACAGAAAATGTTTTTACCCATCCTCTTCAAAGGCGTGCAATGTAAATCTTTCATTTGTCTGTCACACCAATAAATCATAACTCTGCGCTGCTTCTACCAGTCTCCATTTAATGCAGCTGAAATGGAGTAGATCATGAACTGCTAAATTAAATATGTTCATTGACTAATTAGAAATATTTTGCTCTCCTAAACACCAATATGATTGGAGAGAGAGAGAGAGAGAGAGGGTTATTGGGCAGGAAGAGTCACAAATGAAGCAAACAGGTAATCTGCTACACCAGCATTAGTGATTGCTACTCTCTCATTTTTTCCTTCTGCTGTCCTAATCTTAAGTGGAAAGATTTAAGAAGTAAGAAATATATAATAAATCTAATTTTTGCAAGAGAAAATAATTTTAGTAAGTGCCATTGTGGAATGTGTCATTCTTGTTTATGCCTCCAAATCAATTACAAAGGCTATTAAGCTTGAATCGAAATGGCAAGCTAGTGTGAAGCATTTGAATGTAATGAACTTTATACATTTCCAGTGAAAAGAATAAGGCAACATTGAGATTTTGGATTCCATTCATTTCCAAAATATCCACTACTTGCTGTTAAATATGAATCCACAGACTTGCATGATTGTTCCAATGATAACATGAAAAACAAGTGTAAAATCTGTTTATGTATCATCAGCTAGAGTAATCTCTTGATGAACCATATGATCTATTATTGATATCTGTAGCACTGATGGAAAAAAAGTAATAGTTTGTCACAGAAGAAATATAGCCATGATTATGGGGCTGAGATCTTGAAGCATGGTGTTTACCATTACATGAGCATTTAACACTAGATTCAGTAAAAGAAAAAGCCTACAGCTTGGTAACAGTCAAAAATAGCATGAATAGGTGTTGGCCAATGCCTTTACTGTGCAGGTCATTGGCTCTGTGCACGGCTCGCAGGCATCACCTCCACGGTTCCCATTGGCCATGGTTCCCGGCCAATGGGAGCTATGGAGCTGGTGTTTGGGGTGGGGCCAGTGTGCAGAGTCTCCCCATGCCTAGGAGTGGACATGCTTTCTGCTTCCTGGAGCCACGCAGAGCCAAGGCAGACAAGGAGCCTGCCTTAGCCTCATCGTGCTGACAACCAGATTTTTAATTGTATGATCAGAGCCAGCAGGGTCCATTTTCGACCAGGCATTCCAACTGAAAACTGGACATCTGGCAATCCTAGGTCAAAGAGACATTTTTTTGTACCAAATATGAGGAATGCATAAGATGCCTGTGTACTTTGTTACATGTAATTCTGGTACATAGACATTTGCATCCTATGATTTTTTTAAACTGGATTTATATCCTTGGAGGATGCCTCCAAATGGATTACTGCCCATGGCTACTGTCTTCTACTATCAGGGCACCCATGGTTACAAGATGCTTAGTTTAACATTACTGCAACTGCATCATTTAAATGCTTGTTTTTAACATATGCACACAAAAATACAAACTAAGACCTAAACCTATAAATAAAATGTCTAGGAATAGTTACTCAGGTTAGCCATTTTGATGTAAAAAACCTAAACAGTTGAGACAAAGGATTCTGAGCCATTGATTCCACACAGATGTGTCACTAGTAGGACTCTTTACTCAATGGCATCCTCCACAGTTGCCTACTTGGAAGTGATAAGGCATGGGCAATCATGGAGTGTTGGGGTTTTTTTGGTAGAGGGAGCTATGGACATTTACAGAGAGGAAAACAAAAATGTGTGACAGAATTTACCTTTTAGGGCCTCAACTTATATTTTTAAAAATAGCACCTTAGGATTTACTAATGTGTGTAAGAAAAATCCAACTCAAAGTATAAGTTCTGACCTACATGCCATTCTGTGCTTAAAACTGGCAGATATGCAAATCCATAAATGTCTGTGGCAGTGGTTTGTGAATGTTGTAGGAGGAACTAGCAGTTAGGAGAGAGATGATTCCTATGCATGCGGAGCTTGTTGCAATGATCAACTGCTCCAGATTTTGGAATGATAGGAAGGACCATTGAGTAGTTTTTTTTATTTTATAGTTTAGTAATTTGGGGGAAGAGAGTAGTTGGCTTTGTTTATTTAACGATTGTTAAAAAATACTGGTAGAGCTTATTGTTTGTTGCTAACTAATTATTGACATTATTAAAGGTAACACGAGTCTAGAGGAATGGGTCCAGGGGTGAGATTTAAAAAGCTCCCGAGGTCTGACTCTGCCACTGACTTTGAGTGACTCTGGGCAAGTTACCTTGCCTCAGTATTCTCTTTGTAAAATAGAGATAATAATAACTTACCTAACTGACAGGGGTGTTGTGAAGATGAATTAGTAAAGCTGGACGAACAACAACAAAATCTGGAACATTTATTTGGCCCTATTTGTGTTTGCTTTCTGCCAACATCATAGCAATTGAGTTTGCCCAGTATGAATTATCATGAAAGGTACATTCTAAACTTGCAAGGTTGAATACTCATGGTAAACAAATATTAAAATCACTTTCCATGAATAAAAACCTGTCTATAAGAATTATATTTAACAAATCCAGGAAGAGGAAGGATACCAGGTAAGGCCAGTTTAAACTGAAAATTACACAACTAAGGCCAACTATTTCCCTTGCTGTAGAGGTCTGCAGTTGTCTAGTCTCTCTTAGCAAGCAACATTGTTTGTATATTCTTTATCCTATTTGTGGACTGACTTGTCTGGGGTGCAGACAATTGTCCTTTGTTCCAAAATAGAAATGGGACAAAATTGCATTCAGTTATATGAAACTGAGTACGGACCATGTTGTACCACAAATTCACAGCTCACCTACTCACACACCTAGAGAGCAGTTATGATTCAGGAAAATATCAGTGGCAGAACTGATAATAAAGACACAAAAATCCTCTGAACTGACCACCTGGTCAAGGTTTCTGTCACCTTCCCCTGGCATATTTAAGTATGCCAGAAATGAAATTCATTGGCTAACTGAGATCAATGATATAATATGTATATTTACCTACCAGTTATTTGGCAACAGCAGATTTGATTAGCAATGTCTGTATTGTGCTGTGTCAGTGACTTAATGAGTACTGCAAGCATTTCCAGCTCCGAGATCTTATTCTAAGTCAATGAATCAGTGTCCAGTGTCCTTAAAAAAACTTGATTTACAGGACAAATTCTGATGTACTGGAATCACAAAACTGAAACAGTTTCATTAAGAAGCAAGTGCGGGAGTAATCCATCAGTTTATATCAATGTATACTACTGAGTTTCATGATTTATATGTACAGAACCAGAAACCTAAAAAAGTAATCAAATTGTTTCTCCAACCACTTGACTACCCTTCTTATTATATAATCAGTGGTATTTAACGTCATCTCATTTTGGCAGTCTTTGTCCTTCGGGTTCTTCCTTTTTTTTTTTGAAGCTTTCAAGAATATGGATGTAAAATTCTTAAAGGATGAATGTTATTAAAATGATTGGGGAAGAGTCCTAAGAGTCACTACAATATCATATTACATTCTATATAGCTCAGAACTAGGAGTCAGAAAAATCCTGAGTTTTCCATATTTGACAGATGAATTACATGTATTTTTTTAAATGACCACTTCATCATTTCCATTTGTGTACAAAAATGCAAATTAAATAGCCATATATGTAAATACATTAAATCTTATAAGCAAATGAATTTATAGCCTATGTATGTATCTGTATTTAAAACACAAATAACTATAAAACATTTTTCAAATTTTCATTAGTCCCATAGTGTTAGTGTGTAAATGCTAAAGGTACCAATGATAAGGGATCCAATAAGTCCTTAAACATTAGAAAATCTGGAGGAATCCAGTTAGTTATCTCTGCCATGTAACAATTACACATTCATTTGCCCCAATCCCACAATCCTTTGGCCCCAATTTTGCAATCTATAAAGTGTGAATGTAACCCACAGACCTTCTGGGTGTGGCGTTCTGTCCCATTTAGTGGCACTGTGAGCAATTAATGAGTCTGCTCTAGAGCAGTGGTCTTCAAAGTGAGATGTGCGAGACCCCCCATGGGGGTGTGCAAGACCCCCAGCGCCGCCGTGGGATCAGCCCCGGGAGACTGCTAAAATCGCAAGTGGTCTATTTTTGTCCTGCCAAAATGCTGCTGAAAGCGGAAGCTTTATATTCGGCGGCATTTCAGCGGACATGCCCCAGGGCTGTGAGTAGAAGCGGGAGAGCGGAAGGGGACCACAGACAAAAAACTTTGAGGAATGTTGCTCTAGAGCATTAGCTAATAGCAAGTTGGTTTTTAGCTTATGCAGTAGAGGCTCATGCACTAAGCTCCAGAAGGTCCCCAGTTCTATCCCGACGATTGTCGGCGTTACACGAGCAGATGCTTGACTAGGCTGAATGTGGGCACAGAGTCAGCCTTCACTCTCAAGTCAGGATTAGGTTCTTTTGTTTGGGTATTGAACTGAATCGTGTGTTGGATGCATCTGAATATGTAAGCTGTTTGTGTAGGAACTGGCTGGCTGAATCCTTAATAATGCATTTGCAGATTTTTCTGGCGTTCCATGTGGTAAGGTTGTTATATGTGTATGATGGAGGGACAAAAATATTTGGTTGGATGTGAGCTATACTGCATTTCAACACCCTTTCAACCATAATTATATTTTAATTACATTTTCCTGTGTTGGGGGAGAAGATACTTGTGTATATCACTTGGGTGTTTGGAAACTTCACTCATTAATGTTTCTAAAGTACCTTCATAATGTGCGATATGGAGGCATGATAGAAGTGCACAGTATTACTGTTATCTCCACTGGTTATCCATTACTACTGAATAAGTATTTTGAGCTGAAGCAAGGGCAGTTTATTAGCTGCCTGCTGAAATTATAACAAAGAGAATTAATTTTACTAAGCTACTGCACATTGTGACCTCTTTACAGTGAATATGACATTGACCTCAACAGGCCAAAGATTGCTACTGCTTAGAGCAAGAAATTAGCACTTGCAGGAGAGGACTGTAATATCTACACTATCTTACAGGGGAATTATGAGGCTAATTTAATGTTTTTAAAGATTTAGCGCCTCAGAGGTTGAGATGCTATGTGCATGCTGTTATAAAGAAGAATTAAAATTCAAAAATAAGGATTAATGACAAATCAAAGAGGTGTCCTGGGGGAAAAGATGTTACAGGGTCAATATCATGTTGCATGGAGAAAAACTTATTCATGTGTTGATGAATGAATGAATGAATGAATTAATTAATTAATTCATTCCTTTAGATTAATTCAGATTAATTAATCTAAACGTACACCTGTAAAGTTGATTAGTATAATTAAAAATAAGATTACAGTACCAGTGTCATATGATTAAACATAATCTCCATTATATTAAATGTTCATCTATTAATTTAAGAAAATTTCACACTTTTGAAAGGGGGAAGCCCGAATGTGATGAAACAACTGCATTTCACTTGTATTCTCCAAATATTACAAGAAAAGTTACGGAGCAGTGAGATATAAAAGTAAACTTTTTGGGGTTGTGAAAACATTGCAGAAACTGAAAAATTACGCAATGAGAAGCACTGATTAAATTAAACCCTTCTGGAAGCTCATTGACTAAGAGTAACCCAAGCATGTGAGGTACATTCTAATTAGAAAGTTCTCATCATAGTTCAGGACAAACTGTATTTCTAAGCGATCCAGCTATGAGAGCCTATGTTAACAGCTTCTTATGACAAGCTCTGAAACAAAGTGGAGGGAAGGTTATTTAATACATTGTGAAGTTGAAAGTGCTTCATTCATAACCAGTCATCAGTGTGGGAGGGGCAGGGACACACAGACGGGTTCAGAAGGACTAGTGGAAGGGATGGACAGGGGCAGGGGAACAGAAACTAGTGAGGTAACAGCATTGATCCAGGAGTAGAATGGGAGGGGTTGCAGGGCCACATGGGAATGTGAGGGAGGATGTGTCTAAGTGGGGATGCAGAAACACATGGAGAGGGGAGTGAAGGGCCATGAGTGCAGGAGTACAGGGGGACATGGTGAGGGGGCAGATGTGACTGACTGAATTGGAGAGGCTAGGGGTCAGCCAGAGTCTGTGTGGGGGAGGCTCCCAGTTTTCTAACAGTCCCTCCCTGGGGAAAACAAAACAAAACAAAACAAAAAACCCGGTTCCATACTTCTCCTACCCACACTCAACATCCTTCCAGGTCCCCTATCAGATTCCTTCCCAGCAATTACTTGCCTGTACCCTGTTACCTCTGGCTACCTGAGTCTTTGCACTCTTCTGAGGGATGGGGGAAACACATTTCTGTATTGTAGTTTAAATATGCTTAATAAGAAATTTATTTGTCAAAAAATATTTCTTGAATCTTTTTTGTTGTTTCTATTGTTACAGATAGACTTGATAACTGGTATTTTGAAATAAATTACCAAAATAACTGAAAATTACCCAATTATATTGTGTTATTTTGACAAATAAAATATGCAGAGTTTTGCAGAATTTTAAAATATTGTGCACAGAATTTTTAATTCTTTAGCACATTTTTTTTTTTGGGTGCAGAATTCCCCATGGAGTAATAATAAACTGCAAGTAGAGGAAATTAAGAAGCAGTATTGATGAATAAAAGTACAGTTTGTGTGTACTTAAACTTAATGAGTCTGATACTCTTTTCACTTTTGTTGGTTTTGCCCTGGGATAACTCTATTGATTTAAATAGCATAACTCCTGATTTACATCAGTGCCAGGGGAATTCAAACTCTACATTTTCTTAATACATCTCTTTCAGAATTTACAGTAATGACTCAAAAGTATTGAAGGGAACAAAAAGATGGAACTGCTGTATACACATTTCATGTATTATTATACTGGCAAAGTAAAACCTAAAAAATTTTCAAGAATGCCATAATACAGAGCAGAGCTGAGTTGATTGATCCTCTTTTTAGTGCTAAGAAATTCTCAAAGCCTAATAAGTAAAAGTCATTTTGAATAGTTCTTATTTAATTCAATAGTTTATGTTGTTTCTTAAGCAGGAACAGTAAGTAGCAGGTGTTGTGAAATGTTATGAGACTGCATATTTGATGGATGTAGAAAAGCTTTGCTGGATATAGATTACAGGGAAACACTTAAGAGATTTATTACCGAGTTCACTGCTTCATTAAGTGGATGAAAATCCGTAACAGTTAACAATGGACTTGTGCTCCCTTATGCCAATAGTAAATTTGGTCTTTACATTTTGAATTGGTATCTGATATAGTGGCAGCTTTCTCAACACTAGATTTTGTATTTGTTGTACTTAAACAAAAATAATGTTGGCATTTAAGCTCCCTTAAAGGGTAAAATGCTGATTGATTGTCCCCATTTTTCCTTTCTTTAGCTGCACCCATTGGGCTTGGTCTGAAGAAGGACCCCAGGTTTTGGCCAGAAGTTAAATTTTGGCCCTGTTCTTCTGTATGTAGAATATGTATTTCATTATAAATACAGATAGTACCTCATAATTTACATGTAGGGAAACGTATGCAAAGTGCTATCCTCCAAAATGTAATAAGTGCTTGTAAGGAAGTTTTCAAGATTTTTTCATGTTCTGTGTAATTTGTGCAAATAGCACAGACTTTCAATTTTCCAGTGAACTGGATCACTTGTGAAAGCCAGTAGTGTGCAGTTTGTCTATGATATTTTTTGAAGCTACTTGAGGTATAAATATTAGCTGCTTTAGGCATAAGTTATTTATGCAACTGCACCGAGCTTTATGGTTCCAGGGGCACTGCTTGACCTGCTATCAAGAGACAGCAGCATCCCTCACCCTCCAGCAGTACCATCTGACCCTGGTGCCAGCAAGCCATGACAGAATCAAATCTTCCCTCTCTCACTTGGAGAATTGCACTTTCGCTCTACATCCTGCCTTCCTGAGCTATGTAAGGTGAATATCCACAAGAGGATATAGGGCATTGCAAATAGATAAGAGGTCAGCATTTGAAGATGGTTGGAACAGGAAGGGAATTGTGTGTTGTGAATGTGCAGAAGTGGAGTGGCCTAGTCTCAGAAAGTTGGAAGGAGCGTCATAATTAAAGAATTTTAGAAATGTAGGACTGAAGGGAACGTGAGAGGCCATCTAGTCCAGCCCCTGCACTTAGACCATCCCTGACAGGTGTTTGTCTAACCTGTTCTTAAAAACCTTCAGTGATGGAGATTCCACCACTTTCCTTGGAAACCTGTTCCAGAGCGTAACTAGCCTTATAGTAGAAAGGTTTTCCTAACATCTAATCTAAATCTCCTTTACTGCTGACTGAGACAGCTACTTCTTGTATTCTACCTTCAGTAGACATGGAGATCAATTGATCATCTTCCTCTTTAGAACATCCTTTAATGAAATTGAAGACTGTTATCAGGTATCCCTCTCACTCTTCTTTTCTCAAAACTAAACATACACAGGATTTTTAATCTTTCCTCAGAGGTCAGGTTTGCTAAACCTTATCATTTTTGTTGTTCTCCTCTGGACTCTCTCTAATTTGTCTGTATCTTTCTTACAGTGTGACACCCAAAACTGGACATAGTAGTCCAGATAAAGCTTTACCAATGCTAAGTACAGCAGGACCATTACCTCCTGTGTAATACATGACACTCCGCCCCAAAATATTAGCCTTGTTTGCAACTGCATCATATTATTGACTCATGTTCAATTTATGATCCACTATAACTCCCAGATCCTCTTCTATAATACTACCACCTAGCCAATTATTTCCCATTTTGTATTTTTTGTCTTTATTTTTTCCTTACTAACTGTAGCACTTCGTGTTTGTCTTTATTGAATTTCATCTTGCTGATTTCAGACCGGTTTTCCAATTAATCAATTTGAATTCTAATCCTGCCCTTCAAAGTGCTTGCAACCCTTTCCATCTTGGTGTCATCTGCAAATTTTATAAGCATACTGTGCACTCCATTATCCAATGCATTAATTGAAATATTTAATAGTACCCAGACCCAGGATAGACTCTGTGGGTCCCACCAGATTCATCCCCCCAGTTTGACAGAAAACCAATAATAATAACTTTTTAGTATGGTTTTTCAACCATGTGTGCACCCATCTTACAGTAATTTCACCTAGACCACATTTCTGTAGTTTGCTTGTGAGGATGTCATAAGGGACTGTGTCAAAAGACTTACTAAAATCAAGATATATCTGCTGCTTTCACTCTACTCCACTAGGCCAATAACCCTGTCATAAAAGGAAATTAGGTGGTCTAGCATGATTTGTTCTTGACAGATTCATGTTGGATATTACTTATAACCCTATTATCTTCTAAGTGCTTACAAACCGACTGATTAATATGTTCCAGTATCTTTCCAGGTGTTGCAGTTAGGCTGACTGATCTGTAATTCCCTGGGTTCTCTTAGTATCTATGTGTAAAAAGGGGACCAGTGTTTGCTCGTCTCCTGTCCTCTGGGATCTCACCCATCCTCCATGAATTCCCAAAGATAATTGCTAATGCTTTTGACAGTGCTGCAGCTAGTTCCTTAAGTACCCTAGGGTGAATTTCATCAGGCCTTAATGACTTGAATACATTAACTTATCTTATTCTTTAACCCAGGGATCGGCAACCATTGGCATGGGGCTCACCAAGGTAAGCCCCCGGTGGGCCGGGCTGGTTTGTTTACCTGCTGGGTCTGCATGTTCAGCCAATTGCAGATCCCCCTAGCCGTGGTTCACCTCTCCAGGCCAATGGGGGCTGTGGGAAGCAGTGCAGGCTGAGGGACGTGCTGGCTGCTCCTTCCCGCAGCCCCCATTGGCCTGGAATGGCAAACTGCAGCCAGTGGAAGCTGCAATCGGTGGAACCGGTGGACGCAGCAGGTAAAGAAACTGGCCCAGCCTGTGATGAGGCTTATCCTGACAGGCTGAAGGTTGCCAATCCCTGCTTTAACCTGTTCTTTCTCTGTTCTAATTTATCTTCCTTCCCCCTTGTTAATATTAATTGTGTTAAGCATTTGGTCACAATTTTTTTAGTGAAGACTGAAGCAAAATAGTCCTTAAGCACCTCACCCTTCTTGATGTTGTCTGTTATTCGCGATCCTTTCTAAGTAATGGTTCTACATATCCCTGTAGCTTTCTCTTGCTCTGAATGTATTTACACAACAAGAGCTTACAGCCTTTTATGTCCCATGCTAGGTGTAACTCATTTTGTGCCTTACCCTTTCTGATTTGTTTCCTTACTTATCAGTTTGTCCATGTTTCCACTTTTTCTAGGATTCCTTTTTGATTTTCACTAAAAAGAGGCTACATTGGCCTCTTACTTTTCTTCCTATCTTTTCTTTATGTTGGGCTAGTTTGCTATTGTGCCTTTAATGTTGTCTTTTTGAGAAACTACCAGCTTTTCTGAGCAAATTTTTCCCTTAGATTTTCTTACCAGGGGATCCTACCTTCAGATCTCTGATCTGTTACAGTTTCTTTTTTTGGTTTAATTGTTGTCTTTACTCTGCTGTTCTCTGTGCTTCCTTTCTTTAGAAATGATACATTTCATGATCACTCTTACGCAAATTGCTTTCTACCTATGGATTCACCACCAATTCCTCCTTATTGATTAGAATAATGTTTAAAATGGCTATGCCCTGGTTACTTTCTCTACCTTTTGAAAGAACAAATGGTCCCCAACACATTCAAAGAATTTATTTGAGATTTTTACATCCTTACTTCCCATAGAGTTTTGCCAAATTTGGAGCTTCCCAAATACAAAACAACCCAATATAATGTCCTGCCCTTCTATAGCAGAACTTTTAATAGAGTGAAATTTTACCATAACAAGGATTTCACTGTTTTCATATTGTTAGAACTTGTGCACTGGAAAGTGTCTGAGTTTATTTCAAATGAATCAATTATAAAAAGTGGTGATACAATTAGGTAGGGGACAATTCCCCAAATTAGTATAATTTGTACACTCAAATTTGACTGCTGACTCTCTTTGTACACACATGCAATTTGAATATTGAATATTGAAACTAACAAGATATCAGATACTGTAGTTACATATATCACTGAAATACACAAAAGCAAACAGACCATATCTAAAAAAAATGCCGAAATATATTGGAAAATATCTAACTGTCCATTTTTTGTGAGATTACTCCAATGCCCTCTTCATACTCTCCCCTTGTCCAAATGTTTTAATTGAGACATGAAGGGTGGGGCTTTACTAAGCAGAGAAGCAAGTCTGTACTGCTTCTTTTAGCCCAGCAAGAAGGGAAAACCCAGCTAATTCAAAATGCCTACATGAAGCCCACTAGTCTATTGAGCCCTTCTCCCCTCAATAGAATTTTTAATGTGAGGGAAATGCAGTTGAGGGTTCCCTTCTCCACCAGGTCCCAACCCAGGGCCCTAGGGAACTGGTACTTCTATAATCAGTCTCTGTCACACATTACTAGAGTCCCATTCCCTGGGCCACTTCCGACCCTTCCTTCCGATGCTGGTAGTCTCTCAGCCTTCGCTGTCTCTCCTTTGTCAGCATTAGTAGTTGACTGGGGATCCACTGGAGTCTCAACCTGGCTGGCTGGCTGGCTGACTTCAGTGTTCAGGTGCTCTGGAACCTTCCTGATAAGAGCCTGCAACACACATCTGCTCTCATTGGTAACCAGCCCAGACTGAGCTGAACAACTCCCTTTTGTACTCTGGTTCCAGTTGGCGCATGCCCAGCAGGGTGAGAGGTGTAGCTTCCTTTGCCCACAGTATGCAGTTAACCCCTGCTTAATAGGATAGATACATCCATCACAGCTTCCTAAAAAGGACATACACAAGTCAATCTCCAAGTTTCAGAATTGTAGAAAACAAAAGGGTAATATACGACAGAGTGAGTTTCCACAAAATATATTGTGATCCATTAGTGGGTCTCAGCTTATTTGTGATGGTAGGGTGTCAGACATGATAAAAGTGGCCCTGGTAAGATTAATAAAACCACCACCACATGATGTTGACAGTCTTTCCACCTACTGTTCTGTATTGAACCTCTCTTTTTGGGGAAAGATGATTTAGAAGGTGGTGGAAAAACACCATTGTCCTATGCTACATGGAGTTTCTAATAGATGCTTTTATGTTTACATCTGATCTTATCTTACTCTGAATCCTGTATTACTCATAACAGGAATAATTGGTTCATACTTTTGAAGAATGATTGTGGAAGTTATGGACTTCATGGGAAAGGAGGAACTCATTATTTAAAAGAGATCCAAGGAGCCAAATTTATCCCTTATGTCACTACACTGAAGTCACATATTGATTGAATCTCACACAAGATCTCTAACAAGAAGTGACCCCTGCTACTCCATTTTTTTATGACTCCCTCAAATTGATAATGTGGATAATCCTAAATTTGTGTCAAATGCATTTCAGTCTTCATTTTATTTACTTGTAATTGCTATCTTTTTTTGATGTAGAGGGAACCACTTCTTTATTTTTGCAATTATAATGAGAGCTCATCAGCCTCTTCCCTTTAATCATTATTTTAAAAAAATCTATTCCAGCTAACATTTAGCTAACTCATATTGTCTTACAATTGAATTTATTCTGGGTTTTTATGTGCTCTTACATTTCTATAGACATACCGTTTTAGTAATTTATCTGAAATAGCAAATAGTATGAAAATGAAACAGATGTATTTGTTTAATTCAGTGCTGACTTACTGAACAATAAAAGAATAATTTCCTTACAACCATTACACCATAACAGACAGGATAGGTATCATATTCATTCCACAGATTAGACAAGAACAACTTTACATCCTACACTATATTTCTTGTTTGGTTTTTTTAAATCAAATAAAGAAAACAAAGGAAGAGGAATTGGAATATGTGAAATGTGGGAAACAGCTTTTGAGACAACGGGAAACCTTACCAATGTCCCCCTCTTCTCCCCACTTTCAGGTAAAAAAGTCCAGATTTAAATTGAAAAGACTGTCCATTCACTTTGCCAAGTCTTTAAACCAACTTAACAACCAGAAAATGTTTGAATTAATTCGTTTTCAAGAGATAGGATACAGGGCTAAAGCCCATGCAGGATGTCTAAAAGCTTTGTTCCCCAAGCACATTTTGGATAATCTGGTGCATTCTAAAGGCACAAAACTTGCTGTTAAAAATTCTATTTAGGATCCCGAAATAAAAGTAATTCTTGGCAGATTTGGTTTGGCAGCATCAAGAAATGGGGAGGAGGAGAATTAAATCCACCAGAACTATCAACTTTTTTCCCATATATTTTAAACATCTTGACGCAATCAATTTTCCTAAGAGTCATAGACTACATGCATATCTACCTGCCTGCATGCATGTCTACATTGCAGACCTTACAGTGGCAGGGCTGTACTGCTGCAGCTGCACTGGTGTAAGGTTTCCTGTGTAGCTATTCTGTGCTGACAGAAGGCAGCTTTTCCATCCCCCATAATTAAACCACCCCCAATGAGTGGTGTTGGTGGGAGAGGTTGGACAATACCTGCTTTGGTATTTCAAGAGGGTCAAAATCTGCTTTTAGGCTGAGTCCAAACCCTCCCAAATCTCAGTGCTCTCTAGGGAAATATGTTCCTTTCTCCCTCTGCCTAAATCAATTAAAGGGACAGAAAATGTTCCCTCATCAGCACAACAAATCATACTCACCATCATCTCTCTTTTGTGCTTAGTTTTTAACCCATGGACATGTACTGTCCTAACTGCTCCCCTCGCATGGGGCTTTTCTATATGGTAAGTGACCTCATTCACTCTTTCCAGCACTTGAAAAAGCTCCTCCCTATTGTCGTGCATCTTGTTTTCACTTCTGGAATCAACACTAGCATCAAGTCATCTGTATCAAAAGATCTCACCGCCACCCTCCGTCCTCAGGCCCTGTCAGGGGCTCCCTCCTCTTCCCGCCCCGCCCCGCCCCATTCGCTCTTGTCCCGCTTCATTCCCGTGCTCTCCTTTCCCGCCCACGCTAGCCCGACCTTCCGCCCCCGCCTTCTGTGATTCGCTGCTCCAGCGCGTGCACTCTGGTTCCCGTCGCCGCCCGCAGCGCCGGCGCGGAGATTGAGAGCCGGCCTAGGCTGGTGACTCGCTGCCTCGGCATTCGATTTTCTCGCTGCTTGCGGTGTCGCCATTTTCTAAGGGAAGGTCGGTCCCGGCGGCGAGGCGAATGGCGGGAGGTACCGGTAAGTTACGTCACCCAGAAGTTCCTCGCCCCGGGAACGCGCTGGCTCCAAAGCAGCGGCGCCGGCGGGATGGTGGGTCCTGTCTGCGGCGGGGAGCCCTTGTTGAGGGACTTAGGGGTGAGTGTCCGCACCGGGGAGCGCAAGCCCCGCAATGCGGCGTCCCCTTTGCCGTGGAGAGCGGTGTGGACGGGACCCTGCACCGGTTGGCCCCGGAGAGGCCTGAGCGCGCTCCTGTGTCCCGGGGAGAGCGTAGGGCTGCGCTGAGGCCCTGTCCACGCGAGCCGGGGTTTGCTCCATGCCATGGCTACGCAGCAAGCGAGCGCTTCTGCCAGACTGGTTTCGCTCCCTGGCCAGAGTAGCGGTTTGGTAGGGGGCGTCTTTGCCATTGTCACGGCACCTGCACTAGGGCGCTAGCCGGTATAGAAATGTCGCGAAAAGAAAGATGTTATCTAGACAGGCGGGCTACTAGTGTAGATCAAGCCCCAGTTATCTAGATCAGGGGTCTCCAAACTTTATGAGACAAGGGCCATATTAGATTTTTGAAGGGCTTCGCAGGCCAAAGCAACTGTGAAAAAATTAAATATATGCAAATATATGCAAAATCATTTAAAAAACAACACTATTGGACTGTCAGTGTTGCATTAAATTATAAATCAGGTATAAAAGTAGCTGTATAATCAAGGTGGGTACTGTGAAATCACACAATATTTGTCAGTACGTTAAATCATTTCACATTATTATTTATTTATTTCTAAAAACTCACAAATTTGTATCATACAAATACACATATTCAGAAGTTTGGCTGTACTTTGGTAAGAGAAGCTGAAGGTTCCCATTGTTAGTTGAGACTGTTTGGTTCAGTGCTGTAGTTAAAATTTCACCCTTTGCTCCTCCAGCTGCTGCCACATCCCCCCCTTTGCTCCTCTCACCGCACAGCTACTGCGGCTCCCCCAACTTTGCTGCTCCAGCTGTGCCGCTGCCGCGGTGCCCACGCCTCCTTTGCTCCTCTGGCCGCTGCTGCACCCCCCTCCCCCTTTGCTCCTCTAGCCACACCGCAGGGGTACTCACCCTTCTGCACATGGGGCTGCCGGCAGCAGCTTGCATGGGAGCACAGTGGCGGCTTCTCCACATGCCTGCTTGGTGTGCCTGCTCAGCTGGAGGGCCGGACAAATCTAAGCCGGGGGCCAAATATGGCTCCCGGGCCGTAGTTTGGAGACCCCTGATCTAGACAGGCGGGTTACTAGTGTAGATCAAGTCCCAGTTTCTAGCTGCGCTG
The DNA here is from genome assembly GCA_007922305.1 of Dermatemys mawii. Lineage (NCBI taxonomy): Eukaryota > Metazoa > Chordata > Testudines > Dermatemydidae > Dermatemys > Dermatemys mawii. Next base: position 12,680,428 of record ML677352.1, on the reverse strand, counting down.
CCCCACCATCTCTTGTGTCCAGAACTGTAACTACACAACAAACAACTTCTGTTGGCATAGGTAGGCCAGGAGTGTGATCCCTGGTTGACATAAATCAGAGGGGTAGCCATGTTAGTCTGGAATAGCAGAAGTGACAGAGAGTCCCGTGGCACCTTAAAGACTAACTAAAGTTTTAGAGCATAAGTTTTCATGGGCTAATACCCACTTCGTCGTATTCACCCACAAAAGTTTATGCTCTAATACGTCTGTTAGTCTAAGGTGCCACAGGACTCTTTGTCGCTTTTGAAAATATCAGTGCACTCCTTGCATATTATCTTAATGCTGTTCTAAAGGAATTTTACAGTGGGAAAGAAGGGTTGTTTAAATGTGAGTAAATATCTGGTAGTCATGAGTTCTGATTCACTGAATGACTGACCTTTCCACTTAAACTATCTGTGCATAAATTTCCCTATCTGTAAAATTGGAATAATAGTGTTTTGCTTTATGTGGGTATTGTAAGGTTTACTTAATGTTTTGAAAGTGCTTTGAAATATGTGGACAATCTCCTACATTCAAGCCAAGACCTAAGTATTATCTAGACCCGGGTGGGCAAGCTATGGTCCATGGGCCACATCCGGCCCGCATGACTGTCCTGTCTGCCCTGGGAGGTTGGCCCTGTCCCCGGCCCCTCCCCCGGAGTCATGCTGCCACACATGCAGCACTCTGGGGGACAGGGCTGCATGCTCCCACGGGGCAACATGTTTGGCTCCGCGTGGAGCCACACATGCTCCCCACTCTCCTGGAGCCTTGCCGTCATGTGCATGGTGCTCTGGGGGCGGGGCTGCGTGCTCCCACGTGGAAGCGTGTCGCTGCTAGGAGCCTCATGGTAAGGGGGACGGGAGGAGGTTGGATAAAGGGAGGGGGCAGTCAGATGACAGGGAGCAGGGTGGCTGGGTAATGGGTGGGGTCCCAGGGTGGTGGTTAGAGGCGGGAGGTCTCTGGAGGGGGCGGTCAGGGAGCAGGGGGAGTTGGATGAGGTGTGGGAGTCCTGGGGCAAGGGTTAGATAGGGGTTGGGGCAGTCAGGGGACAGTGAGCAAGGGGGGTTGAGTGGAGGGGTCCGGGGGGGGGCAGTTAGGGTGGAGGGTCTCAGGAGGGGGCAGTTTGGAGACAAGAAGCGGGGGGGGTGGTTTGACTGGGTTGAGGACTCTGAGGGACAGTCTGGGGGTGAGAAGTGGGAGGGGGCCGGATAGGGGGCAGGGCCATGCTGTTCGGGGAGGCACAGCCTTCCCTGCCTGGTCCTCCTTCCTTAAAGGTTTTTAAGGTCAGGCTTCACAAAGCCCTGGCTGGGATGATTTAGTTGGGGTTGGTCCTGCTTTGAGCAGGGAGTTAGACTAGATGATCTCCTAAGGACCCTTCCAACCCTCATATTCTGTGAAATAGCCAATCAGCATAGGGCAGGGAAAGTCCAGTCAAACTGCAGAAAATGAACTGAATATCTAAAAGTCCTTTCTTTGGCTGCTGCTTCTACTGGCTGGAATCTTGGGCTGGCTGCTTTCTGCACTTTTTCTCCAAGGCTATAGGGTGGAGGGAAGGCACACGGTCCCTAAAACCCCTGGAGTTGGGGTGAGGGGTCTCCCCTCCATATTTCTGTGTGCTGGGGGAGGCGTAACATATTTTACCCCTTGCTTCTTGCTGCAGTGCAGCAGTCCCTGCTTTGGGTACCAACTGGAGTCTCTGGATGGTTCCTCTCTGCAGCTTTTCCCTAAGGCCACCTTAAAATACCTTTTAATAATTGTAATTATTTTTTTCACAGCGTATTGAAGCATGTTTGTTCCAAGGTCTCTTAAAGTCAAGAGGAATGCTGCTGATGACCTAAGCTGTACAGCAAAAATAAAAAAGTTGTCTTCTGGAGAACCCTCATTAGCGGAGGCCACAGACTTCAGAGATGTTAAGCCAGCTATAAAAGACGCTTCTGTTTCAGGATGTAACTTATATAAAGCAGTACAAGAACGCACAGAGCTACACACTTTTCCAGATTCAGACTTCCCCTCTGCTGATGAATGTTTGGGAAGGGACAAGCAAAATGTTGATGAAAACAGCTGCTCTGTAGACGAACCCATTAAATCTTTCAGCAAATCCCAACGTTGGGCAGAACCTGGAGAACCTATATGTGTTGTTTGTGGTCGTTATGGTGAATATATTTGTGATAAAACAGATGAAGATGTTTGTAGTTTGGAATGTAAAGCCAAACATCTTTTACAAGCTAAAGAAAAGGAAGAAGGGTTAAACTCTGACAGTCTTGTGAAAGTAGAATCAAAACCAGAAACTCTTTTGCCTGTCACGCTTTACACCTATAAAGAACATTCCTTTATTTTAAGCCTGCAAGATGACCAGATCAAGAACCTTAAATTGCAGTTAGGTATTGTGGTCCAGGGCGAAGGAGTTACAAGACCTATTATAGAGTTTGAACACTGTGGTTTTCCTGAAACTTTAAACTATAATTTAAAGAATTCAGGCTATGAAGTTCCAACCCCTATCCAGATGCAGATGATTCCTGTTGGACTTTTGGGAAGGGATATCATGGCCAGTGCAGACACAGGCTCAGGAAAAACTGCAGCCTTCCTGCTTCCAGTTATTATTAAAGCCTTGGAAGAGGTAATTAAAGCTTAGGGAGGTAATTCAAGTGTATGTATATATTCAGAAAGAGGTGAGAAGCTTAATGAGTCCAGAGTTCTTAATGTAATTGAAATTGGCAGTGATTTGTATTGAAGCTGAGTAGTTTACTTTATTTTTTTTAAAGAGTTTTCCCCCTAGTACTTTGAATATTTTCTAGTTGAGTGGGCAGGAAATATAGTCTTTTAATTGACATTAATGTACTTGCAGTTTCATTTTGTTCACAAAAAGTAACTTATTGAAAGCACACTTCTGGTGTGTTTTCTCCCAATAATTATGTAGTTTTCCCAGTGACTTAGGAGTTAGTTGCTAACATCCCAGCATGCATCATTCTGTGACATCACAGATAAAGACATTCCTGGTAATCATGTAATTTCACAGATGAATTCAGGCTGAGATGAATTCAGGCTGTTATATGTCTTCAGCCAAACAGCAAATATTCAGAGGGTAAAATAATTTTTAAAGGTTAGGTAAAACTTATTTCTGTGCTGACTGCTCCCCACAACCTCATCAAAAGGGTTGTGCATACTAATCTGTGCATACTTGAATACTTAACTCAGTTTTCATTTTTGTTTTGTAGTTTCTTAATCTTTGGCCTTACCGTTTTGAAGTAAGGAAAAAGAGACTAATATGAATGCTTATATTTCATATGGCAAGTTTTCAAGTAATGGGTGATCTTGCATACTATTCTGTGGTTCAGTTTCAGGATACAGTGTGGTGACTTTTCAGTACAGATTCTCATTTGAACATTGAATTATCATTTTTTGGTGGGGTGTAAATCAAAGTGTTTCTATAACTTAAGAGTTTTTTCCCTGCCTTAATACACTACGGCTTATTTATATACTGGTGACTTTTCTTGTGGCATCTGGAAAACTTTAGTTTGTCTCTAACGTGTTAATTTTTAGGATAATTATTGACTATTATGGTGGGAGGGAAATTGCTTTACTTTTTCAAGCAATTGGTGGCAGTTTAGGGTTGGATGACCCAAAATGTGGTAGAATCAATATAGCTCTTTGAGTAGTATCCTTGTGGGCACTCCACTTCAGTGGTGCATGTGCCTCTCAATCAAAGATTTTCAGTTAGTAATGTGCATCCATATAGGCTAGTAAAAGCAAACTGCCCTTCAGTTCCTCTCAACTGCCTTCACCTGTGAGGGAGCCTTATTGTGTCTGCCTCAAGCATGCTTCATCTTTTCTATTTTTCTATAGTTGATTAGTATATTAATTAGTATAGTTATAGTTAGTTAAGAAGGGAGAGGATTATTTTTCTCCTCTTCCCCCTCTGACAGTCACAGGAAAGATTCTTCTCATTATCAAGGGTGATGGAACCAACTCTGCATGCCACTCCAATTTCCATATGGGCTCCCCTAGTGGCCACATGGGACCTCTGGGATGCTTATTGGCAGCAATTTGCCAGACCACCTATATTGTCTCACAGGGAGGTGAGAGTTGCACAATGAGCCCCCTCCCCATACAAAGAGACCAGGAAGTCAGAGCGGATAAAGAAGCCCCCTACCCCAGGCTTTTGGATTCTATACAGGCTCTTGGATTCTAGAATTAAGTAGGGTAATATAGTCTTCCATGGATATGTAAATCCACTCTTCTTCTTTATCTTTTTTTAAATAACAACAATTTGAATAAACACAATAGTCTACAAAAAGATGAATCTGTTTTCTTGGTAAACAAGTCCTTGTTATTGTAATGTTGAAGAAAACAAGCTAGATAAATATTATTTTCAGGGCTAGACAGTTGTGATCTTTCTAGTTTCACAGCTGTATAGATGTATTATTTCTTCAGTAGACTAAATTAAATTACAGTTTCAACATATTGAAATGCGTATACAAATTGTGATCAAGTTAATTCTACTTCTTGGTTAATTCCCAGTTCAGTTATCTCTTAATGCTGGCAGGAGAATAATGACTCATCTAAGAGAATTTTTCTATTTTCCCGTTTTAAGGCTTGACCTGCATCCTGTCTTTAGAATCCAGTTCAGTACTGAGAAAAGCAGTAAAAGGATGCTTTGATTCAGAAAGCAGCAAGAAGTGATGCATTTGTGACCTGACAAAAATAAATAAAAGGCATTATAAACCACATAGGTGTCTCAGTCTGTTTTAGTATTTTCTTTTAAAAAAGAAAATGCACTGAATTGCTTTGAAGATTATGGGCCTGATTCTCATTGACACTAAAGGTCTACTCAGCAAAGAAAAACCCGTGTCTGGCCCATGCCAGCCAACTCAGGCTTGTGGGGCTATTTCATTGCTGCGTAGCCTTCCTAAGCTCTGGGACTCCGCCACTTTCTGGGGTCCTAGAGCCTGGGCTCCAGCCCAGACCCAGAACTCTACACAGCAGTGAAACAAGCCGGAACCTCTCAAGCCTGACTCGGCTAGCATGGGCTAGCCACAGGTTATTCTTTGCTGTGTAGGCATACTGTAAAGGCCCTTTACACTGCTCTGGCATGTAAAGGAGCTTTGAAGTTGGTGTACATTACATTGCACTCACTGCCAGGGAAGTGTAAAGGGACCTAAATGTCAATTAGAATAATTTATCTTGCAGTTGAATATTAGAGTTAGCTCCCTGAATGATGTTAGTAGGTGGTTTACCAGCTAATTAGATCAAAATGCACTACATAACTATGTCACTATAGAAAGATTTGTTAGGTTTTCAATGAAGAATGAAAATTCTATGGTGAATAGAAGTATTTTTTTTTTCCTTTTTAGACTAAAACTCCATCTGCACTTATTCTGACACCAACGAGAGAGTTAGCCATTCAGATAGAGAGACAAGCTAAAGAGCTGATGATTGGTCTGCCAAACATGAGAACAGTTCTTCTTGTAGGAGGTTTACCGCTGCCACCCCAACTTCATCGTCTGAAACAATCTGTTAAGGTAGGAATTACTGTGTGAAAGAGTCCCTTGAAGAAAGATGTTTTTATGGCATGTGTAGAAAATAAAAACTGATGACTTGATCTTTGACTTGAATTTGTTTTTTACACCAGTGTTGCCCAACCTCATTACAGAGGAGGGCCATATAAATCTAATCCACAACTTCGTGTGGGCCAAACAGATTTTACATATTTTAATCAGATTTGTAGTCACCTATATTGATGTATATTTTAAGTTCAGCTGGTTTTGTATGTATTTAGATGGGTTGTTTCTATGTACAGCACTGTCAATTTAAAAACAAAGAAATCACTACATAAAATGTGTATCAGTTACAGAAAACAGGGAAAAAAGCAGTAAAGAACACAAACACTAATGAATTGGCTGTTAGCATATTGTGTTGAAGCAGGCTGCGGGCCTCATGAAATGCTGTGGTGGGCTATAAGTTGCTCAGCCTTGCTCTACACAGTGAGTCTAGACCATTAGCAGTTAAAGATTAGCTCCTGAATTTTTATAGTAACTAGGGCTGTCAATCACAGTTAACTCACACAATTAACTCAAAAAATTAACTGCGATTAAAAAAAATTAATTGTAATTAATCACACTGTTTAAACAATAGAATACCAGTTGAAATTTATTACATATTTTTGGATGTTTTTCTACATTTTCAAATATATTGATATCTATTACATTACAGAATACGAAGTGTACACTGTATTATTTTGATTACAAATATTTGCACTGTAAAAATGATAAAATACTCTTTATTTTTCAGTTCACCTCATACAAGTACTGTAGTGCAATCTTTATCATGAAAATGTAATTTACAAATATAGATTTTTTTTTTTTTTTTGGTTACATAACTGTTTTGTTTTTGAGAGCAATGTAAAACTTTAGTGCCTACATGTCTACTCAGTCCTACTTCTTGTTCAGCCAATTGCTAAGACAAACAGAAGATACTGTTAACTTATTTACAATGTCACCTGAAATTGAGAATAAGCATTTGCATGGCAGTTTTGTAGCTGGTGTTCCAATGTATTCACATGCCAGATATGCTAAACATTCATATGTCCCTTAATGCTTCCACCATCATTCCAGTGGACATGCTTCGGTGCTGATGATGCTTGCTAAAAAAATTAATGGGTTAATTAAATTTGTGACTGAACTCCTTGGGGGAGAACTGTATGTCTCCTGTTCTGTTTTACCCAAATTCTGCCATATATTTCATGTTATAGTAGTCTCAGCTGTGGACCCAGCACATGTTCATTTTAAGAACATACTCACAGCAGAGTTAACAAAAAGCAAAGGTACCAATGTGAATTTTCTAAGGATAGATACAGCACTCAACCCAACGTTTAACAATTTGAAGTGACTTCCAAAATCTGAGAGGGACGAGGTATGGGGAATGCTCTGAGATGTCTTACAAGAGCAACACTCCAATGCAGAAATTACAGAATCCAAACTACTGAAAAAAGAACATCAACCTTCTGCTGGTGGCATCTGTCTCAGGTGATGAAAATGAACATGTGTGGGTCCGCTCTGCTTTGGCTTGCTATCAAGCAGAACTTGTCATCAGCATGGATGCATGTCTTCTGAAATGGTGCTTAAAGTATGAAGGGACATATGAATCTTTAGCGCATCTGGCGTGTAAATATCTTGTGATTCCAGCGACAACAGTGCCATGCGAACACCTGTTCTGACTTTCAGGTGACATTGTAAACAAGATGTGGGCAGCATTATCTACTGCAAATTGTAACCAAAGTTGTTTGAGCAATTGGCTGAAGTCGGACTGAGTGGACTTGTAGGTTCTAAAGTTTTACGTGGTTTTATTTTTGAATGCAGTTGTTGTTTTTCGTATATAATTCTACATTTGTAAGTTCAACTTTTATTGTAAAGAGATTGCACTACAGTACTTGTATTAGGTGAATTGAAATATACTATTTCTTTTGTTTTTTACAGTGCAAATATTTTTAATCAAAAATAAATACAAAGTGAGCACTGTATACTTTTATATTCTGGATTGTAATTGAAATTAATATATTTGAAAATGTAGAAAACATCCAAATATATTTAAATAAATGGTATTCTATTATTGTTTAACAGTGTGGGTAATTACAATTAGTTTTATTAATTATCTGACAACCCTAATATAAATTTCTTTACAGATATGAAACATTTATATGTATCCTTCTGAATTTTACATATAAATAATAAGATTTCAAAATGATTTCTCATCTTTATATGTTTGCTGCATTCAGAGGGTACAATTTGCCACTTACTTTATGTGAGGAATTATAATTTAACAACAGGAAACACATTAGTGCCTTGACTTGAGAATTTAGATTTTTCTGGCACGGAACACACTGCAAACATTTATAAATTCCAGGTATCATTTTCAGAGGGCTAACTGTTCCATTTGTTTTCAGATACACACAACTTTGGAGAATCATGCACAGAATTTCAAGTCTGTTTACATCTGAGCTTGAATATTACACAAATGTAGATAATTAGTATAAATGTGCTGTAAGTGTAACTTACCTTTGATAGTCACCTACCTTTTTCTGTCCCTACTAAAACAAAAACAGAAAGCTTGTATTTTTTTCTCCTCCAATGTTTGCCAGTGCAAATGTCATTTTATTATTTATCGTTTTTCAAGGACTGCATACAATTTTCATACACCTTTAGCTTTTCTAATATTTTGCTTTCTTCTGATAGGTTATAATAGCAACACCTGGAAGACTCTTAGATATTTTAAAACAAAGCTCTGTTGAGCTCCATGGTATTAAAATCGTAGTCGTGGATGAAGTAAGTTCATATAAAGTTAAATATTGCAATTAGAAACAAGTGTTATCAAAATATAATGATAATGGCCACTGTTAGAGTGCTCATATTTCTGACTGTTAAATAACAAGTGGCTGCCTAATATAGGTCCTGACCTAGCAAAGCACTTGCGCAAGTGCTTAACTTTAAGTTTGCATATAGTCTCAGACTTCCTCAGAATTTTGCACGTGCTTTAAAGTTAAGAACGTGGTTGAGTGTTTGCTGGATTAGGGTGATAGTGTCTAATAAATGGTTTAATTCAGTGGTTTTCAAAGTGGGGGTCGTGACCCCTCGGGTCGCTGGGTGCCTCCTGAGGGGTCGCGAGCCCCTGTGGCCATCGAGAAGTCGCCAAATTGATTACTTCCACATTCGGCGGCTTTTCGGCAGACATACCGAGCTCTCCCAACTGTCCACCGAAGTGCTGCTGAAAACAGAAGCAATCACTTCAGCAGACAGTTGGGAGAGCTTGGCATGTCCGCCGAAAAGCTGAGGAATGCGGTAGTAATCAATTCGGTGGCTTTTCAGCGACACACATGGGTTGCGCTGAGAAGCTGCTTCTTACAAAAGGGTCATGGTTCTCCAGAGTTTGAGAACTGCTGGTTTAATTGGAGTCCCAGGCAAGGTGGTTGATCATCAACTAAACACACACAATGTTTATTACAATATAGTTCGTACTTCTCAGGGTTAAAAAGTGAATTTAATGTTCTGTAAAAGATGTTTGAGTGTCTGTAGTCATCTGTCAGTTTACATAACTGATAGGAGCACAAGCTCCACTACAGTGCCCCACAAGTGCCAACAGAATATCAGTGTCCCTTCTCTTCATAGCTTTTCTTCTGATTACCCAAATCAGAACTGATTTTAATGTGGTGACAATGTTGCTACACTAGTGTTGATTATGTCAATTAAAGACTAGTGCATGATCGTCAGCTTTCCTCTCTCTTTTTGTATACTGTACTTAAAATTATTAGGAAAAAATCACTGTCTTAAATTAATATTTTCATTTAGGCTGATACCATGTTAAAGATGGGCTTCCAGCAACAAGTTCTGGATATTTTGGAAAACACCTCCAGTGATTGTCAGACCATATTGGTTTCAGCCACAATACCAGTTGACATTGAGCGGTTGGCAAATGAACTTCTGCAGAATCCTGTGAGAATAACCATTGGAGAAAAGAATCTGCCATGTTCCAATGTTCGCCAGATTATCTTATGGGTAGAAGAACCATCTAAAAAGAAAAAACTATTTGAAATATTAAATGTTAGTACAGTGTTTTATTTAGCAAATTATGTCTATGCTTGTAGTGAATAAAGTTTAATTAATTTAGTTTAATTTAGCTCTTGCCTATCTTGTGTAAATATGTGTGAGGAAAGCCAGAACAGTAACAAACAGTAAGTTATCTACCCTACCACGTTCACAAGTGTCTCCCTGGGGGTTCCCTAATAAAATAAAAAGACATGAGAGTACTTTGTCGTTGAAATGCCATTAAAAAAATTGATGGGTGGGCTAGATTATTCCTTTTGAATTCCTTTAATATTCCAATGCTACCAAAACTTCCCCAGAAAATAATAAATAAAACACCCCCCCCACCGAAAAAAAAGTGGGCCTTAATCCTCACAGTAATTCTGGTCTTATTTTATGAGCATTCTGAAGTAATCTTAGCTGCAGTTATGTAAGAGATTGATATGTGCATTTAAGTAAACCTCAAATTAATTTCACATTTTAAAAAGTCACCATTTTTGTATTTAAAACACAACTTCAAAAAGATTATTTTTGAAGTTGTTTCAAGGCAAACTAGGGACCTGATTTCACAGCCTTTATGCATGTGCTTAATTTGACTTGTGAATAAAATTACACGTGTCCAAATATTTGCAGGATTAGGACTTAAATCTTGTCCTTTTTTAAAAGAATTTTAGAGGATTTTTTTAAAGTAAATATGCTTGTTTCAATCTAATGTATAAAATCTACTGAAGGGAAAATGAGCAACTGTAAATAAATAGCTGTGGTTGACCAGCAATAAACTATGCTGCTACAGTAGATTTTACAGAACTATTTTAATTTTACAGGATAAGAAACTCTTCAAACCTCCAGTATTGGTATTTGTGGACTGCAAGCTAGGAGCAGATCTTCTGAGTGATGCTGTTCATAAAATCACAGGATTACAATGCATATCCATGCATTCTGATAAATCACAAATGGAAAGAACAAATATATTGCAGGTTTGTACTTCCTAAAATCAAGATCTGTCACTATGAAAGATTCCATCTTATTTTTAAAAAGATAATTTAGTTTTAATGAGTTAGTAAAGTAGGCATCTTGTCGTGGTCTGCCACTTATATAAAAGCTTCTGACTAATGCAATTTCAGATACATTAGTGGATGGATTTAATTTTTTTGTTTTTAAACTGCAGGCATAATTTTTATTCTTCACAATATTGTTCTTTGGGATGAAGGAAATGCATAGTGATAGTACTTACATCTGTCTGTCTTGTATTACTGAGTTTTCATAATGAATGCTAGAGTTTATGAAAAACTGAAATGAAAGCACAAATTGTATTTCTACTAATTCTTCAAGAAAGTGGTTGTTTTAAATACTCTACATTACTCTATTTTTAATGGAAATTGACTTGAACATTAGTCTTTGACTGCTTTTGTGCCTTGATGAATTGGTATTTTGTATCATTTTAAGCAGGACTCAGTGCATCACAAAATTTTATTTCTGTGTGTGCTACATAAATCAAGAGTATAGGAGGGCACTATTTTTCTTATTTTTTTCAGCAGCAGAATAGTCTGTTGTACAAATTATGACACTGCCCTTTATTTGAACCAACAGTATCTTGCACTTCTACAGCAGATCCCAAAAACAAAATTGCAAGGAAAAAATGCATACACAGAAAGTAATTATAATTTATTTTGTTTCCTACCCCTCAGGGATTATTTCAGGAAAAATATGAAGTCGTAGTAAGTACTGGAGTCCTTGGGCGAGGGCTTGACCTTGTCAATGTCAAACTGGTAGTAAATTTTGATATGCCCTCAAGCATGGATGAATATGTACATCAGGTAAAGAGATATGTGTATCTTAAACACTACATGAGATACTTGCTAAAACGTTGGAAAAATAAAACAAGAGCATGCATGATCTGAATTGAAAGATGCATGCATAGGAATGGACTTGCCTCCGGAAAAGTTCCCTTTAGAAGTGCAGGAAGAAGGGAATCCTAAAGAATCTTTCTTCCATCCTATGCAAGATATACCAAACCGTCAGTCTGAATTAATGGAGGAACACTGAAAAATAATGCCTCTATTTGTAAATGGTGTTTATGTAGCTCTCCCTCTCCACCTCCAATGTAAAGGAGTATCTCAGTTCCTATACCTTTTTAAAGCATATGTGTTTACTAAACATTATTACTTCCCCTCCTTTCATTTTTCTTGGAAAAAACTGAAATGTCAATGAACTAATGAATAGGAACTCTACTTACCAATAGAACAATATTTGATGTTTTGCTTATTTCCAACCTATTAGACTTCACTACTCTTGTGAAACAACTGAGAGCTAGTAGAACATTCAGAGTACTGACTTGCCCATGACAATACTATATATTAGGGGTGTCAATTAATTGCAGTTAACTCACATGTTAACTCAAAAAAATTAATCACAATTAAAACATGAATTGCAATTAATCACACTGTTAAATAATAGAATACTAACTTACTCAACATTTTCAATGTTTTTCTACATTTTCAAATATGTCTCTTTCAATTACAACACAGAATACAAAGTATAAAGCGCTTACTTTATACACCGAACCCTTGCTATAGCCCACGTCACTATAGTGCGGGTTTGCATACAGTGCAGTTGTTGCCATGGATCCCAAATTGAAATATTTAAATTGGGAATCCATGGCAACGCGTTCCCCTTGTTAGTCTGGGGATTGATGCACGGTTCCCCGCTATCGCGAGGGTCCAGTGTATTATTTTTTATTACAAATATTTGCACTTCAAAAATGATAAAATAAATAGTATTTTTCAATTCACCTCATACAAGGATTGTAAAGCAATCTTTATCATGAAAGTGCACCTTACAAATGTTGATGAAAATGAACATGTGTCTGTCTACACTGCTTTGGATGATATCAAGCAGAACTTGATATCAGCATGGACACGTCCCCTGGAATGGTGCTTGAAGAATGAAAGGATATATGAATGGTTAGTGCCTCTGGCATATCTTTCGACACTAGCTACAACAGTGCCATGCAAATGCCTTTTCTCACTTTCAGGTGACATTGTAAACAAGCAGGCAGCATTATCTTCTGCAAACATAAACAAACGTGTTTGTGCAATTGGCTGAACAAGAAGTAGAACTGATTTGACTTATGGGCTCTAAAGTTTTACATTGTTTTATTTTTGAATGCAGGTTTTTTTATACATAATTCTACATTTGTAAGTTCAGTTTTCATGATTGAGATTGCACTACAGTACTTGTATTAAGAGAATTGAAAAATACAATTTCTCTTGGTTTTTTGTGTGATTTATAATCCAAAAATAAAGCAAGCGCTCTACACTTTGTATTCTGTGTTATTGAAATCAATATATTTGGAAATGTGGAAAATGTCAAAATATTTAAATAAATGGTATTCTATTTAACAGTGCAATGAATCGTGATTATATTTTTTAATTGCTTGACAGCCCTACTATATATCCAATTTCATGTCAGAACACCCAATATATAGTATTGTTGTAACAAAAATAGATTTTTAAACTATCTTGCAATGGAATTTAAGCAGGCTTCCTTTATTTTGAAAGCGGAGAGATTACTAATGCTAATTTAAAATAAACTTTGTTTTCATTTGCAGGTTGGAAGAGCAGGGAGGCTGGGTCACAGTGGAACTGCAATTACTTTTATCAATAACAACAGCAAGAAGCTTTTTTGGGATGTTGTAAAGAGAGTAAAACCAACAGGCACGATTCTTCCTCCACAGTTGTTAAACTCTCCTTATCTTCATGACCAAAAGAGAAAAGAACAACAGAAAGTTAAAAAATCACAGAATAGTCTTGTAACAGGTGATAATCTTATGGACATTATTAGAAAACATGACAAAAGTAATTCTCAGAAGTGATTAATGGTATTATATTTATAAATCTATAAATTTAATGAAAGCACTGTATTTCAGTAATAATTAAATATGAATTTATATCATTAGTATAAGATCTGTCAAAGTTATTTCTTAAAATGTGTAACCTTTTTTCTGGAGAAATCCTGAGTCTTATTTTTATCTCCATCCCCAGATAGTGCCTGATTTAAAAGGACATTCCAAATTGAAAAATTGCACTTCAGTCTAAAAGTACAGTAACATCTAAAAGCATTTTTTTCAGTTTGTTTACTTTGTGTGGGTGACAACATCTTCTTATACAGTTATTTTCACTGTACTTTTCTTGTTTCTGTGGGGCTTTTGCGCTCCAGTGGAGGAGAGAGGAATATTTTTAAAACAGGAAAATTTGATTGTAAAACTAAAAAAATTGGCATGGATATGTTTACTATCTGCAAATATTTTAACTGTTGTTAAATTAACAATGTTTTAAGTTAAGAATGTCCCTTTAATCCTCAAATCAATATCTAATTATCCTCAGTATTGGGAACCCCCACAGTTTTCATTTATGGGTCACAGTTAATTATTAAAAATGATTGGTTTCTTCTTGCCATCATATGTCTGAAACCAGTAAAAAAAATCCTGCTCCAGTACTCTACAACATCAACAAAAATTTTTCCTGCTGTCATTTGGGCTAGCAAGGACTGGTGTTTCTTCAACTTCATAGTAAAGAAATGAGGAAAATTAGATCTAGTGATTAAAACATGAAATTGTGATCTCATTCTGTTAATGGGAGTGTGATTGGGCTGCTAGGGTGGAATGTTACACTTTAAAAAAATAAGGCTGTCGCTTTACTGATACAATTAACTCAAAAAAAATTGTAATTAAAAAATCGGAATTAATTGCACTGTTAAACAGAATATCGATTGAAATGTCTTTAATATTTTGGATGTTTTTCTAAATTTTCATATATATAGTATTCTGTGGTGTAACTGAAATCGAAGTGTATACTTTTTATTACATATATTTCCACTGTAAAAATGATAAACAAAAGCAATAGTAGTTTTCAGTTCACCTCATACCGGCACCATAGTGCAATCTCTTTGTCATGAAAGTGCAATTTAAACATATGAAGATTTTTTTTTTTACATATCTGTACTCAAAAATAAAACAGTGTAAAACTTCAGAGCCTACAAGTCCACTCAGTCCTACTTGTTCAGCCAATTGCTAAGACAAACAAGTTTGTTTACATTTACGGGAGATTATGCTGCCTTCTTCTTATTAACAATGTCACTAGAAAGTGAGAACAGGCATTTGCATGGCACTTTTGCAGCTGGCATTGCAATGTATTTACATGCCAGATATGGTAAATATTTGTATGCCTCTTAATGCTTCGACCACCATTCCAGAGGATGTGCTTTCATGCTGATGATGCTAGTTAAAAAAATAATACATTACATTTGTGACAACTCCCTGGGGGAGAATTGTATGTCCCTTGCTCTGTTTTACCCACATCCTGCCATATATTTAATGTTATAGCAATCTTGGATGAAGACCCAGCACACATTACTCATTTTAAAAACGCTTCCACTGCAGATCTGACAAAACACAAAGAAGGTACCAGTGTGAGATTTCTGAAGCTAGCTATGGCACTTGACCCAAGGTTTAAGAATCTGAAGTGCCTTCCAAAATCTGAGAGGGACAGGGTGTGGAAGACGCTTTCAGAAGTCTTAAAAGAGTAACACTCAAATGCAGAAACTACTGAACCTGAACCACCAAAAAGGAAAATCAACCTTCTGCTGGTGGCATCTGATTCAGAGGATGAAAAGGAACATGCGTTGGTCTGCACTGCTTTGGATTGTTATCGAGCAGAACCTATCATCAGCATGAACATAAGTCTCTTGGAATGGTGGTTGAAGTATGAAGGGACATAAGAATCTTTAGTACATCTGGTATGTAAGTATCTCGCAATGCAAGCGACAACAGTGCCATGTGAACAGCTGTTCTCACCTTCAGGTGACATTGTAAACAGGATGCAGGCAGCATTACCTCCTGCAAAATTGAAACCAACCTTGTTTGTCTGAGTGATTGGCTGACCAAGAAGTAGGACTGCATGGACTTGTAGGTTATAAAATTTTACATTGTTTAATTTTTGAATGCAGGTTTTATTGTATATAATTCTACATTTGTAAGTTCAATTTTCATTATAAAGAGATTGCACTACAGTACTTGTATGAGGTGAATTGAAAAATAAATTTGTTTTTCACAGTGCAAATATTTGTAATGAAAAATAAATACGAAGTGAGCAATGTACACTTTGTATTCTGTTTCGTAACTGAAATCAGTATATTTGGAAATATAGAAAACATCAAAAAATATTTAAATAAATGGCATTCTGTGATTGTTTAACAGCACGATTAAACACGATCAATATTTTGAAATGCTTGACAGCCCTAAAACTACCCCAACAGAACCAGATAGATTATGCAGGAAAGCAGTTTTCAAATGCTGTTGATCTCAAGAGGATTGAATCTGATGCTCTCCGAGCTTTGATCCTGCAAACTCTTCAAGAAATGCTTACATTTAAGCACAGTATTCTCATTGGGCCAGATCCTTAATTTGTGTAAATGTTTGTAGATTCATTAAAGCAATGGAGTTTAACAATTTATATCAGCTGGGGATGTGGGGCCCACTGACTTCAAGAGCACTACAGAGATACTGAAAATTTAGCATGTGCATAACTGTTTGCCATCTTGGGGGTCCTATATGCTAGAACTATTGCAAGACATTCTATCAACAAAGCCTTTTAATTCCCTATCAATTTAATATTTTAAATTTATTTTGTGTATAGTACCCAAACCCTGCAGTGTCTTTTAAAAACCAAGCTCATTACAGAAGAAAGTACCATCTTCCCCTCATTAATGAAACTTCAGGAGAGAACAGTCCATTTTTATCCATCCTATTTTATTAAAAATACAACTCTTATCCTACTCAGGCATTTTTTCTGAGTGATTCAGACTACAGAATGAATGTTGAATTAGCACAGGAAAATTGAAGTCTTATGTAAACTTGTATAGGCATGGGGATGGGTGTGGAATTTATACAGTACATGAAAACAGAGGTTTATGGAAACATGCCTTTTTCCTCGGGAAAGACAACACATTTGCTATGTATGCAGATCTTTATTTAGTAGCTGCATTCCTACTAAAGTAACCCACTGGTTGAAGATGACTAAATGTAAGTTGTTTTTTGTTATGTACATGTTTTGGTTTATAAAAATGCATTCTTTGCAAGCCTCTGGACACATAAAAACACAATTAAAACTAATGTTGATAAAAATAAAAAACCAAACAAACATAAAATCTCTGCCATGCTGACCACAGCTCTCTCCATGTCATCCCATCAGCCCAAGACTGGAATAAATAGAGCTTTGTACTATAGCCTGAATCTCAAAAGATTGGCTTTTTCAGACCTATCCTGTAAACAAATTTATATCCAGCTTTCCCTCCAGGCCACTGCAATTCAAAGCTAAGATCTGTTAGCAGAAAGTGCTCCCACTGATCTCAGTTGAGATGATAAAGAGGGAGAAAGTGATCTCAAAAATTACCAGCAGCTGCCTTATGTAGTGTTTTATTGAGAACACAGCACCTTAAATTGCAGCTGGAGACTAAGTGGAAGCCATTGCAGCCTCTGGTGATAAGGTGGCATCCTAACACTGCTATCTAAAACTTCTGGATGGTCTTCAAGGAAATCCCAGACTATAATCCAATATGGAATTCACAAAGACATGGGTTCCTTTTTACGTGGTATGCAAAAAAACTGAGGAACATGTCTTCCCCAATCCTGTTTCCCCTGAAATACTGTAAAGGACCTCTAAAACAGGAGTTACTGAGAGGCATAATGGAGATAAGGAGTTATTGTTCACATGTTGCACCTGCTGGCCACCTTGACCTGCTATAGATGTTGCTCCTAGGCACTGTTACTGAGTTACTTATTCCTACTCATATATCAGTAGTTCTTTAAATTAAAGTATGAACTCCTTAACAGAAGTTGTCTTGCAGATACCTATCCTCCCATTCATAACATGACATCCCTGTGGCAACACGAGCATCATTAGGAAATAACGTATGTAGTTTTAGCTCTTTTTAGTGCATTGAATGTTTTGTCCTTTTTGAAGAAAGTTGTCATTCTCTCTTTCTGCTCTATTTCATCTGCCCCACTAATCTATTCCATTTGTCTCATCAAGCAACAAAAACAGCTGTTATATGATTAGCAGCGGTCCATGGACCACAGTTCAGGAACTTCAGAAGGGGTACCCTCTTCAGGTTAACAAGAATACCAATACATTATCAATACTGTTTTTGTCTTGTATGAGGTTGTTTATATGAGAACATGCAGGAAAATTAATCCAAATTAACGGTGTGAATTTGAAGTGGATTACTGAAACCACACTAACCGAGCGTGAACATCCTCATTCAGAATTAAAATGACCTTAATTCAACTCCAGAGTCAATTAAACTAAAACAAATTAAGGCCACTACTTCTGTATAACAAGAATTTAATATAGTTTGTTTAACCCATTTCAAATTCACATCTTTAGTTAATTCAAATGAACTTTCCTTGGTGTTGTTAGGTAGTCAAGATCTGTGTGAATGTGTCTATGCACATAATGGAAATGAGACAGCTCTCTCTGCGCTTACCATAATTTAACCCTTCCAAGTTTGAATGCTATATTTACATTTTAAATTATTTTCCATTTAATCAGTACCAAATGCTAATCTTTCTGCTAAAATATTGTAGTTAATATTTCATCCTGATTGGTACTGTGTTCAAGATCCTGCTGGCACACCTTTGTTAACATTTTGTTTTCTTCATCTTAAGCAAACTGTCATGTCTTGTTTTACTTTGTTGCTGCTTCTGAACTTTATCTTTCCTTTTGTCTCCCTCTGCTGGAATATTTTTATCTTTGCTCATATTTTAATTTGGCTGATGTACAATATTTCTGATACCAGTTGTTTGTACATTTGTACCAGCTGTTTGTACATTGTACATTGCTGATACCAGCTGTTTTATTTTACCATCCCTAAAACAGAGCTGAATGCTTTGACTCACTGGAAAACTACTGAGAACATAAGATTATGAGACTGATGGATATTCTGATAACCTAAACAGCTAACAGTATTTTTCCAGGAAAGAACATGGGTGGGGTGCGGGGCGATATTGTATTTGCATGTAGCATATAGAGAACACAGCTTTACTGTCCTGTTTTTAGGATTATTTTGTGTGGAAATTTTGTGGGAGAATAATTGATAATTTTCCTCAATATGAAGCAATAACTAAATTAAAAAAACCTGGATTATAATATTTTCTTAATGTAGAGAAAGAGTAGAATAGTGGAAGGGTTATTAATCTTACTTGTGATAGATTATGTGATTTGTTTTGTCCTCCAATTGATGGCCAGACACCAGATCAGCCAGAAACTATTAGACAAGCGCCATACCGCATCTGGTGGCTTATCCTAAAGCCAAGTCTTAAATGAAGATCCTTGTGGTCTGAAAGAAGCAGTTGTATTTATCTGAGCCAAAAGAAATCTTTGGATGATTGATTCAGTTTGAGCTGAATTAGGTTTGCTTCAGCTGGAAGTTGTCTCTTCATCTCTTATGGGATGTAACTGATATATGACAATGACTTTACATTGTCAAAATGATTTCACTGGAGCTCTCTGAAGAAAATGTTATGTTGTTGATCAAGCCTGGCAAAGACATATCAGTTTGAATTGTATGGCACTTAATAAAAGGGAATTTGCAAACAAAAATAGGATTATTGATTAATAGGACCATTTCCCAGATATGGGAAAAAGGAAAAAAAAACCGACTGAGTTCATTTGAAAGGAAAGGATAGAATCTTTCAACAGGGAAGGTATCAGTTAAATTGGTATACACTAGTAAATGTTAAGGCTATGACATTAACTCAGAAAGTCCTTCCTTTTGTGTCATCCATAATTTCAATGTGTATATATACATTAATACATAAAATATATTAATATATATTAAAGTATAAGACTCAAATCTGACTATTTTTTTTCTGCAAAATCTTAGTAATGTTTATACTTTTCTTAAAATCAGCTGGAAGATAGCAAAGTAAACTTTGACTTCTCAAAAAAGATGTATTGTCTAACCCGGGGGTTGGCAACCTTTCAGAAGTGGTGGGCCGAGTCTTCATTTATTCACTCTAATTTAAGGTTTCACGTGCCAGTAATACATTTTAACATTTTTAGAAGGTCTCTTTCAATAAGTCTTTAATATATAAATAAACTATTGTTGTAGGTAAAGTAAATAAAGTTTTAAAAATGTTATAGAAACTTCATTTAAAATTAAATTAAAATGCAGTCCCCTAGACCAGTGGCCAGGACCCAGGCAGTGTGAGTGCCACTGAAAATCAGCTTGTGAGCTGCCTTCGGTACTCGTGCTATAGGTTTCCTACCCCTGGTCTAACCCTTTGTACATGCTCTGAATGCTCTTCACCACGGGTTTGAAGAACATAAAAATGGCCACACTGGGTCAGACCAAAGATCCATTCAGCACAGTATCCTGTCTGGCGATAGTGGCCAGTGCCAGGTGCCCTGGAGTGAGTGAACCTAACAGGTAATGATGAAGTGATCTCTCTCCTACCATCTATCACCCCCCTCTGACAAACAGAGGCTAGGGCAGGGATCGGCAACCTTTCAGAAGTGGTGTGCCAAGTCTTCATTTATTTACTCTAATTTAAGGTTTCACGTGCCAGTAATACATTAATGCTTTTAGAAGGTCTCTTTCTATAAATCTTTAATATATAAATAAAGTATTGTTGTATGTAAAGTAAATAAGGTTTTTAAAATTAAATTACAATGCAGAACCCCCCAGACCAGTGGCCAGAACCCAGGCAGTGTGAGTGCCACTGAAAATCAGCTCGTGTGCCCCCTTCAGCACCCGTGCCATAGGTTGCCTACCCCTGGGCTAGGGACACCATTCCTTACCCATCCTGGCTCATAGCTATTAATACACTTAACCTCCATGAATTTATCCCGTTCTCTCAGCCATTTACAGTTTTTTTACACACAGGGCTTTATGAATCACAGTGGTGCAACAGGCTTTCAGCGGCTAGTTATAAATGAAGTACCAAGTATCTTAATCAGCAGCTCAACCTAGCACTCATTGGTTTCTTACAGGATTTGTAGCACAGCGAGGTCCTGAGCGCAGATCCGAAAGAGAAGGCTCGGGCCTTAGAGGCTAGCTCAGAGAGGGTATTTAATCTGTACAGAGCAGCATGGAGAAAGGTGCCAACATTTGTGTGAGCAGCTGAAAATGGTGCTGAGCAGGGGAGATGGGAGAGGCGATAAGAGCCAAGTAAGGCACGCACGCTTGCAGGAGGGGAACCTTGTCCCATCTTCCAAGCAGCTCATTAGGAAGAAAAGTGAGAACAAATATTTATAGGAAATCCTTAGCAGTGGCCGAGGGTGCCCTGCCTCTCCCGCTAGTAAACCGTGCAGGGGGCGAGGGAGGGTTTCACCTGCTTTCCCTCGGCGGGCCAACTGCTTCAGCGCGCGAGCTCATCTCGCCACAGTGCCACAGTCTCCCCTTGGGAAGAGCGGGGCGATTCCCTGGGGCGGGCTTTGGCGCGCTGGGGACCCTTCCTCGCTCCCCAGCCCAGAGCATAAGCGCCTGGGCAGCAGCAGGACAAGCTGTTCCGCAGACAGCTCCTAGCCCCACCCCCGGCCGTGCTGCGTCTGATGTAACCAGCACTGCAGCCAATCGCGGGCCGCGCGGCGCATTCGAACAGGACTCTGAAGGGTGGCGGCCGCTGGTGCGTTTGCCTGGGGCCAGGTAAGTGAATCTGTTGCGTGGAGCCCGGGGGCGGGCTAGTCCCCCCTTCCCCGGTGGGAGGGCTCTCCTCTCCCCCTCCCAACCCCGACCCGGGGCGAAGGGGTTTGGTGCCCCTGGGGGCCTGTCCGCCCTCCCCCACCCATGGCGGGGCCGTTTCGTAGGGCGGGGGCGACAGGGCGTTAGTGGAATAGACTCTTCCCCTGTTGATTAGGGAAAGTACCGTCATTCGTCCCTGCTTTGAATGCCTGGGGGCCTGGCTAACTGCCCCCCGACACACCCGGCCAGGTGCAGGGCAACAGCCTCGAGGTCCTGCTTTGCCGAGCCCAGGGAGCCCGCGCTCAGTGCACAGGACACCCCGATAGCCCCCTGTAGCCGCAGCATCTATAAGTGGTTGGGCTCAGCCTTGAGCTGCTGCCTTAGGGCCGTCCCTTCCAGGGAGCTCTGCCTCCTAAAAGAGGGCTCCACCTCAGATCTCCAAATACAGTTGGATAATGGGTTACCTTACCCGGAAAAACATGAATCCATGAAAGCTGCTGTTCGAGGGGTGAGAGGCTGTTGTCTTCATTGAGTCAGCTGTGCAGTGAAAGGGGATTGTTGCCTTGCCATCCCAAGCCAAGCACACTCAGCCAACAGAGTATTACAGGTGCTGCCAGTCTTGGGATCTTTATTTTCTTAAAATTGTATTTGGGGAAATGTGGTAGTTTTGACAGGTCATTGCCAAACACTGAATCTTTACAAAATCAGTACTAGTACTGGGGATAGTTCATAGACTTGTACCACTGCATTTGTGCAGGGTTGGGGATGCAATTGCATTTGGGACATAAAGTGAAAGTTTTTGACTATAAAAAATTGTAACAAATTATCTGACAGGCTTTTTCTGAACAGAATGGATTTGGTGGGTACAGTAATAGTTCATTGATCTCTTTATGCTTTAACCTACTGTTAAACACTTGGATTTTATATCTAATCAAATAGCTCAGTTGTAAATGTGTATATTCTTTATTTTTTTCAAAAATTCATAAAAGGAAGGCAGGTATAAACTGAGAGTTTAATGTTGCTGCAGAAGTAATATTCCTTAAGTAGCTACGAATTACAACTCTATAAAAACAAGAAAGATAATGCATCTTCAATCTTAAGCATTTTTAAAGCCAAATTAAAATAAGGATAATTTAGAGACCATAGTAGTAAATAACCCCAAAAATATAGCAAGTCATTGCTCAAAGGGAGCACCCTGAATCTCTTTGTTGTGCAAACTCCAAATAATATAGAAGTCTCTCTTTCCAGCATTTGAGCTATGTTAACTCTGTCCTATAATTATGAAAAGTGCAGAACTGGAGAGAGAGCAATTAACTTTTGGAAGAAAATTAAGTTTTTTTTCACTATCAAATTCAAAAACAAAAATGATAGTTTAAAAGGGATGGACTTTAAACCTCTTTTAGTCTTAACTAATGGCTCCCTGCTGTCATGTCAATCTTCCTCACTCTCCCTATGCAGTTCATCCACCTCAAAGGTGTATTAGCAATATATTTAGATAAAATACTCTTTGGCCTGTGTTGCTGTGTAAAATGTCTGCATTTTTCAAAGGGACCTTAGGGAGTTAGGCATCCAGCTCATATTGACTTTTAATGGCAGTTGGGCACCTAATATTGTGGGGCCTCTTTGAAATTCCAGGTGACAACATCTGGATGATTGAAGGCACTGCATAATTGTATCATACCTAAAATATTGCATAATCAGGAGTGATACACATCTGTGTGTGTCTGATTTGTCAAATCTATTTGGGAACTTACATCACGGATCCCAATGCTATAGTGCTTGAGTGCCTCCTGAGGCTTTTTTTTAAAAAAAAAGCTTTTTAAAAAATGTTTTTAAAAAACAAGAAATGTTTCCCTTTGCCATCCTAGGAGAAATACCTTGATTTGTTAAAGGTGTTTCTTCTCTGTTGTGTATGTGTGTGGGACATATGGAGTGGGAAATAAGCTATATAGATGGGTTCTGCATTTGATTCTGAACATAGTGTAGTTACTAGTCATTTTTATTTTTATTTTTTGGTTGTGAATTTCACTCTAGGTACAGTTCCTGTAAAAGATTTGCTTCCTACATTCACAGGCTTCCTCCTTTTGATTGATACTTTCATAGTTCCAGTGGAATTCAGATATGGGAAATCATCATGATAGCGGGAGGGGCAGTTTCTTAGATAGCTAGAGGTAATTCCATGGAGGACTTCGGATATCAGGAGAAGAGCCCTTGAACTGGATTTTGTTCAACTGGAAACAGGTGTAGAGAGTGGAACAATAGGGTGATGTGCCCAGGGAGATCATTGTTACTAAATTGGACCACTGCATTTTGTACCATCTGGAGCTTCTTTAGGATCTGTGCTTAATTTTTAGGATACATCTATGCTACTGTTGTAGGTGTGATTGTAGCTCATGTAGTCATACCCGCAATAGCTTTAATCTAGGTAACATGGGCAAGAGCAGCCATGAAGAAGTGGTGCCATTGGTTTCAGAATGGTCTGTCTAAACTTGTCCAGAACCCTGGGTACTACTCTTGTTCCTAGCTTGTACTGAAACCTGCACCACTGCATCTTCGCTGCTATTTTTAGTGAACTATCTAGACCCGTAGCTCTCAACCTTTCCAGACAACCGCACCACTTTCAGGTGTCTGATTTGTTACACCTCACTTAAAACCTTACAAAATCAGACCTAAAAATACAAAGTGTCACAGCACATGATTACTGAAAAAATGCTTGCTTTCTTCTTTTTACCATATAATTATAAAATAAATCAATTGGACTATAAATATTGTACTTATGTTTCAGTATATAGTATATAGAGCAGTAGAAACAAGTCATTGTATATGAAAGTTTAGTTTGTACTGAGCTCACTAGTGGTTTTTATGTAGCCTGTTGTAAAATTAGGCAAATATCTAGATGAATTGACGTACTCCCAGGTGTACAACTACCCATGGTTGAGAACCACTAAACTAGATTAAAGCTGATACAGGTATGCCTACATGAGCTTCAGACCATACCTCCGACTGCAGTGTAAACATACCCTTAGACATGAGTTGCAAAAATCACAATTGGCCATGAATATGTGACTCACTCTGGCCAAACTTGCATCCAATAGGGTGAGGTGCAATGTTGTGGCCAGTACCATTTTCATCAAATGTGTGTGTTGTGTATGAGTTAGAAGGGGGATATCATTTACTTTAAACATCAGACTGAATATATAGTACCCAACAAAGGACTTGAATATGTTGTAGTAAAAATAGCTTATATTCTTCAGGATAAAAATGTTTGTTTTACTTTTACAGATTCCATGCAAAAGCTGGATGGTGGCTCACTTGATTGTGGAGAAGATAAAATTAAAAATCAAGTTAATCTCTCAGGAGATTTGGGTTGTATATTTTAAATCCTAAAATTAAAACGTGCTTGAAGCCAAAATGCCCATATACACAGTTCCTACTAGAAACCACACTGATGTGCTTGGTGTTTCTTCTTTCCAAAAGAATCATCCGCAAAATACCTTTCCTAAAAGCAACAGATTTGGACAGCAGCTTAAATCACAGGTACCAGAGAATGAAAAAGATAATTCACTTTCTCTCTCTCTGACAAAGGCCAAAGAAATAAATACAACCTATGTAATTTCTGCCTGTAAAAATGCAGATGATACTTCAGTTGCATTTAAACCTGAAGGTAGGCTAACTCTCCAGAGAAGAACTGGAGCAAGCAAAATATCCACTTCTATTGATAAACAGTTGGAGGAGAACAGAGCACAGGACGTTGAAAATACCCAAACAGATCAAAGACTTACCCTGCAGCGACGTATGGGGACTGGATCAATAGAGAAACATAAAATAAATAAGAACAGTGAACCTGGGATAGAAAATAGTGATTCTGTTGTTGCACAGGCAAACAACAAAATTGTATTTCCACCAGGCATAAGTACTAACACCACCCATTACATGAAATCTAGTACTCAGTTAGTTGAAGGTCAGATGAATGGAAAGAGATGCTCTGATCTAAAAAATAAAGATTCCCTTGCTAATCTTAATGGTTCAAGTGGAAATGGGAATAGTAAATGTTTGAAATATAGGACAACTATTGCGGATGCCAAAATTCAAAATAATGTTCCTAGATCAGCACATTTAATAGCAACAAAACTTGTTAACAGGACCCCAGGGGTAAAGCTGAATGAAAAAGATAATTTTAATGAACTGACTAGAAAGGAAAGGATACGAAATTCAGTTGCTAAATATGGCAGTTTGGAAAGACAAAGAACACCTAGGAAAGGTGATACAACAGAAGGAATAAAGGCTACACCAATCCATGGCACTCTTCATGATGCCAAAAGTCCCGCTACGTCTACTCTTAAGAACAGGACACCTTGTCTTCAAGTTATACAGAAAAAGAACACCAATGCATCCAACTATTTGTCCATAAGTAGAAGTGCCAGTGCAGGAGGGAGTGAAATATTTATGCGTCCTGCTGCACATAAAGTAGAAACTGTAGCTCAGAACTCTTGCACAGAGGAAAATCCTTTTGAAGTAGAAAACAGTAAAGTGACTGTGGCTGTGCGAGTAAGGCCCTTCAGTGACAGGTTAGTAATCAACTGTTTGTTTTCAGAAATTGATTTGGACAGTTTAAAATTGTTTCTACAGTATGTGTTCAATAGAATTGTTATCATGGTAGAAGCAAAGTAATATAATTTTTTTAATTTGTTAGTAATGTTTAATTGCTAATGTTTCCTGAATCATTTCAGTTGGTCATCTAGGTCTTCTAGCATGGTTAGAAAGGATATAGCAAGTATTTTATTTGACCATATTAAAAGTCTTCAGCTTTATTTTAAAGTCAACCTTTCATTTAGCATAGGTCTGTTTTATACACTGAGCTGAATTAAATGCGTGTTATCATAAGCAACATTTTTATACAGTACATATCAAGTACGAATCATACTCCTATTAAAAATGTTTGTTCTCTTGACATATAATGTATGTGAAAAGGTCTGATTTCTTTCTAAATAAAGAAAAAAGCTTTAAGAAGCATGTTGATGTACTTCAGGCTAGGATGGGAAACCACTGGTAGAAAATGTTATAGATAACTGCTCCATGTAAAAGACTTAAGTTTATTTTTTTCTGCAAAATTAAGCAGTTCTTTATTAGATCATAATGTTCTACATAAATGTAAAACATCTTGGCTCTTAAGAAAATAATTGATCACAAAATGTAATTGAGTTGATGAATATAACATACTTTTGTCTTTAATGTTACATCTATCTGTAAAGTTTGTTTTTGTGTCTTATTTAGAGAGAGAAGAGAAAAAGCATTCCAGGTGGTCTCCATGAGTGGCCTGGAGACAGTTGTGCAACATCCAGAAACAAAACAAGTGTACAACTTCATTTATGACTTTTCATTCTGGTCTTTTGACCACTGTCATCCGAACTTTGCCAGCCAGGAGACAATATATAAAGCATTGGCAGTACCACTCCTAGAAAGAGCATTTGAGGGATACAACACCTGTCTTTTTGCATATGGACAGACTGGTTCTGGAAAATCGTATACGTAAGTTTCATTGTAAATGTTGTTATAATTTGGAAACATTTCTGTTGGAGCTGAATTTATAAGTCACCTGGATTTGCAAAAAGAGACCTAATTTAAGTAGGCTTGTGAATGATTCTGTTGTTAAGCTTTTGAAAATCTGCTTTAAATATTACACTTTTAATAGAAATTAAGATAATCAGAATTGGACAAATATTATTAACTGAATTCATTATTATGCTTTTATATCAAGGGCTATGTTACTTCCATTGTTTGATCTAATGAATTCAAGTCTGAGGCACTGGCTTCAGGTAAAGCAGAATTAACATTGTTTGGCTAGGCAATATTGAGAAAACCATACTGAAAAAAATGTTATCTGAAAAGCAGTAACAAATGTTTGCCAGAACCTGGGAATGAGCAACAGGGGATGGATCACTTGATGATTACGTGTTCTGTTCATTCCTTCTGGGACACCTGGCATTGGCCACTCTTGGAAGACAGGATATTGGGCTAGATGGACCTTTAATCTGACCCAGTAGGGCTATTCTTATGCTCTTAAATGTATGTCTTCTAAAGATATTCGATTTGAATTGCCGTGTTGTATATGTGTAATAAAATCAAATATGTATCAATGTGCATAGAGGATATTAATAGTACTTGTCTGGCAGCTTTATCAAACCCAGAGAGGCTTTTGTCCGGAAATGTCTCAACACCCCCCAAATTCTTCTTTATATAGTAAAGGAATGTGAGATTTTCAGAAGAGGTCAGTATTGGCTTAATTTGGCTCCTAGTGAAGTTAAATGGGAACTTTCAGGTTAAGGTTGAGAGCTTTTGAAAATCTCATCCTTTTTGTTTGTTGTAGTTTGTCAATTTTTGGTGAAATTGACGACATAGTGAGCATGATGCTTAATAAAGAAGCCCTGTAAGCTTAAATAGTTACAGCTGTGGTTTCTCATGAATGAAAGAAAGGAATGTTTTAAGGTGATCCTGGTCTTTTTTTAAAAAAAACAAATACCCTCCTCCCCCAATATTTAATCTAAAAGAAGTCAATGGGATTTTTATTTTAAAGAGACATTTTTAACTTGAAAGCTAGTCAATTAAAAAAGAAACCTTTCACCTATGTATCTCCCACTGACTTCCTCAGCCCATTTTTGTGGTTATACAGTCAAATGGTAGGCTGTCTTCACTAGAAAAGCTGCAACTGCGCCACTATAGTACTTCAGTGTAGACACTTGTTACAGTGACGGGAGGGGTTGTCTGGCTATGCTGAAAGAATGACAGGAGACATTAGATGTGGGTTTAATCAGGCCACAACTTTATTATTAGACAGATGTCTGGGACTAACCCAGTGGATAAAATGTGTGCACTGCAGGCGCAAAATGTGTCTCTCCAGCAGATTCACTGCTAGAACCTTACCAATTCCAGTCAGTTTTTGTGTGTAGTGGGGAGGGCTTCCACAGCTCTCCTCCTTTATCCAGGTCCCTCCAGCAATTTTCTGCCAGGACCTTGCTAACCTTACTGACCATGCCCCCTCGTAGGAGGGATTAGTGTGGACTCTAATGATGAGTGAAGGAGTTGGCTCCCTGCTGTACCAATCATAGGAGTCCCAAACTGCCCCAGCTTGCTCAGTTACCAAGCACCTGTCCTTAATTCCTTTTCCAAGCTATTTTTTCATTCTTTTGTACCTTAATTTATGGAGTACCTGCACTGAATATCTGCTATATACTTAAATAGTTGTGACATATGGCCTACCACCTGTCATGCTATGCATGAACAGAGCCTACCTGAACCTGCTGTGAGGAAGGCAAAAAAACCTCCACTGCACCTGGCCTATATGGTGGTAAGGGAAAAATTCCTTCCCAGCCCCCCTTAGTGGGGTAGCTAGCATAATGCCCACAGCAGATATAGCTAAACACCCAGCCTATTTGTGACCTAATGAGGGTGGGTGCTGCCCAGTCTGTTCAAGTGAAGAGGGGCGGGGCCAGGCCCAGCAGACCTTTTTAAACCCCTCATTCCTAAGTGGTGAGTCATCTACCACACTGACTGCTCTTTCAGCAGCTTTACATGTCCTCTCCTCCCCCAAGCCAGAAAGCATTGCTGCCTTCTCCGTGCCAGCCAGACATACTCCTCCCTGCTTAAAGTGCAGGGTGGCGATTCTCCTATCACTGAAGTTAATCAACCTTCTTGAGAGATGATAGCTTAGTGAACAGAAGGATTCTTTTGACGACTAGGTGCTGTCTATAATGGGGGTTAGGTCAGGTTAACTTTTAGTGTGGACCTGGTCTTAGTCTATACAAAGCTATTTTGTTTTTCTACACTCTTAGCCCAGAAAAATTTCCCAGTGTAAAGGCAGCTCCGTACAGGTGCAAAGAATTATTATTGTTGGCGCATGCTGCTTCTACAGTAGAGAATCTGCTGCAATAGCTATACCAGTATAGCTAGATCAGCAAAGCATTTGTAGTGTAGACAAGCTTCAAGTTTGCCTAACTTTTTTTTTTTCTTGTAAAGTATTTTTACTCTCTTTTAACAACCAATTCTTCTCCCAACACCTACACATCAATCAAGAGAAATGGACTACAAGGAATGAGTACAAGTGACTATATGCAAAGTACTGCCAAATGCACAAAGTAAACAAGTGAAGGGAAAATATTATTTTTCCTCTAAACTTTTCCTGTTATAATTATCTTGAGCTTTTCTTTACAAAAGTTGTAACAGAAAATTCTTAGTGTATTTTAAAAAATTTTCATCATTCTTTTGAAATTTTGACTTACAGTATTTAGTAAAGGTGGACTAAAACAGGCACATTCAATACTTTCTGTAGTATAAAATTGTCATATTTGTAGCATCCTTCTTAAAAGCTTGAAAATGATTTATTCTCTCCCAACTTTGTCATTTTTCTCTCTGGTAAACATTGATTTCTATCTCTCTGTACTCGGCTTCACAGTTCTTAGACGTTGGCACTGCACTTGTGCAGGGCTTCAATTAATTTATGATTCTTCTAGCTCTTTAGATGTATAGCTCTTTGGTGAAAGTACACAAGATGCTGTACTTCCTACTTGAACAATGGCTATTCTATGTGACTTTTTTTAAACAAGTTTTTCAGTAGCTATGTAAGGGAGGAGAATGAAGAGGACAGTACTCATTTTCATGTTAAACTGGGTCACATTTTACAGCATTTTAATGTTTGACATAAACTAGTACTGTACTGGGATTGTAGTTTCAGCAGAGATTTCTTTATACTACTGCAGATAT
Source organism: Dermatemys mawii (assembly GCA_007922305.1). Classification (NCBI taxonomy): domain Eukaryota; kingdom Metazoa; phylum Chordata; order Testudines; family Dermatemydidae; genus Dermatemys; species Dermatemys mawii. The sequence goes on along the minus strand of ML677352.1, from coordinate 12,650,339 downwards.
TTATGTAAACATTTACCAGCTGAGTTAATTTCTGTTTTTTTTTTTTCAAATTGAAACTGAAATTAAATTGCAAAACTCAAATCAAGAGGGGTATGAACTGGAGATAATGAGGTGATAAGTATAGGAACAACTATGCGAGATTTATTTTTTCAATAAACTGGTGATTTTTAAGTGAATTGGCCTCTATGCGTTGATTTTTTTTTATAAATTTTGGTACACTTTGAAATGTGTTAGGTACGACTTTTTCCATAAAATTAGTAGTAATGATTTCAAGAAGTTGGACTGGTAGACAGGATTTGAAAGGGAGGCCCATAATCCTCAATTTGGAATGGAGGAATAAATTGGTTTGTGTACATCAGGTCAGGTGAAAGGGCAGGTATCAATTAACTTTTTTTCTGATCCTTAAATTTCTCTGATTTATTTCTATAATTAAGTATTTGTATAATTTAGAAATGCGTCTGGGATTTGAACTGTAATATGGTCTTAACTAAACAGGATTACATTAGGCAGATAAATATAAACATAATCTTCTAAAATACTGAAAGTGTGTGTGTACACACATTCTTTTGTAATTACAGGATGATGGGATTTGGTGAAGAACTGGGGATAATTCCAAGATTTTGTGAAGATCTTTTTACTCAAATAGCACAAATGGACACACGGCAGGTATTGTTCCAGAAAGCTTATTTCTGTTGTGGATGTATTGAATTAGAGTATATTGTTATCAAGGATTTTGATATTTATTTCTGTCATTCTACTCTTTAGTGCTATTTTACTTCCACCCAGTTTCTGTACTCTGCTGCTGCTTTAAATTTTATTTTTGCTAGAACTGACAAGCAATGTTCTCTAGACAATCCAAATCATATATTGTGCTATAGTCCCATATCAGGAAAAATGCAAAAAAGAAATATGTAGAGACTATTGGTGCTGTACCAAAGTGCTAGGTGGTTTTTTTTTTAATATATACTTTTTGTATTTAAAAGATAAAATTTTACAGAAAGAAGGGTAAATAAAAACCTGCCACATCTGGTAGTGACCTATAAAAATGAAACTCAATAATTTAAATAAAACCTGTTAATGATACAGCCTAATGATAGCTATTTTTACTCTGTTTAAAAACACCCCTCCTCTCAACTTTTCTGATTCTGAAATTTTGAGAGATTTAAGTGATCACCAGTGTAAACGGCAGTGGTTATTCTGGGTTTCCCTCTCCCTAGCCTTGACAGTATTTTACTATTGGACAAGTCTGCACTGATTGCGGTCTTTTTGTTTACTCAAAGCACAGCTTATTTAATGTCAAGACCTCAGTTTTCTTGCTATGGTATGTGCCATTGAAAAGACAAATATGTAATCCTTTCATAACTTAATGAATGTAAGCTCTTCATTAAAATTATTACAACAATTACTTTTGGGATAAACGCAGGGGAGCATAATATGAAAAAAGGAAACCATGAAAAAGAACCAAAGTTTAAACAATTAGATGAACTGTCTCTGGTTATATTTAAATTATTATGAAGTCGCCTTTTAGTTCACATAAGCTACAGGATTACTTAAGAACAATCTTTTAGGCCTGATTTACACACAGTTTTTGTATCGACGTATGTAACTCTCTTACAAAAATAGCTATACTGACACAACCCATAGAGTGGATGCAGTTATATCAGTGTAAAAGGGTCTCATACTGGAGTATAGCTTATTCCACTTCCCATATGGGAATGGCTGTACCAGTATAAGCATCTTTATACTGATATAATTGCATCTTCTCTACTGGGCTTGTACCACTTTAGGTATTTGTATTATCATAGTGCCTAGGGCCTTAGTATTGTGCGAGGGCCTGTGCAAATGAAAAACATAAAAAGAGAGAGCTTGCAACTTAAATATAAGATGTCTGATGGATATAGACTTACTAGTGGAGGAGAACAAGGAAACGAGACAGTACGGGTTAGAATGGTAGGCAGTGGTCTTGGTACACCATATTCTTACCTACAAAAATCTTGACAATAGCTTTCAAGAAAAAAGAGTATTAAAGTATTGAAAAAGGATAATTAGGTAGCACTGTGAATGGAGGTGAGTTGGCTGTGAAGGGTCTTCAAAGTGAAAACAGGTAGCTTATGTTTGACATGATAGGGGAAAACAGTGGAGGGGTGTAAAAAGAGAGGTGACAGCATCAAAGTGCTGAGCTACAAAAATGATCTTTCCAGCAGAATTCTAAATGGATATCAGTGGGGCAAGATTGCATTTGTCATATCCAGAGAAAAGGATGTTGTATAATTGAGATGTGGGATGACAGCCTGGATGAGAGTTTTAGTTGCGTGGATAGATGAGAGGCTATACCTTAGAGATGTTATGCAGAAAGAATTGGCAAGATTGAGACATAGCCTGGTTGTGAAGACCCAAGAGAGGTCCAAGTTGAAGATGATACCAGGGCATGGGCCTGATTGATAGGACAGACAGGATGATGGGGGTATTTACAGTGATTTGAGAGAGAGAATAATGTGTGGTGGGAAATTAAGAGCTTTGTTTAGCCATGTTGAACTTGATCTAGGGTGACTAGACATCCCGATATTTAGCTGTTTGTCCCACGTCCCGACCGAGGCATGGTCAGGATGCCATTTGTCCTGATATTTTGACTTGCAGCTGCTCACAGGAAAGGGCGGACGCTAGGATCCTGCAGCCCCTAGGCACAGGAGCGGCAAGAGGGTCTCTGCCTCCCTTCTGCACTTACCACAAGCACTGGCTCCATCGTGGCCAATGAGAGCTGCAGGCATGGACTCTCCCCAGCTTTCAGCCAGTAGGATTCAAGTATTCAAGATTTGTGGTACGCCCACATCTTGAATACTGCGTAAAGATGTGGTCTCCTCATCTCAGAAAAGTTATACTGGCTTTAGAAAAAGTTTAGAGAAGAGTAACTGAAATGATTAGGGGTTTGGAACAGGTTCTATATGAGGAGAGATTAAAGAGGTTAGCACTTTTCAGTTTGGAAAAGAGGAGACTAAGGAGGGATATGATAGAGGTATATAAAATCATGTGTGGTGTGGAGGAAGTAAATAAGGAAAAGTTACTTACTTGATCCCATAATATAAGAACTAGGGGCCATGAAATGAAATTAATGGGCAACAGGTTTAAAACACATAAAAGGAAGTTTTACTTCACACAGTGACAGTCAACCTGCGTAACTCCTTGCCTGAGGAGGTTGTGAAGGCTAGGACTGTAACAAGGTTTAAAAGAGAATTAAATAACCTTCATGAAGGTTAAGTCCATTAATGGCCATTAGTCAGGATGGGTAAGGAATGGTGTCCCTAGCCTCTGTTTGTCAGAGGGTGGAGATGGATGGCAGGAGAGAGATCATTTGATCATTACCTGTTAGATTCACTCCCTCTGGAGTACCTGGCATTTGCCACTTTTCGCAGACAGGACATTGGACTGGATGGATTTTTGATCTGCCCCAGTGTGACCATTCTTATGTTCTATGTTCTTATGATTAAAGGTATTTCTCTTTTTTTTTAAGATGGGAAAGACTAAAGCATGCTTGTATTGTGCAACTTTTGTTTTAAGATAAGCACTTACTTTTACTTGATCTACTGAATCCATAGTTGGAAGAGCATTCCATCAAGTCTCTAGGCCCTCAAGCTTGGATTCATTATCCAAAGGAAAAGTGGCAAAAAGTAAAGTCCCAGAGCACAGTTAGAAACTTGGAGGACAAAGATAAAATGCAAGATTTGTCCCAAAGTTTCTAACAATACTCAGGTACATCATATATGTTTTGGTACAGTAACTTACATGGTCAGTTCTTTGAATTTCAGTGCCTCAAATCTGTTTTATCATACAATTTATTTGGGTGGTGATAGTCTTCAGTATAATAACCTTCTTGATTTCTCAGGACAACAAATTGTTGTTTTGTTGTTAGTTTCTGTTCCTCTGTGATACCTTGTTTGCTTCTTTCAGGAAAGGATTGATTATAATTTAGTGGGAAGTTCTTTAAATACTCCACATTGGAGCCTATCTTATAAACCCTAAAAGGCAACATTGTTACATCTGTTGCTTTGGTGCTACATAGAGTAACAAATCATGGGGTAGCTGTGTTAGTCTGTATCCACAAAAACAATGAAGAGTCTGGTGGCACCTTAAAGACTAACAGATTTATTTGGGCAAAAGCTTTCATTGGTAAAAAACCCACTTCTTCAGGTGCATGGAGTGAAAATTTTCATGTATAATAATGCCTACATCTGTAATTTTCACTCCATGCATCTGAAGAAATGGGTTTTTTACCCACAAAAGCTTGTGCCCAAATAAATCTGTTGGTCTTTAAGGTGCTACTGGACTCCTCGTTGTTTTTCTAGAGCAACATAGGTCATGCCAGCTGAAGAAAGCAGTCGCATATGCTGGAATTTTGTGGAAGAGCAGGACAGTCCCATTAGTCCAAGGTAGTATATTGGAAATGATGCTGAAGCTGAGCTGTTTAGTGAGCCAAAAACCATTTCAAGGAGAAAAATTGTGGTGTTCATGTGGAGAAGAATATTTATCAGATGGAGAGATCAAAAAGAAATAAATGATTCAAACTGAAGAATATGCAATAATTTAGAAACAAGTACTACAGCTACTATAATTTTGCTTTGGAATCTTTGTAAGGAAGTCTAGCAGAAGGGTCACCAGGGCTGATGAGCAGGTTAAGATACATTCAGACAACGGCTAATCTGTATGTGGTGCTGCATGGTAACCTTGTATACCTATGTTATCTAGAAAGAAGGATGGATTGGGGTTTTGGTGAGTTATTCTTATCACTAGATCATCATCCAGAGATGTGCTTTTCTTGTTTCTATGGTTACTGGGATTCAGGCTTTGCAAAGATTGAATTCCTAATAATTTGGTAGAGAGTGCTGTTTTTTGGCATTGTACCTCTTTTTTAGCCTCGACCAGAGAGCTTGAGAGAGGACTGAGACAGCTAAATCTTACCTTGCTACAAATACAAGATACAGTCCTTGATAAGAATGGTATGGATGCTCCCTGGAAAGAATGTTTTCAGTCTTGTCTTCTATTTATAAATCTGATTTTTGAGAAGTTTATTGAAGGAGATATTAAATGTAAAATAGATATACATCTGGCTTATTTTCGCATCTTATTTGATGCTACTGCTAACATATGTAAAGAAAAACTAGAGATCAAGATCATGTAATTGCTTTCTTATAGGACAGAAAAGACTGCATACAAGTGTTTGGTGACTAAATGTTAAATTTTGCTGACTAAAATAGTGGAGGTAATTTTGAGTGACGTTTATACAGAAAGGTTTCTTTGTTTAACTTAGAATTTCTTTATCTGTTGCCAAAGTAGTATTCAGCACATCAGCATACATAAATATATTGGTATTCACAGCTATGAAACTTATAAATCTTTACTGTGAGGCACAGAAATTATAAAAAGGTTTGTTAGGCATTGAGGAATCTCAGTAGTATATTGCTGAATTTAGCAATAAAGATCAAATTATAGTTTCTAATGAATGCTGATAAAGTGGATATAAGTGCTGTGAATAAGTGATTCTCTTGCCATAAATCATCTAAGTTCTATTTTTCTCTGTATTGTCAGTTTTTTACTTCAGATAATTGTGGATACCAGTTATAACAATGCATGTCCCCTTTCTGAGGCAAGGTAAAAAATCATTTAAGTGTGCCAGCTCCACCAGTCAGAATCTTTATTTCATGTATTGCATGTATCCTACTGTGGAAGCTTTGTCCATAAAAGAATATGGGACTCCTGCAGGAGAGAATAAAACATTTTTTTTATGTATATGAGATTTTTCTGGGGTGTGTGTTTTTGGGGTTTTTTTGTTTTTTGTTTTTTTTAAATGACATTTCACATTTGTGGAAAGCAGTGGATAGAATTGTAGTAAGTTTATATACTTGTCTAGGATCTTGCTGCTGTTGGAAGATGACTTCAAAACAAAAGTTTGCAACAGTGGTGTAGAGTACCTGCAGCTTCCATTACATTTCTTGACTGGAAATAACAAAAGTCTGGCAGAATATCTGACTCATATTTTTTTAAAAAATTAGATTTTGTACCATCTTGAAATGAGCTATTTTGAAGTCTACAATGAGAAAATTCATGATTTACTCATCTTTAAAGCTGAAAATGGACAGAAGAAACACCCTGTAAGTTACTACTCTAATATATGCACTTAAAATATCTGTCAGTGTACAAGATATAGTGTTACCTGACTTCTAACTGAAAGGATATGGTAAGCTTCCTGTCAGGCAAGCTTAGAAGTTGTGGTATAGGTAGATCTGTAGCAACATTGTTGTGTGATGCGCTCATTGCTTTCTTTTTGCTTGATCGTCTCCTAATTTTTACCTTGTTATAAATGCTCCTGCTGAATGAGTTACAGAAAGATGGTGCACCCATTGCACCATGCTATGAAACATCTCTAGCTATGTATTCAGTACCTAGAACTTCTACTGATATGAATTTTAAAAATACATTGATATGCCAGTTTCAATAAAATATTGTCAACTTAAGATAGTTTTTAGATTTAAGGTTGTTAAATGTTAACTGAGTAATATTTTTCAGACTAGATTTTATTTCTCTCCAGCACTGCATGACCAAAAAGTTTTGAGTGATAACCTGAACAAATATACACTGATTTTGGGGGGTCTCTGTTCACCCAAATGCTATTATTAATCTGTGTATCTTTCTGCTACTGATATTGATGATGACACTGCATAGAAGAAGTTAAAGAGAACCAAGGTTATTTCTAATTAAAGTAACATTGTGAGAAAACTGGAATCTGCAGCTAGGGCTTTAATTTAATTTTGCTCTTCAGTTTTCCAAATGGAGGAATTTACTTTTTTGAGGATGAATATCTTCTTTGTAGGGAGGGTTGCCATCCCTCTAGGATTAATTCCTGGAGACTGCAGGACAAAGATTAATCTAATTAAAAATTGTCATGTGATGAAACCTCCAACGGTTCGTCCAACCAAAACTGGCATCTTACTTCATACCAAATTAATTGAAGGTGATAGCTGGTTAGATAGGATCTGAAATACACACATTTAATCCCTTCCCCAAAATTGTGATTTGATAGAAAAATTAAACTATCATTTCCCTAACTCCAATTCTAGGATTTTTGGGGTCCCTCTTCTTTTGTCCTCTTCTGCATTTACGTTTTTTGGGTTTCTCATGTATACCCACACCTGTTCTGGAGGAGCAGTTCAGCCTGTCCATTCAGTCCCCAAGCTGTGTTTTAAGTAGGATTTAAACATGTGACGTAAGATCGAGTAGCTAATTAATTCTTTTGAAACTCTACTGGAGGCCAGGCAAGTTGCTAATTTATTGAATTGTGTTAAAGAGCAACTTGTCCTAGAAGGGACTGGGTTACCTAATATAATCTAATAACACACCTTTAAATCCTAGTCTACGTAAACCCGAAGGCTTTGTCTTCCCTAAAAAAAAAAAAAAGGTGGGGGGCGGGTGTTACATTGAGAGAGATCTTAGTGTAAAATCCTAGTGGAGACAAGGTACAGGTAATTTTCACCTTTGATCTTGACCAGCTACATAATCTTATTTTTTCCATGCCTAGAATTGACTTTGACTAACTACACTGACATAAAAACTACAATGCCTTGCTTCCACTAGGATTTTACACCAAGATAGTTACCTTGATGTAAAAACGCACCTCTTTGCAGTGAAGACATAGCAGTATGGAGTGGGGTTGGGGAAAGCAGAACAGTGAAAGAAGGTTTAGAAGGGATCACTGGACAAACTGAGATTCCAGTTTATGACCTATTTTGGCCTACATTAGTTACTTTTGTAAATTAGGACTAATTTTCAGTTATCCTGGTAAAATAAAGCTTTTATTATTATTATTCTTGTAATGATGTTACTCTGGAACATGTATTGATTTCTTTGGTAAGACCTCCTCTCCCGCCCTCCAAAAAAAAAAACACCCCTTGTAGAAAAAACATTTTTCACTTTAAATTTTCATTAGGTTTTTTTTATTTTAAGAGATTGGTGCATAATCATGACACATTCATATATTTGAATAGCTTTTTCTTTTACAATTATTCTCAACAGCTCCGTGTAAGAGAACATCCAGTATTGGGGCCATATGTGGAAGATTTGACAGCGTAAGCCTTAACTGTTGTCATTCTAGTAAATACATTGGCCTGATACGGTGATATGCTAGTTATTGTTCTTATGCCCTTGTGTAGTCCCATTGATTTAATAATGGCTCTGCCGATGTAAAGGTCAACCTTAGCAGGATTGGGCAGGACCCTTTATTCCGCAAAGACCTGCGCATGTGCTTAACTTTATGAACTGTAAATAATCCCATTGAGGCCAGTGTAACTGCTCACAGTGAGTAAAGTTAAGTACATGTGCAAATCTTTGCCGAATCAAGGCCTAAGATCAGGGGTGGGCAAACTTTTTTTGGCCTGAGGGCCACATCAGGATTGCAAAATTGTATAGAGGCCATGTAGGGAAGGCTGTGCCTCCCTGAACAACCTGAACCCCACCCTCTATCCGCCTCCTCCCACTTCCTGTCCCCCTCAGAATCCCCGACCCATCCAACCCCTCCCCGGCTCCTTGTCCCCTGACTGCTCTGACCCCTATCCACACTCCCACCCCCTGACAGACCCCCAGAACTTCCATGCCTATCCAACCCTCCCTCTCCCCCCACCTCATTCCTCGTCCCTGACATACACACACCCCGAATCTCTGCCCCATCCAACAGCTCCCTGTCCCATGACTGCTCTCCTGGACTCACTGCCCATTATCCAACCCCCACCCCTTACCATGCTTCTCAGAGCAGTGTGTCTGGCTCTGTGCGGCCCGACCGGAGCCAGACACTCTGCCCCGCTGGAGCGTGCAGCCCCGCCCACAAGAGCGTTGCCCTCATGGTGGCGTGGCTCCAGGGGAAGGCAGGGCAGGGACCGAGGGAGCCTCCCCAGCCAGGAACCCAGGGGTCGGGCAGGACGGTCCTGTGGGCCAGATGTGGCCTGTGGGCCGTAGTTTGCCCACCCCTGCCTAAGATCCTGCCCAGTCTTGCTGGGGTAGACACTGAGGCTTGCATGGTGCCTTGATGAAGTTTGACTTTAGTGTATGTATTTGTCTATAACTTAGTAATTTTTTTCAAAAATTAAATCACTAGTGACTTTTGTAGAAACAAAAGGAACTGGTTTGAACTAAAATTATTTATTTATTTTATAGGAACATGGTCAGTTCTTATTCTGATATCCAGGTAAGATGATGAGGAAGTATTTAAGTAGTAAAAACTAGTCTTCTAATAGCTGTAAGTAAAAATCTTTCTCTTGCCTCATGACTGCTCCTTTCTTTACTCCTGAATGCTTGTTTTCAGTGATGGTGAACATGAGTTTACAGAGCCTAGTACGTTAGCCTATGACATCTTATCTGATATTGCAGCTGACTATGTGTGGGCAGACCATTGTGCCCATGTGAAGTTACTTGCAGGATTGGGGCCTAAACTTCTCATTTTAATTTCTCATTTAAGCTTAGACAAAAGTAGTAGTGGTTCAATTTTTCCTTTTGCTAGCACCACAGTCTCAAAAAGTTTGCTCCATTTTGGCCCCTGTGCTCAGAGGTGAAAAGAAGTTATCAATAATGCTCAAAACATTGATTAATGTTGGCATCCTACATAATTTACATCCCAAAAGTATTTTGTGGGCTACCAAAATTTTCCTTTTAGTGGTCCACACTACTGCCAGTGCCAGCATGTAATACTGTGGACCACTAAAAGGAAAATTTACAGTAATAGAGTGTATTTGTTCATTTTTTTTCAGAGCTCTTTAAACTTTTGTTAGTTGCTCACAGAATCTTTTCACTTAATATCTGGTCTCTTATCTCTGTTATCAGAGTTGGCTCGAGCTAGGAAATAAACAGAGAGCAACTGCTGCCACAGGCATGAATGACAAGAGCTCTAGATCTCATTCTGTTTTCACCCTCGTGATGACACAGACAAAGGTATAGAGTGCCTTTTCTTCTTTTTAATTATTGCAGTAATGAAGGGGTGGAAAATGCAATTATCGTGTGCTGCCTAGAAAAGAATGAAATAGGAGGAGGTTGTGTTAAATATACTGGGCTGAATAAAGATGTAGTAGTCTTGCTTTCTAAGTAGACAGGTCTAGTTTATTTTATATATTCAACAGTACTACTGTTTTTTGTTTTTTTTTTAAAAAAATACACATTGTAAACATGTCTGAAAAGTTTACAGAATGACTCAGGACACTGCTTTTCTAATGTTTCTGTGCTATATATACACTATACAGATATGTTCATGGTTTAGTTATAGCAAGGGGAGAAAATTCTATAATACAGTTTTGAATGTTTATGTCCCAGTGATGTCTCCAATGTACAAGACCTGGGTCAGAGGTAGGATAATGCAAAGTGTTCCAAGGACTGTTAAATGAAAAGCTACTGAAACACACCTGTGCACTCAGGTCAGTGGCACCTATCCCCAGCAGATATGAGCTCTGCTCTCCCCATAAGTTTGTAGATAGGAGATCAGGCACCCTTCACAAAGACACGAGGGTGGAGAAGGCGGCAAAGTAAATTTCTTCCCAAGTCTATGGGCCTCCAATTTTTTCCTCCCACAGATTTTTTTTCCCTGATTTTCCTTAGTTGCTGCCATCACTATACTTTGCCCTGTTTTCCCCATCAGGGCATGTAAGTCAGTGTCCTTTTCACTCACCAGTGGTTTAGTCTTGCACCAAATGAAGTCAAAGAGAACTTCTAGTGATTTTAATGGGTGCTGGATTGCAGCCCAAGTGAGTAGTAGTCCTAATATGCTCCTGAGCTGAGGTAGCAAAATGTAGTGCTAGGCTGCCTTTCACTTTTTACGAATTCTACTTATGCTTATGCACATGTGCTACTGGAAATCCTCAAGTGTCTGTCTCCGGATGCTATTTACTATCCTCACTCTTTTTCTTGTTGAAAGTTGCATTGTGTCTTAAGTGACACTCTCATTAAAAAAATGAGAAAATGTTTAACCTATTTAAAAGTGAATAGCTTGATCTGACACTTCATGGGGTTTTTATACTGGTGATGAGTCACAGAAAAACATTTAATTTTGCAGACTCAGTGCAGTAATTTCTCTTCTCTAGACAGAGTTTGTGGAAGAAGAAGAGCATGATCATAGGATTACCAGTCGCATAAATCTAATAGATCTAGCAGGCAGTGAACGCTGCTCTCCAACTCAGACCAGTGAAGAGAGGCTGAAGGTAAAATGCATTTACAATTTTGTGACATCTGGTTTGTCCCAAAGAGTACAGTGTTGAGGCCATGAAATGAAAATGCTTTAGGTCTGCACTTGTAAGAGAAGACCTATTGGTCTCAGTGTTGAATTAATCTTGATGTAATAGTGTCTTTTGTATTGCTGCTCTTGTCATTTCACAAGACAGAAAAAAAAAGTATGTAGTGTCTGCTGAATATTTGTGCTATTCATAGAGTTAAATTTAACTTTTTGCTTTAATTGCTTAACAGTTTCACTGTTTAAAATGTATATGTATATAAATTATTATTGATATGAGTCTCGCATCACAGGTTCAGTATAAATACTGAATCAATATGGAAAACATCAGATCTGCTTTAACTTGCCTTGATTATACCTAAATATAAATAAGCATTTAAATAAAAAAGGACAGGAAAAATTGTTTTCTTTGGTGGTTTTTGTATAGGAGGCTTGGACATCTGTGGCTTGTATTCCAGTTCTCTTCCAAAAGGCTAGATATTAGATGCTTGCTTTAGCTTTTACCTTGTATGTCACACATTTGTTGTAACTTTAGAATGCTGAATATTCTTTTATGTCTAAAACATGGGAGAAAGCACTTGCTTAACTCTGTTTTCATAATGCAAAGAAGCTTAGAAAGAATGGGGGAGAAGTAGTGCTTTATATGCGCAAGTACCTTTCCGAACCTCCTCTAAAACAGTCTATTCACTGTGCGGAGTCAGAACTCACCCGCTCCTGGAGTTTGACTTTATTAACAAAAAAAAGTTTACAATAAGGAAACTTATCCCAAGTCTTTTCTCCAGCCTTTTCAACATTGCTCCTTGGAACTGCTTAGTCCAAAACGTAGGTTTTCATTACATCAGATTGAAGATGCTTCTTGGCTGGTCTCGTCTCCATTATATCAGCAGTGGATTTAATATATTACATCTGCATCAAAGAGTCAGCATGATTCACTTAGCATCTCCCGATAGGATCAACATCATCTGTTAACAGGATGGGTTCACAGGAGAACACCGCTAGCCTGTTTTAGCAATTTGCTCATTTTTTTAAAAAAAAATCTAAGTAATGTTTTATATTCAGAATAAGGCTGTGCATTTATTTTTTATTTCTGCTTTATTTAGGAGGGTGTGAGTATTAATAAATCACTGCTGACTCTGGGGAAAGTTATTTCTGCGCTTTCTGAGCAATCTCAGAACAGAAAAAGAGCTTTCATTCCTTATCGGGAATCTGTCCTTACGTGGTATGTATATTTCATGAAGAGCTACTATAAAGTAATCTTGGTTCTGTGAAAAACAAAGATGAGACTCTTATCAGAATGTAGATCTATGCATCTGTAGACTCTCACTTCTACAAATTATATGAAATAGCTATTGAATGAAGTAAAGTAAACTTGAAAAATATTTTTATTTTCATGTTCTGCTAATTGTGGGAACATTTGAGGACAGGTATATTCTTCCTCAGTGGTCTGTACTGTAGATGAAGAAATGTGCTTCTGATGTCTTTCCTTCTCTTAACAGTGCCCTCATCTCTTTGCTGTTCCCTTTTTCTCCTGGCTCTGAAGAGACTGCTTTCACATTTTTAGCATCTGTAGAACACTAAAACACTCTCCCACAAGAGAGGAAACAATCTCCTATTCCCTGCCTATATTCTATTATTTGCTGGCCCTGCCTTTTTGACTCCATGATGGTTCTTTCTCTCCTAAAGACAAATTTGTCAGCAGGTTGCTGGCCTGATCAAACTAGTGACAGGGGTGGGCATGTCTCATTAGGCACAGAGTACATGAGAAGAGGCATGGGTGGGACTCTATGATCTTGATCCCACCCTGCCTCCCAGCAACCAGAATCCTCCTCTCTCCTTGTCACAACACTCTCTCAATCCTCATCACTGGCACTGAACTAGTTTCACAGTGTCATGCACCTTGGAATTGGCTAATCTTTTTAAAGATTAAGGACAGACCCTAAAACTATGAATTGCTGGTCAGCTGGGTGGTTCTTACTATACCATTCATCTGTCTCTTACAGATCAACTGGTAGAGGCAAGTGGCTTGGGGCATGCCTGACATCTGAGTTTCTTTTAGCCTGAATAGGGCTTTCTGTAAATAAAGGACTTTAGCTTCCATTTCTTCATTCTGGCAACTGTCATAAATACTAAATCTGAAGTGTGAAAAAGTAAAAATGCACAGGGAGAGAAGCTTTTTTTTAAAATTCAAGAATGGAAAAGAACTTGGGCAAAGTAAAAACTATTTGTCCTTCTGCATGCCTCTCTCATTGTCCACTCTGTAGCAAGGTGTACTGTCTTGCAAATTGCTCGAAGAACTAGAAATTGTTGGCAAATTTAGATGAGAAGGCAACAAGGATTGTGTAATTTGTATGAGATCATCATGGGATAGGAAGTTCTTACTATTAGAACTTGCTGGGGAATCTCATCTGAACTGTAGATTATTTAAATCTATTTTCATGCAGTTTTGTCACTAAGAAATGAAAGCAGTTGTCATATTGATTGCACCAAAATTGATTTATGACCTATTCTCATAACTCTTAAGACATTTTCATCTGAAATCTTCCATAGTGTTGGTGCACCAGTCAAAATATAAACAAAGGCAGACATGTTTTTTCTGCTATATTTAGGCATTTGGGATCAATGTTTTCCAAAAAGAGGACGACTTAAATGGAAAGCAAAGAAATGCTTGTGTGTAATAGTTTCTATGGTTTGTAGGAGTCTTTAAGTATAATACGGCGAAATAATTTCGCCGTATAAGTAGTTGACTGAATCTTCCCTAAGCATAAGAAAAAACTTGTTTTGTATCTGAAAGAAGGAACAGGCTCATGTTCTACATTTGGATATCTCGTTGAAAATCATCTTGAAATAGTAAATCACACAGGCTTTTTTTGTATTTAATCCCTTATGAACTCTGAGAAGTTAATTTTGGTTTCTATGGTGGGAATAATTGTTTCATTTCCCTATCAATGAAGGTTATTAAAGGAAAGTCTTGGTGGAAATTCAAAAACGACCATGATTGCCACAATAAGCCCTGCTGCTAGCAATGTAGAGGAAACCCTTAGCACTCTTCGATATGCTAAACAAGCTCGTTTGATAATAAACACTGCCAAAGTAAATGAAGATGTGAATGCTAAATTAATTAGAGGTATGGTGAGATTTTTTTATTTGCAAGCATTTTTAACTTGTCTATGATAGATGTTGATATTAATACCCTCTTGTAATGATTGACAGCATATTTGAGGTTTATTCATGTTAACATTAAGATTTTTCTAAATAACTGGCTTTAAACAATTTATAGGCCTACTAATGCTTTTAAACTGGAGGTACTCTTTTCTTTGACAGTTTCAGAAACTTACATCTGAGTATTTTTTATAGGTTAAGTTTTGGTTTTGAGCTTGAACCTATACCCTATTTACAGTAATTAGGTACTGTATATATGTTTGAATGTACACACTCATATAGATATCAGCATCCAGTTAAATGTATTCATTTCATTGTGTATTCAATCAAACCTAAGTTCTCCTTCCATATATTTTTGTTTATGAAACAAGGGAATTAACTTTAGTTTTTTACATGTAATTCAACATTATGGTTGAGATTTTAAAAAAGAGTGAGGAAATTCAGTATGATTCCCACGGTGATACACAAAATATTACACGAGTGAAAGGTGGTCAAATTAACGTTGGATTTCCTAAGATCTATATTCTTAAAAATCTCAGCTATAATGTTGCTTTTATGTAGAGTCAGATTACTCACACATGACAAGAAGCATCGTACTACACTAGTAGTCACTGAAACCAGTGATACTACTAAATTGCTATGCAGTGTGAACAAGGAGATCAAATTCTGACCATTAATTTTCCACACAAATAGTTTTATTGTTCCCTCTGAGTGGGGTCAGTAGCAACCTGCTTAGACACAAGCTATTGTACTCTTATTTAGGACATTGTTGTATTTTGTAGACTGTAAGTGTTCATTCAACCTGAAGTTTCCCTTTGGAAGAGAAAATAGCTTCTCTGGCATTTAGTCGTAAAGTGCTTACTGAAAATGGAGGAAGGAAGTCTTTTCTTTCAGAAAAATGGAGTCAGACAGACTTACTATTATGATCTTCTGCAGTCCGAATTATGAAATAATTTACAGCTGCATATATAATCATCGTATTACTTGTGGGGAACATTCATATTGCAGCCAAGAGGCAAGTGCAGACTAACTTGCAGTGATACTAGAGATGAGTAGTATTGTGGTAACTGTGGTTTAAAAACTGTCATTACCCTCATATTACTACTCTGTCCCCTTCTTGTTAGGTTTACTGTGGGGATGGGGTTACTACTACCTCCACTGGTGCTTGGTATTTATGCTGATGTGGTTTTATGTAGAGATATAATGGGATTAATTTAATAAATAAAAAAAATCCTACTTTGTGAATCAGAGTACTTGTTTGTTTTGTTTACATTTAAAAATAAAAACAAAAGTAGATGATGATTAAGCAGGTGTTGCACAGAGGAAATAATATAAATCAAAAAGTGCTTGGGCGGGAATGTAAACAAAAAGAACCATGGTATGTGTAATATAAGAGAGCAAACCAGTTGTTGTGTGTTCTAAATTGCAGCTTCTTGAAAAACATTGTATTCAGATTGAAAACCTGACAGTACTTACTGGAATCTGTCTCTGTGCTGTATAATCAAATGAAATCAGATGTATAGTGTAATAAGCTATTATCAGTACTCTAGTCAATCAGTTAATTTAGCTAATGCTTCCTTGGGGGACATATCTTCAATTGGTGTGACCTATGTGTTTCAAAGAATAGCATGATATAAAAGTGACCTCTAAACTTTAACCAAAACCAATATTTTGCCATATATAAAAGCACTATTCAATGTGTAGTTCAGGGGTCAGTAACCTTTCAGAAGTGGTGTGCTGAGTCTTCATTTATTCACTCTGATTTAAGGTTTTGTGTGCCGGTAATACATTTTAACATTTTTAGAAGGTCTCTTTCTATAAGCCTATAATATATAACTAAACTATTGTTGAATGTAAAGTAAATAAGCTTTTTAAAATATTTAAGAAGCTACATTCAAAATTAAATTTAAAGGCAGAGACCCCAGACCAGTGGCCAGGACCCAGGCAGTGTGAGAGCCACTGAAAATCAGCTTGTGTGCCGCCTTTGGCATCTGTGCCATAGGTTGCCTACCCCTGATGTAGTTTATCAGATTATTTAATGTGTCACATTTTAGGCGTAGTGAAATAAAATTATTTTCTCTCTAAAAAGGAACAAACACAGACTTTTGCAGCTAGATGGATGTGTTAAAGCTTAGATTGGATACTTCCTATGTAACAGAAATTCCATAAGATATTGCCAAAGTTAGGATAAAATCTCAGACTTGCTGTTCAAAAAGAATTTTTTATTAAACACCTGCTTAATGTAGGACCCTATGTTTAGTATAAAAGCTGAGTTATGTTTTTATGTTTTGAATGTAGAACTGAAAGCAGAAATTGAGAAACTGAAAGCAGCTCGCAAAAGTACTCTAAATACAAATCCTGAGAAATATAGACAGTATCTGCAAGAAATAACATCCCTAAGGTTAAAACTACACCAACAGGAGAGGGATATGGCAGAGATGCAAAGGTGGGGTAGTCATTAATGTCTTCTGAATATTAAGTAGTAATCTTATAAATATTGGAATAAAATAACCCTAAGTAATTATGTTGATATCTTTTTCCTATTATGCTAAGGGCCTGGAAAGAAAAATTTGAACAAGCAGAACAGAGGAAATTTGAAGAAACAAAGGAGTTACAGGTACCCTTTATTCACAAGAATTAAAGTAGTATAAAAAATGCTTAACTCCAATAAACCCTTTAATGCACAGAATTGGAGTTATCCTAAGAATCCTCTTTCCTAGTCTACATTCCTCTTTTGCAAGAAGCAGTTAATACTGTTCATTCTCTTCAGGTCAGTGCTTTCAAATAAATTACCTATGACAGTGATTCTCAAACTTTTTAGCAACCTGTGAACCTCCATTTTGGTTTACATTTTTTTGTGAACCTCCAAACCCCCCATTCCACCCCTACCATCAAGGCCCCATCTTTTCCTGCCCCACCTCTTTCTGCCCTCTTCCCCAAGCACACTCCATCTCCCCTCCTCTCCCAGCACCTCCTGCATGGCGGGGAACAGATATTCCACAGCCACCGCAGGGCTGGCCTTAGAGAAAATGGCACCCTGGCCAAACTTGCGTTTTGGTGCTTCTGGCCTGGAGGCATGGTACACCCCTCACCCAATTGACCCTGGCTCCCCTAGGCTCCCCACCCTCCCTTCACCCCTAACCCCTACGCTGTGCCCCCTTCACCTTAGTCCCTGCACCTCCCTCCACTCCTGTCCCTGCACCTCCCTCCTGTGCCCTTACCCCCTGCACTGTGCCCTCTTCACCCCAACCCCTGCCCCACTCCTGTGCCCCTAACCTGTGCATTCCCTTCCTGCACCCACATGGAAAAACTGACCTGGATGCCATGACAGAGCAGCTGGCATTGCTGCTTACTCCCGCACTGGACTGATGGTCTTCTGACCTGCACACCCCTTGTGTGAGGGGTGAGCAAGGAGCAAAGTCAGGGCTCTGTGCATCCAGGTCACTTTCCCCACTTGGGCTGTGTAAGGAGAGGGCAGGAGAGCAGCAGCTCCTGGTGCTCACCTCACAGCACAGCTCAGGTGGTAAAACTGACCTAAGTGCAGGAAGCCCTGGTGTGTGTTGAGGGGGACTGTGTGAGGGAGACTAGTGTGTGTTATGGGGAGTATGATACTGTGTGTGAGAGAGAGTGTGTATGTTGTGTTGAGGGGAGTGTGTGTGCGCACCTGAGTGAGTGTTGAATGCACTCTTTTTAATAAAGCACTCGGATTCAGGGGCTCGAAGACTTGTTCAGACACAAGCAGCTTCTGACCCAGTGTAACAGAAGCACACACTGTTCTGTCACTCCAGCTCAGTGGGGACCGGGTACATGTGTCGGGGACACCTAACATCAGCCCGCCCCCATCCCTCTGCATAGCAGACAAGAGGGTGCTCCCAGTCTGGAGTGGTCAGGGACTCCTGGGGGGCTAGAAGCAGCAGCAGCTGCACACAACAAGGGGCAGGATGGGCATCCCTGCTCCAGAGAAGAGACCTGGCTCGGCTTTTCATCCAACTGACCCCCTGCAGTTCTGGTCGTGTCCCCGCTCCTCCCGCCATGCTGCTGCTCCACCTGCCTGCCTGCTGCCTCTTGGCAGGTCAGGTGGGAATCAGGCAAGCCTTACATAGAGTGCTCCCTTTGGCGAGCCAGTGGTGTGCAGGAGGTGGTGAAGGAGAGGGAGGAGTTGAGTTGATCATCGGGGCCCATAGACCTCCTGGAGTACCCTTGCGAGACCCCAGCGGTCCACAGACCCCAGTTTGAGAAACGCTGACCTATGGTACAGTAGGCAGACTTTTATTTGTGTGTATTTACCAAAAATACATCATTAATCTCTAACGTTTTCTTTCTGAATCCATCACCTAGAAAGCAGGAATTACATTCAAGATGGACAATCGTTTGCCAAATCTTGTCAATCTCAATGAAGATCCCCAACTCTCTGAGATGCTTCTGTATATGATAAAAGAAGGACAAACTACAGTTGGAAAGTACAAACCAAATTCTCACCATGATATCCAGCTCTCTGGAGTACTAATTGCTGATGATCACTGGTATGTGATACCCTAAAATGAAAGATTCTTCAAGTGACTATGTGAGAATGATCTGCCACCTTTCTCTCTCTCTCCCCTCCTTCCCCCCGGAGCAAGTGTCTGTTCCAAATATGTCTTCACTGTGGAGTTAGCCTGGGTTTGCTTAGCATAGCTGGAGTGTCTTAGCTGTTTGCAGTGGGGATACTCCAGCTGTGCTACCTATGCCAGATCCATATAACTGCATTCACAATGGTGCTGTATTAGTCATCGTGGTGTCTCCTCAGCCCTGTAGGTATTTACAAAATGTGTGGCCCCGGTAACTGCTTACTTGAGGCATTGCAGAGGTCCAGGACTATCCTTACCTCGATGATTGGCTCATCTAAGGCAGGTCATGGGATCATGACCAGAACAGTCTCTATGTGGTGTGGTCCACCTGTCGCAACCTGGGCCTGTTAGAGAACGAAAAGCAATTGACCTTCGTACCAGTGCAATGAATAGTTTATTGGAGCAGTCCTCAACTCGCAAGATCCTTCCTTCTGGAAGCCAGTTTCCAAGCTGTGGAAGGGTGCTTCTATGTAAGGAGCCACCCACTCACTACCGCCCATTCTTGCCTATGGTTGCTAGGCCACATGGCTGACTGTACTTACATGGTCTGTCCTGGCCGGCTCCACCTTCAGCCACTGCAGGCATGGTTGGTGTCAGTCTACATCCCCAACAGACATGGCCTGGACCTGGTAGTCAAGGTGCCGGACCACAGCTGGTCATCACTGGCTTGGTGGTTGGACCCCACAGCAGTGTTGCAGGGAGTTCCCTTCGCGACATCGGACCCATCACTAACTCTGGTTTCTGATGCCTCAGACTTGGGCTGGGGGAGCTCAATACAGAAGACTGGTCAGGGGTCCACCGCTCTCTTCATATAAATGGCAAGGAACTCAGGGTGTTTTTCTTGGCCTGTCAGGTTTTTCAGCCCCACTTACAAGGTAAGATGGTTCAAGTCCTTGTGGACCATACCACCATGATGTTTTATATGAACAGGCAAGGTGGCTCTGGGACATATGTGCACATCATGCAATTCATCTCATGGTAGAGAACCTCCCTAGAACAGGAACATGTTAGCAGATCACCTCAGTTGAGCCTTCTTGTCTCACCACGAATGGTCACTCCATCCTGAGACGGTCAACAGGATCTCCCAAAAATGGGGATCTCCCCAGGTGGAGTTGTTTGTGACTCATCAGCACAGGAAATGTCACCTTTTCTGCTCATTTTGGGGGATCAGCTGAGGCTACTTGTCAGACACCTTCCTACTCCTGCAGTAGGGGGCTCTGATGTATGCTTTCCAACCAGTGCCATTGCAGCACAGTGTCTTCACAAAGATCAAACAGAACACGGTTATCCTGATAGCCTCTGCTTGGCTATTGCCAGCACTGGTTTGTCATGCTGTTGGACCTGTTGGTAACAACCCCGCTGCAGCTGCTTCTCTGGCTAGATCTTCTCTCCCAGAATCATGGCAGGCTCCTGCACCCAAATCTAGCAGTGCTGCACCTAACAGCTTGGTTGCTGCATGGTTGACTGCTGAAGAGTGGGAGTGCTCGGCCTGCGTTCAGCAGGTCCTGCTGGGTAGTAGAAAGCCCTCCACTAGAGCAATCTGGCCAAATGGAAGCGATTTACATGCTGGGTCTTGGCCCAATGGATTAGGCTTGATCAGGTTTTGCTGCAGTCAGTCCTGGACTATCTTATGCATCTCAAGCCCTAGGGCTTGCTGCTTTCATCAGTTAAGGTCCACTTGGCTGCTATATCAGCCTTTCACGCTCCGTTCTGGGGCAGGTCAGTGGTTGCTCATAACATAATGGTCCAGTTCTTAAAAGGTCTGGAGTGGTTCTACCTCCAAGTCCAGGACCAAGTCCCTCCATGGGACCTGAATCTGGTGCTTGCACAGCTCATGTATGCCCCGTTCAAGCCACTGGCATTCTGTTCCCTTCTGCTCTCCTGGAAGGTGTCATTCCTGGTTGTGGTAACTTCTGTCCAAAGGGTCTCTGAGATTAAGGCACTTGCATTAGAGCCTCCCTATGCTGTCTTCTTCAAGGACAAGGTCCTGCTGTGACTGCATCTGGCTTTCCTACCCCAGGTGGTTTTGCAATTTCACATGACCCAGGACATGTTCTTGCCAGTCATCTTCTAAAGCCTCATAAGTCTGAGGAGAAACAGGTTGTATCCCTAGATGTCAGGAGAGCACTAACCTTCTACATGGAGAGGACCATTTCACAAGTTGACGCAGTTACGATGAAAGGTCAACCAGTGTCCACCCAGAGAATCTCATCTTGGATCACCTCCTGCATCCGATTTTGTTATGATCAGGGGAAGGTGCCTCCACCAGCGATTGTAAATGCCCACTCAATTAGAGCGCAAGCCTCAGTGGTGGCCTTCCTGGCCCATGTGCCAATTCCAGATATCTGCAGGGCTACTCGCTACCTGGTCATCCATTCATATGTTCACATCCCACTGTGTGCTTACCCAGCAAGCCCAAGATAACGCTGACGTCTGTATAGCAGCATTACAAGCTGCACGTCAGTGAACTCTGAGCCCAGCTCCAGGGATACTGCTTGTGAGTCATTTAGAATGAAATTGATGTGAGCAAGCACTCAAAGAAGTAAAAACAGTTACCTGCCTTTTGTAACTGTTGTTCTTAGAGACGTTACTCATATCCATTCCCTTAGCCAACCTCCTGCCCCTCTGTTGGAGTTACCGGCAAGAAGGAACTGAGAGGGCATAGGGCTCGTGGTGTCTGATATACTGATGCATGAGTATGGCACTCCAGAGAGTGCCGCAGTTGACCCTATGGATACTGCTAAGGCAAAAGTCTCTGACAAGTGTGCAAATTGGATGTGCACACACCTAGAATGGAATGGATATGCGCAACACATCTTGAAGAACAACAGTTACAGAAGGTAGGTAATTGTTTGTTTTTTCCTTCAGCCTTCGCTCATATAGCTTGCATTCCATCACTTTGATCATCTTTATGCACCTCTTGATCCTTTCTACCTGGACAGAGTATGCCAGTTCAGGCCTAATCAGCATCGAGTAGAGCGGTAGTATCACCTCCCCTGACTTGCATGGGATGCCTCTGTTAATGCAATCTAAAATTTGCTTTTGCTTTTTGTATTTTTCCTGAAGCAGCATCACATTGCTGACTCATCCTGAAGTTGTCATATACCGCTACTTTCAGATCCTTCTTAGCAGGGCTGCTGCCAACCCAGTTATCCCCCATTCTGTATTTGTGCATTTGGTTTTTCTTCACCAAGTGTAGCATCTTACATTTTACTTTGTTGAATTTCATTTTGTCTCTAGCCCAGTTCCCCAATGTATCAATTCCTAAATCCAAGTAATTAATAAAGATGTTAAACAACATTGAACCCAGAACAGATCCCTGTGGAACACCACTTTTGAGATCTTCCTCCACTCTGATATCATTCCATTATTAGTTACTCTTTTGTTTGTAGTTGTTTAACCAATTATGTATCCAGTTAATGCAGCGGTTCTCAAACTGGGGGTTGCGGGGCGATTCCTTGGAGGGGTCGCAAGCTCCCTGCCCTGCTGAAGTGCCGCTGAGCCGAACGCTTTCGCTTTTGGCAGCATTTCAGCAGACATGCCCTGCGCTTCAGAGAGTCCTCTGAAAAGCCGCCAAAGTGAAAGTTTCTGGTTTCGGCAGCTTTTCGGTGGACACTGTGAAGTGCTCGGCATGTCCACCGAAACTCCTCTGAAACCAGAAGCATTTGGCTCGGCGGCATTTTGGTGGACACACAAGGGTCATGGCGGCCTGTGGGGATGAGAAAAAGGACCGCCGACCCCAGAAGTTTGAGAACTGCCAAGTTAGTGGTAGTTTCACCGAGCCTGAATTTCTCCAGTTTAATTATCAGGATGTCATGTGGGACTGTGTCAAAAGCCTTGCTGAAGTCCAGGTATGTTAAGTTCACTGAATTCCCCCTATCCACCAAACCAGTTACTCTGTCAAAGAAGGATTGGTTTGGCCCTGGCTTTCCAGTCTGAGGACAAGTTGTCCTGTTACAAAGATAAAGGAGATATTGAGTGGGAAGTCTTCATGATCTACCAATTCCTTAGTCATTAGCCATCATGAAGCAAAGTGTGATTTAGCTTTTTTAAATGAAAAGATGTTAGTGCTATATATACTTAACTATTAAATCTATTTTATCTTTCCAAACCAAAAGCATCTTAATGGATTTATGTTGAAAAAATATAAATGAGAAAATATAAAGCAGAATTCACTATATAGTAAAATATATATGCTCATTAGTAAATCTTTCATGAAACTTTCCATGCCTGAAGAAATTTGCATGAACTGAGAAACGCACTGATAGCCCTTATTAAAAAGATTTTTTTTTTTTTTGTGAGGAAGATGATTTTGTGTAAACTTTAGTATTACCTTCCGCTTATGAATAATCCAACACATGACAAATATATTTTGTTTGAGTGGGAAAGGGTTGACAAAGGAGACTAACACCTGGTATCGAGCTTTAACTATTAAAAATATATGATTCAATTTTGACTAGAAATAATCTTCCAAAATATAAGTAGAAAAGTTTGCCTTCTAATATAAGAATATCAGGAGATATATTTGCATTTTCTTTTTAGCTAACGGGTTTCAATCTCTCCTCTCCTCAGTTATGAATTATATTGTTTGAAACTCCCTAGATGAAATAAATTTATCTCTGAGATGTTGTACGTTGACCCAATTATACAAATGTATAATGTGCAGCTCTCATTCTGCCTGGAACCACTTATGTAATACAAGAAATTTAAACATTACTACTTTAAGGATTTTTCTGAAGAAATGTGAAGTTAAGGTGAAGTTTTCTTTAATAAAGTTTTCCATAACTTCAAATTCAGCATTTCAGATAGCAGTAAATTACACTAAGTATTTTAGCAGCAGGTGTGTTTAGACTCAAACTTACCTTGTTCCAAAATGAGGATTGACTTTAGAAAGCAATATAATTAAGGTGTATATAGTGTAATAACAGAATAGCATGAACTGTTCAGTCAATATTTGGGATACGGGGAGAAAGAGATTCAAAGTCACATTATCTAAACCATGGATTTCATGGCTAGCTGGAGTTATGTAACTTAACTTGTTTTTTTTGTTCATGATTAGCTGTCACATCTGATGTTTCTCACTTTCAGTGTTATCAGAAATGTTGATGGTACAGTGAGTATTACGCCAGTGGGAGAAGCAAAGACATATGTTAATGGGAAACACATTTTAGAGCCAACAGTTATGCATCATGTAAGTTATCCATCACTGGTACAGAAATAAATGTATTTATGCATGGCTTTGAAAACACCTGGCATGAATGGTAAATTATCTGCTGACTACCGATTTTGAGAAGACTCTTGAATTGTTCATCGTGGGAGATTACTGGATATTTTTCTAACTTTGATGTATTACATATATTTGATTGTAAGATTAGAGACTGATAGTGTGTCTGTATTTTGCAGGGTGATCGTGTGATTCTTGGTGGAGACCATTATTTCAGGTTTAATCATCCAGTAGAGGTTCAGAAAGTAAAAAGGCCATCTTGTAGGACAAGCCTTTCATGTGATGGGCCGAAAGATTTTGAATTTGCAAAAAATGAACTCTTGGTTGCACAAAGGTCACAGTAAGTATTGTGGCACCTTCCTAGTTAAAAGTAAACTGCTCATCTGCTAATGTAGCACGCTGTCTTCTATAAATATATAGGCATATAAATGGCATAAGAATAAGCAAAAGTGTTTTTTTTTAAAAAAAGTCACTCTTTATTAAAATTTTGGATTTTAAAAGAAGTAAGGTTAAATATGCACATAACGATATTGCAGTGTTTTTATAACCACAAAACATTTTTTTTTGTAATCTCTAACTGTGCACCCTTTTGATTAACTGTTTGGAATTCTAATACATAATTCTTATTATGATATATTTCCACGATAAGCCTGAATTCTACTAATTTTATCTTCTCACATAAAATCATCTTGCTTGCCAAAAGATTAAATTGAGAATTTATTCCATTTGAAAAATCAGACTTTCATAGAGTATTATTCCAAATACAGATTATGATATGTTTAAAGCAATGCAAAATGGATGAGTGTGAAGCTGTGAGACAACCTCTTTAATTTCAGCACAGGAAGCTGGCAGTGGCCATCTTAATACTTTTAATGCTGGGTGAATTCTGTGCCAAAAAATTAAAAATTCTGCATACAGTGTGGGGAATTATTAGTTAAATTGGAAAAGACGGGAATCAATATGAAAATTGAAATGTGGATAAGGAGCTGGTTAAAAGGGAGACTACAACGGGTCATACCAAAGGGTGAACTGTCAGGCTGGAGGGAGGTTACTAGTGGAGTTCCTCAGGGATTGGCTTTGGGATCAATTTTATTTATTACTGACCTTGGCAAAAAAAGTAGGAGTGTGCTAATAAAGTTTGTGGTTGACACAAAGCTGGGAGGTATTGCCAATACAGAGAAGGACTGGGATATAATACAGGAAGATCTGGATGACCTTGTAAACTGGAGTAATAGGATGAAATTTAATAGTGAAAAGTGTAAGGTTATGCATTTAGGGATTAATAACAAGAATTTTAGTTTATAAGCTGGGGACGCATCAGTTGCAAGTAACGGGAGAAGAAGGACCTCGAAGTATTGGTTGATCACAGGATGACTATGAGCCATCAGTGTGATATGGGATGCCTCAGGCAAGGTATTTGCAGTAGAGATAAGGAGGTGTTCGTACCGTTCTACAAGGCACTGGTGAGACCTCATCTGGAATGCTGTGTGCAGTTTGGTCTCTTGTGTTTAAGAAGGATTAATTCAAACTGGAGAAGGTGCAGAGAAGGGCTACTAGGATGTTCTGAGGAATGGAAAACCTGTCTTATGAAAGGAGACTCGGAGCTTGGCTTGTTTAGCCTAATCAAAAGAAGGGTGAGGGGAAATATGATTGTTCTCTATAAATACGTCAGAGAGATAAATAACAGGGAGGGAGAGGAATTATTTAAGTTCAATACTAATGTAAGAACAAATGGATATAAACTGGCCAGCAGGAAGTTTTGACTTGAAATTATACGAAGGTTTCTAATCATCAGAGGAGTGAAGTTCTGGAACTGCCTTCCAAGGCGTGCAGTGGGGGCAAAAGACATATCTAGCTTCAAGACTCCCCATATGTCTGTACCTCCACTCAGAGAGCCCCCTCCCCTCATCTCCATGTGTCTGCATCCACCGTCCCCATGTTTCTGTGCTCCCACTCAGTCATCTGCTTTCCCTCTGTAGCTCTGCACTCCTTTCCCTTCTTCCCATGTGGCCCTGCACCTTCACTCCCATTCAGCCCCTACCCTAGTCTGTCATCACCCACTAGCCCTTATGAGTCCGTTTCTGCCCCTCCAGGAGCCCCACACTGTCCAACTGTGTCTCCATATCTCCTATCTTCTGACGTGACCTGACAGATGATGTGAAGAAGGCAGACTTTTTCTCTTCCCTATCCTAGCTGGGGATGGCCAGTAGCAGCTGCTGTGTTCTAGCACCACAGTACCTTCTGGTGGGCAAAAGGTGGCACTGCATCAACTTTTCAGCAAAAAGCTATGAAATATGTATGCACAGTGGTGCAGAATTCTCCCAGGAGTAATACTTTTCTGTGCCTGGGTCCTGTGTTATGGGAAGCACACAGATGAGGAATGGTAGTGGCTCTTCCAGGGTCTGCAGCTAGACAGGAAGGATGCAGGGTAACTATTCTAAAGGCTCCCTCTACCTAACCCCCAATATAGTTTTGGCTGCAGGCTTTCTATTCCCACTCTGATTAGGTCAGTGTAGGAGCACAGAGTATCTTACCGTTTATAGAGCTCATCATCTTCTGTGTTGTTGCTGCAACATTTGTAACCAGCTGTAGGTGGTAATATGAGATGCTAAGGTGGTACTTGTGTGTGTGTGCGCGTGATGTGGCGCCCTGTTGGCCTATTGTAAGCATGCTATCAGTCCACTAGTCCCACCCATGGCACTTGGAAATCTGCAGTCCTCATTGAGTTGAAGTTTGGCTCTTCTAATCCATGTGACTGTAGATTTGTGAGTTTCTACAGCAGATACTGTATGTGGAAGATTCTCAGTAAAACAGTTCTTAAGATAAAATGTAATAAAATATACATAAAAGTCATCTCCTTTCTTGTGTTTTTTTTCCCCTGTGGGAGATGAGAAGCAATAATCAATAAACTACAAAAACTTCGCACACCCACCACAATTAAAATGAGAGTTTTTAAGACCTAAATTTCACTTTTGACAGAAACAATAAAATAATGGGTATAGCATTTGTTAGTCTTTTTAACTCCTATACAACATACTAAAAAAGGTTAAAAGCTAACATTTTAATTTAAGTTGCTCACCACTTCCAGACTTGAATCAGAAATTGAAGAGGCACGACTGAAAGCCAAGGAAGAAATGATGCAAGGTATCCAGGTTGCAAAAGAGATGGCGCAACAAGAACTTATTTCTCAAAAAAAAGTCTACGAAAGCAAGATAAAATCACTAGAAGCAGAACTGGTAAATTGCTTTGCATAATTAAACGAAAAGGTGGATTGTGTAATCTTTTTCATGCTGTCTTGCATGCCTGAACAGCTGAATCCCTGGGTCTATCTTTCCTGTCCTTTTGAAAAACTTTTCTAGAAGTCCACCTATTGCACAAAGTTTTCCAGCTACAATGCACTCTTTTTGCACGGGGTTTTCATTTGTTCTTGTATTTGCTATTCTGCTAGTTTGCATGTGCTTTGTGGCAAAGACTGTTACAAGCAGAATACAATTTTCAGGGTATGCTGGCTTGATATAATTAATAGAGAATAATATATGGTGCCAAAGTGATAAATTTATGATACTTTACTTGTCTGCAAATGTACTATAGGGTATGTTAGTTGGTGTTCATTGACAGGGATACAACCTCCCATTGCTGAGAGAGTGAATTTATCTCTCTAATCTATAGTGGCCATAAATCTCTCATGGACTGAAAGAAGAACAGACTCTAATATCCATCTTTAGCAAATGGCTTGGATGAGCTGAAGCATGTGATTTTTTCCACACCCCATTCATTCTGTCTTTTGGTTTTTTTTAGAGAGAAGAATCTCATAAGAAACAAATTCAGGAAATGAATAACCAGCAGACTGCTAACAAAATACAAGAACTGGAAAAAGCAAAGCAACATCTTGAGTTGGAAGTCCATGTCAGCAAGAAGCGTCTGGAAATGGAGACATTAGCCACCAGACAGGTAATTTTAAAACATGCATTTTGTCTGATCAATCATATATTTAAACAAACCATTATAGTAGTATTTAACTTCATTGACTCTCTTAGAAATAGTCCTCTCCAAAATGATTTTAAGATAGGCATGTCTCATTTACTGCCCTCTTATTAAATCAGCTGCTATTTGGGGAATCAGAAGTAACAAGATCATCTATAATTTTATGTAATGGGAGCTGGTTTGCTGATATTCCAAACTTAGGGAAATGTTGAGCTTACCAAAAGTGATGGACTCAGATATAAGTGCAAGCAATATCTAGAATGTTAAGTATTTGGGGAAATATCTGAGGGAGCCAGAATACTTTCACAACTTGTTTTTTCAGATGAAAAAATGAAAGGAGACTTGATGGCACCCCTGAAAATGAGGAATTATTCCTAAATAGTATTAATAGCTGTACTACCTTACATTTTGACCTAGGTTAGGTTTCTACATTTGCTCACTGCAGTAAACACCAAAACATCATTATTTTCCATGACTGCTAGTGCACATTTTCTTTATCTTTTAAAATTCTATATTTTTTTTAAATAATTGATAGAAAATTCTGTTCCCTTTTTTTTTTGAATTCAGTGGTCCCATTTAAATAATAAATGCTCCAGCATATACATGTGAGAATTTAAGCAAGCAATGAAATTGGTAGAATTTGTGTCTTCTCAACTGAGGTAGTAGAGGGATCAGACCAAAAAGAAGTTTATTGTAAAGCTTGTACTCTCAAAAGATAAAGTAACCTCTCACCCCATTTTATTCTTTGCTTCTTGTAAAATCATTGTCATGGATGGAGCTATGTCTTTTCTTTAGGCTTTGGAGGATCATACTATTCGTCATGCAAAGATTCTTGAAGCTCTGGAGGCTGAGAAACAGAAAATTGCTAAAGAAATAGAAACACTTCAGCAGAATCGTGGAAATGGGAATAAAACTAAAACTAGTATGTGTGTGTGTGTATGGGGGGAGGTTGTGTACAGTGTAACTTTCAATTTATTATTTCCTCTGCTGTCAAGCACTGGGAGAGGCTTTCTCCCCTTCTCTTCCTACTTTCTGGGGGGTTACTTACTGGCAGAGAGACCTCTTCAGTTTGTTTTCACCATCCTTGTGAGAAAATTGCTGCATTTCTGGCTGAGATGGGATCCTAGTAGCTTAATCTCTTACCCCAACATGTTATCTCAGTGGTATTGCAGTTATAAGATCTTCATCTTTATTGTTTTGATGCAATCCTTGCCCTTCTTGAGACATGCACATCAGGCAGCGCTAGAGTGATACTTTATTCACATTTAGTTGGGCTGAGTGAACAAACAGAAATGTAGATTGGCATACTTCCTCAGCAGACTCAAAGGTTTT
Source organism: Dermatemys mawii (assembly GCA_007922305.1). Lineage (NCBI taxonomy): Eukaryota > Metazoa > Chordata > Testudines > Dermatemydidae > Dermatemys > Dermatemys mawii. The sequence continues at coordinate 12,620,782 of ML677352.1, read as the reverse complement.
CCCATCATCAGACAGTCTAGGCCAGGGGTCTCAAACACGCGGGCCACATGCGGCCCTCAAGGCTCTTCTGTGTGGCCCACCAAGCTCCTCGTGTCCCCCCGCCACCTGACTGGCTGCCGCCACAGTGAGAGGAGAATGCAGAGGGGTGGGCAAACTATGGCCCCCAGGGAGGCTGCCCCCAGCCCTTCTTCCGGAGCTACACCGCCAGGGGGCCGGGGCTGCGCTCTGCCCCCTCCCCCTGAGCCACGCTGCGTTGGCAGTGCTCCCGGGGGCTGCGGTTGCGTGGCTCCCTCCCTCCAGAGCTGCGTTGCATGGGCAGCGCTCCGGGGGCCTGGGCTGCATGCTTCCCCCCCCCCCCCTCCAGAGCTGCGCCGGCAGCACTCCGGGGGCCAAGGCTGCACGTTTCCCCTCTCCTCAGGAGCCGCGCCGTGTTGGCAACGCTCTGAGGGGGCCGGGGCTGCGTGCTGCCCCCCTCCCCCGGAGCTGCGCTGGCAGCACTCTGGGGGCCAGAGCTGCGTGCTGCCCCCCTCCCCTGGAGCCACACGGAGCAGCTAGAAGCCTCATGGTAAGGGGGCCCAGGCGCGTGGGGGGGGTTAGATAAGGGGCGGGTGCAGTCAGGGGACAGGGAGCAGAGTGGGTTGGATAGGAAATGGGTTTCAGGGTGATGGTTAAGGAGTGGGAGGGTGGATAGGGGTTGGGGCAGTCAGGGAATTGGGAGCAGGAGATTGGGTAGAGGGTTAGGTCCTGGGTGGTGATTGGGGGTGAAGGGTTTCTGGACGGGGCAGTCAGGGGCCAAGGTCGGGGGGGGGTTGGATTGGTCAGGGATTCTCAGGGGGCAGTCAGGGGGCGAGAAGTGGGAGGGGGCTGGATAGGGGGCAGGGTCTTCACTACCTGGCCCTACATATAATTTTCCAAACCCGATGTGGCCCTTAGCCCAAAAAGTTTGCCCACCCCTGCGCTAGAAGACATAAGGCAGCTTCTCCCCTTTGGGTTCTTTGCATAGGTCTGCTCCTATGTCCCTTTCTTCCCCTCTGAGAGCCTTTTTCAGCCCCTCACTTGATACTGGGCAGAAACCTGTTTGCATTCCCCCACACCCCTCCTGCACTCCCTGCCCTGAGCCACCTGCTGCACCCCGACCTGCTGCCACACCCCTGGCCCCTCTTGCACCCCACACACCAACTCCCTGCTCCCTGCTGCATCCTTTACATCTCCTGCACCTCAACTCCCTGCCCTGAGCCCCTGCCACACCCTGCACCCCTCGGTGGCCGGGAGGGGACAGTGTTGGGATGGGGACTTCGGTGAAGGAGTTGGGAAGAGGCGAGGCAGGTGTGGGGCCTCATGGTAGGGGTGGAGTCGGGGCGGGGCCGGGAACAGAGAGGGGACGTGTCAATGATGCGGCCCTTGGGCTAATGCACTAGTCCTCATGCGGCCCTCGTGGTCATTTGAGTTTGAGACCCCTGGTCTAGGCTTTGTGGAAAAGAGCAGGAAACACAGTTGTGGAGGCTGGAGGACCAGAGCAGGAAGGTAAAATGTATTTGTTTCTAAAACCATTCAAATGTGATACCTGCCATGATTTAAATGGCATTTCAGTTTTGAAATATTCTTTGAAAGTGTTAGCTGTCCTTTAGTGTTTTCAGTAAACTGGAAGTCCATGTGACTGCCTTGTCCACCGAACTCCTTTAAAGGTCTCCTTTTTTGGTTTGGAATCATTTCATTATGTTTGATACAGTTAACCATAATCTTATGTGTGTTTTATTTAGTTAAGCCTAATTGGAATTCTATGAAACTCTCTCTGATGATCCAGGAGGCCAATACCATTAGTAGCAAATTAGGAAAGCACACAGTCTTCTGCAGGTGAGTTACATAATTCACATACAAGGCACATGTGAAAAATAACTAAACTTGATGTTGGATGTGAAATAAGCTTATCTTTTTCTTGGAAGACTTTTGCTTAATACTCTTAACTCAAACCTTTGGTTTGCAAGCTATTTTGAGTAAACTCATTTATAATAAGTACATGACAGAGAAACTTTTAGTTAAGGCTTCTCCAGAGCCAGGATCTTATACTATTTTGGAATCTTTCCCTTGTATCTGACTGTATTACAAGAAAATTTTACTGAATCAACCTGATTACTCCTATATTAGGAGTGTTGTAAGCAAGACACGAGAAGTAATTCTTCTGCTCTACTCTATGCTGATTAGCTCTCAACTGGAGTATTGTGTCCAGTTCTGGGTGCCAAATTGGAGACAGTCCAGAGAAGAGCGACAAAAATAATTAAAGGTCTTGAAAACATGACCTATGAGGGAAGATGGGAAAAAATTGGGTTTGTTTAGTCTGGAAAGGAGAAGACTGATAGGGGATATAAGTTTTCAAGTAGAAGGTTGTTACAAGGAGGAAAAAAAATTGCTTTTCTTAATCTCTTGAGGATAGGACAAGGAGCAATGGGCTTAAATTACAGCAAGGGAGGTTTAGGTTGGACATTAGGAAAAGGAAAAACTTCCTGTTAGGGTGGTTAAGCACTGGAATAAATTGCCTAGAGAGGAGGTGGAATCTCCATCATTGGAGATTTTTAAGAGCAGGTTAGGCAAACACCAGTCAGGAATAGTCTAGATCAGAGGTGGGCAAACTTTTTGGCCCGAAGGCCATATCGGGATTGCAAAACTGTAGGGAAGGCTGTGCCTCCCCGAACAGCCTGGACCCTGCCCCCTATCTGACCCCTCCCACTTCCCACCCTTGACTGCCCCCCTCAGAACTCCCAACCCTCCCACTCCTTGTCCCCTGGACTGCCCCCTCCCAGGACCCCTGCCCCTAACTGCCCCTCGGGACCCCACCCCCTATTCAACCCTCCCTGTCCCCTGACCCTCCCGACTGCTATCCACACCCCCACTCCCTGACAGGCCCCCCAGGACTCCCACGCCTATCCAAACACCCCATCTCCTGACTGTCTACCCAGACCTCTGCCTTGTCTAGCTGCCCCCCAGGACCCTCTGCCCCTTATCCAGCTCCTCGTCCCCCTCACCATGCTGCTCAGAGCAGCATGTCTGATAGTGGCCTGGCTGGAGCCAGATGTGCTGCCCCGCTGCCCAGAACGCTGCCTGTGCGGCAAGCTGAGGCTGCGGGGAAGGAGGGTCAGTGGGGAAAGGGCTGGGGGTAGCCTCCACAGCTGGGAGCTCAGGGGCTGGACAGGGCGGTCCCACAGAGTGGATGTGGCCCACAGGCTGTTGTTTGCCCACCTCTGGTCTAGATAATACTTAGTCCTGCCAGTGAGTGCAGGGGACTAGACTAGATGACCTCTAAAGGTCCCTTCCAGTTTTATGCATCTATTATTTTAATTAGCCCTTGATATTATTTGTTACTTAAAAAGCCAGATTTCTCTAAAGTAATCTTTGTCTACTGTTGGCAAAGTATTAACCTCATAGAGTTTCACTAATCCACTCTCTTGTTAATTTTGGTGATCATGGCTTTTGTATTAATTTTTTTAAATTAGACATGATACATCAGAACAAAGAAATGGCACTGGACCCTCTGTTAAAGTACTGGTTCGTAACCTCAAGCTGGGAATTGCAACTTTCTGGAGCCTGGAGAAGTTTGAATATAAGCTAGCAGCAATGAAAGAACTTTATGAGGTCTGTAAGAATTGAAGAAAAACTTCACTAATTGTATTATCTGGTTCAAATTTTGTAAATGGAAGTGTCATAAGTGTGAAGTAGCCTAGAATTAGTGTTTACCTGTAAGGGGTTAAGCTAAAGGTAACCTGAGAGGTGGACAACTGACCAATGAGAAATTCCTCAGGAGACAAAGGATTTTAAGTTTCAGTTTCTCTCTGGGTCTGTCTCTGTTCACCTCGGCTATGGGGGGAACACAGCTATGTCTTTCACTGTAACTATAAGATTCTATTAAGTGTTGTAGTCAGTAAGTTTACCTTCTCTTTATCACTTGGAGAGTTCTCAGTGGTGAGTATTGGCTGGGTGCTTCTTAATATTGTAAGCTTCAGCAGAGATATCAACTGTGGGAGAAAATTGCCTCGGGGGAGAGGTTTGGTTTCTGAATCCTTTTGTTGATTATGGTAGACGCTGTTCTATTGATGGTTATAAGGGATTTATTCCTTTCTTTTTTTCTTTTATTAAAATCTTTCTTTTAAGAAGCTGACTGCTTGTTTTTCATTGTGTAAGATCCTGGTTTTGGATCGGGCACGTCTCGCAGGAGCAGGCGAGGTTTGTTTTTTTTTCTCTCAAGCTTCCCCGGGAAGGAAGAAGTTTGGGGGGTTAGTGGAAAGGGAAAGAAGGGTCCCCGAACTACCCTAGACCTAGTTTGGTGGTGGCAGTGTACCAGGTCCAGATACAGAAGAATTTGTCTTCTGGGGAAAAACATTTTAACCCAAGCTGGTAAAATAAGCTTGTGGGGGTTATTTCTTTTTCATGCGGGTCCCCACATCTGTACCCTAGAGTTCAGAGTGGGGAGGCAATCCTGACAGGAAGTCTGGTGAGGGAGTTTGGGGAAATTCTGTTTCTATGTTTGTGTATCAAACAAAAAAACTGTATATATGCCTTAGCTATACTTACTGTTAGGAACTGCTTTTGTCTTGGCAATACTCGAGATCAGGTGCTATTACATATGGAAAAATATGGCTAGATTTGTTATGTAATTCTAAATGTTATAATAATGCAAGAAACTTCAGTGAAATCTAAATGCATTGAGTCATTATGGTTCTGCCTTAGGGAGTGAGCTGTAAAGTAGTTTTATCCTTGGCTCTCCCAAATCCAGGATACTGGATAACATTTTCTTCCCTAAACGTTTATCTTGTTTGTAAAGGCTAGTGTGGACACCCCATAAAAGTTTGTAGCCTGGAACAAATCTGTGGAAAGGTGTCCACATTAGCATTTACACATATGCTAATTACTTCAAGTTAATTGCAATCAGTTAATTTGAGACACAAAGTTCTAATGTAGACAAATTTCACAAGCAAGCAAACGTTTATTTCAAAAGTCAAATGTTAATGTTAAAGACCAGCCTACTTTCTTTACAAATAAATTCTAAACTTTTATTACACTGTTCCTCTTTTCAGCATAGCTAAAGAAACTGGATTTTCTTCTCCTTTCAGAGTAATGATAGTAACAAAGCCGATGATGTATTTTATGATCCTGCTGATGAGTGGGAACCTGATCTTACAACTACATCCGTTTCTTCCTTTTCCAGAAGGAGGTAAATAATTTATTATTCTAATTTTTTATATTTAAAAATTACATTTTCAGAAGCTTGCTGATTGGTATAATTGTCTGAATAAATTATTATTTTGATTGCCTTATTACAGTGCTGACACACACATGTTAGAAATTATTTCCCATTTAACTTTTGTGTATTGATGAGGAGGGTGAAATTGCACTGATATAATATCTTAGCAAGCTCTGAGTCTCTTTTGCACACATTTATGCCAATAGTGATAAAATAAATATAATTTCATGTATTTTTTTGAATGGCTGAAGTATCCTCTTCATGCATATTAATGACTTTCCTATTGTGACTGTGATACTTTTTTGTATCTTTTCTTAAAAGTGACTTTTTTTAAAAAAAAGATTATTCCCTGCCTTGTTACTTTATGGTGTACCTAGGAGGCCTGAAAGGTGTGGGTTTTTCTAATACTTTTTTCCCTTATGTTTTCCCTTGGAGGTATCAAGAATGTTGAGTCTTGCAATAATTTTGCTGCAGATCTATTTTAAGGCTTGTCTGTGCTATGGTTTTTACCTTATTGGTTGTCAGTTAATTTGAGATAGTTTAGAGTGTGTCCAGACTTATCTTTATAAACTAGCAATACATTGAATTCCTGAGATTTTAAAAAAACCATCTAGACAAACATTAAGAGGAACCAGTCACATGGACTTGACCAAGTCTATACTAAGAGTGGCTTGTCAGTATATCTATTAAATGTCCAAACCTCCCCTTCCTCTCCCTTCTCTTCCCCCTCCACCCCCCCCCCCCCCCAAAAAAAAGCTTTAATGCAGGGTTAAGGTTGCTTGGTGATAGCTGACGCCCTTCCAGAACGTCAAGTTCAGCAAAGCTCAAACTTGTGAAATCCAGGAAATAGTTACTGTAAATGCCTGTGTAATCTTAAATCTGCCTCAATAACCCCATAACAGATATTCTCACTTGCCTTTGCTATGTATTGTACAGGAACTCCTTATACTTTCATACTTAGCTTATTCCACAGAATGAACTCCTTCAACCCCTTTCACAACCCCTTCACCTTAGGCACATGATACCATCAAACATTATCCTTTCACTTACCCTTCCTTAAAATCACAGACCATGCTCGTATCCCAGCTAACTGCGGACAATCCCCATGGCAAGACTCTGTGCCTTGCTAGTGACACAGTCTACACAGCATAGCAATGAAATGAGGCATACTGGGTCTGTCAGGAGACACAGGCACCTTTTTTGTTCTGTTTTTCTTGCACCTCTTTCATGTAATCACACACACGGTTCAGGGAGAGGGGCTCTCACCACACCCAGAGAGTCGCAGTCTCCCAGGTCACTTCATATCACAATCACAGTTCTTCCAAGCTATTACAGCTTCCTCCACCATTCAGTAAAGTTATACCTAATACAGTGAATAAAGCTGGAGTTACATACAGAGAATTCCCAATGGCTATTGCCAGCTCTGAGGGGAAGAATTAGAGTTGTGTGGACATAGATTTGTTACGTGAACGTTTAAAAAAACATTTCCCTCCCCACCACAACCTCAGGCCATGTTCATACATCATGGGGGGAAAAAGGGTACCTTTAAAAGCAGACATAGTATATATAGGTACAGTATGGTTTTTATGGCTTTTTCAGTGGGCGTTGTAAAGCTATAATATCTTCGACATTATGAACTATCAAGTAAGCAGTAAATCTAACTAAAGAGTAGTTATCTGAAGAGAATAGTTATCTTTCATGCACAGCAGTTACTTTATAATCCTAAATTAGGGCTGTGGATTAATCGCAGTTAACTCACGCAATTAACTCAAAAAAATCATTAACAGTGTGATTAATTTTAATAAATTGAAATTTATTAAATATTTTGGATGTTTTTCTTCATTTTCAAATGTATCGATTTCAATTATAACAGAATACAAAGTGTACAGTGCTCACTATTATTTTTATTACAAATATTTACACTGTAAAAATGAAACAGTATTTTTCAGTTTACTCCTACAAGTATTGTAATGCAATCTCTTTATCATGAAAGTGCAACTTACAAATTTGTTACATAATTGCACTCAAACATAACAATGTAAAACTTTAGAGCCTACAAATCCATTCAGTCCTACTTCTTGTTCACCCAATCACTAAGAGAAACAAGTTCGTTTTACCTTTAAGGGAGATAATGCTGCCTCTTACTTAATTACAATGTCACCTGAAAGTGAGAATGGGCGTTCACATGGCACTGTTGTAGCTGGTGTCGCAAGATATATACGTGCCACATGCACTGAAGATTCATAGGCCTCTTCATGCTTTGGCCATCTTCCAGAAAGTTAGGGGGCTTATTCCTTCATCCACTTATTTCCCTGGTCATCCTCGCATGAACAGAGAGCAACAATACCTGAAGTCTGAAGGTGCAAATAATTTGATGTTTATTGGGGTGAACTTCCAGCAAGCAATGATTTCAATTTCCTTCCTTAGTGTCTCCCTTCCTAGCTCTGACACCACAGGGACTTGCCTGTATCCCTGTTTTATTTCCCCCACCCTTACCAAACATGATTCCAGTTCCCCCACCCCATTCCCTGTTCCCATTCTCCCCTTACTTCCTGGTTGACTGCAGATTATAAACTTGAGTTCTTCTTAGCTATATCTTAACCAATAATTTTACTGAAATTTAACTAACCAATCCTAACATTGTAACATGATTATCTAACCAATTATATCCCACCACCTTCATTGGTTTACACCCAAAAAAATTAATTATACAGCAGACAGAAACAATCACAGAACCAGACAGAGATTATACAGTCAAAAGTAAGGGAAGTGGAGACTACAATTATAGAACAACAAAGAAATGAGAATCTCAGACCACTGCTATTGATAAGTGAGTTCTTGCCAGACAGGATGCTATTAAACTAAGTTTTCTTTAAATCGTCTAGTCTCTTCCCTTTCTCTGGAGGTGATAGGCATTATCAGTACGAGACTGTACTCCTAACAGCCCAATAGCACCTTATTTCAATGCGACTAGTTTGGAATGTAAGGATGTGACCATACGCTTCTCAGCTTATGGCTGCCTCTGCCAAAGATCTTAGCCTCAGAACCCGGCGTTAGACTTTCATAGTGAGAGAAGACCTATAAACAGGCAGACTGTGATTTTGATTCTTGTTTTGTACCTCTATCACTAGCTAAGTGATAAGAATACACCTAAATTCTTAAAGTATAGGCCTTTGCAGGCAGGCCTGAATTTTTTATCTATATCCTAACACAGAGGACATGCTTCCATGCCAATGATGCTAATTAAAAAAATAATGCGTTTATTAAATTAGTGATTGAACTCCTTGCAGGAGAATTGTATGTCTCCTGCTCTGTTTTGCCTGCATTCTGCTGTATATTTCACGTTATAGCAGACTTGAATGATGACCCGCACATGTTCATTTTAAGGCCACTTTCACTGTAAATTTGACAAAATGCAAAGCAGATACCAAAGTGAAATTTCTAAAGATAGTTACAGCACTTTACCCAAGATTTAAGAATCTGAAGTGTCTTCCAAAATCTGAGGGATGAGGTGAGGAGCATGCTTTCAGAAATCTTAAAAGAGCAACACTTTGATGCGGAAACTACAGAATGGAATCCACCATAAAAGAAAATCAACCTTCTGCTGGTGGCCTCTGACTCTGATGTTGATAATGAACATGTATCGGTCCACGCTGCTTTTGATTGTTATCGAGCAGAACCTGCCATCAGCATGGACGCATGTCCTCGAGAATGGTGGTTGAAGCATCAAGGGACATATGAATCTTTAGTGCATCTGGCATGTAAATATTACGACAACAGTGCTATGCAAACTCCTGTTTTCGCTTTCAGGTGACATTGTAATTAAGAAGTGGGCAGCATTACCTTCAGCCAATTGCTAAGAGAAATGTTTGTTTACATTTACGGAACAAGAAGTAGGACTGAGTGGACTTGTAAGATCTAAAGTTTTACATTGTTTTATTTTTGAATGCAGGTTTTTATTGTACTTAATTATACATTTGTAAGTTGTCTTTTCATGATAAAGAGATTGTACTACAGTACTTGGAGTAGGTGAATTGAAAAATACTGTTTTTTAAAGTGTAAATATTTGTAATAAAAAAATAAATGAGCACTGTACACTCTGTAGTCTGTGTTGTAATTCAATATATTTGAAAATGTAGAAAACATCCCAAAATATTTAAATAAATGGTATTCTATTATTGTTTAACAGCACTATTAGTCATGATTAATGTTTTTTAATTGCTTGACAGCCCTATCCTAAATTTTGAAGCTGTGTGGATTTTTTTAGGGAAAGAGGTGAAAAATACAAAAAATGTATTATGTTCTAAAACAGATGTTTTTCCAAATGTTTTTAGGTATCAGAAGTACAAAATAGTCTCTTGTTCGGAAGGTTTTATTTACGCTTCCATAATTTAAAAGCATCATATTTAAAAAAGTAAATTGCAGCTGAGTCAAGACCTTGTACGTGAAGTTTTAGCCTTGTAACTGTGTTTACAACTGAATTGCAAACTCCTGCAAAGAGTAGCTTATAATGGAAATGCTGACAGATCCTTAATTATGGCTTTGCTACTGGGTACAGATATGATACTGTTATTCTGCAGTAAAGCAGTATGGTTCAGCAGATTGTAAATCTTTATATGCATTGTTGACAGCCCAAAGTAAATTCTACCCTAGGGTTAAATAAAAGTTCTTTAAAAGGAATCTGACAGGCAGTTTCTTTATTTCTAGTCTAAATATTGGTTTAACAATAGAATAATGTTGGAATGGCAACAGCTTTCTTAGTCTGTTGCTTGCTGGGCAGTAATGGAATGCTATTCCTGTACACTGTCAGAGTCTCAGTTGTGTATTTAATCTGCCTATTTTAAACAATATCCTGTATAAAAGTGAATTGAAAGAAAAAGCTTTTGAACTGTCAGCACCTGAGTTCAAGGTTCTGTGTTTCTTCTGTCACACTTGGTGACATCACTAATGGGAAAGGAAATTGAATTCAATATGCTGTGTAAGAGTTTGTGATATAGCTGATTATAGCAGGGGAAAAAGAAAATACTAAACCTCATGGTGTGGAGTAGGGTGACTAGACAGCAAATGTGAAAAATCGGGACAAGGGATGGGGGGGTAATAGAAGCCTATATAAGAAAAAGATCCTAAAATCGGGATGTCTGGTCACTCCAGCGTGGAGAGAGGGAGTAAGAGTTCATTTAAAAATGTGTGGATTTGGGTAATTAGCAGTTTCTGTTTTTGAAAAAGCATTCTGTGTCCTTTGATGCCACCCATGATATGTAGCATTAGTTTGTTCAACCAGCAAATAGACACAGAGAAAAGCAAAGCTATTGTCACTTATTCCCTTAAAAAGGAAGGTGGATAGCTGACTGTATGAAGTTATTTCTTCTGACAGTGTCAAAAAATCAGCCTGTTCTCTAAACGGTTAGGCCCAGGTTTCATGTTGCTAAGCCCTATGAACGAACCAGCGAAGAGGCGGTGCTTTGTTTTTTTCGAGTTTTAGAAAGCAAGGATAGTCCAGGGATTAGGGCACTAGCCTAGTACTGGAGAGGCATGGGTTGAAGTCCCTACTCTTCCACAGACTTCTTGTGTGACCTGGGGCAGGTCTCTGTGCCTCAGTTGCCCATCTGTTAAATATGGATAATAATACTACCATATCTCAACCAAGTGCTGAGAGGATAAATACATTAAAGACTGTTAGATGCTCAAATAGTAAAGTCATGGGGACCTTATAAGTTATTAAAATAGATGAAATGAGCCTCACTTAGTCTAGTTTCTGTTCGAGAGGTCAGTCCAGCTTAGTCAGAGGCTTCTCCAGAGGAAGAGCTCTGAGTCTGACAACTATTCATCAGGTATGTCTATTGGTTTTTGTTCTGTTGCAAATCCCCTTAGCTTGAGATTTTCAGTTACTGTCTATATCTCAAATTTACTTAATTGAATTTGTCCCAACCTGAGGTCAGCTAAACTGATCACCTCCAAGGTGTGCAGGTGTTTCCTCATAAACTCTGATAACACTATGGTGATATCATATGTGATCTGTCTGGATAGCACACCTTACATAGCTAAGGGAGCGCATACTACTGTTTAAGTGAATATAAGGAAATCTATCAATAAGTCTGACACATCTGGAGCCACCTACATTGCTAGGTAGAATGTCTATGTAGGTGGGAGTTTTTACCTGGTCAGCAGGGACTCTGACCAAATGAGCATGGTGTTTAAAGTTGCCCTCCCTTAGGGAGCCATCTAATAGAGGGATAAGTAGAAGAACATGGCATCCCATTTGTGTCCATGCCCCTATCGTCCTATATCTTTTCAGGGTATGCCTACTGTAGGAAAGAAGGTTTGGAGGTTTTTTTACTGCGTGTTAGCCAGGAGGTAGCCTAAAGTTTATCTTGCCCAGCAAAAGGATGTGAAAATTACAGCTCCCTTGTTGATGCTAGGATTTTGCCACCATGTGTTATAGATACCAAGTGTTAGCTAATATATGATTTTTAAGGAAAACATTTCTTTAGAAAAGACAAGATCTCAGTGGTTAGTCTCTAGCCTCTTTCCTGGATGCCTGCTGAGGTACTGCTATTCCGAACCTAAGGTATGTGCTGTGCTGTGCAGGCACAGAAAGAGAAGTTATAGTCCCATTTTCTGTGGATGAATCAAGACAGCCACCCTCTCATAGAATTCTAGGATTGAGGGTGAGACTTGTAAATAGGGTGGTGTGTAGGCTAATGCAGGTGTTCTCAACCTTTTTCTTTCTGAGGCCCTCCCAGCATGTGTTTAAAACCGCCATAGCCCACCTGTGCCACTACAACTTGTTTTCTGCATATAAAAGCCAGGGTCAGCATTGAGGAGTAGCAAGGAGGGCAGTTGTTCAGGGGTCCACACCCCGGGGAGCCCTGTGAAGCTAAATTGCTCAGGCTTCTGCTTCAGCCCCAGGTGGCGGGGCCCCAGGCTTCAGCCCTCCACAGCAGGGCTTAGACTCACAGGGACCCAAGGCAGAAAGCCTAACACTTGTTCTGCATGATGGACCCCCTGAATCCTGGTTGAGAACCACTGAGCAAATGCATTGTTCATTCATATTGGAAGGAACTGAACTTGGAGAAAGCATACTCTTGAGGGTAAATTCTGCTATTTTAACTGATCATTATTCCTGCTTATATAATCAGATTGAAGAGGGTCCAGTGTAATAAGAGTGAGTTGCACAGCAGTTCTAGTTGGAGAGTTGGGGCAGATCGTCAGCTCATGTAAATTGTCACAATTCCATTGCCTCAAATGGAAGTATGACACTTTACATTAAGTGAGGATCTCCCCTGAGCTTTATTTTGGGGCTCATATGTAAGAGGACAGTGATGACCGGTACACCTATGGTCTGTGCTGTTTTGATCCAGTCACTGAAAAATAAGTGGCATTCTCACTAATCTTTCTGAGGGCAAATGTTTGCAACTTTCCAGTGACCTTATGGAATAAATGTAAATAAAGACCTGTTTCTCTTGTGTTTCCCCTCCATGCCCTCATATTCTAGGAGCAGAAGTTTCATGAAGAACAGGAGAATTTCTGGATGTTTGTCTGACATACAATTGCAGCCAATCCAGAATCTACACACTTCACACTTATCAGGTGGTTTTTTTTCTCGTATGGCAAATTAACTTTTATTTCTTACTGAGAAGCTGGAAACTTGTAGCTTATTATTATTAATAGTAATTTATGCCTGTGTAATAATTTGAGACTTTATTGTAAAGAAAATGAGAAGCCTGACATTTTACAAGTAAACTATTCATATTTGTAGTGGGTATTCCTGTGCCTACCTGTAAACTTTACAACAATTCTTTGCCTAAATCTGTGTCATCTTTCTTGAGGGTAAAACCCTCTTGAACAAAGCTTCTGCCTGTCATGCTGAGGATTTTGTCTGGAAACTCACTACATTAAACCACTGAAGGTTAAATAGGATGATTCTGTCACCCAACGCCTAGTGTTGGCTGTACCAGAGACTATTAATTCCAGTACAGTCACTGAGTGATCCTTTGCTTGAGATGTTGCTAGTTACTTAACTTCTCTGACATTGTCTCTGGTTTGTTTGGTTTCAAATTTCAGAAATTAAAATTTTAAAACATATATGTTTTTCAGATATAAGAAGTTACTTGAGTCTCCCAAATATTTATACTTATATTTATTGCTTATTTTAGATCAGCTGTGCTTTTATTTTATTATAGCTGATAAGTGCAATTGGAAAGAATAGATTTGTTATGGTGTATATTACTATCCATTTCACTTCAAAATGCACTTATTTTCTTATACTTTTTTTGTTTAATAGAAACTTTTATGTGTATTAACTATTAAAAGTATTTCTAATTTATTTTTCCTAATTATTTTCATTCTTCAGGTTAGACAGTTTCATGTTGGTTCCTTCTGTCTATCATAAGAGGATATATTGTCTAACAGACCCACTACTTTTGTAAAGTACTTTTAATTCATGTTGCTCTCCTGTTAATACAGGTTCAGCCAGTAAATCCAGCATATGTTCAAGTTCTTCTGAGTCATTTCTACCTGGAATTTGCAAAGAACTAATTGGTTCAGCTTTGGATTTACTAGGACAGAATAATGAAGAAGAAAAAAGTATAGCAGATAGTCTCTTAACTAATTTGCTTACTATTTATACTGGAGTAAGTGCCATTTCAAATGCCTATGAACAACAAGATGAAGAAAGTCAAGAGAATGGTAAGCTTCATTGCTACTAACATAAACAAAATATTCTATACTGTTTATTCTGTCATGTGTTACACATAAGTATAAATGTTACTGCTTTAATGTGCAGACCTGAGATTCTGATTAATCTTCCTTTATTTTTGTAGTTTTCTTTCTTGATTGTGCTACTCAGTCCTGCAGCATCAGAATTACCTCTGCCTTTGAACAACTTGTGGTTCTAACCAACCACTGGCTTAATAGTTTCCAAAAGTGCACTGATTCCCTAAAAATTGATGAAGAATTGAGACAGGGTGTAAAAAACTTGGGAGGTTATTTACAATTACTGTTGCAGGTAAATTATATCCACTATATTTTCATATAAATAATTGAAAAAGAAAATGAAAACTATATCTTGAGCTGTGTAATGTGTATATACTCTTATTATATTATTGGCTTTGTAACAACAATCTGACACACAATGCATATGATCTCAAGCTGACTTGGTAAGATATATGATAAAGTTGTCTACAGTCAGTTTTAATTAATCATCTTCTTCGTGAATGCTTTGCTGGATGAATAAGTATACAGCACTTTCCCCAATTAGGCTCGGTGGTTATTCTTTTCTTTTAAATTATTTTGTCTCTTTAGATAGCTTTTAATTTGATAGACTTGTCTGTTCAGTGCCATTCTCTTATTTACTGATGATGGGTTTTTTAAACCCTTTTATTATTCCTTCTATTCTGGTCTAACATGTATTTGCAGTCATGGTTTTTAATCCTGCAGTATAATTGTAATAATTTTTCTGTATGTGTTTGCAAGGTTCATTCCATTTTTATTTGAGACAATGACTGAGCCACTTGTTAGTAATAGAACAATATGATATTGGTAATGCTTCAGGATAGATTAAACACTGTTTTATATGTGCAATTGACAACTTTTACACTTCCATTGCAAAAGTTTTCTAACTAAATTATTATTTTCATTTCTCAGGGTTGTTGTTCAGATATATCCTCAATGGTAACAGAAGCACACAACAAAATAATCCAAATAGTGAAACAAGCAGGAAAGCATGTAGGGCACTTGACAGCACTTATAGGATCTGACTTGCACCTTTCTGAAGAGACTAAAGAAAATGCAACTATCTCACAGGTAAAACCAAAATTGTGTTGGATACAACACCTTTCAAGATAAATATCAGGACTTTTTATGGACTGTGAGTACTCCACTGGATCAAAATAAAGGTATCTTCTGAATACTATAGAAAGTATATTCTTCACAGTAGTAGTGTGAAGGCAAGATTTAAAATAATTTAAATGTCTACACTCAGATTTTCATAGTTGAACATTTAATACACTAACACAGTATATCTTTGTCACATCAATGTAATATCTATAACATACAATTTGGTCCTTCATGGCATCTTCGGGATGCAACAGTGTGTTTCTCAAGTCAATCACTTAAACCCTGTTTATAACCCTACGTCATTTAACTATACTGATGTAGTTAAAATGGAACAACCTCCCTAGTGTGGCTGAAATTATACTGATATAAGGCTTCTTTATATTTGTATAACTTATTGCCATATGAGACGAGGAATATACTGTCCCAGTATAAGGCACCTTTATACTGATATAATTATCCACACTAGGGTTGTATCAGTATAACTATTGTAAAAATCTTACCTCTAACCAAAATAAATGTATTAATACAAAATGTGTGCATTAGACCGGGCCTCAATGCAGTGATATAGCAGCTTGTATGTGTTCACACTGAGTCCTGGATATTAATTTTTTTTTACCATGAGAAGGATAAAACAGGTCAATGGAGCTAAGCTTAACACCCCTCCCCCAAACAAACAGGTTGAATCCTGTGCTGATAGCCTGTATGCAGAGTCTGAAATTAGAATAATTTGTTGTGTGTGTTTTTTGCCACTAATATTCTCATTGTAAAAGTATGTATCAAAGAAGAAATATCAGAAATCTGAATAAGAGCTAAAGATACAAATTTCTCAAAGGGAAAGCATTATTAGAACCCTATTCACTGCATTGAGTCTAATTTGGACATAAGGGTTGGTTTGTCTGTGTTGATCAATTTACCTAATATAACAAAATGTTACAAATTCAATAATGCAAATGTCTGTTTTTAAACCATTATTTGAACATTAAATATTTTGAATTTTTAGGAAGATTTTATACTTGCCATTTATGATGGCATAAGCTCAGGGCTGAAGAGTCTCTTGGATTCTGTACAGAAAAAAACAAGAGAGATGCAGGAAGAACTTTTGAAACAGTATCCACAAAATGAGGTGAGAGAGTTTGTGGCTTGAGGGTCAGAGTTTTTAGTGATATCTGCTAATACTTTTATGCTGTAACACATATAGATTGGAAACTTATATCTTGATTTGTGAAATCTTGGAGTTTATACAATAATAGTATATGATATAGTAGTGTAGACCGACGTGGGCAAACTTTTTGGTCAAAGACCACATTGAGATTACAAAACTGTATGGAGGGCCAGGTACGGAAGGCTGAGCCTCCCCAAATAGCCTGGCTCCTGCCCCCTACCTGATCCCCTCCCACTTCCTACCCCCTGACTGCCCCTTCAGGAAACACCCCCCTCACTCCATTCCAACCCCCTGCTCCCTGTCTCCTGACTGCCACAACCCCTATCCACACCCCTGCCCCCTGACAGGCCCTCTGGGACTCCAAACCCCCTGTTCTCCTGCTGCCCCCGCAGCGCGCTGAGGCTGCAGGGGAGGGTCTGCGGGCAGCCTCCCCAGCTGGGAGCTCAGGGGCCAGGCAGGACAGTCCCGTGGACCGTAGTTTGCCCACCCCTGGTATAGACTGTATATGCATCTGTATTTGTTATAGATTAAAATCTCTGCAAGGTGTATCTTTGTTACTATAATTGGACCCTTTAAAGATACAATATCAACTTTACAAAATCTTGTCTGAAAATGTTTTGCCTACTATTATTATGAACAAAACTTACAATTGCTGTTAACTTGACACAACAGAGGGGAAACAATATTGGCATAATCCTTCAATCAGTTCTCCACAGTTGATCCCTTTTGCTGAGATGGATTCCACTGAAGTATTCAGTGTATTTTCAGTTGTTTACTTCGTGCACTTGACAGTGCTATTTTTATGGAGTCTCACTGTATCCCCTGAGTATCCACTCAGCTTCCCTTGTTATTTGTGGGGGTCTTTCACACACCAAGAAGGGCGAGAGAAACTTAGTGGAACGAGAATGGAAAATATCATAAGACTTCAAAAATTGGCAGAGACTCTTAAGAGCTGGTCTGATTCTTGAAACTATTCTTAACTTTTTTTTTTTTAAATTGACTACATTTCATAGTACTAATAGCAAGCACATATCTGCTATTACTGCACTTGCTGTTACTATTACAAAATCCGATCTCTAGCTGTCTTTAGAGTGTTAAGATAACAGTATTTCATACATTCTGCTGTTATAATTCAGCATGTTATTTAAACTTTTACCTAAAACTGAGTAAGGTTAGTATAGTCCAGATTACTCACATGTTTAAAGTCAGGCATGCCCTTAAGCACTATGCTGAACTGGGGCCTCTAAAAGGAGAATGGCTTATTCCAAGCAAGCATCTAACAGCATGAATGCCAAAAATGATGTTCATTTTCATGGTAGCAACTGAAATAAGGAATAACCTTCAAATTTTTTTCTGGGTTGCTAAGCAGCATTGATATTTCCATTTTAGTGGCTGCTTTATTAAGTTATAGGATAAATACAGCAAATATATTTGACATTTTAATGAATTGACCTGCCACCTCCCCAGACACACTGTAATGTAAAAAGAAGTGATACCAGTGTTTTGTTTAACTTTATATAGACCTCTGAGTTTAGTTATTCTTTATAATATAAGGGTAATTTTAATATCATTTAGAGCAGGGGTGGGCAAACGTTTTGGCCTGAGGGCCACATTGCATTTCCAAAATTGTATGGAAGGCTGGTTAGGAGAGGCTGTGCCTCCCCAAACAGCCAGGCGTGGTACGGCCCCTGCCCCCTATCCTATACCCCCACACACACTTCTCGCCCCTGGTAGCCCCCCCAGAAGCCCGCCCCACCACCCCTTCTCTCTGTTGCCTGACCACCTCTGGATCCCCCTCCCCGAACTGCCCCCCCGCCGCCCAATCCAACCCCCTTCCCCCCATTCCTGACAGCCCCTCTGGAGTTCTGCCCCATCCAACCACCCCTTCTGCCTGTCCCCTGACGGCCCCCAGGCCTGATTGCTCCCTGCTGCCCCATCTGACCCCCCCCCCCCCTTCCTGACTGTAACCCCGGGACCCCTGCCCCCATTCAAGCCCCCTGTTCCCCACTCTCTGACTGCCCCGACCTCAATCCACACCCCGCTCCCCGAACTCCCCTGCCCCGTATCCAGCTCTCCCCTTCCCTTGCCCCCTGGAGGGAGCACAGGTGTCTGGCTGCGCAAGTGCACCAGGACAGGCAGTTGCGCAGCACAGAGCACCAGGGCAGGCTGCGGCTCTGCAGCTGTGCTGCCCCCGGAGCTCGCAGCCCGCTGTCCAGAGGATTGCGCTGGCGGCGGGGCATGCTGTGAGGGAGGAGAAATAGCAGGGGACAGGACAGGAGCAGCCTCCCTGGCCGGGAACTCAGGGGCCGGGAAGGAGGGGCCCATGGGCTGTAGTTTGCCCACCTCTGACATAGAGCAAGAGGGGTAGGTTTTTTTTCTGGTGACAGCTGTGATATTTTAATTATACATTAGGCAATAAAAGTTTTGTATGAAAGCATATGTAACAGTATTCACATAGGGTTTTTTTCAGAGCAATGTTAAAAAGTTGGGGTTTGTATCTTTTTTTTGTTTTAAAAGCAGGCTTTTTGGTTAAGATTTGTAGCAGAAAATCATAGGCTGACAATTTTAATTTAAGGTGGACACACTTGTCTGGGAAATGGTAGAAACAGTATTTAGTCACTTCAGTTAAAATAGTTCAAGCCCTTCTTGCATGCAGAGATGTTTTTGTTTTTTTTTTTTTTCTAAAAGCAAATTTGAAGACAGCTCACCTAACAAATGTGTTTAAAATAAGGTGCACGGTCTTGGTATCCCCCTATTAAATATATTTGTTTGGCAAGTTTAAGAAGATACGTGGTAGGATTTTATGGTTGCGTAAAAGGGAAGATAGAAACAAAGACTAGACTCTGCAGCCAAATTTTTTTCATGAAATATGTACTCAGAAAAGAGTCTGAAAATTCAGGAATTCAAGTTACAGTAGCCTTGGGAAAGATGCCACTTTCACTGTCAACATGAATTACCTACTGTGTGTCTGGCAACTTTACAGGTTATGTTTTAAATGGATGAAAAGTTATTTAAAAAAGTATTAGGCTGCACATAGTGTACATGTCTCTCTTCAGCCTCAGGGTACACATGCATTTTTGTTCCACCTCTTTCCTTCTGTGAATAAAAACGTGTATTTTGGACAGATAGCATGCAAGACAAATCCTACTCTTCACTTGTGTTTGGGTCTTTCCAGAGTATGACAGAGCTTGAATAATCTACTTACTAGTAGAAAGTAAGAGAACTTCTTTGGCAAGTGGGTGGATGTCTAGAGCATACAATTCTGCAAAACTCAAGTTTCCATTTTAAACAAAATATACTGTTCCTTATGCTCATGCAGTAAACTGTACAACTGTGACCCAGCAGAGTGCTCGGTGGCTCCTTGAGCCATCAGAGAAAGCTCTTAGCTCTTGTTAATTCCACTGTTGCTATTCTTAACTCTCCGGACATCAGTGAAATTGGACCAGTGTCTTTTCAGTTTCGTTGTTGCTTGAAGAACGTGAAAGAAATGGTAAAAGTAGCCATTGGAGCTATTCCCAATGGAGGAGAAATCAAAAATGAAGACAAAGGTTGAGAAGTGAAGAAACACACCCTCACTCACCTAGGACCAACTCCCAACATCTCATCTGCAACATTCTCCCTTCTTTCTTCCTTTCTTTCCCCATCCTCTTATTCTTTCCCCTTTTCACTACTTTTCTGTAACCAATCCCTTTATCTTCCTGTGCCATACATTCTGCACCTTGTCCTTCTCCTCAAAATTTAATTCATCCATAATCCTTTTCCCAGCTTTGCATCCTCTTTCTGAGTGCAGGTGGCACACTCAAGCCACAAGAGGGAATGAAGTGGGAGCCAAGCCTTTGTTATGCCATAGGGAATCAGTGGCCATGGAAACAGGCTCCAGGGCTGCAAAGAGTGCTATACAGCAGACCACCCCTGGAGCAAGGAATGCATTCTGAAAACCTCTGTAGTAGCCTTTGTGGAGGGAGCACTGCTATATTGATAAGGAATTGGAGAGTGAAATTGTTTAGCCAGTGGCATAACTGGGGCTTGAAAACAAACCTTTTGCACAAAATATGCAAATACTTACCCTTCGTGTAAAAACAGAATAAATTATTGTATGTCTTCACTACCCGTCGGATCGGTGGGTAGCAATCAATCTTTTGGCGATTGATTTATCATGTCTCGTTAATGCACAATAAATAGATCGCCCACGGCACCCCCGTCGACTTTGGAACTCTAGCTCGCCGCAAGGCGCAAGCTGGAGTTGATGGGGGAGTGTGCTGGTGACTGCCGCCGTCATGAGGATGGCAGGTAAGTCGGCCAAAGATACACCGACTTCAGCTACGTTATTCACGTAGCTGAAGTTGAGTATCTTCGGTCGATTCTCCACCCCGCGCCCGCCAGCCTCAGTGTAGACCAGCCCAAATTGGTGCAATCGTGCCTGTGTCTTCCCTCACAACCAGCCCTACTCCGAGAGAGAAGAATTCACTCTGCCTGCCTCTTCGGGCTGGTCTTCACTAGCACGGGGGATCGACTGTAGATACGCAATTTCAGCTATGTTAATAACGTAGCTGAAATCGGCGTATCTACAGCCGACTTACCTGCTGTCCTCACGGCGGCAGTGGTTGGCGGCGCGCTCCCCCGTCGACTCCAGCTTGCGCCTTTTGGCAAGCTGGAGTTACGGAGTCGACGGGGGCGCCGCTGGCGATCGATTTGTCGCGTCTTGACAAGACACAATAAATCGATCGCCATAAAATCAATTTTTCCCGGCTCTAGTGAAGACAAGCCCTTCCTCTCCACAACCCAATGTTACACTGGACCTTCCACAACTGGCACTGTTCCCAGGGAACTCAAATTCTCCCTATTCCCAGCAAGTTAAATTTGTATGTTTTGTTTTTTGCGAAGGGTGGGGATGGAACAGCCAACCTGCTTAATGCTATTGTCGCTGCTTGTAGCAGAGACATATGGAACCATAAGGATCTTAGCTTCACTGGAGGGCAGTACATATGACATGAAGCATCAGAGAGAAGCCAAATGGCATTGCCATAATCCTACCACTGAGAGTGGTGATGATGGTGGTCACTTCCTTTAGAAAAAGTTTAAAGAATAGTGTCTGCTCACTTGCTCCCAGAATAAAGTTTACTATAGATTTATTTAAATTTTTGCATATGAAGTATGAATACTATAAAGTGTTAACTTTTTTATGAAATGGTTGAGAATTATGATAGAAAATTCACCCTCCAAGTATTGCTTGTGCTGTAATTCTCTTTTGAATACTTTTCTCCTTAATCACGTGCTCATTGCCCTGTCTCTGGGATATGGGCTTACACATTTTTCTTTCTCAATGCTTTGAATAATGCATGCAAAATAATAATTAAAATTCCCTTTTTATAGGTTCTAAATCAAATAAAGAATAATGCAGTGGCTTTTGCCAGATCCCTTGAAAATACAATATCTGACTGCAAAAAGGTAAGGGAACCCATTCACAAAATTACGTTGTTTAAATGTTAACTTCAAAGGGTTTCTTGTTTAAAAGTTTAACAAGAAAGAGGAATAAAAGATTACTACCTGTATGTATTGTGGCCAAATTAATCTGGCTGTAAGAACTTTACATTTTGCATTTCTTTACTTAATTATCTTAACTATCTTATGTTTGTATAAATATAATTTTTGTGGTTATTAAAACAGAACTTGGTTCATTCTTCTGCTTTACAATTTTTAACGTAACCCTCCATGCTACTTGAATTTTTTGTGTGTGTCAACAAAATGGTGCGGAACAAGATATAATTTTTTCAGACTTTTTTAAAGCCTTGACAAGATGCTAGTAAGGAAACTAGGTGGTTGTGAGGTCAGAAATAAATTATTATCATGGCTTAGAAGCTGGTTCAATGACAAAAGAAAACTAGGAATAAATTGTCACTTTTCAAAATGGCTAAATTAAGTGAGGTGACCTATGGTTCTGGGGTTGCCTGTTAATAATCTGATAAAATGGATGATGTAGAAGTGGAAGAATTTGTTGGCAAATGACTAGAAATGAGTGAGCATCTCCAGAAGGACTTAGTTTTAGATGTTTGAGTATTGTGTTGTGGATTGAAATTCAGCGTTAACAAATGACAGATAATATACATTAGATAGAATAATTTGAATTGCTCATAGTTGTTTTTGAGTAATGACTGTAATGACTCAAGGAAAACACCTGAGGAGACTTTCAAGTGGCAGATAAGCACCTAACTACTATATATGCCTTTGAAAATCACCCTCTCTTCCCATGTCACTCTGGACAGCCCAATGAATGCATCTGCTTGTTCTGGTTGTCTCATCTCTGAAATTATACAGCAGAAATACAAGTGGTTCAGAGACCAACAAAACATTGTCAATTAGAAAATAAAATGAATATCTTTAATTTATATTTGGTCTATCTGAAATCATTGATTTAGATACAATTTAACTTGTCAAACATATTTTTATTTATTTCAAAGTGTTATGCTAGAAATACATTCACTGTGTAGGCAGTAGCTTACAGCCTTGACTATTTAGCACAGTGATTTACTTTAAATCAAGAATGGAATATTGACCAATTTATCGGAGTTATCTATCCCTTGAATGTCAGAAAATGTTCCCTTGCCAAAATTGTATTTTGAAACAGAACATCTTCAACAACCCAACATCCCCATAATACATTGCAACAGTGAAGTGCAGCACTATGAATGCTGGTGTGAGATTTGAACCCATGACCACATTTGCTATCAGAATGCTAACCACTAAGCATTACATGTGTATCTTATAGCTTTCAAATAAATTGCTATTTATTAATACAGAGAGAAATGGGAAGTCGATTAACAAAAGAATCTGCCCTCCATGAGCTAAAGAAGGCAACTAATCTTGCTTCTGAATACTTGGAATTAGAGCAGTGTATAGATAAAGTCTGTCAGATCACTACTACTACATTACAAGGTACGTAGCTGGGCTGCTGTGTGTTGTACCAGAAAATTGTACACTAAAGGAGACCCGCAAAGTGAGAGGTTTGTGCTCTTTTTTGCTGCTTTATTTTGGTGTAAAGGTCAGAAAGAGTGGTGGTTATTTGTAATCTGCTTGGTTTTTTTAGGTGGTTCTTCAAATAGATGTAGACATTTATTCCACTAGGTGTGTGCGTGCCCAGCGCACCAGAGTTGGAGAAATTTGCCTAACAGCACCCATAGAGGGTTGGCATTTGTGCCTCATGGCCATAGCCCATCCCTTGGCTACATGAAGCAGTGCTGCCCTGACCGTCCCACAGTTCCTTCTTCCCTCCTGTGCTTGGAGTCATAACTCTGTGTGATCTTAACTTCACAACCTATCAACTAGTTTTGTTTTTCCCCTTGTGTATAGTTGGTAGTAGCATTAGTGTCAGAGCAGTGTTTGTTGTAGTAGTTTGTTTCCCTTGGTGTTGTCCTTGCAGGGGTTTTAACATGGTCCTTTGTGTGGCGGGTGATCTCCACATGTGGTTCTTTCTCTGCCTTTGCATTGCATGACCTGCAGATCGTTTAAGAAATGGACTCAAGTGGTTCGTAAACTTCTCCAGAAGCAGCAATTGCTTAAACAGGCCATGTGGCCTGCTTCAGTATTGAGGTCGTTTTTGGGTCAGAGATTATCTTCAGGTTCCAAGAGTGCTGCTGCTTCACATTCCAGAGCAGGCTCTTCTTCAGAGACGCAGATGAGCCATTCCCTATTGACTATCTGGGGAAAAGTTTGCATAATACCAATCAAAACCACTCCAGGTTTCTGGATGACTCTTCTGCTCCCCCAGGAAAGTGTGGACCGGCATGGAGTTGGTGCTGGTTCACCTAATGAAGCAGATATCTCTAATCCTTCCCCGGTACCAAACAGGAAGTTTAGAAGCCATATACTGTTGACTCTGGTTCTGGCCTCCAAACATCCATTGAGTACAGTACCAAAAAGACAGACTCCAGTTCTGATTGTTTCCATGTTGGCAGCATGCCAGGCAGTTACAGACTTCCTCCACCTTTTGGTTCTGATCTCTCCTTTGGTCCAGGACTTTGCCAGGACTGTCATGTATAGCTCTGTTGATTGAATGAGCTGCTGAACCGTTGGGTCTGTCTGCACTGCACCACAATGTTCTTCTTTCACAAGTTATACAAGTAGGGCTGGTACCGGATTCAGTATGGGGGATGTCAGTACCAGTGTTGACTCAGTGCGTGGCAGTCGTGGCTGCTTTCTTGTGGAAGTAGCAGGTGGAGGTGTTTCCATACCTCAACGACTGGCTGATCAAGGGCCACTCCAGAACCCAAGTGGAGGTGCATGTAGGCCTGATCAACTTTCAATGAGGTTGGCCTACTACTGAATGTGGAGAAGTCAACCCTATCCTCCACCCAGAGCCTAAAGTTCATAGGGGCAGTGTTGGACTCCAGATGGGCTAGAACATTCTTAATGGAGTCACGGTTTCAGAGCCTGTGCAACGTCTTAAAGATCTCAGACTGTTTCCTACCGCCACTGCAAGGAATTGCCTCAAGTCCCTCAGTCACATGGCCACCTGTACTTATGTAGTGTAGCATGCCAAATGGAGGCTCCAGTCCCTTAAGGTCTGGCTAGCCATCAGTGTATCGACCAAACTAGGACAGTCTAGCAAGGTAGTCACCCTTTCCTGGCCAGTTCTCAAGTCTTTCCTATGGCACCTCAACCCAAAAGTTCTGTGTAGGGGATTCCCTTCTCCAGACCTCAACCATCACTTTCCCTGGTCACAGACGCGTCAGTGATGGGGTGGGGAGCGCATCTGGGAGAGCTCAGGGCCTCTGGTCTTAAGCAGAGTTCTCACTTCACAGCAACGTCAGAGAGCTGAGAGCTGTCTCTCTGGCATGCCAGACCTTCCAAGCAGGCATCTTCAGCAGCATTTCTGGCCCAGGTTCTGACCCAGGAACTCTGCAGGGTTGTGACATGGTCCTCTGTCCACACTTTTACCTCTCACTACGCCATTACCCAGCAGACTAGGGATGATGCAGCTGCTAGGCAAACTTCAGCAGAGCGGTGCATCAATCAGTGAACCCAGGAGCTCCGACGCTGCCTCCGAGTTCCTGACTGGGAGTCACCTAGTTGAAATTAACATGACCAAATACTTAAAGAAGAAAAACGGTTATCTACCTTTCATAACTGACATTCCAAGTCCCACCCACCTACCCCTCTTTTGGAGCAAGAAGGAACGGAAGAGGCAGCAGGTTGGTAGGACCCTATATACGGCACCATGAAGGTGCAACTCCAGGGGGCACCTAAATCAACTCTGCAGGTACCACTAGGGGAAAAACCTTCCGGCTATTGTGCATGTGGCACACATGCACCATTTTTTCTCTGCATTATCTATTCAGCCTTCCATACTGCTTCTTCTCCATCCCAGCTTACTCACTCAAAACCAAGGCTGTGCCTTGCCACCCTACATCATATGGCACGGATGAATGAGGAGGAAGAGCAGTGTTCAGTGGCTGTTCAAAAAGTCGTCGTCAGCAGTAGAAATCCTGCCACAAGGACGGCCTATTCACTGAAAATCACTTCCATTTCACTGTGGTCACTAGCCTGAGGAGACCAGCATTGCTTGGATTCTATCAAGGACATTTTGGAGTACCTGCTGCACTTTCAGTTGTTGAGGCTTGTGTTTAGTTCATTGAAAGAACATCTGGTAGCAAGTTATTGGCATTTTATCCCCCCCGCATTTAGAGAAGATGAGTCTTCTCCAATGCCATGGTATCAAAATTCTTAAAAGGGCTCTTTCATCTACATCCCTCCGCCCAGGAGCCAGTTCCTCTGTGGGACCCTCACTCAGTCATTGTAGCCTTAATGGGACCGCCATTCCACCCTCTGGCATCTTGTCTCTATTTGCCGTTGTGTTACAAAACTGCATTCTTGGTAGCAATAACATCTGTCCAGAGAGTGAGAGTTGCAGGCTCTGAGGGCAGAGCCTCCTTATACACAGTTTTCCAAAGACAGTGACTTTATAGCCACATCCAAAATCTTTGTTTAAATGGGTTTCTCAGTTTCATTTGAACAAGGTAATCTATTTACCAGTATTCTTTCCTAAGCCACATTCATCTATAGATAAGCAGCATCTAGACACTTTAGATGTCAGGCAATGTCTAACCTCCTATCTGGACAGGACTAAACTGTTTTGTGTTTTGCCTCATTTGTTTGCATGAAGGGTCAAACAGTATGTTCAAAGATGATGTCCAAATGGGTAATATCCTGTCTCAGGACTGCATAGGAAATAGTCTTAGTTTATGCCCCCATAGCAGGTGCAGGCAACGCCCCATTGCATTAGTCAGTGATGTTTCCATATTGGACGCAGAGCTGCTATGTGGTTGTCGATACGTTCTGTGGCATACTGCTTCATGCTGCCTCTTCCAGGGCATATGCAGGCTTTAGCAAGTCCCTTTTTTCCCTGCAGTCCTTGTTTAGGTAGAATCTGAGCCCTGCTTCCAGCGCAGTGGGAGGTGTACTGCTTGTGAATCACCTAAGTAGAATGCATCTGTGCATCTACTCAAAGAAGAAACAGTTACTTACCATAACTGTGGTTCTTTGACATGTGATGCAGACTTGTATTCCTCAACCCATCCTACATCCCCTCTGCATTGGAATCTTGTTTCTGGGCATTCGGTGCAAAGGAACTGAGGGAGGATTGGGGCATTGTTGCTTCATGTAGCCAGGGGAGGGGCTACGTCCATGAGTCATAAGTGCTTCCCCTTGACGGGTGCTGCTAGGCAAACTCCAGCTCCGGTGAGCTGGGTGTACACACACTTCACTAGAGTATGTGTTACTGATAGCCACAGGAAACTTACTTATTGTATCTTGTCTCATGTTTTCTGGAAGTGGTTTGGGGTTTTTCTCAGCCCTTACTGAAGGAGCACAGTGTTGACTCTAATGAAATCTTCTCTTCCCACTGTTGGTTACACATTCAAGTTAAATGGGCTTTAACAATAACAATATTTTAAACAGTCTGATTAATAACCCCATCTCCCCCAGAGAGAGGGAACAACATTTTTCTTTTAATAACAAGGATGTCATAAATGTACTAATTCTCAATTCACTGATATATTTTTTTTAGAAAGGGTAAACTAAAGTTGAACTTCTAAGGTGACAACACACAGGAGAAAAACTTTTTGTTGAAAAAAGACTTACAGGCATAAAGAAACAAGTCACCTTTAACAGAATTTAAAGTATTTGTTCCATCACTTCAACATTAATAAGAAAGAGAATTTACAAGTTTTGAGTCATTTAGAATCTCTGACATAGTTAATTACTGTTTTCTCACGTTCCTGGTTTCATATGACCTGATTATCCTAAGGTAACTTTCTTTTGCATCCAGTCTTCCTTATGTTTAATTTTATGTTATACAAGTTAGAGAGTAAGGGACCAGGCACAAATAAGCAAATTAATACCATTTGTTCCCATGATACTCCAGGTCGATCTGGTGGACTATATCAGCATTTCTCTGGTGGCCCATATGAAAAAAAATTAAGTTTTGTTACTACACATGGTTGAGCAAAGAACTTGCCCAACAGTGAACCAATAGGTTGCTATCCTACTGAGTCTAGAGAGAGACTAAAACAATATCTTTATTCCATTCATATCAATTCATTGTTGATTCTGAAGCCTAATTAAAAAATTAAATGTCAGATTTTAACCATTTCACTGCTGATCCTGTTATAGAAAACTCCAATGAGCTTCTTTTGAATTGTAGGTATAGCTTGTGATTGCATCAGCCTGGGACTATAGGCAAAGTCTTGAGTCTTTTTTCCCCAACTGACTTCTCATATTAACGTAGTCATTTCACAATAGAGTTACTAACATACTTTCAAAATTCACTATTATTTCTAATGAAAATGAAAGAAAAGATGTGCATGGAAGTAACATGCTGCTTAGCAAAGTAGTAGAATTGGTTTTTTGCTTTTGTACTCCACAGGATCGTACAGAAATACAACAGAACTCAGAAGCTATACAGAAAAGATTTGCATCTTAGCTGGGCATTTTAATAGTTACTTCACTTTATTTAGCTTGTCTTCTGCTTCAGCAAACAGTCCTACTCGCAAAACAGCCCAGTCTTGTATGGTTACTTCTGAATTGGATTCTCTAGCCAAGTCACTTATTACAAGTTTTGAACTTGAACAAGGACATAATTTGTTGGCATCTCAGACCATTTGTATGCAAAATAGCAAGACTGAAGAAAAACAGCTTGAAACTGGTGAATCTACTTGGAAACAGAAAGGAGTTTCAAAATGCGAATATAAACTTCAGACTTCAGCTACAAGTTCAGGGAAACTTTCACCCAGTGGGATACAGTGGGTATAAAATTAAGTCATTAAATATAGTAGACTCCTGCATGTAGGAAAAAGTAAACATTGTGGGCTATCTTTTTTTTTTTTTTAATGAAAGAGAGACAAAGAGGACATCTCCATTTTTAAAATTTATTTTTGGAAGGAAAAATAATATATCGCAGGAGGTTGAAATGTGTTGGTAATTTTATCATGAGCATGGACAGTGTTGTTTGGAAGTAGAGGACTTGAGGTACAAGAAGATATGGTATATTGAATTGCATAGGAACAAATGTAAATTCAGAAGACTTTATGTTAGACTTACACTTAAAAAAATTAAAAATGTTTGAGTATTTTTATTCAAACCTATATCTAACTGTAGTAAATTATAGAGAAACATAGAAGAAGTAACCAAACAGTGGGTTAAAATCTAGTCCAAGAATAATATATAAATAAAAAAAAATATTGAGAAAAGCTAGGAAATTGTGTTTAAAAATGGCACTTTATCCTGCATTCATAATTTTAATTTTATCCTTCATTCACTTTAATGCATGATGATTTATTAAGAGTGCAATGTCATCCTTACCAGTGTGCTTCCTTGCTTCTTTATTTTTGGTTTGCCAGCTTTAATATTTTTGAGAGGTTTTTGGTATCTGTTTTCTTAGGAAAGATTTGAAAGACTACAAAAATTATTGGGTAAACACACATTTAAGGGGATAATTTGTATAGGTTTATAATCCCTCGGAGTAAGAGGGAGTTACAGATCTGAGATAACATTAATGCAGATTGACTATAACGATTCATGTTACAAATTCTATAGCAGAAAAAACATTTTCCTTGGTTTTTCAGTAATTTTTAGTGCTATGCATAAAAGTTTAGAGTCATAACACTTAAAATATACAAATAAGTCACCATGTGAGGCACTTCAGAATTATGTTGACATGCAGCCTACACTTAATATGTTCATACTAAAATCTTAAGGTCAGGTTGAGCCTAGCTCTTTGCAGGTGCACAAAGGAGAGAGAAGGATACAAGACGTCTTTCCCAGAACCTCATGTTCTTGCATAGGTACAGGGCAGAATCTCAGACCTCAGGGAAAGCAAGGACTCTGGGTGAAATCCTGGTTCCATTGACTCAGTTTGGCCAGGATCCCTCTCAGTCCAGTGCTGGCGATGGGCTTACCAAAGTGGGAGAGGACATGGCTGTCGTCTCCTCTCCTCTAGTCATTAGACTAGCCCATTGCATCCCAAGTGATATTGGCAGCTTCTGGGAGCTTTGGCTAGCCGCTTTCTGGCCCCAGTTGTACTAATGTTGAAAAATTTATAAGAATATCTTGGTGAAATACACTCAGCTGTGATTCTCTGCAAGGATAAAAGCAGATACCTTTGAGACTCTTTCATTTTTTGTGTTCCTGTATAATAGCTAGAGTAATAGAAGCAAACGTGGACTAAATCTAGGCTACAATGTATCAAATTGATAAGCAGCTTTTCCCCTTTCCCACACCCCTTTTGAGTTGGCTGTAGTTTAAAAAAGCTACAGTACTTCTACGTAGAGTTAATGATTGCTGTGAAAATCAAGGATAATGGTGCATTTGAGAAGTGTTTGTTCTTGAGAACTGGGAACTAAGCACCTGATTTGCTCAATGGTGGTGTCCATCCTAGTAATAAGTGACATTTAGTGCCTATTATCAAACCTTTCAACTAAATATTCAGAGATAGTATGTTTCTTGGTAGTTCTCCCCTCCCCAGTTATTGGAATGTAAAACTTCCTCTCAAAGATAGTTACCTCTCTTAACTAAATTCAGTAACCCAGATCAATGCCATTTTGGTTCTTTGTTCCTTACTCAGCATTTCACTTAGTCTTGTTAGTCAATACTTCATTTAGTTATAGAGTGATGGAGCAGAAATGGTGTTATCCAACTTCTGATAGAGAAGGTGAAATCCTGGTCCCATTTAAGTCAATGGCAAAATTCCAACTGACTTAAGTGAGGCTAGGATTTCACACAGCAAGTAGTGAAGTCTGAGTACACCAGAAATGATCCTTATTGAAGTGATATAAGTTAACAAAAAAAGACAATAACAATATAAAAATGGTATCACCTGTGAATTTAGTAATTGGATGTTAAGAATTATTATGGGAGGAGGTTTTTGTATTTGGGAAGTTGTAGTTATATAACAAGCAAGTAACTATACAATATGCCAGACTATTTATTCCAGTAAAAGTTAAAAATACACTCCTTTTGCAGTCATTTCTTGAAGTCATCTTGAATGCAGTAAAAGATCTGCAAAATGTGATTTGTATAGTATACTATAGCAACGAGAACACTAAGTGACGTGAGAAATTGGCTGTAAGTAAAATGAATAGAAAATCAATTACCTGTTTTGTCAACTAGAAATTTTTGTTTTCCACTTTAAATATTGTCCAAATATTTTGTGAGCAGTAATTCAGTGATTTTGGCAACTACTGTATAAACTATATTTCTCTAGTCTTTGCTATTGGGGAAATAAAAGGTTTGTTTCAGTTTGTAATACACATACAGTACTCTCCTATTAAATTATATGAATTTTAATCTTTTTCAGAAATGTTTTGCAGTGCAGTTATGTTTTGTCAATGTGTTTTTCAGAAACGTTGACAGAATATTTTTATTGCTAGTAACATTTGTAATTGCATTATATAAAATGCGATATTGACTCAGTTAATCACTTTCCATTTCCATTGAGAAGAAATGTAAATGTTTATTCATAGCTTGACTTAATATTCTACTGTTAGGAACCTTTGTGTGGCTTTTAAAAATAATTAAAAAGTGGAATCAAACATATGTTTACTCCTTTGGAAAGAGTGCTATTTTGTACTTGACTGAACTTTAAAAAATGTAATTTTCTGTCCAGAATCATGTATTTTGTATATAACTGTAAACTACTGTAAAGAGTAGAATCAGATTGTGTAACTGAGATAAAAATTGCCGTAATTTAAGACACTTGTAAACACCATATTAGTGTCCATTATTATTGCTTTGAGACCTACCTAACGTACACTTGCTGAGAACATAAGAGGATGTTACAAAAAATCTGATAAAATATCACACAGAAAGCTAAACAAATCAAATGTGTGGGATATTTTTTTTTTTTGTGGAGTGCTCTTTCACGCTGAAACAAGTTTCTTTAGTTTTGTCTCTGTTAACCAGGGGTAGGCAAACTACAGCCCGCAGGCCACATCTGGCCCGCAGGCTAATTCTGTCCAGCCCCCCAAGCTCCCAGCTGGGGAGGCTAGCTCCTCCCACCCTCACTGTCCCCTCCCTGCTGTTGGCCCCTCTCCCCGCAGCCTCACTGCGCTGCATGAGCAGAGCTCTGGGAGGTGGGGCTGTGTGACAGCGTGTTTGGCTCCGAGCCAGGCACGCTGTTCTGAGCGGTATGGTAAGGGTGCTGGGGCTGGAGGGGGTGTGTGTGGATAAGAGCCAGAGAGTCTTGGGGGGTGGTCAGGGGATGGGGAGCGGGGGGGGGGGCGTGGGATAGGGCGTAGGAGTCCCAGGCGGCCTGTCAAGGGGTGGGGGTGTGGCTGGGGCGGGCAGTCAGGGAACGGGGGGGTTGGATAGGGGTTGCGGTCCTGGGGGATGATTAGGGGCAAGGGGGTCTCTGAAGGGAGTAGTGGACACAGAGCGGGGAGGGGTGGATGGGTCGGGGGCTCTGAGGGGGTCAGGAAGTTGGAGGTGGGTCGGATGGGGGTGGGGCTAGGCTCTTTGAGGAGGCACCGCCTTCCCTACCCTGCCCTCCAAACAATTTTGAGCCCCGATGTGGCCTCAGGCCAAAAAGATTGCCCACCCCTGCTGTTAACACACAGTATTGTTACATAAATGCAGGTTGGGGCGACAGAGTTTGAAGTAATACCGTGAATTACTGTATGATGAAATCAGATCTCAGTTCAGTCAATACACAAGATTTTTACTTTTTAAGCCAAGATTGGTGACTTTATTGTAGTCTCAAATTCACATGGCATAACCTTTCTGGAAGGTTTTCCATGGCATGTCTGGGAAGCTAATTAAATCCTTGTTTAACATCTCTATAATGGACTCCTTTCTCTGAGAAAAGTTTATCTTGTCAGAAATTCTATAGTTAGGACGTGGCATTATGAGCACCCACAATTCCCAGGGCTCAAGTCAAGGGGAGCTCCAAGCGTTTAGCATCCCTGAAAATTAGGCCCCGTATGTCTGTACCGGAGTTATCCTTTTGCAAACCTAGTATGCAGCATTAATGAAATGTAGCCACTGTGATGGGGCAAAGCCAGACAGCTATAGGAAAGTGCTAAGAAAACAGATATGTTAGTCCCAGACTAAACAAATCCCTGGTACCACTGGAACCAAATGGCAGTTGTTCCAGGGTAATCAAGACATCTGGGGCCAATTAAGAACCTTCTAGAAAACAGTAGAAATCGCTAGCCTGATTGGGACACATGAAGCCAATCAGGAACTGGCTGAAACCAGTTTAAAAACCTCCCAGTTAGTCAGGTGGGTGTGGATGTCAGGAGCTGTGGGAGGAAGTTGTGCTGTTGGCGAGACTGAGTGGTAGACATATCATATGCAAGAAAAGAGGCCCTGAGATAAGGGTGAAGTGGAGTTTGAAGAAGTGGGGACTGCGGTGGGGAAGTAGCCCAGGGAATTGTATTGTGTTCTGTTGCTAAAAGGTCAGCCATCATAGCTGATACTATTAGGGTCCCTGGGCTGGAGCCCAGAGAAGAGGATGGGCCCAGGCTCCCCCCTTCTGCCTCCCCTAATTAATCACTGAGATTGGGAGACAACAGAGACTGTGTCAGGAAGGATAGCTTCTCCTCATTGGCTTATGATGAAAATGGCTCAATAGACTGTGACCTTGTCTCTAGAGAGAGAAGGGCCACGTTGAGAGTCACAGTGAGCCTCTGAGGCTAGTGAAATCTGCCAGGATCCACAGAAATAAGGACAGAGCTTTGTCACACCACCAGTGGTATGAGAAGGCAGCAGCTGTGTAGACAGCTGACACAGCAAACTTTGCTGTGTTGGGGAAAGTGAAACTTTGGCCAATATGGTGATGCCAGGCCAAAAAAACAAAGGTTTGTGCTGTGTTCAGTTTTAGCCCATTATCTTAACTAAACCTCTTGTTACAGTTGTACATCACCAAAGTGCTTTACTTTTAGGGTACATATTGCAATTATACTGTATATTATCAGGGTTAACTAATGTTCTCATGACATATTGCATTTACACATCATCAAGCTAGCTGTGACAGTAGTAATGTACTGGTATAATATATCATCAGGGAGAGGGTTTATGGTTAATCTATGGATGTTGAGTTTGGATCCTGACAGCAGATTATGGGATGGACTGATGGAGCTATGAATTGTGGCTTATTAAATAGAGAGAAGCCTAGGGGTAGGTAAGGTTCAGTCAAGAGCGATGTTGACTTGGGGATATGGGTATGAACTGCCTGATATATCGCAGAAATGGAGTAGAGACTGATATTTTCTCATTGGTTTCTGTGATGCAGAAGGGAACGTAATGCACCAGGCCTTTGTAAGATCAGCTACAGGTAAAGCAAAGTAGGCATAGTTAGTCTTGTTTTTGTGAAGTGCTGTCCTGTGAGATCCCTGGCTGGGCAGGGCCTTGAATCTACCTGGCCAATCTTCTGTTTCTCTCTCAGCTCTGGGGGAGGGGGCGGAGGGAGAGGGTAATATATATGAGAGAGTAATGAACAGTTGTATCATCAGCTGGGAATATTGTTTGCAGTCTAGTGATGCAGCTGCTTACATCTGCATCCTTATGATCTTAATGTTCCCTGCTGGATGCATGTAGATCACAAAACCACCATATAATTGCTGTTCTCTAGACACGCTCAATACTATGGGTGATGCAAATGAAGACAAAGAGGGACTAGTAGATCTGTATGAACAATCCTGCACCGTGTTAATACGCTGGTTCTAATGTGTACTTGTAGGTTCTCATTTTAAATACCACCAGATCCACGTAGGCATGGAGTGAGGTTGTCTGTTCTGCAGTAGGCCCCTTCAAGACCCTGTGCAAAACTTTCAAGGGTGTGAGGCATAAATGGTGCATAGGGCCTTGTGTATACAGTTTGCTCAAGGGTGAATTTCACCCTTTTTTTAAAAAAAAATTATATATTTCTACAGTACCTGGCCTAACTGCAGAATATAAGACAATTGGTAATCAAGACTCACTCCTTCCTCCTCCACCCCACATTATATGACTACGAAGGGCTTAGTAGACTCACCCATGTGACACTTAGTACCTCATATGTCCATGCATTAATAGTTTTCAAGTTTCTTGTGGCAGAAAAAAATACAGAATTTGGCTGTACTGAATACCAAGATTATTCATTTCTGGCCCTGTAGTTCTCCCTTGCTTTTGTATTTCCAAACCTAAAGTCTGTGCTGCCACATATTGTCACAGACAGGGCCTTTCCTAAATCATGGCCCACACTCCACAGTCAGGGAAGGCACTGCTGTATTCCTTGGATGCTGGCGAAAGAACCACTAATATAAACAAAGGGGAGGTTGATTGGTTTGTTTAATTTTGCACAGAAATGAGAAGTGAAGTATTATTTTTGCAGGATTGTTTAGACTGGAATTTCTCTCACATTGAGACTGTAACTCTGCTCTTTTTATAATTCTGCTAATGGTAGTACTAGTTCTTGCCCTTTAACGTCAAGAAAACATTATTAAAATTACAGACCCTGACATCTTAGCTGACCATAACATGGCCCGAGCTGAGTTAGAGCAAAAAGACATCAAAGGACAAATTCATCTCTGGTGTAACTCTGAAGAAATCAGGGGGGTTAAACCAATCATGTTTGTAGCCTACTGTGCCTGAAAAGGCCACTTAAATTTTTTTGACATATGGACTGTATTTCTGAAGTTGAGTGTTGTGATCTCTCAGATGAAGATTCATTTTAGCTGGAAGAGAAATCTGAGCATGAACACCAGACTGTTTCAAGTATGTATCTTAAAATATTTTGCTTTTTCCCTGTAAAGGTACATCACACAAACACATTTATAAAAAGACAGGTTATAATCACACCTTTTATAGAACATTCAGCAAGGTTTTCAAATTAGGGCAAACCATTAATGCACGCACTGATGCCTAAGAATATTGAAGATGAGATGAATCAGCAAGTTGCAGTTTTCCTTTCCTTTGGTTCAGTAATGGCACCCACAGGTAAAAGAGGAGATTACAGCTACTTCATCTCACCAAATACAACACTAAGCTTTTGTGGACTGAGCTCTGCCTCTTTTTCACTTCATAATGTACTGTAAATAGGAATGGTCTATTACTTTTAAAGGCTGTCTTTTCTTGTTTTTTTCTCTTTTTTTTTTTTCTTTCTAAATCAGCAATTAATTGTACCAGCAGCTTCCAGTAAGGGCTGTAAAATCACGAAGCTAGGAGTGGTTGTGTGTGGGGGGTTTTAAACAATAGACTATTCCTTTTGTGCCAAACACATTTTGAAAGGTACATATTGTGTGTACTGTAGTCTCTCTTGTTTATTTTTAGCCTTGTCCTCAGAATCAATTCAGTTTTGTTGTTGTTAGTCAGCCATTTTTAGAAAATGTTATTCTGTTCTCCGTTATACATAGTCTCATGAGAGCATTGGAAGCTAGAATGGGAAATGGCATAAAATCCAGTCCGTGTTCACATCAATTTGACACTGGCAATGAAAAGGAGAGCCAAAAAGGTGTCTCCTGAGAAGCTGGCATTTAATGAGCAGAGAGCACCATAGGAAGTGAATTCATTCCTGTGACAAGATAAAGATTGAAATATCACAAATCTTTGAATGTGATGCATTTATTCTGAATTACCTGTAATGATTAGATATGCTCCAGTGAATCTGAATCAGACTGGTGTTCAGGTAGAGTGGAAGAGGTGAAATGGGGAACATGCGGAAAAAAAATGTTGCTTTTAGAGGGCATTATGAATTTTGTGGCATTTACCTGTAATAAGAGAAGTATTTTATATTGCAATATAGTGTGTCCCTTCCAAATATCTCAGGCATGTCACAAATATTACCCAATGACCCTTTATGTGGCTTCTATGAGGTATGTATGGTAAATGATAGGTAACCACTGTGAGTAAATTGAGTTTAATTCTAATATATTGGGATGGCCAAACTTACTGACCCTCCAAGCTGCATACAGCACAATTTTCTTGTACAGACAAGCCCTTAGGATCCTAAATACATATTGTCATTTTTAAAACTGATCTTGTGAGTCTAATTCACTTCGGTTCTTCTTAAAATGGCATCCATATATTATATGTTACAGGGGTGGCCAAACTGACTCCCGAGCCACAAGGGGCTCTTACACAATTAAAGTGCAGCTCGTGGAGTCCCCAGCAATTCCCCCTCATTCTCCACCTACCAGACTGGATAGGGGCAGCTTGGGACCTCTGCCTTGCTGCCAGGTGGTAGGGTAGGGGCTTCTGCCCAGCAAAGAGGAGGGTCCCGGGGCTTCTGTGAGGTTGACCTGCTGGGGCTTGGGGCTTTAGCAAGAGCGGGACTGAAGCCCAAGTATACTGGTACTGTTGAAATGGTACAACGCCCCTAGTGTGTTCGTTGTTGTTGTAGTATAAAGGTGCTTTATATTGATATGATTATCCCTGTACGAGAAGGGGAAGAAGTTTTATTGGTATAACGCACCTTTATACTATTATTATTCTGTCCACAGTAGGAGTTAGAGTGGAATAACTATATTGTTAAATAAATCACTCCTATCAGACCCAGTTATACTAGGATTAAATCTGTGTAGACCAGGCCTAAATTTGACAAACTAAATCAATTTAAGCCAGGTTTCAACTGAATTGGAGTGTTCACACACAAAGTTGTCGGAGTTTCATGAATTCAGTTTAACATCACACCTTTAGTTAAATTGGTGCAACTTTGTGTGTAGATCAGGCCACAGCTATAAAGTAGAATTTTTTTGCTTCCTTAAAGCTCAAGAAATATTCTTTTGCCTGGTCCTTTGGACCTGCCAAAAAGAAAAGCAGTAACAAATGTATCTAATGTATCTGACATTCGTGTTCTTGTGTATTGAAATAGCGAGTCCGTTGCTGTTACATACCAGGCCCGTAGGGCAGATTTGGTTTGCTATAAAACATTTACCCACTATCTGGGATGGGTTCTACAGAACAAAGCTTCCATTAAAAAAATACATTTTCCCCACTAAGCTTTGTTCGTTCTTTAACCTCGTCCC
Source organism: Dermatemys mawii (assembly GCA_007922305.1). Classification (NCBI taxonomy): domain Eukaryota; kingdom Metazoa; phylum Chordata; order Testudines; family Dermatemydidae; genus Dermatemys; species Dermatemys mawii. Next base: position 12,583,056 of record ML677352.1, on the reverse strand, counting down.
CACCCTCTACCTTCTTGTTTTCCTGTCATGTCCTAACACTTAGGCTGTAAAACTTCTTGGGCAGGAACAGTTCCTTTTATTTGTCCACATGCTGCCTAGCACAATGGGAGTTTGATCCTTGTTTAGGGTTTCTAACTGCTACTGTAACAGCCCTGAAAACAGTGAAGTGAGTAGCAATCCTGAAACCCCCATATAACAGCTTTGACACCTTTTGGGGTTGGGACCACCACAGTTACAACACCATGAACTTTCAGATGTAAACATCTGAAAAGGTTAAATTAACCAATTTTAAAATCCTCTGGCCGTGACATTGATAAAGATGGACCGTGAATTTGGTAGGTCCCTATATATACAATAAATGACGTGAAGGTGAAATGTGAGGCTATGAGACTATGATACAGAGCTTTGACTCCAGCCACAGGTGGTGGGGACAGAGGGGGTTGGAGTAGGGCTGCTTCATATAGCCAGGGAAGGGGCCACAGCCACAAGGCATGAGCACTTTCCCTCTACAGATACTGCTAGGCAAAAGTGTCAGACTCGGTGCTCTGGGTGTGCACACCCCCAAGTGGAATATACTTCTGTGTCGCTTCTCAAAGATCCACAGTTACAGTAAGTAACCTTTTCTTCATAGTGCTTGAACCCCTTTACTGTAATGAGACTGGCCAGAGTGAGATCCAGAATGGACTTTATGGTGCCTCTGGCTCTATTCCCGTACCAAGTTAAAGAAAGTTAAGCTGGGTAGGCTGGGTTTTTTTGGGAGGGAAGAGAAAGGGTGGCTGATGATGTGGCTATTCATGTTATGGTGATGGAAAAGCTTGATCAAACAGCAAACACTCTAAGTCAGGGGTCAGCAACCTTTCAGTAGTGGTGTGCCGAGTCTTCATTTATTCACTCTAATTTAAGGTTTCGAGTGCCAGTAATACATTTTAACATTTTTAGAAAGTCTCTTTCCTTAAGTCTTTAATATATAAACTATTGTATGTAAAGTAAATACGTTTTTAAAATGTTTAAGAAGCTTCATTTAAAATTAAATGGAGAGCCCACCCCAGACCAGTGGCCAGGACCCAGGCAGTGTGAATGCCACTGAAAATCAGCTTGCGTGCCTCCTTCGGCACCCATGCCATAGGTTGCCTACCCCTGCTCTAAGAATATGATGCACTGAAATCTTGGCTATCTCTATGCTCTCATTCTCAGTAGTGTGTAGTTCTCAGGTTAGCCACTAGATGGAAGTGTTTCACAATTCTGTGCTAATTACAAGGTCTTTAAGAAGTGTCTGTATTAACCTCTCTCATGGAAGAGAATCTAATCACAACTAAAAGTGAACATTTGTAACATACCAGAAAGTAGTTTCTGTAAAAACCTCTATTTTATATTTTATTAGGATGGTCCTTTTCTGTGTATAGTTTTCCAAGTAATTATATGTAACACATAATAGTAATTACATGGACTAGCAGGGTATATCTGGAACTGTCATAACTATTAGATGGAAAAATATACTGTATGGAATTTACAAAATCTGACTGCAACAATAAGAAAAAAATTCCAGTGCTCTTGTTTTCTATTTTGTTTGTGATCTATCATAATTGACTGTGTATGTCTATAATAATTATAAGAAAAGGCTGTTCACCAATATCACATCTTTTATCAGATGATTTCAAATATTAAGCCTCACTAAACATACAGCTTTGAGTAATGAATTCCCTTGTGATACATAGCCAGTATGGTAGGGAAATATTACAAGTTCTGTTTTAGAGTTGGGGAAAGTGAACCATGGAGAGATGAAGTACTCAATTCAGTAAAGTATTTAAGCATATACTTAGCTTTAAGCTCTTGCTTAAGTCATCCCTATTCAATAAAGTGCTTAAGTATGTCCTTCAATAGTTTGCTGTACTTGGGGTCTAGGTTTTACCTGCTCACACAGTAAATCAGTGACAGCTGGGAACAGAATCCATGAATTCTGGTGACAAATACTGTTCTAACCATTAGTTAACATCCCCCCTGTTAAGAAATAACATAGAGGAGTTTGTGAGCTGTTTTGGACAGGTCACTATTGTAAATGAGAACTTGTTCTAAATATGTTTCTCCTGGTGAAATAAAGGTTTATAAATGATTGAGTAACACAGGAATATTATGAGCAGACGCAACAGTGTATAAGTCTCACAAGGAAGATTTACATAGATCTATCTCTAGTAACCTTTCCTTCATTCTCTACTTAAACATAAATTAAGACATCTATTAATTTAACTTTGCATCATTGTTAAATAGTGTGTCCTTTGAAGCTTCAAAGGGCTTGAAATAAGTTGTATAGATCTCTTCCCAGCCTCAGCTATTCTCCTCAGGAGATTGAGACTATAAACCAGAGGCAATGTGCGCAGTTAAAGAGAGTGAGATTCCTTGATTAGTGAGCAATCTGCATTTATCTACATCCTGCCTCGTGAATAAAAAGTGGGCCAGAAGTAATCCAACTTGTTAATTACTGTGCTTGCAAAAATTTAGACCGGGGTTCAGAACCTGATTTGTTAATTGCATTGTAGTGGCATGGAATTGTTCAAGTACTGTTTTGTCTGCATTTAACATCAGTCCTATGAGATGAAAGGGTTAACCAAAGACAGAAATGAAATGAGATTGGCCTGAGAAGGTAAATGGTGGTGTGGAATTTCTCTTCTTGAAGGGCCCATTTGCCACTTAATTTGTAGAGTATATTTTGCAGACAGATTAGTAACATGCACAAGTAGATTCATGTGTGCACGTCTGGCCCGCAAGAACTTTGTCCTGTGTTTGTCAGCAAATCAAGAGCAGGCTCACCTTTTGGTGATGATAGTGTAGGAAGAGAATTTCTCACAATTTCTACAGATTATGAATATACTTTGGTCATTCTTCTCCACAGATGGAATGACTTAGCCATACATTAAGTGGTGAGGGCTGTTGTCCGGCCTGTAGGAAAAGAACCCCCCTTAAGGGCTAGATGGCCAGTGTGTGCCTTGCTGAAGTGACTTCAAACCAGGTGAGTGTGGGGATGCTGACCCATCTTCCTCCTGGAAGAGAGCAGAGACTATTTAGGTCCATGCTGGCACTGGATAAGCCCTCTTTTACCTGGACCAGGCAAAACAGCACCCACCTCCCGCTGGGTATAGTTAAATACCAGGTTTTGTCATTATCTGCTGGTCGTTATCCTAGTTGCTCCTTTCTCAGGAGGCTGGGAAGGGCTTTTCCCATCACTGACAATCTGGCCAAAGTGAAGTGCAGTTTTCTGCCTTCTCCATAATGGGTTGGAGGCTTAGTTGGGGTGTACATGAAACAGGGTTTAGACTGTGATTGTCACAACTCTATGTAAATGTGGGGTAGATGTTCAGTGGAGGTACACTGTAGGGAAGGGATACGTGATCAGATAAAATGGATTGATAAAGGATTTAAAGAAGGTATTCTTTAAAGTAGTGGAAATGGGGAGGGAGAGGTGTTGGGGCTACTATGACTAGTTTGGCAGTCTAAAACCCCCTTAACTCTCCTTGAAGCCAGGAGGAGAGGTTCCAGCAGTGGGTGGACTGGGAACGAGGATGGGTAAAGGGCAGCAACCTCCTAATTCTTGCTATATGTACATGATTATGAAATTACCTGTGCTGTATGCTTTTTTCCTGCTGGGTTCTTCCAGACATTTAGGAATAAGGATGTGGCCTAACTAGACCACATCTAGTGTCTCCAGTCCTCCTTCAGGCATAGCCAGACAGTGTTCCATCTTTGTGTCCTGAGTCAGCATCAGACTGTCTGCCTTTCTCCACAACAGGGTGGGAGGTTGCTACAGTGGGAATCAGACAAATAATAATAATAAAAAAATAGCATTTTTCATCTGTAGATCTCAAAGTCCTATACAAAGGTGAGTAAATATTATCTCCTTTTTATAGATGGAGACAGAGAGAGAGAGAGAGGGAGAGAGGGGTTAACTGACTTGCGCACAGTTACACACTGAATCAATGGAAAAACTGGGAATAGAATCCAGGTCTAATGACATCTTTACGAACAGCCCCTGCTACAGGCACAGGTTCTTTAGTTCACTTTCACTCTACAATGTATTCTGATCTTCACTGGGACAATTCTTATGTTGTATTTACTCACAAGGCTGATCTATAGGTGGTTTTTGTACCAATTTAACAATATCCATTTAGAAACTGATACAACTATTCCAATCCCCCTAATTTAGACACAATTCGATTGGTACAAAGGTGCTGAAATTTGTATAGCTTATTTCCAGAAACTGTGTATAGAACAACCCTTAGATACCATGGTGATGGGTGAAGTAGAAATTATTATATGTATTACTATACTGCTTATGAATCCTGCACACAGATTAGCCCAGCAGTTCAGCTGGAGAGCACTTTAGTAGCAAGAACAGCACTGTTCCTGGAATTCTGTTATTACAATACCAGGAACCCCAACAGACACTATTTTCAACTTCCTCTTTTCAAGGGCTCTGTGTCTGAGACTAGACTTTATTCCATACTATTAGCTTACAGTAATGGTCCAGGAAAGGTGAGATTTCCATGAGATATACAATACATAAAACATATTTATGACACATTGCAGTGGCAATGCTGTGTTGGTAGGTTATGATGTCCAGAGAATAAAGATAGTTTGGTGGTACGTGCTATAGGCAACCAATGCTGTGTCCTCAAGGAGCATCTACGTCCACAGGAGCCATCTACATCCAGAAGTCTAGACATCAGTGATCCACTTTTCTCAAATGCTCACGCACACATGCAAAACAGATCTCTTCAGAATGTTTTCCTTCTTCCTTCTAATTTCTCTGCAGTCAGATAACTGAGGCTTTCAGAGAGAAAAATCCTCTGGCCTTTTAATATTCATAAAGAAATCCTTAAACATTATATATTGTTCTCATTAAAGTAAAATGTATTAGCAGACAATAATGAAAGTTCACAGCATTGGATAAGTATTAAATAATAATAAAATAGTTGCTTGGGGACAGGATCTTGTAGATGCACTAAATAACAAAGGAATTTGATTAGGACATTGGGGAATAATGTGATTTTTTTTCTTTTTTTCTGAAAGGCATCTCTCATGTTTAGGCTTCTGGATATGAAACCTATGTAATACCAGTATGTTGGTAATTGGTCCTGTCACACAATAGTGGCCCTAAATATGGATAACAGAAATTCCTCTGTCGTGGAAGGTCTGCATTTTCTTATCTGTATTGTGGGACTCGGGGAGGAAGGACTCAGTTGCAAGGAATATTCAGTGGGAACCTAGAATTCTATTGATGATGCAGGAGTCAGATGATAATCCATTGCTTTCCCATAGCTGCATTGGCTCTGCAGTCACAGCATGAATAAGAAGTAGTAAAACTTTTTTTGCCACTAAAAATGCAAGATAGACTGAATACGCACAGGGAGCTGACATGTTTAGTAAAAGTGCCATTTTTACAGTCACTTTTCTGTTCATAACAGCACTTGAACAGGTCTGCGTTTCTGTAAATCAAAATGTATCAACATTTCCCTTGGGAGCATAGTGCTGTTCATTTTATAGCCAAAAATGAGGTCAATAAAAGCCATATTCATACTGCATAGTAGTTTATGACTGAGGTATTAGACTCTTGTTAGATTCATCCAATCCTGGAATGCCATGAATCCCCAGTGGCATTGTTTCTTTGTAAATAAAAAGCAAAAAAGTGTATATTCTTTTGTGTGTGTTTATACATTTATACATCTGATCTCCTTTCTATTATTTCTACATTTCCAAATGTCACAATGTTCAAAGCATATTGTACCCTATATTCCCAAGAAGCAAATATCTAGGTTCACATTATTTGTTGTTTCTAGTCTGTCGTTCAACTGCTGAAAGCAATATTCTTTGAGTTTTTCATATTTTTTTTATATCATTAATGTATAACAATTCCTATTTTAGCCAAAAAGCAAGATCAGCTCTTATATTTGGGTCAGGAAGAGGTGTCCTTTTAGTGTGCTAAAGAATGTCACATGCCACAGTGATAACTGTGTTAACACAATTCCTTCAGTCTGAGGATATTTTTATTAATTATTTAAATTGCATTAACCAAGTGCTATGTATTTTCCAAATACAGAGGAAGATACCATCTCTGCCTCCAGAATGCACAAATTTTTAAAAATGGGAAAGCATTGTTAGAGCTGAGTTGAAACTCCTTGGCTTTTCTTCCCAGATTTGCTTCTGGTATGATTTCATTCCTAGAAATACCAGCCTCAGGAATGATGATAACCTGAATCGCACCAGCTATCAGTTAAGAACATAAGAAAGGCCGTACTGGGTCAGACCAAAGGTCCATCTAGCCCAGTATCCTGTCTACTGACAGTGGCCAATGCCAGGTGCCCCGGAGTGAGTGAACCTAACAGGTAAAGATCAAGTGATCTCTCTCCTGCCATCCATCATCCCCCTCTGACAAACAGAGGCTAGAGACATCATTCCTTACCCAGTCTGGCTAATAGCCATTAATGGACTTAACCTCCATGAATTTATCCAGTTCTTTAAACCCTGTTATAGTCCTAGCCTTCACAGCCTCCTCAAGCAGGGAGTTCCACAGGTTGACTATCACTGTGTGAAATAGAACTTCCTTTTATTTGTTTTAAACCTGCTGCCCACTAATTTCATTGGGTGACCCCTAGTTCTAGTTTGAAGGTGGGTCAAGGAGGCAAAATCTCCTAAACAGTTTGCAGTTTACTTCTAGAGTGTTACTTGCTTATCTGGTCACCATAGCCATTCATTTAATTTTTAACTTCTTTTTCAGAATCGTCAGATACCATATTATTATCTTTTATTATGATAGCACTGAGAGGCCTCAGCTGAAATCAGGGCCCTATTGTATTAGTCGATGTGTGTGCCCATAGTAAAAGATGGTCTCTAGTCCAAAGAATTTAAAATCTAAGTAGATTGAGGAAGAGGAAATAGAAGTATTGTTATCCCCGTTTTACAGATGAGGAATTGAGGCACAGATCAACTCAGATTAACTAAGGATTGATTCCAGGTTTCCTGATCCAAGGGCAGTGTCTTAATTTCGAGATAATCTTTCCTCTCTGTATTGCTATGACAGTGTTTCCTACGTAGTCAAACAGAGATGCAGAAACTACTACTCGTTCAAACTTTATAGCTAAAGAAGTTGCCTAATTTATTGTATTCATGGTTAATTTATTGTATTCATGGTTAACCCAACTCTTCACCTCCTTCTGTAAGTTACTTTCTAAAACCTTGTCAGCAATTACTTTGAGATATTCACAAGCGTAATTCTCTTCAAAGATACTGGTTAAATGCCAAAATTGAGATCAGATACGTGAATGCATCTTGAGAGCAGTAATAATATTTAAAGAGTGCCAGAAGTGTGCTGTACATGATATGGAAGACGACACAAAGGGATAAATGCATTAGACAGAATGATACTTAAAGTTGCACCTATGGCTTATTACAGCAGAGACACAATTCTGTTTTCACTGTGAATATAGGGGTGCAACTCCGATTCTGGGCTCTGTCATACGTGGCTGGGAGTGAATAGATGGCTGCAGCTCTCACCTTGACTAGGAGAAGAAACAAGTAAGTTAGAAATGATCTCTGGTTTTTCCTGGTCCCCCTTGACATCAAAAATGCTCTCTCTAATGGTTCTTTCTCCATGCTTTAAGTGCTTCACAGCAGGGAGAGGAAGATGCAACCTCAGTTCCTGTCCCAAAAACTGGCCTTCTAACCAGAGTACAGAGGTAAAGCAAGTCACAACAGAGGTGGCATTTTAACAGGGTAAACCTGAGACTGATGGAGATGGTCTGCAAAGATGCCAGATGGGAGGAGCAGAGCTGCCATCCATGTCCCAGAGACAGACACTAAAGGGAGGAAGAAAGCGTATTGTCTAGCTCCCCCACACGTGGATGAGCAGAACAGGCCATAGAGCTGAGAGCATGACAAAAGGTAAGGCGGTGCCAATGTGCTACCTGATGAGTCTTCAACAGGACCCATGGAAGTCCCTGCAAATATTACACTGTGTATTTGAGTAGATCCCAAACTCTGAAATGTGGGAGTTCTCCTCGCTACCATATAATGTGTATCTTCACAATGCAGAAGCATGCACTGTGTGTGCTTCTGGTCTATTTTTTTGCCACTATTATTGTGATAAATCAACATTACATATTGAGATGACATCACATATTGCATATTGGATCTAGTGGAGTTTTGGCCTGGTAGGAGAGATGATTTAAGATTAGCCTGAAAACTGGATCAGTTCTGAGGTCCTGATAATTTGAGACATTTGTATTAATAAAAACAAACACCAGAAAACACCTAAAATTCACCAAGATGCATACACAACTCTTCAGTGCCTGGCTCTTATGTGGAGTTTTGTTCCTATGTATATGGTACAAATGTTGCTGACCATGATCTGTGCTATTTTACAATAATTATTTCACCATCTTCAATTTGCTGCTATATCAGTACATGCTGTATACAGTGCTAGTGTTGATGGTATGTAATCATCAGCTAAAATATGTGTTGAAGTTCTATAAATTGCAGGAGTATTGGAAAGTACCTATGCAATTCTGTGGAAACCAGAGCAATCCTACAAATTCTGCCACAGGACTCTAGCACCATTACAACATATGTACTTGTTTACTCAAATAAGGAATAATAGCTGAATAAAGGAGGACATGGTAAGTTACAGACTTATTATAGATCGGGGAGATTTTTAAAAGTAGCAAAGTATTTAGGACTACAAGCGAGAGAGTCCTGTGGCACCTTAAAGACTAACAAAAGTATTGAAGCATAAGCTTTCGTGGGAAGTATACTTCCACTGCTTGCATCCGACGAAGTGGTACTAGCCCACAAAAGCTTATGCTTCAATACTTTTGTTAGTCTTTATGTGCCACAGGACTCTTTGACGCTTCTGCAAACCCAGACTAACATGGCTACCCCTCTGATTTAGGACTACAAGTCACATCAAAAGTTAATGGGACTTGTGCGTCAAAATCCCTTTAGCACTTTTGGAAAATCTGTGTGTTAAACACTGTACTTCAGAGATATTAATAAAGTCCATTTAATCCTTCCATGTGTGGTCTCAAGCGTCCAGGCTTCTGCCTAAGTGCTTTCCTTGATACTTGGCATCAAGTTTGTCAACACAGGGCTGAAATCTGCTCCATGCAGCACAGCAGCAGAGGGTATGGAGGGCCCAGAGTTTATAACAGTGTCTATTCCTTACTCTGAGTTTTGAGCCCATTCTGACTCTTATTACAGTTCAGGGAAGTCTTTACCACCTTGTCCTTGAACGATATGTAGAACTTATGTGCGCATTGCATCAGTGTATGTGGCCCAGTGGTTGCAAGATAGAAATACATGAACAATTATTTTCTTTTGGGTCTCTGATTTATAACATGAGAACCTCATTAAGGTCCTGATCCTGCAATTGGCCTGGCATGGGCAGACCCAGGATCAGCAGAGGAAGGGCCTAAATCACATTAATGATGGGGAAATTAGGGAGCAAGCAACAAAAGATGGGGCTGCCTACATGAATGGTGCTTAAAGTGCACAAGTATGTCATAATTGGGTACTGAGTAAACATCAGGCGGTCAGTTGAAAACCTGCTTACATGTTCGTGTTGAGCCTAGAATGTGTATGGTCACTGGGGATGAGTGTCCTTTTAAATTGTTGGTGCAGAATGTAACTCCCGTTCATATCAGCGTTAACATTAATGGGAAGTACACACACATTTAAAGAGAAAAGAGACCCACCATTATCTAACACATTCAGTTATGATTTGGTTGATATTGTTTGGTAGGTAATTCTGTATATTTTGTGGCATAATTTTCATAGCATGATTCTAATGTGTTAATGTTTTACATAGTTCTAGGATGATGGTTTTTTTCAGTGACTGTCAGACCTTCACCATTACATTGGCTACACTAAAGGTTAGCTTGCATTTCAATAGCAATAAACAGAAGGGAATTTTGGTTGTCTACAATCAGTATCTGTAGTATGGCTTACCACAGAAAGCAGAAGTAGAATGTGATCCTTTCATTTAGAATGATGCAAAACATTTTAGTAAGTGAAATTTTAACAGAAAATAATATATCCAAGAAGAAAAGCCTGTGGCTGTTTTAACTGTTACTTCTATTATTTTTATATTCCCAACTAATTTTAATCTTAATAAAGTAAACAACACACTGTCCTCTGACATTTTCCTCAGATGAACAATTTTTCAAGAGGATTACAAGGCTGAGTAGTCAGTTTTTGAGAGGTGGAGTGTGGTTTAGTTGGTGGCCCTGCTGTGATTGGAATTGATTAATGGGTGTTGTGATAAGCATGGAAACAGATCAGTGGCAGCTTATCCTGCTTTCAGCTGTCACAGCTGTGCCTCTTCACTCTTCTTCTACCCTATAACACTCCCTGGCAGCCTTTAAAGTACCTCCTTCCCTGTGGAATTTCTGCAAATCATTTACTCAGATGCCAAGATACCACAGAAGCAGCTGGTTCTGAGAAAAATTTGTTCAGGCTTACATATTTGTTATGGATAAGAATATTACTTAGGAGAATCTCTTCCTATAGAAATAGAAAACATGTAGTGATATACCCTTCAGAGCAGGTCAAACTATATTTCTAGCAGGCTGATATACCCCTAGACCGAAAATGTTCAACCTTGTCACACTGTGAATTTACAAGCAAGTCAACTAAATAATGTCACTGTTCCTGCATGACTGGCACTAAAAAAAAATCACTGAAAGTTAATTTTATTGCTAATGGCTTGATAGAAATAACATTACAACCTTATTAAACCACTCTAGCTGCCATTTCTGGAGCAATGTTCAGTAACTTTTAGAACTTATTCATAAATTCACAGTTTGAATGTAGTGGGACAATATTTGCTTGATTTATTTGTTGTGAACTTTGGCCAGTAAAACCATCATATAAGCTCCGATAGATGGCTAAGTTTATTATGGCTTAAGAAAAAGGCAGAATTAGGTGAGTGGGAGCTACAAATCAGGGTAAGGATCTGAGTCTGCCAATATGCAGATACTTACCTTTACTCATGTGAGTAGTCCCATTGACTTCACTGGGACTACTTAGGTGACTAAAGCATGCATAAGTGTTTGCAGGAATGGGCCTAAGAGTCTCAGTGAGCCTTTCTTATAGGCCTTACAAATACTCCCAGAATGATAAAGGAGCATGAATAAAATATGTAACTGAATAAGCATCAAATATGAGAGTAGTTGTAGCATTGTTCTGTATTCGTTACACTTCAGCCTTGTTAGTATTTACACAGTACATAATAAACAGTTCGCATGTGAAATACTTGGGAGTGATGCAATAACTTGATTTAATATTTTAAATTGCTGAGCTCTTGTGATCCTTCCCTTGCGGATTCAACGTTGCCAAGAAACACAGACTTTTTTAAAAAAGGAATGCTTTTACATAAATCTGGGTAGGGTAAAATTTAATTTAAAAGCAAATGATGCAAAATAAAAAGGCACTAATTTTTGAATGAATGGATTTTGATATCCAGTCTGTAACTAATTTATCTACTAAGAGTTTGGGATAGTCATGTACATAAGAATATATAAGTAACTTCTTGCAAATTATATATTTCAGAGAGATTTATTAATTTTCTATTGCATGTGCATGTTCTGTTTGTACTTGGATTGGTTGTTTATAAATGACCAAGACACATTTAGTGGAAAACTATTTCTCCAACAAATAAATACGTTTTGTTAATTTTTTTCATTTAAAAAATTACCGAAAGGAACATATTTAAGGATCTTTTTAAAATCATACTATTTATTTATTCTGCAATTTTACCGCTTGTTAGCTATATCTTGTAATGCCTTGTGTCATACAAAAGCAAACAAAGTCATGTTACATTAATGACTTGTCTGAGATCATATGACTGGCTATAATTCCATGCCCCTTTGCTATAAAAAACATGACCCTGAATCTTAAACAGCTTTTGAATAAAAGTACCTAAAATTATGATATGGTAACAAAGTTCATAGTAGTTATAAATTTGCTATTTCAGTTATTTTCATGTATTGGTTTGAACTTCAATTGTCAGGTGAATTTTACCTGATTTTTTTAAGATGATGATAGCTGCAATTTTTATTTTGGCGTTTACACATGATTAAAATAGCAGACAGAATTATTTTTTCCTAGCTTAAATATAAAGAATAAAAACTTATATTACTGTAAAAGGAATTGTATTTGTAAAGAATTATTTAATTTGTTTAGGTACTCAATTTCAGGTCCATTCAGGGACACCTTGTTTGCACAACAACCTAGTGTTTGATAAAGAATATATTAAATGAAAATTTTAGTCAAAATGTGACACAAGTGATAGAGTTAATTTGATCAAATATTAGTCACATGAAATGTGAATGTGTAGTTTTCTACATTTTGATCCCTTGATGGGGGCAGGTTCTTCATGGCTTCAGCATGCACTTTTGTCCTTCCTGTGATTTCTTATTTCAGGCTTGATAGAGAAAGCCTCCACTGTTGTATCATTTCCTTCAATGCTAACAGCTTTTATTCTCTTCAACAAGTGTTTACAGAAAAGTGTTGATGCTTATTAATCTGTTTCTTGTCTTACAAATGTGCTTATGCATGATTTGTGGTAAAATTGGCATTTCTGACAGCTCTCAATGTGATCTGCATAGCACTACAAGATTGTTACATTGAACAGATGTGGCTTGGAGTTGTTATTCTTCGTAATTACCATCATTAAGTGAAAGCATGTGTCAATCAACTTTGTACTTTAAACACACCAATCATTTGCAAGAGTCTTGCATCTGTATTTCAAACATAAAATATTTCTTCTGAGATATTTTATTTTATGTTGGTTTTAATTTTTAATGTGATATTGTATTAAACATACAAATACTCCAGAGAATACTAGAGTGACAAATCAACAGGTTCAATAAAAGGTCTCATTTTGGGGCAATTTGATTATCATTATTGTATAGACATATTCTCCCTTTGCTGCAAAAGAAGCGTGTATTTGCATCTAATTTTAACTGCTGTTAGTTACTCTCTGCTACATATCCTCAAATTTACTATGCTTCTCCATCTATAGAATTAGACTGTTCTTTTTTTTTTCCCGCCCCCCCACGGCCCTCTAAGTGAGTCTCTCACCCAATATTGTCTAGAATTTTTTTCAAAGTCTGATGGGGAGGAGGATGTGGAAGTAGTAGTATCAGTAGATTAAGATACTGTATTTTGGGCACTAATGCCTGATTCATTACCATTGCTCGATGCCCTCAGCTGTTAAGGCACGATCTTTCTCCCACTGAATTCAATGGGAAAGCCTTGTTTCTGAGCCAGATCAAGGCCTGAAACTACAATATGAATGGGTTGAAAGCAAACGTATTTCTTATCATGATGACACAGCAAATGACGTTGAAGGTTTGACTTAAACTCACAAAAACAAAGGAGTTTTAAAATTTTCTCTTGTCCTTTGCCCTTATCACATTCTACCTACTATATATATGGCAAGGGCCTGAGGTCAGTACATAATGGTATCCACCATGGGTCTTATCCTGTGCTGAGCACTTTCAGCTCAGGACCAAGCAGGATCAAATTGTGTATGAGCAACCATACCTAGCTTAACATGAAGTGGGATGGTGCTCAATTTGTAAGGGACACTTTAGCTGTAAGGTTTCTAATAGAGTAGTTATTCTGCACTTGTATTTTAATGATATCACTCAAAAACCGGTTTCATTAATGTGTGTTCCATATACTGTAAGGTATAGAATAACATAACACGTTACATAACGTCTTATAGCGGCGTATGTAACCGGTTATAGAACCTTGATTTTATTATTTATTTGTTGAAAGGTTATCCTGTTGCAGAAAGAAAGACCAATACTGTACTAAGGCAAACAGCTTTTCTTTCATCTCCAAGAGAGAGAGATCAATAACCTCTCAAAAGAGACAGAATATGCTGTGGTTCTGCAGAGGAGGATATATCCATAGATAAAAGGTATCCTACAGTAAATGGTCCATATTAGGCTGAAATGCAAGGGTTACAAGAGCTAAGCCAAAGACGTTTAGTCATTAGAGAATTGTGGACAAAATATTCTGTATGAACAGATTTTTAAGGTCATAAGAGACTATTATGATCAGCCAGTCTGACTTTCTGCTTAACACAGGCTATAACTTCTGCTTGAATTAGAACATATCTTTTTCTGAAGACATCTATTTTTGATTTAAAGACTTCAAGTGAGAGAGAATCTTACTAAGGGATGTGGTGGTGGTTCTAGTGGTTAACTCCCCTTCCAGTTAAAACTTTTGAATTTTATTTCCAGTTTGAATTTGTCTAGCTTTAACTTTTGCCCCTTAGATCTTGTTATGCCTTTACCTGCTAGGTTAAAGAGCCCGCTAGTATCAGCCCTTCTCTGCTTTATCTGTGTCTTATTACCACTGCTGAACAGTGTGTAACTACTGTCTTGTATAAATAAATTTGTTAGTCTCTAAGGTGCCACGAGTATTTCTGTTCTTTCTACTATCTTGGGTCTTTCGGTGAATAATGTTACATATGTTTAGCCAGTAGGAGACTGAAGCTTCATCTGAACATTGATTGTTCATTGGATATTGATATTCTAAATCTAAGGGAGTGAAGAGCCAGGGTGTTGCAGCTGAAATCATTGACTAGGAATTCCATTCATAATTTGAAAGCTGGAATGAGGCATACTGAAAGAACAAATGCTTAAGAGCTAGAAAATGACTATTTGGTTTCTCAAGGAAAATACTCTGATAAAGAAAACCTGCCCTTCCCTCAATCTACTGGCACAAACTCTCTAAGAAGCAAAGTCAGAAAACCCCAGAGCTGACCTATGGAGAAAGCACTAACCTATGTGAAAGTTCTGATAAGTGTGGCTGCAGGTTCCCTGATTTGGTGGACATAGAAATGTATGTGCTAATCACAGCTAGCTCTCCTCCTGATGGAGAGAGCCTTGAAAATAAATTGAATAGATTCTAAGTTATTCCTACCGGGATGCATGAAAGCCATGTCCAAAAGTCACTTGATCTTCATTCCGGATCAGTTTTTGACTGTGGGGGAGCCATGGTAGCAGGGCTGTGGAGTGCTTTCAGCCAGCTACTGGCTGATGAGCTGGGCCTTCTGCTTAGCAGACACTGTGATCTCTGATCCCTAGGATGGGCATGGTAACAGAGGTGAGCATGGACTGAGTACAAGGCTTCTTTGCCTTAATTCTGGCTCTGACCTCCTCAGTGACTTGAATCAATTTTAACCTTGCTGCCTTAATTTCCCCATTTGTGAATGGGGATAATATGTATCTGCCTCACTCAAGGGTTCTGACAGTGTTTGAAAAGTGCCTTTGAAGTGCTGAAATTCCCCAAAATGCACATTACAACTTCAGTGACGGAAGACCTAGCAGCCCTAATGTCTGGTTTATTTGGATACCTGTCCTTCACACAAGCTATTTTTCAACTGTGCACAGACCGCAACAAAATCAGCTAGGCTCCCTTTCTTCTGCAGCAAAGATCAGAGAGGAGAGGTTGTAGTAGGAGTTAAATTTGGCTGTACTCCAACTTCCTAACCCATCCCCATCTATGGCCAGCCCATCACACAGTGGTATGATAATGATACAGAATAAATGGTTATATTGATACGTGAATTTTTTTTTTCTATGAGCCCCACCAAAAGTCCTAACATGAACACTAAATACTGCCCTTGTGCCAAATGGCTTGCAGAAGAATTTAGGTATTAAGTTATATCTAATGAGCGAATGGCACATCCCTAAGGCAATGCTGCACATTGGAGACATGTACATTCACATTTTTAAAACTGAAGCCGCTTTGGGCAATGGTAGCACAGGAGAGAGCCTCATGCCTTCAACACTAGTGCAGTTTGTACTCAAAGGGCCAAATCCTGCCTGGGATCACTTTTAGAGCTATGTCAAGGATAAATTTGGTTTTATTTCAAATTAATCTAAATCAAATTTAGTGAAAATTATCCTTCACTCTTGAACTCAGACCATCTTCTGACTGCATTTTAAGTCCTTGTAAGCCAGCTTCTTTAATGGAAATGCTGGTGACTCTTTAATCATAGAGAGAACAGTACAGTGGCTGGTGTAAGTGGGGAAAGGACCGCTCCCCACTTCCACCCCCACACAACTGCACACAAATTGTCATGCGGAGATGTCCAGTTTGTAGAATCAGTGTGTCACTTCATTTGATACTTTAAAATTTTCCAACATCAGAATCTAATTTGGGTGAAGTACAGCATGGAAAAAGTTCATTCCTAAGTTGCTCTACATAGTGCCATAGAAATTGAAGTCTGAAAACCTCTATGGAGCTAGATTTTCTAAGCAAGGTACACCTGTTGGGCCTACAAAACACTAAAAAACAAAAATCACTTAGATGTGTGGAAAGGTTCTTGCCCATGCAGCTTGGTACTTGGGCTCATTGTTATTTAATTATAAGTACTGTAGTAGTGCTTAGGAAGCCCAGTCAAGGGACATGACTCCACTGTGCTAGGTGCACAGATCAAAACAATGATCCCTGCTCCAAAGTGCCTATAAGCTAAGTATGGCATGCAGAAATGCGTGTTTGGACATTTGCATGTTTGTAGTGGTCTCTTCTGAGAAGGCAGACCATTTGTCTATCTTGCCCATTCCAAGGAGGCTAGTTTCAGATGTGTTTTTAACTAGTTCAGTTTTAAGTAACATAGATATAGGGTTTCCAGTCTGTAAGAGATTACATTGCCTCTGTGGTCAAAGAAGGGAGCGGTATGATTGAATGGGTTGGGCACCAGTCCTGTAGTTGCAAGATTTGGATTCTATTCGTGGCACCTGCATTGATGTAATCTGTTCTATTAAGCAAATCATTTCAATCATGCAGTGCCTCAGTTTCCCTGTATGTAAGTTGTGAATAATGAGCTATCCATCTTTCTGTCAAGTTCTTTGTGATCTACAGATGAAAAGTGCTATTTAAATTTCAAGTGTCTCTTTATTGCTCACTCTGTCTGTTAAGAAAATTTCATTTAACTTTCAAAAGTTTCTAAACATGTACTATTCCGGATCAGTAACTTTTTTATTTATTTTAGCAGGAAGATAATGTTTTAAAAAAATTGGGGGGTTGAATATTTCTTAAATGCATTTTTGTAAACTCTTTTGTTGGATTAGGTTTTTTTTTTGTTTGAGTTGCTACAACAAATACTCTATAAACAAAGCCCAGATCCTGCAATGAACAGCATGTGGACAGGGAACTGTGCCGCTATCCCTGATGCCAATATAGCTCCAGGCAGGCCCAGCTCTCCATCCACATGTAATCAATTTTAGTACTAGAGCCTTAAAAAAATTCAACATCTGGCCTTTTGTAAGAGAGATAGTAACTCCCTGTTAGTCATTTCTAGTCAGTACTTTCTAGCAAGAGACACGGAGTCCTCTGTCTCCATTATTTGAGAACTTTATACAAGTTGCTGAATGTAAATGAAAATGATGCTTAGCTTTGAGCAGTGGTACCCATACAAGTAAATTTGGTTATTTTTTGTTTTGATGGTGTATATATTCTCAGAAGTTGGTTTACCTTGTTTTACACTCTGCTTTATGTGTGGATGTCTTGCTTTTTAAAACTTATTAAAAATCCAAAAAAAATTAAACAGAGGTTTTTCCTCTTAAAGTAACCCTATTTTCAAATTGATGAATCTGAAAGATTGACAGAAGAGAGATTGAGTTGCATGCTAATACAGCAGATGACTTATTCACTGCAAGTTTTAATATACAATTTTTTTTAATGTTGGAGACTTTATGACAACGTTAAAGAACGTGTTATTTCCTAAGGTGACTGAAATAAAATACTAAATGTATTTTCATGTAGAAGGCGGCAGGTAAGTTGCTGAACATTTGATCATTGGGTCTCTTTGGAAGTAGAAGCAGCAGCATGGAAAAGCCTTTTCTTTTTACAAATGTTCCAAAAATTAAGACATACAAACCTATATTGTTTATGGTTGCTTAAATCAAGCAGTGGGCCAGTTTAAAAGACACTGAAAACAAGGTTGGCTTTTAGTTCATAAGAAGAGATGTAACACAAAGCTTAATTTGACAATGATTTATACCTTGTTAAACTTTGTAAATTGCCTGGAGCTATGGAAAGAACATATATCATTAACTTGGGCTTGACAAGTTAGAACTCACGGGAGTGAGTCTGGAAGGGAAAAAGAGACACATACTCCACCCTTGAGTTTGCATAGACCAGAGGAATAATCTGATCATTGCAATTTTCCTGGGAAAGAGTCCTAATAGATTCCATAGTGAAGGTTTTGGTTTCATGTGCTTCTCCTCATTTTGCATTAATAGTATTATTTCTGGAAAGCCAGTGAAAATATTGTTTTCAAAGACTTCATACAGAAGCTTATATATATATATTTATATATAACACACACACACACACACACCACAATTAGAGTAATTTACTGAACTCCTCTACCTCCATTGGAAGTGGTTTAAAAAAAATTAGTTGTGAACTCTTGGGGTTTTTTGGTCTTTATTTTGCTTTTCAAAAATATTTGGGAATCCCCAAGATTAGCAACACTTCAGCTTTGCTGTATCAGAAAGTGGTGCCGTTTTAACTTCTTTTCAATAAAACACAAAGGTAATTGACAGATTGAAAGGAAAAGATTTACTCTGCCCCCCCCTCAAATATGTACAGTTCTTGGGTTCTACTCCAGTGTAAGAAAACGCTGCTAGTGAAAGATGTTGCTGTTCTCTATTCTTTGTATTAAAGATAGAATAAAATGTGTATGAAAAAGTGATGCAACACATCATCCTATTTCTAATGTAGAACCACAGACAAATTTAGCTACAACCATGTAGGACTGTTGCATGCCTTAAAAAGGGGTATGCTTGAAATGTGGACCAGATACGTGTTTATGTTGTAAAAATCAACACAGTGGGGCATTTTTCTCCTCCTGAGGTGCATATATAGCTTCCATTAACATTAATGAGAATTATGGAAATGTAACTAAAGATGGCTATAGCCTAATGTATATACTGCATACAGGATATTAACATCCCAGAGGACCTATGCACATTCCTCTACACATTAGAGTCCAGAGATGCATAAAAGACTATCCAGGACCATTACACTTCTTCTGTTAAATCTGATAGAACTCTCCTTCAACTGCAATTAGATCCTTTTGACAAACCAGTCTTTGTGCCCTTGTTGCAGTGGGTTAGATGCTTGCTGATGTAATCAACAGTAGTTGCTAAACACGAATTGAAAGTTTTTTAAAAAATGTTTCTTGATGTAATGTTTTACCTTCTATGTTAAATTTAATATTAGCAAGTATTTTAACTTTGGGGTAGAATTTCTTTTCTAAGTTTTCCCAGGATCTGAATTTTAGCCTCATTTGTACGCTGAAATTATCTTCAGAAAATCAATTGAATGCTCTGAATTCTTTATTCAGTAGCTATCACTTAGACAGCTACTTGGTTTAAGATATATTCCAAAACATGAAGGAAGTATTTTAGTTGGAGATAATGATACTTGACAATATCTGTGCTGCAGGAGGAGATGAAATCACTATATTTAGAAAATAATATTTTTGCTACATATTCAGGTTAAATGTGTGCACATCCTGGTAGCTGAAACATCTGTTTCTATAGCTTGTTGTTCCTCTTGGCTGCTTTTCAATTGGATTTCCTCAAGCAGGTCCAAAGCTTGTCACCTTAGCCAGGGTCTGTTAACTATCACCACTGGCCCCACATTAAGTAGGAGGTTCAGGGCTAAGCTAATAACTCTCCTGCCTTTCTGACTGATCACAGTGATTCTCACTGTGGCTACTTATCATGCTGGGCTCCTTTGAGAGAGTTATCTTCTTTGTCTATACTTCTGGGTGGAATTGTTTTTGTTTTCCCTCATTCTTAGGGTTACCTATTAAAATGAGAGCATTGTTGCTTTTAAGAAGCAGCTGTTTGATTGTTGTCCATTGTTTTCCCCATCATGAGGATCTAAAATAAAACTATATTTTTCATCTACATTGCTTATTTCTTTTTCTCCTGGGCACAAGTATAGTCTCTCCTTATTCCCAGAGGAGAGACTATAGCCAAAAGCATATTGCAGGGTGGCATCATGAGCAATACTTCCTAACTCTCATTTCACAGAAACCCTGACTCCAATTTCATGGTAAGTTTACAGGTGAACTGACTTTGATGGCCTTGGTTTAAGTAGATAGTGGCACACGTTATTTTAATAAGTCTTGAATAATTTGGCAGGCTTGACTTTGTCAGTGCTCCCTGTTTTAACTAGTTAACAGAGCTCAAATCTGAAGGCTGAGGAAGGAAAACTGATACATGAAGAAATGGAGACTTTTCACCAATGCATGAAGGAAGACTATCCATCAAGTGCCCTGGTCCCTCCAACCTACAGGCCTGATCCAAACATATTGGGGGTTTCATTGCACTAAGAGCTGTGAGAAGACACATGGTCCTGGCCCCAATCCTGCAACCGCTTAAGCCTATGTGTAACTTCCCATTGGGAGTAGCCCCGTTGACTTCAGCTGGAGATAAGACAGCATCTTCTACATGTTTGTACAGCCCTTAGCACGATAGAACTACTTCCTTGAGTAATGCTGCTCACAGGTGTAGGTATTTATGGGACTGGGGCCTAAGAAGTGCAGTAGTGCCATGAGAGTCTGTAGAAGCACTTTTCTCCCTCTTTTCTTTGTTTTACTCTCCTAATATGTTACTTTGGGGTAAGGCCCTAAGTGTAACCCAAAATTCAGTATACACAAGGGCACTGAAATGTGGTAGCAAAGTGGAGAGTGCTAGGGATCAGTCCTGCCTGCTGCTGAGTGTCTCGCTCTCCAATAGGCCAATCACTGTTGTGCCTCAGCACTGAGGAATTTTTTCCTCAGAGGGCTTCTGTAAAATTTAAAGCTGGGAGCATTACCATCTCCTAGATGACAATCACAACCTTGGACTAAGAAGCTAACCCTGCTGACTTCTCTCAAGTCCCACTGGCTTCAATAGGAGGCAAAGTTGCTTGGCACCATGCAGGATTGCTTCCCTGGTGCACAGCTACAGGGAAAATGGAAATTTTGGCCAAGGATTCTGGGGCAAACCCAGCTTCTGAACAAAATACCATGGGTTCTTTAATGTATACGCAAAGGAGTCAGGCCCATAGTATTTTGAGAATTTCTCTGAGAACCACCAATAGAAAACTCAATTTATCTGTCTTGGGGAAACAAAGAGCTGAGGGGACCCTTCTGAGATTTGACTTCTGGCCCTTGGGCAGGCCTCCTAACCTGTATGGCTTCTTTGTGCCATCCCAAGCCTTGGACTGAATAATTTATGGATCTAAAGGCAGAGGAGGCCTGGGATTACTTCAAATCAAAGATGCAGAAGTGATCAGAAGCCGGCATCCCAAGAAAGGGTGAAAAATTCATAGGCAGGAGTTGTAGACCAATCTGGATGAGCAAGAATCTCAGAGAGATGATTTAATAAAAAGCAGAAAGCATACGAGGAGTGGAAGATGAGAGGGATCAGCAAGGAAAGCTACTTTATTGAGGTCAGAACATGTAGGGATAAAGTGTGAGAGGCTAAAGGTCAAGCAGAGTTGGACCTTGCACAGGGAAATAAAACCAATAGTAAAAGTTTCTATAGCCTTATAAATAAGAAAACAAAGAAAGAAGTGGGTCTGTTAAACACTGAGGATGGAGTGGAGGTTAAGGATAATCTAGGCATGGCCCAATATCTAAACAAATACTTTGCCTCAGTCTTTAATGAGACTAATGAAGATCTTAGGGATAATGATAGCATGACAAATGGGAATGAGGATACAGAGGTAGAGATTACCATAGCTGAGGTAAAAGCCAAATTCGAACAGCTTAATGGGACTAAATCGGGGGGCTCAGATAATCTTCATCCAAGAACATTAAAGGAACTGGAACAGGAAATTGCAAGCCCATTAGCAAGAATTTTTAATGAATCTGTACCATATGTTCCATATGACTGGAGAATTGATAACATAGTTTCTATTTTTAAGAAAGGAAAAAAAGTGATCTGGGAACTACAGACCTGTCAGTTTGACATCTGTAGTATACAAGGTCTTGGAAAAAATTCTGAAGGAGAAAGTAGTTAAGGACATTAAGGTCAATGTAAATGGGACAAAATACAACATGGTTTTACAAAAGGTAGATCATGCCAAACCAACCTGATCTCCTCCTTTGAGAAAATAATAGTTTTTTTAGACAAAGGAAATGCGGTGGATCTAATTTACTTAGATTTCAGTAAGGCATTTGATATGGTGCCACATAGGGAATTATTAGTTTAAATTGGAAAAGATGGGGATTAATATGAAAACTGAGAGGTGGATAAGGAACTGGTTAAAGCGGGAGACAATAGCAGGTCATTTTGAAAGGTGAACTGTCAGGCTGGAGGGAGATTACCAGTAGAGTTCCTCAGGGATCAGTTTTGGGACCAATTTTATTTAATCTTATTACTGACCTCAGCACAAAAAATGGGAATGTGCTAATAAAGTTTGCGGATGACACAAAGCTGGGGGGTATTGCCAATTCAGAGAAGGACCGGAATATCATACAGAAAGATCTGGATAACCTTGTAAAGTGGAGTAATAAGAATAGGATGAAAGTTAATAGTGAGAAGTGTAAGGTCATACATTTAGGGATTAATAAAAAGAATTTTAGTTATAAGGTGGGGACGCTTCAGTTGGAAGTAACAGAGGAGGAGAAGGATCTTGAAGTATTGGTTGACCACAGGATGACTACGAGCTGGCAATGCGATATGGCCGTGAAAAAAGCTAATGCAGTCTTGAGATGCATCAGGAGAGGTATTTCCAGTAGAGATAAAGAGGTGTTAGTACCGTTATACAAGGCACTGGCGAAACTTTATCTGGAATACTGTGTGCAGTTCTGGTCTCCCATGTTTAAGAAGGATAAATTCTAACTGGAACAGGTACAGAGAAAGGCTACTAGGGTGATCCGAGGAATGGAAAACCTGTCATATGAAAGGAGATTCAAGGAGCTTGGCTTGTTTAGCCTAACCAAAAGAAGGCTGAGAGGAGATGTGATTGTTCTCTATATCAGAGGGATAAATACCATGGTGGGAGAGGAATTATTTAAGCTCAGTACCAATGTGGACACAAGAATAAATGGATACAAACTGGCCATCAGGAAGTTTAGACTTGAAATTAATGAAAGTTTCTAACCATCAAAAGAGTGAAGTTCTGGAACAGCCTTCCAAGGGAAGCAGTGGGAGAAAAAGACCATCTGGCTTCCAGATTAAGATCGATAAGTTTATGGAGGAGGTGGTGTGATGGGATAACATAATTTTGGCAATTAATTGATCTTTGACTATTCGTGGTATATGGCCCTGGTAGCCTGTGATGGGATGTTTGATGGGATGGGATCTGAGGTACTATAGAGAATTCTTTCCTGGGTGTCTGGTGAGTTTTGCTCATGTGCTCAGGGTTCAGCTGATTGCCATATTTGGGGTCGGGAAGGAATTTCCCTTAGGGCAGATTGGCGGAGGCCCTGCGTGGTTTTTGCCTTCCTCTGCACGGGCATGGGCCACTTGCTGGAGGATTCTCTGCACCCTGAAGTCTTTAAACCATGATTTGAGGACTTCAATATCTCAGACATAGTTGAGAGGTTTATTGCAGGAGTGGGTAGGTGAGATTCTATGGCCTCTGTTGTGCAGGAGGTCAGACTAGATGATTATAATGGTCCCTTCTGACCTTAGAGTCCATGAATCAAAGTGGATGTAGGTGGTAGCCCTGTCAGACAGGCTTTTTGATCTGCCAGTAGCAAAGTACAGATAGAGTGCACATAAACTGCTAACCAAGAAAAAAAAATACATTAAAAAAAGATGCAACTTACTAACTCTTCTAAACTGATAAGCTGTCCAAACCCACCTGGTAAATGACTCAACAAAGAAGTATCTCTGAAGTGGGGAGCGATGTGGCGCATGAGGGGGGAGATACAGCAGAGTGCATTAGTAGACAGTACAGGACATTGACAGTGAGAGAAAAGGTGGTGTAGCGAGGCGAAGACTCACCGCCCTCGTACCTCCTTCTGCTCATCCTGGGGATTAGCTCTTCAGCACTTGGAGTGCCCTCTATTGGCTGGTGTCTTGCCTGCCTCGGGCACCGGATCCCTCCTGGATTCCGGTGCCCTTTAACTTTGCGGTTCTGCCCCTCTGCAGTACCCCTTCACTCTGGGTCTCCCCTCCCTGGGAAACCCCCAACCCTCTAAACCTACCTTGCCTCAGTGGCTACTGTCCATTGTCATCTAGTCCTCTTTCACTGGGGCAGACTTCAATCTGTAATGGCCAGTCATCATTGGCAAGGGGTTAGGACGTGCTGCCTTTGCCTATCCTCAGCCTGCCGCTCTGCAGCCCCAGTACCTTTCTTGTGCCTTTACCAGGCTGAAGCTCCCCAGCTCCTCTTTGCCCTTCCCTAGCACTGCTCTGCTTCAGGTACCTTGCTCCCAGGCAGCCAGCCCTTCCCACTCCAGGGCTAGAGTGAGACTCCTCCAGCTTCTCACTCATGGCCCTCTTATAAGGGCCAGCTGGATTCTGAATGAGCTGGCCTCAGCTGTAGCTGTTTCCCCAATCAGCCTTTCACAGCCTCAGCCTTCTTCAGGGCTGCTTTTAACCCCCTGTTCTTGAAGAGTGGGGCAGCCACTCCACTTAGGGTGACCAAATGTCTTGGATTTATAGGGACAGCCCCGATTTTTGGAGTGTTTTTCTTATATAGGCTCCTATTACCTCCATCCTGATTTTTCACACTTGCTGTCTGATCACCCTAGCCCCCTGCAGGTGGGAATAATGGAGAGAAGAGTGCTCAGGGGAAGAGGCTATTGGAGGGCGAGCAAGAATAGAATACGGAGCGCAACATTCGAGAAATGAGACAGATGATAAGAAAAATGGGGGGGACTGAAAAAATGGGCAAAAAACCCACCAACTTGTGAGAAATGACAACTGTGTTAGTGTAGACCAGTTGCCGATATGTAATATGACACAAGTGCAGAGCGTGAGCCATTGTTCTAGGGAGCCAGATTCCAGCATTGACTGAAACAAAGTAGAATTTAAGGGGTATGGAGTGGGGAAGGGTGAAATCCTATTTAATTTTTCCTTTAAATTAGAAGACTAAAAATGAAGAAATATTATGCAGAGTATAAAAACTTGCAACCCATATTGGAAAAGAAACGCAGTTCTATTTTAACTCTTTCTGAACCTGGTCTGAATCCTTTTGAATCAGGACAACAATCTCATTGCATTAGGCCCTTGAAGCATTGCACAGAAATGGAATTTTATTTTTTTTCTTTTAGAAACTTGCTGGAGAATTGGGCCCAAACTCAGACTCAGTGTAATAGGTGCATTGCCATTTGAATCACTGGGATTTCACCCTCTAATATTGGTTTTGTATTTGCATGTTTGAAGCTGGGAAGCTTATATTTCTTTTGCATTCTCTTAGGTGATCTGTGGATTTAAAATAATCTAATTTAGTGGTCTGGGTAGTACATTTAAAAACTAATAATAATGAAAACTAAGTGAATGGAATATGCTGTCTTACTGATGTCATTTCCTCTGTGCAATTGTTTTTTAATTTAAACATACAAAATACTGAAAATATGTTCAGAATAAAATAGTAGGTTTATTTGTACCTATTCTATAGATGTCTATGCATTTATGTCTCTGATCATGTAGAGGAAAGAAAGGAAGGGGAATAGGGATGAAATGAAAAAAGAGAGAGTGAGAAGTTATTAATAGGTCTGTAATGGTATGAAGTTTATTCTAGGGGTGAGGTAAAACTTAATGGTTCATAAATAGCAAATTCATTATGTTTTTAATACTCAGGTTATATTAACACCATATAACATCTTTATGGTACCATTAGTACCGTTTAATCCCAACCTCAATTTGGAAATAAACATTTCCAAATCTTTTTCATGGAACAATTGGCCAAATAAATTTTTTTAAAAAAAATATTATTTGATTAGTGCATGGCTGGTTAGATCATAAACCGACTTATAAATGTTTTATGTCAGCTGTTACACAGAGTTCTTAAATGGTAACAAATTAATTTATTTTAAAGGCCATATCAAGGTGAAAACACCCAGGGACCTAGGCAGCAGGACAATACATCACACAGCCATTTCTCATTCAGTCACAGTAATGGCAAAGGATATGTTAAGACATAAAACGTGATATGGTTTGTTAAATATTCATTTATAATTTGCATTCATTATTAAATCATGTGTTAGAACTAATCTTTAATCTTAAATACATAATATGTCGTAAAGCTTATTTGAAAACATAACTATAAATATTTAATGTTGTTTGTGTTGCTTTTTAAAGGTTGACTAGACTACACCAAAACACTTTTGTTAATGCTATTTAATTATTCCAAAGAGATTTGATTTGCATTGATGTTGATTTCAGTAATTCATTTCTGCCTTTAGGTCAATATAAAATAAATACCTGTTTGCGGAGACAGCCTATTCTATGATTAATGGTAATTTTGCTCCCCAAACACTCTATAGCAATACTGTCACTCACTGCAGTACACTGAGAAGTCTTAGAAGATCTCTCCAAGGTTCATTTCATACTGGTCTGTAATAGTTTGCATGATGACAACAAGCAAATGTGCTTTTCTAAACATATTGTTGCATTACTTGGAGATGCTGGAGGTTTTCAGTTTAAATTGTTAAAATTGTGCAGTTGAGATGGGATGGATTACAAAGACTTTTTCCCTATTAGGAAGTACACCTCCTGTGTAACCTAATACATGCTGAAGTCTCACAGAACTGCTATTCAATTTGCATTTTGTAAACTAAAACGTAAAGGCTGCATGAGAAAACTGAATGTGACAGAGGAGTGATTTGTATTATAGGAGACTGGGAGCTACTCAATGAACCATGTAAAAACAGTTCATTAAAATGTTTATGTGCTTGGCTGGCTAATGCAAAGAAAGCTTTATTGCGGTCTTATAAAACCTTGGTAACTTCAGGTTGAAGTCAGATCAATGCATTTATAATAATTCAGAGACGTGCTCAATCCATGGTGAGATTTTTTGAGAAAGGTTCCAAGGACCTTGCATCATCTTTGCTTTATGTCATTATTCTTTTACCAAATTAAAATGCACATGAGTATTTTGTTTCTCATAAATAGCTGTTTTCATCTCTTCACTAGAGCTTCAAATTCTGACAAACAAGCCCCTCAAGCTCACTGTTTGTCCAACGGGTCGATCCCAAAGCGTGAGATGAAAGTCATATCAATGAGCTATTGAATCAGCTGAAAGTATCATACCTGCTTCTGGCAAAGGAGCTGTTAAAACCGTAAGATAACCTCAGTCCTACCCTATAATTTATTTATTGAGACAAGAGAGGTTCAAATCAATGGGAAAAAGCAACAACAGCACAGCATGGTTACATTCTGCCAAAATAAGCTAAATAGATACTGAGGCAATCCATCCTGGATTACAAAGGCACCAGCCATGCAAAAATGTCAAATGCCCTGTTCCAGCATGGATCATATTAACTCTACTGCCCAAGTTACAATAGACAAACAAAAGTCAGGCCTGGGGATTCAAGTACAATAGTAAGAGAGGTTCCTAGCTTGCAGTCAATTCTGGTGAAGGAAGATGGGTGTCTGATTTCAGTGCTGGCCCCCCAGATTTGACACGTGGGCTGATTTCTACAATTTGCGATAATTTGCTTTGTAGCATGAGCTGAAATTGAGGTTGCATGGAATAGAGGAAATAGAGCATCCTCTTTGAAATACCTCAGCAGAATAACAGTGAAATTGAAATTTATCAGTAATCTCCAAGGAGTTTGGCATAATAAGTGAGAAAAGGGACCTCTAAAAATGTCTTTGATCAGAAAAAACACAGTTTCTAACGGGCCGCAATCTCTCCTCATCATTCTGAAGAACATGGACTATCAATTTCCCTATAAGATGAAGGGGATGTAAAGAAGAGGTTTAGCATCCTATACATTATCTCATTTTTATGATTACAAATAGAGCACTTATGTGTATTGACCCGTATCTCATACCAGCCATCAGTAGCTAGATCCAGACTTAACCCATTGTTCCAGCATTGGATTAGGCCCTAAAGTGAGATTAGGACCAAATTTATCTAACGTGATCACTTGATTGTGACATTTTTGTTATTGGCATTTGTATGTATGCATGGGCAAGGCTTGAACATCTGAGAGAATGAGACACAACAGTGGAGTATCTTGGAGCCTCAGCTGAGTAAATGTAAATACTTTTTCATAAGTGTCAGCTGAGGGAACACTTGGTATTGAATTTAATTAAATCTCCCCCTTGCTTGCAAACTTAAAAAACCCCCAGTTTGCTCCCCATACGGGTTTCCCCAACTTTCAGATATAATTAAGTTTAAATGACCCTCAGTTCTGCAGCATATCAACTTGATGTGTATAATTGATAGCCAAACATTTTTTACAGCCTGTTATATGGTGAGGCTAAAATATAATAAATATAATGTTGATTAAAGTGCTTTTGTACAAAGGGGTCAGAGACATTAGCTAGTTAAAAGAAAGTGTGAGCTCTGTTGTTGTTGTACTTTTAACCTGTATGCTTTTAGTTTCCATAATTGATACCACATGTCCACTCTAAGCACTTCTTGTCAAGTTTCAAGCTGCAAATGTTAAATGCATTTGGAATATAACACACGTATGGTGAGGACACTGTGCAGAGTGCTTAGCAATGTAGATTGCTGGTATTATAATAGCAGCGGCTATGAAAAAATAATTTAAATGACCATATTAGTTTATAATTGTATGGTAAAATATAAAAATTTTAAGGTGTAAAACAGTGCAGAGTAACAGCAAATCTGAAATGGATTAAAACAGACATTCAAATGATAATTGCAATGTAATTTTGTTTTGGTTATAGTTTGTGGTGTTGCTTTTATAACTGACAGGATACATAATATGTTTTTCAGGGTTCTGCGATAGCTAACCAACAAATGGAATCTGTCACAAAGTATTTGCAACACCCCTTAGTGAAGAAAGTTGTAATGTTGTTAAAGTACAAGCACAGACTGAAATTTTCAGCATATACGTTGATGAAATATTTTCCTAACAACGTAATGACTACGGACATCTGCATTATAACAACTTCTTTTGCCCTCTTCTAAAACATATACTTTTGTTCTCATAACTAGTGGATGCAGTGCTCAAGGATTTCTTCAGTAATTTTTTTTTTAATATGCTGAAACCTCCTAAAGGCACGCACGCGCGCTCTTTTTTTTTTTTTAAAAAAAATCTATAGAACTCCTACAACACGGGCTTTAACAGTGCTAGCCTCCCTACGGTGCCCTGTCAATGTAACTCAGCCCTAAACTAGAGGGGCCAACTAAAATAATAGTTAAGCCATTGGTCTTTCTGGGTCCAGTTAATGCCAGTTCAGAAGGATGGTTACGGTGATGTGTACACATGTCTGTTGGGAACTGGTCATAGACCAACAAATTATTTAATGTAGAGTACTGAAGAGCCATCAGATTAGTAACAACTTTCAGTTGCTGCCAATCTAGACTGAATTTGAAATAGTGGTATAAGGGTGAAAAGGTCCATATTTCATTTACCAATTCCCTGATGCATCCAGTTCCTCCATTAGACCACTCAAGAGTAAGAATCCCAAACAGAAAAGCTATAAGACCTTGAATGCAAGGATAAGAGTTTACTAGCTTATATAGCAGTATTATTGTTGTGTTCTAAGAAACAAATACATTATTTCTTAAAACCTATTTTTCCTTTAAAATTTCACATTTGCATGAGTGTTTATTTTTTTTAATTCTTTGGAGAAATACTGATTCAATTTGTATTTCCATGTACCTATACAATTTTGAGAACGTTTCTTTTATTTCTATATATAAATTGTTGTAAACAGGATTAGAATATTTTTAGTGAGGGGAGTTTTGTGATTAATATGACTGGCTGGCCATTTTTAATTGATAAAGTCATCTAACAAAAATATATATCCTGGACCTCATATCCCATATTTAGTCAATACTAGATTAGGACTATTGATTTAAAACTTTAACAGGAAAGATTTGAGTTCATTTTTGTAATGCTAAGTAACTTTTCCATGTAGATGAAATTAAAACTCTGATTACTTAATGTGGTTCCAGTGTTTTCTCCCCATATCTGCATCTTTAACACCGTATGGAAAACATTTTTTATAGTTAGATAAACTGGTTTAATTCAAAATAAAACATTCACTATTCACCTATTAATTACTATATAGAGAGTCCCATAGGTGTTCCTGGGACTTTAGAGACGTATAAAAAGGAAAAATTAGATAAATAATCCAGCAAATAGTTCCCATTATGTTACGATTATGGCAGGAAGTTTGACAACAGTAAATGATAGGATGTGACTATTTCTCTTGGAGGGGTGTCCTTTTTATTTTTATTTTTTAATTTCACAGAAAACTGATCATACAGATCCCAGATTACTTTTCTCCTTTGTTTGTTCTGTGTTATTTTGCCACTCTCATTTACTGGAAATTAGCTGTGATTCTGTCTGAATAATTTTCAGCTCAGAAGCTTATTAACTCAGAAATGTTTCTGAGAGAAGTTTTATTTAAGAAAGCAAAACAATGCTGAAGTTAGAAATGCTTTGTGTCTTTTTTTCTTTTCATGACTAGCCCATGTCTATTCTCTATGAAATTGATGTCAAAAAAGTATTATATATTTTCAGTGGGAAATAGAAGGCTGCCCTCTACTATCCTTGTCAGGACGTCGTATCCCTTTAATCATACTTTTCATTTCAGTACATTGAAATTTCCGTTACCAAGGACAACATCATAAATAAAAGTGTTTGTGAAATTTTTACCTGCAGCTTCCTAACTTTGTGCATTAAGCATGAGACTAGCAGAGAGGTGGTCAAATGTGAAAATTTATAATCATTTATTACGTACGGCTGAAGCGAGAAGGGAATAAAAGCGTGAAGGCATACATCTATAAACTGGAGCAGAAAAGCTTAAATGAAAAGTAAAGTGAATTTCTGTGTCTTGTCATAAAGTAATGAGAAGCTAGAGCTTTTATTCATAGCAACCCAAGATGCATTTACTCTCAATCTAGCTTTAGCAGTAAATGCTTCCCTGATGTATTGCTTTGGATATACAAAGAAATATTTGTGCTCTACATAATAGTATAGTTAGGAGAATTACTGCATGGTTGAGAAGATTCTATAAAGGTTTATAGCTGGTGGTGTTACTGTAATTTAATCACAATGTAGCTAATGTAGTACTTTAATATCACAAGTTACTTTTTTATTTACCATTTATTAGTTACTGACAGAGTCAATCATCACAACATCATAAACAAATCACAGAGAATTCCATAGGACCTCTAAAATTCCAGAACAGATATATTGTAGCTCTTTTATATAACATGTCCCATAATGAGTTAACCATCAAATTATTATTTAACTGGATAATCATACAAGTCAAGGTTCTTGTTCTCAGTCCATCAGCCAAAGAAGATGCTGTGGACATTTCATGTCATGAATACAATTAGTATTGCATATTGTGTACACATACAAGAAATAAGTCATCAATCCATTACCAGTAATACCGGGTGATGAGTTCCCAAGAATATTCAGAGCACTCAAGTAAAGAATGCTATGTACACTACAGTACCACTGTACCCTGTTTACCTATACAGGTCAATAATTATGCTTCTTCACTCTCAGCCTACTTTCTTTCAACACTACACTGGGTTTATATCTCAAGGAGGGTAAATGCAGCTATAAGTACACAGCATCCATCTTTGATGTTCCAAAGGGAATATAATTTTGTATCTGCAGATGCTAGAATTTGGCTATCTAATAACAAAGTGCTACATGTACCCATAGATCAGGCAGTTAAATGTCTAAATTCAAATTTAGGTAGAAATGATGGGTCACAGTATTGTACCTACTGTTGATCAGGGATCCAAAATTAGAAGCTGGTTTGAAGACCCTTTGAAAATGTTGCTCTTTTTGTGTAAATATTGCATGAGAAAGGAAGGATTCTGACTCTATCACAACCCTAAAAGGTTAAATATTATCCCTTTAGATAATTGGATTATTTAATTTTAAATTTTTTTCATTAGCTTTTCAATACTTTCTAGCAGAATTACTAATAGTCATCACCAGAATGCCTTATGGATTCACATACAATGGCAGTAAGCCACACAAAGACTCACAGGCTGTTGGCATATATCCTGGCTGCATTGTCAAAAAAAAACTTGAAGACCAAGTGGCCTCAGCTGCCTGAAAGATTTACCATTAAGTCTACTGGTACACACCCTAGTATGGCTAATTGTTATTAGAATATGTCTCTTTAAATTAAAATTTCATGCAGTGTACCCTTCCACTATGAAAAATAATTCACAGAAGAAAGGTTAGAGAAAATAGTAGTGGAAAGGATACAAACACTATGTGCCTCCCAATGTTTTGAATATATATTTTTTTCTAACCACTCTTTAGAGGTTCTCTGGCCTACTTGGACACTTTTTCGATTGGATCAAATTTAGATTAAATCAAATTAAAGGGATACTGTCAACTTTATTATTTTTAATTGATTATTTTTTTAAAAAATCCAATTTAGGTAGAGGAATTTTTAAATACTAGTCCCAAAAACTATTCTAAACCCCGCCCCCCATTTTAGAAAATGAATGATTTTTTCTGTTTCTTTGATGTTTGTAGGGACCTGTCAGCATGAGAGAACTGGAATCACTAATATTTGGATTCTGTAGCTACTCCACTTCTGTGCCCATGTGGATCCCAATGGGAAAAGCACTAGAGACTCTTTAAAATACAGTAATAACTTGAATTACGATAACTGAAAGAAGTCAGTGAGTAACGTTTGCCTTTTTTTAGTCTGTACATTTGACAGCACTTTGTGTATAGTGGTTTTAGTGGTCCCCTAAACAGACAGCTAAGCCCCAGTCCTGCAAGTCATACTGCATGGGTTAACTTACTTTAAGACAGAAATGTGATTTCTTTTTTCAAGCTGTCATTGTCCTTTTTAAGTGTATTTTTCTCTTCTAGTTAGGCTAACAATGGCAGAGTGCAAACACAAACCACTACCTCAAGCTGAGGGTTTAATATTTACCACATGAAGTCAGCCAATACCTTCTTTGTTCAAATTTTCTATCGATAGCTAATGCTTCCTTTTGGAGAGTGCAGAATCATTCTTTTCATGATCAAGCTTTTAACATTCATCTTGTTGTCTAGGTCTAAGACTGATAACATTTCTGACATCTTAACTCAGCTGTGATCTATCCCTTTTATACTGCATCCATCTCAGCACCCTGATGCAGTCCCATACGTCACCACCATCACCGTTTTTTCCCTCTTATCGTCTGACCATCTTTTTTCCCTTTGTCTCCTCCTTTTTCCTTCCATCTTTTGAGCTCTCCTTAGTATGTGAGGTCTCAATGTCTCCCCTGCTACAAGGAACCCATGGAGTGATTATTTTCCCCCTCTTGCTAACAGTGAGCAGACTTATTTGGATGGTGTCCTTGTACCAAGGGATGGGATAGACTGTTGGAAACAATGTTCCATGACAGTTGTCCATAGATGGGGATGTTCAGTTGTGGTGCTAAGGGCTCAATGTGGAGAAGAAAAATAGAGAGAGAAAGGATCCCAGCAGAGAAATAGGCAGAATGTGAAATGCACTGAACTCCAGCTTTCTCTCTCTCTCCCTCTTTCATTCTGCACTGAACATAAAATGTTACCTGACTTGTCTCTTATTTAAATATAAAAAGAGTAATGAGGTCTCCAACCTGTACTTTTTTAAAATCTCCAGATAATTTTGGTACCTTTCTCCAGCATCCAAATGGAGCAGATTCCTGTCTACTTTCATGCATGGGACCAACGTAAGTATTTTTGGGAGAGTTAGTGATTCTTTAGGATATGCCTGAAACATAGCTGGTGGATTTTACATAAAAACTCTGGTGGATCTGGGGAGTTTTAGGTTTCTTCCACCCTGCACCCCACAACTTTTTGCTGTGCTGGCACTTATAAGAACTTTATTTGTAAACGCAATAGATATTTTCTTTGAGAACTTTGACATGGAACCCCAGAAAACCACTTTTAGATTAGAATCTCATTTTAAGACTAAAGCGAACACATTGAATATCTGTTTAAGAACACTGTAGTGTACATTTTACCCTTACAGAAAGCTTTGGGATCATCACAGTTATTTCATGTGCTACTGGAATTATTGTCCTGTACAAAATATAAATGCCAAGTCTCTACAGAAGTGTAATGTTGGGGTTTGTAACTCTGACTTCACAGTAGTTATGAAAAATAGGGACCAATCTTGTAAGGCGGATTCTGCTTGCACTGTCAGCCAGAGTCGCAAGTGGTGAATGCAGCTTTTCAAAGCGCAGGCTCATTAAAACACACCTTCATCAACGATGGCCAACGAGAGCCTGACATCGTTTGCTATTTTATTGCCATTGGCCAGTCTTTTGATCTCTCTTCCGTGAGATTGCTCATGTCAGTAAGTGTTGGAGAACTGGCCCAATAATGTAACACAAGAAAATTACTGAGAGGTTTTTAGGGATTTGATTAAAACAGTATACCAGTATAGGCTTGCCAAACATTAGGATGTTGTCCAATTCGACACAGGTCTTTATCATTGATGTCCAAACATTCCCGATGAGTTAGTGTCTGGTGAAGGCCCATACAATTATTCAGAGTTTTCCTGTCTGCTGGCAGCTTACTACAGTCATACAAAAAAAAAAAAACAACCCAGGTTTTTTCATGGTGCTTCATTTGTTCAAACTTTTCTTCGATGGACACTCGAGTGCAGTGTCAACGAGCAAGTAAAAAAACTCCCTCTTGAATTTTTCTCCTGAACTTCACATGACTTCATCTCTGCCCTTGAAATCAAACTCTCTTCTACCTATGCATATGAGTTTCCTTGAAGACAGGCTCAACTCCTAAGTTTTCCACCATTTCTTTGGCAGCAGGATGGCATCTTCAAATTCTTTGTCTCTGTAGGCCACAATGAAATCAAGGCAGTTTCTCATCAATCGGTGTGGTCGTAGTGTCTGTTGACTGAGTGTGTAATGCCTTGATTACAATGTTCACTTGGACAGGATATTGTCCCAACCATAACTGAGACCAGAAATTTGAAGTCAGTGATCTAGTCTGCAAGGCTTTATGCCTTCTGTCGGATTCTGGTCTCAGCTTCACTTGACTGCACCAGTTCCATCAGAGTGTTGGAAACCTCAGTGACTTGGTACCTCACTGGACTTTTGCTGTCAATGCAGATATCCCAGTGGTATTTATTAGTGGCTTCGTGGTCCAATTTGTAACATTGTCTGTGAGGATCTTTCATCTGATAGTTGATGCTGAAAGCAGGACTTGCATCCTTTCCCATAATCCGCTGCATCTGACACATTGAGGTTGAGGGAATGGCAGCCACAAGGCATGAGAAAATCTCTTGGATTCAGTGCAAGGATCCTTGCCTGGATGCCACTGTTTCAATGTTCATGCCACTGTTGTAGCCTTGGCAGTCTTGAAGCTTTATTTTATTCGCATTCAAAATGTTCATAGAAAGTTCTGTTAGGCCTTTTCTAGTAGAGTTATCCACAGACTAAAAACTTTATTTGTTTCCTTTGCTTGGATACAGCCATCTTTGTTGTCCACAAATCTTACTGTAAATGACATATTTTCATTGTGACTAATGTCGGGAGTGCAGTACTTCGCTTTGCCAAGCCACATCAATATGTTATCAAGCACCTTCCTTGCCATAAGTCAATCAATTCGTTTTGAATTGTTTTGCTGCAGTAATGGTCCATAGCTTCTTTAAGAGCTACTCGATGTAGGTGCTCACACGTGAGATTGTCTATTTCCCAAGGAGCTCAAGCAAACCAAGGAAAGTAACGTTATGTTGAGTGAACAACTTATCCAGCGAGTCCTGGGAAGCCAAATTGTTGTTTGCAAGGAAGAGGGTAATTGAGATCGGACACTTGAGCACATTCTTCCAGTGCTGGGTTTCTACATTCATAAAGTGCTGGTTTTCTGCATCTATGCATTTATTCAGCTTGAGATCAGATGCTTGAGCACATTCCCAAGCCCGGTAGCCCATACAATTTTCTGTGTCGCCTACCCCTAAATCCAGTGCTGACTGCTTCTAATCCAAAGAGAGTTGATCTGATTTGTGAAAAATGAGGAAAAGAATGTGGCAGAACTGTTGAATCACATGACATTAGCTCTACAGGAAACATAATCTAGCATGAATTCAGTAACTGGGTAGAATTTAGATGGATAGCTTTCATAAGTTTTATCTGTACCTCCCTAATGAAACATAGGATGGATAACCCTCCGTCTAATTTGTTACAAAATTAATTCATGTTTTTAGATCTTCAAGAGATGTTTGAAATGGTCTGAATTCTGACCAAAATCACTAAATTATATTTCAGACATTGTAGCTATACAATTTGCACTAGATCCAATTTACTATCTCATCAGTACTCTAACCCTTTAATTAGTCTTTGCAACATTTTTGTTATAGTAGAATGAAAGTTGTTATATTAAATTAGTTTAATCCAACCTCTAGAGATTAAGGACCTAATCCAAAAAACATTTAAATCAATGGAAGAACTCCCATTGACTTGAATTGGCTCTGGATCAAGCCGTAGCTTATTAGGCAACAAAAAGAAGGACAATATAAGACATAAAACTACACTAAAGATCATGGTAAATGTATACACAGACATTTTGAAATGGCTGCTACATAGTCAGAACCTTTTGCAGCAAATAACTTTATCTGTAGATCCAAGGCAAACAAATACCTAAGAATGTAGAATTGTACCTGACAGAAACACTTGGATCACATTTTGATTGCATTCCTGTTTACTTACAAGGATGCATCTGTATCTCTAAATAATAATTTTAAATTTTCCATTTCCAAGTCTGTCTCCCTTACTCACATTAAGCAGTACCTTACTCCAGGAATTTTCTCATTGAAATTAATGGCATTCATTGCGCAGTAAGGTACTACTAACCATAAGCAAGGATAGCAGAATTTGGTTGTATGTGGTATTTATGTTAATAGCCTGGCAAATGTGCTTACCCTCATTTATAAATATCTAATTTATTTCTACTGGAATTTCCATGAGGCCCCTTAACAGCACTTGTTTCTGAGGAAGATGTTTGCTACAGCAGCCTAGATAATTGTGTTTGTTTAACTTTGAGAGGTATGGTAGTAGATCACTCCCTGCCTGGGTTATAACTCAGGTCTCTTCAACAGTTGCTGCTACTTTTCCTTTGGATGGGTTCAATCCACCTTCAGTGAAGAGTCATGGACTGAAGTTGTCCTCTGATGTAGGCAAAGCTGTTTTAAACTTATTTGTTCTGTTTTAGATCTTCTTCTCGCATACCAGGTAGATTTGTCCCCACAGCAATATGCATAGGACAGAGTTTGGAGAGGGGGGAAAAAAAGTGGCCTTGTTCTTACAGTGGGAGAATGAGACAGAGTGCCATTTTACCTCAATATTAAATCTTTAATCATTTTAAAAATTTTCTAGTTTTTATGGTTATGAAGAAAATCTTCTGAATATGAACCAAACCCATGCGATCTCCCTGCATTTGCATAGAATGCAGACAGATTTGAACAATAGCTAAGAGATGTGAACTGTTCCTATGCATGTCTGAGGCACTAACTTTAAAGCTTTTAAATGGCAACATGGTTCTGTCAAAACAAATACTTTGGACAAGCTAATGGAAATACTACTTTAATTTGAGTGATAAAAGCCTATACTTTTGGAGTTGAGGGTACTTAGTTCTATCTCTGATGCTGCAAGGCCATGCACAAGCTGGTGAGTATGCAGCCTGCCCTGGAATGGTAAAAATTTTCTATACCCTCGTTAAGAACAAGGGTTGACGTAATTCATCTATGATTGTGGAGATATTGGTCAGTCTCACCATGTAATTTTTGCAATCCATACATGCTTACTGTCACAAAACATGCACCAATTTCTTACACGTGGAATAAATAAGCATAATTAATTCAGTGTGTCTGCTGGAGAAGCATTCTCTCTTTGTTTCCTCACTGTATGTATATTACAGAATGTATTTTACTACACAGACTTATTTCTGTAAAGAAAGGTTTTAATAAGTTAATACTAGATGCATGTATTAAAATATTTGTGGTCATGTCAGGAATTTACATAGTAAAACTACAGTTCAGGTATTTTAATTCCTTTACATTGCATCAGTGTTAAATTTAGATTTACAGTTTATTTTCTAACATATTTAATTGATCCACTGAAATATCTCAGGCTGTGTTTTTAGTACTTAGGAATTTTTAGCTGTTCATTTTGAATTTTATGTTAAGCAAACAAAAGAGCAAGAGTCTCAAAAATGTAACTATTAAAGGTAAACAGGATTAAATAATGCCATACACTCTGAAGGATGATATGATCCAAAAAGAAAAGTCCTGATACAGGGAATATTTAAAACAATGTTGGCATAAACATACTTTGCATAACATCAAAAAATGAATATAATGTTTAATAGATGTTTACACATTATATGTTTTATGTATTTCAAATCTTACAAATATATTGTCAATAAAAAAAGCTTTCAGCAAATTTCAAATAGCAGCAGATTGAAGGAACAAATGATAAATCATGGGGTGAATGTTCTGATAAAGGAACTGGGCCTCAGGGCTTTCTTGCCCTAAATCCAAATGGACTTTTAATATGACAGTCAACTGTTACTAATCAAGGTAGAACAGATTTTGAGGAATGGTTAAAACTGTCCATGGGCTGCCTTATCAAAGGTAGGAAGGACAATTTTGATGAGAACAGTTGAGATTTAAAGATGAACAACTGATTTACACCCAAGAGTGACCCCAGGTAGAGAGGTTTTCTGAGTAAACACTAAACAGAGCAACGATGGTTGTGCTTTTCAAAGTCCAAAAAGCAGAGTAGTAGCCCCTAGCTGATCTGAAGGACTGGTGGGAACTTCTAGGTAAAACAACAAAGGAGAGGTGTCAAATGTTTCTGTTGAACTCTTGGAAAATGAGACTCAACTCTGCTTGTATGTTCTACCCTTTGTCTGTCTTGTCCATTTAGATCGTGAACTTTTCAAGACAGGGACTCTTCTTCTGTATTTGTATCATACTTTAGCACAATGGGATCCAAACCTCACTTGGGGTCATTAGGTGCTATTGTAACACAAAAAATAAAATAAGTGTGTCTTCTGCGCCTATTAGTGAGGGGACTTTTTAGATCAGTGGCACAATTCCTTCCCTGCTCTCATGGAGTAATAATCTGCTATTTGTTCTTACCAATAACAGCTTACTGCTTCCCCTGTTTCAATTCATCTTTCCTGCCCCTCTCCACCCACTCCCTGTCCACCTGTGTGGAAAGAGAAGTACCAGGAGTTCAGCTCCTGCTTTTACACCTGAAATAGAAATGTGAGGAGGCCATCTGGGTGTGTATTTTACTCCTTCTCTTAGTCCTGTGCAACTGCATATGTTCTGTCCATATGTGGCCATAAATAATGTTAAAATTAATTAAACTTATAACTTTCGTCTTGAAGATTGTCATTGACAATTAACAGTAATACTAATTGGCATGAGCTTGATTGACCTTCAGGTCTATATAAAGGATCCATGTTTACACAATAATTCTCTGTGCAAAATATTAGAAAAAAGTTAAATAGTATTTCAGCTTTGTAATAACAATTGTGATACTTCTTGGACTACTGTATATCACATTAACTTCATTTGATTATTGGTTAGTCAAGTTTGAACACTAAATTTAAATTTCATGCATTATTTATTTCTTAATACCTATCATATAACCATAACTATTTTACTTTCTGTAACTATATTTCATTCATCTCTGAATTTTATTTCAGTTAATGAAATATGTTAATTTAGGCTAATGTACTCCTTTAGACTAAGCAACATGGATTTCAAATTCTTCTCTGAGAGAAGCCCGTGGTATACTAAAATTAATTAATCCCTGTGTTTTACACTGTATCTTCCACATAAGGAAGTTTTATACTTACCCTCATTTGAAAGCAAAATAAGGACCCAATTTTGCAAACACTTATGCACGTAAAGTAACTTCACTTACATGAATTGCCATGTTTGCAGAATCTGGTGCTCATTTTGCTAACAAGAAACACAAAATAAAGGTGCAGAATGTTCAATACTGATTATACAATATAGCCAGAACCAGGTGTCTGTCCTTTGTATCAGTCTGTATGTATCGTTAAATAAACTGCTTTCATCATGATAAGAAACACCCCAGAAAGGTATACTGGAGTTTAGTATTTAATTATTTTATTATAAATTAATTAATCTTATTCTCCCCCTCAAGAGTTTAACTTCCATGCTGTGTACCTGGGGAAATACTAGATGTGTATAATCTTCCTTATGGTTCATTATCTCTTGATAAAGTAATTCTGATGATGTAACAACTGCAAGAATTCCCTACCTGTGTTTAAATAATTTTTATATAGAACTTAAAACCTGTAACTTCTTTTGTTACCTTATCTTCTATTTTGCTTCAGATAACCTTGTGTCATAGTGCTACAGGCAGCTTGAAAATGCCAATGGAAAAAACAAAGAAAAGTTCTTATAACGTAGGGTAGGCCCACTTATGAATTCAAAATTCTGTTGTGCAAATATGAGATTCCCTTTTTATTTCTTCAGGGTAATTATACCAGAGATGTTGAACTCAAGTTACTGAAAAGTTTCCCTAAGAAAGTACTTCTACAACTTTATAATGTTTTTCTGATTTGCTATGTTCCTAATTGATGTATTTTGCTCATATTTTGAAGGGTCTTGCCTGTAGTTGATGTTTGGAAGAAATAACAGTATGTTAACTCAGCCCTTAATATTGCAAATAGATCGCTGTGAAAAGATCGCACAGAGGTCCAGAATGTCTTTTTACTTGTTTGTCTGATGCTAGTCAGATTTGAAGAAGCTTATAAAATATATTGGCTTTGATAAATCATGGTTAGTATCTACGGTTCTGTAATATTCTGTATTGTCAAAATCTGCCTTGAAAGTTCACTACTCCCTACTGTCAAGACAGAGATCTCTGATTAATGAAATATTGAACAATTTAGCTATTTCATTTAATTTTTGTTACTTTTCTGTACACTTTTCCTTATAATCCTACATCTCTCAGTTTATTGCTATTTTAGTTTCATTTTAAAAGTACAATATTTGTGATTTAAGGTGTGTATGTATCTATATATCAAACACAAACATATATATGCATGCATTCATATATTTTTATTATGGAACATGGTGGTAAACTATAACCAAGTTTTTACTGATTGCATTTTAAAAGATGTTTAGAAATAGAAATATTTGCCCTTTTCTTAGTTTTTTAATAACATTTTTGATTATTTTTTTTCATGTTCAAGAGTCCATTCAGGGGTGACATAAATTTTTCTAATTAACATTTTAGATTCTTTAGTCCTGAATATTTTGTTGCCAAACAGTTGAATAGCACAAATATTGTAGGCAATGTACTCCCACGTTATCAAATAAATGCTCAAGGTACAGCTTATAATGTTGAAAAATAGAAAAATAAATTGACCTTGATGAAGTGTGTCTTCTTTTGTCTGTTCCCAGGAAAGTTTATTTCAGGTATTTCTACTGCTGAAATGATTAGAGTTAACAGCTTTTTCCCTCCATTTTATTTTACAGGGTCTCTTCATCTTCCTGATATATGGGGTGTACAACACAGAGGTAAGTCTGCTTGGAGTATCTCAAGGCTGACAGAGTGAATGAGAGAAATGACAGGTTTCTTATCTTGATAACTGAGGGACAAAGTTGGCTTTCCATATGAGTGTCCTACTGCCCTTCATGCTTGGACTAGCTTATATGCATCCCATCTTACCATTAAACATAGACACCCTGAATAAAGGGACAGACTCATTTCTCATAGGCATTGACTAATATTTTACTGCTGCTTTAAGTTTTTGAATTCCTAGTCTTTCTTTTAACACTTAGCTACACTTGACAGTCTTAAACTTTCACAATTCCAGTTGTTTTTTATATAAACTAAGTTTGAGTTTGCATGCAGTTTAAATGAAATTGCATTTATAGTTACATTTCATCTAACTATAAACTAGTCTTATGTAATAACCGACTTTAAAATTCTATAGGGTAAAGAAACTTCTTATATCCTAGGTTTAATATTTACACTTTTTATATATTTTGGAAGACTTATAAAATCTACTGCAAGGCTTTCTAATAGCTGCAAACAGGCCTCTGGAAATTACTGCATGATCTTTACAAGTGACATATATAGCAAATGGAATGTAAAAAAAATCCAAATTTTGTTATCATAGCTTGTGCCCTTACACTTCCATTCAGGATAAAAAAAAATAATTTTAATCAGTTCAGTAAGAAGTTACTAATATACCTGGGTGCATATTATATTTGGGATGCCATATTAAAAACCCATAGAAATAAATAAGCTTTGGGAATCAGCTGTTGAAAATTAAACAAAATTTTATTCAAAAGTGATTAGTCAAGGCTGCATACTTAATTTAACAGTACTAGTGAAAATGAAGAAAAATGTCAGCTGTAATCTTTCATGGGA
Source organism: Dermatemys mawii (assembly GCA_007922305.1). NCBI lineage: Eukaryota > Metazoa > Chordata > Testudines > Dermatemydidae > Dermatemys > Dermatemys mawii. Next base: position 12,540,468 of record ML677352.1, on the reverse strand, counting down.
AGGGCATTTTTTTAATTAAAGTGGTGTGATTGTGAATGTGTCTCTTGAATTGCATCAGTTCATTATAATTACATTTGGAAGGATTAAGAGTTTACCAATAAATGTCAGTTAATGTTAATTTCACTGAATACACACACACTGCCAAAAAAATCTCCATCAATAATAGAAATTTACAGGTAAGCAAAGAGAAATGCTGCTTGAGAACTTCTTGGAGTTTAGTTTAATGATATTTACTTTGTAGATGCTGATGTGATGTTGACAATTTGTATTTTAATAGCTATAAGGCTTTAACTTTTTATACCTGTGTCTCCTGTTATTAAGTAATGGTCAAATTCCCCTAACCCCATCATTTTCTGCAACTCTGAAAATTTATATAGATAAATATATTTTAAGCATTTTTTCAATTTCTGTCAAAATTACCAAAAAAAATCAAGCAAATTTTGCCAAATCTAATAGTGAAGGTATTTTCATATATGCAACTAAAATGGCAAGCAGAACCATTAATCAGGCATGTGCATATTTGTTACAACTGTATGCCAAAGTGTGTTCCAATTGGGCTGTACTGATCGGAGAATTATGTAGTGGTCTTCAGGTATATTAACTATCAATTCTCTAAATATACAATTAATTTGCTTGCACAGTTTTCTTTAACTGAGCTGCCTTACTCTATATTTTTCAGAAGAAAGGATGAACTATCTGCTTTCCAATTTGCACCTCTCTGATTTCAGATGAAATGCCTACAAGCAAGTATGCATATGTTATGAATGTATACATATATACAATCAATAGGCCACATTTGGATATCCTTACTCTTAGGTAATATTTCTGGAGTGGTACTATTAATGTCAATGAAGTCAGTGCAATAAGATGCTTACTCAATATCAGAATCTGGCTCCATACAAATACATAAAATATTAATTTATTTGTATGTAGAAGTGGCTTAATAAATGTGTGTGTCAAAGTAATTATTTTTGTGTCTATCGTTTTTGTTGCCACAGATTTATATCTGTGTCTTAATCCTGCAGCTCCTCTGCAGGAGTGAAGATGCACATATGTTTTAACTTCTGTTAGGCCCAGTGCTGGTGGGAGAAATACGGTATGGTGCCCCCCGCCCCCCCAATCCCATTAGTTCAGCAGCCTCGGCTTAACGTGCCTGAAACGCCCTATTACAATGTAGGCTCAAGAGAGGGGCCTGGCAACCCCATCCACACGGGGTTATACTAACACGTCTGAAATACCGTTCCTTGGCTGTGCTGTACCCTGGGCTCCTTCACCGAGCCCTTTGGCCACAACACCACCCAGAGCTAACGTCACATGGGCTCGCCTGTGTCTTCACGGGGCTTTCCCCTCCGGCTCTGCTCACTCAACGGCGCTACCGCGTTGCGACACCGAGCCTGCGTGCGTGCGCCGGGACTCGTGTCTGCGGCTTGGGCAAGGCTCTCTGGAGGGTGGCAGCCGGCTGGCTGGGGCTACGTGGAGCGCACAGTCCGTCACGCAGACGGGGCGCGGAGCCGGGATGTGTCCTTGGCAACCCCTGCCCCGCTCTGGGTCACTGCACCTGCCCCCACTTCCCCCCGGCCCCGGCGGAATGAGGGGCTGTAGGGCAGAGATGGCTGATGTGGAGCAGGGGGAGACTGTTACGCCTGCGCGCTCTTAGCCGAACGCTGCCCGCCCAGCGCGGCCCTCCTGACTGGGTCGTTCCCAGCATGCCGCGCGCCGCGCATGTGCAGTGCCGCGCTCGGGGGCTGCTAATTCCATTGTGGAGCGGACGCGGCGTTATTTTTGACTGGAGGCGGCGGCGGGAGCCGTAAGTGCAGCCAGGGCCGGGCGCTGCCCGTCGGCGCGGGTGGGGCGGTGACGATGCGCCCGGGCGGGGCCGGCTCGGTGAACGGGCGCTGAGCGGCAGCGTGAGCGAGCGGCGTCGGGCTGCGGGCGAGCGGCGGGTCCCGCAGCCCCTCTGGGCCGCGCCTCCTCCCCGGCCCGGCTTCCTGGGGGATGAAACTCGGCAGCGGCTTCCTCGGCGCCGGCGGCGGCAGCAAGAGGGCGGCGGCCATGGAGCCCACCTTCCCCCCCAGCATGGTCATGTTCAACCACCGTCTCCCGCCGGTCACCAGCTTCACTCGGGCGGCCGCGCCCCCGCCGGCGGCCCAGCACGCCTCGCAGTGCGTCTTGCCGCCGCCCGCCACCGCCTCCTCCGCGGCGGCCGATCCTCCCGCGCCGCCCCCCCCTCAGGACGTGACTTTCAAGAAGGAGCCGCCTGGGGTTTTCCCTTCCTCTTCCTCGCAGAGGAGCCCCTGGGGCTTCCTCCAGTCGCTGGTGAGCATCAAGCAGGAGAAACCTAGCGAGGAGGAACAGCAGCAGCACTATGGGGGGCTGTTTGGAGGGGCTGGGGAGGAGAGGCACCCAGCCCTGGGCAGTGGAGAAGGAGCCAGCCAGAGTGTGATTCAGGACCTCAGCCTCCTCCACCACCTGCACCACCATCCCCACCGGGACCTGTTACTGAGCAGCAGGAGCGAGGGTGCCCCTGGGGGCTCCGATGAGCCAAAGCACGACGCCCATGGCAAGAAGGCGAAGAGGCCAAAGCCAGAATCTCAGGGAATCAAAGCCAAGCGCAAGCAGAGCGCCTCATCCAAACCCCCACTGGTGGGAGACACAGAAGCTGCCGTCTTGTGCTCAAGTCAGAAACCTCATGTCTGTGAACACTGCAGCGCTGCCTTCAGGAGCTCCTATCACTTGCGTAGGCATGTGCTCATTCATACTGGGGAAAGGCCTTTCCAGTGCAGCCAGTGCAGCATGGGTTTCATCCAGAAGTACTTGCTCCAGAGACATGAGAAGATCCACAGTAGGGAGAAGCCGTTTGGATGTGACCAGTGCAGCATGAAATTCATCCAGAAGTACCATATGGAGAGACACAAGAGAACACACAGTGGAGAAAAGCCATACAAATGTGACACTTGTCAGCAGTATTTTTCAAGGACTGATAGACTGTTGAAGCACAGACGAACATGCGGTGAAGCCATAGGTAAAGCAGGTGCTGGAATGGAACCTGGGTCATCAAATCATAACATGGGGAGCCTGGCTGTGTTGTCTCAGGGAAATACAAGTTCTTCAAGGAGGAAAAGTAAAACAAAAAGTATATCCATTGAAAACAAAGGACATAAGTCTAGTAATAAAGTAACTGAATCACAAGTTGCAAGTAATATGACCATGCAGAATTATGCAGTAGAGATTCCTGTTGTGTCTTCCGGTTGTGGCTTAGTTGGCCCTGGCATGGAAGAATTACAAAAAAAGGTGCCAAAGTTGGTCTTCAAAAAAGGAAACAGAAAAAATGCAGACAAAAGTTACCTTAATTTTGTGTCACCATTACCGGATATTATTGGGCAAAAACCATTGCCTGGGAAACAAAGTGGCTCTCTTGGTATAGTAACCAATACTGGTATAGAAGCTATTGGCCTTCTCCAAAATGCAGGTGGAAAACCAGGTCAAATAAGTAGCAATTATGATGATGCCATGCAGTTTTCAAAGAAAAGAAGATATTTACAAACTGCCAGCAGTAACAGTGCCTTTTCTATAAATGTTGGACATATGGCCTCCCAACAGTCGGTCATCCAGTCTGCAGGTGTCAGTGTTATGGATAATGAAGCCCCATTATCTCTTATTGATTCAACATCTCTAAATACTGAAATGAAGTCTTGCAATGACAAGTCTGGAATTCCTGATGAAGTCTTGCAGAGTCTCTTGGACCAGTACTCTCACAAGTCAGAAGGCCAGAAGGAAGATCCTTTCAGTATAACTGAACAACGTGTAGACTTGCATACCTCGGGAGAACATTCAGAGATGGTTCAAGAAGAAAATTTGAGCCCAAACTCTCAAACAACTTCAAATGATAAAGCAAGCATGTTGCAAGAATACTCTAAATACCTCCAACAGGCTTTTGAAAGAACGACCAATAGCACTGGTTTTGCTTTTGGACCCAGTTTCCAGTTTGTTAGTTTGTCTTCAACTCTCCATAACCACAGTTTGTTTCAAGACAAACAAATATACACTACTTCTCCTCTTGAGTGTGGCTTTAGCCAGTCTGTTACCTCAGTGTTGCCAACTGCATTGCCAAAGCCTCCTTTTGGGATGTTGCTTGGATCTCAGCCAGGTTTTTATTTATCGGCTTTGGAGGCTACACATCAACAGTTGACTCCTTCTCAAGAGCTGGATGATCTGATAGATTCACAAAAAAATTTAGAGACTTCATCGAACTACCAGTCTACATCTCAGAAATTGAATAGCCAGAAGGAACAGAAAAATTTAGAATCTTCAACAAGCTTTCAGATTCCACCTCAGGAGTTAGCTAGCCAGATAGATCCCCAGAAGGATGTAGAGCCTAGAGCAACATACCAGATTGAGAACTTTGCACAAGCATTTGGTTCTCAATTTAAGTTGGGCAGCAGGGTGCCAATGACTTTTATCGCTAACTCTAATGGAGAAGTGGACCATAGAATAAGGACTTCCATGTCAGATTTCTCAGGGTATACAAATATGATGTCTGATGTAAATGAGCCATGTAGTACAAGAGTAAAGACCCCTACCAGCCAAAGTTACAGGTAAGGTCCCACGTGTGACCAGGCTGTGGGGTCTTTTTAATGTAAGTTTTATTTTGATAACACTGCCATTGGAATGTTTCTACATGGTCCTGTTAAGAATAATGTAACATGCCCTTTCAATGCAACTTTTCATATTTAGTTTATTTTGTTAGTGTGATTCATTTTTTTAGGTCTGTTTATTATGGGTTTTAATTAAAAAAAAAAAAAAACACCAATAGATTAAAATAGTTCTTTTTGTTCAAATGACAATGTTTAGCAATCAAATTTACATATATAGTGTGTCAGGGAATAGCCCAAAAGTTTAAAATGCAAAAAATTAACTTTGTTCCTAGGATTAAGGTTTGTTCTAATTGCTTTACTCTCAGGAAAGTGTAACAAAGCATGGAAATTCTATGCACCATTAGTGTAGTGGAATTTCCAACTTACAGATAGTGGCAAATATATTTCAACATTTAAGGAAGGGATCTAAAACATTTTCAGACTTCTGTCTTTTATATCTAGAATGATCCAAAATTCTGAGAATTTCGCTACCTACATCTTGCCGTAGGTTTTACCGTACTCCTCTTCTTCCAGGTGACTCATTCCAGATTGGTGGGGCAAATATTCTTGGATCCATGGTAAATGCCTGGAATGGTAGCTTTAATATAAACAATAATGTCACCCGAACTCCTGTACCAGGCTGCAATTCCATAAAGAGATTCTAGTGACATAAACCCTGAGAACAAAACTTAAGTGGCTCGTTCATGTCATTAGAACCGCAACTTGAAGCTACAGTCATAACTTATATATGCTTTTGGGATACATTATTTATTATACATGGTTTAAAACAAATCAGTGTTTTGCCCTTCCCTTCTATCCCTTCCTCTGTTAGTATGCTAGGTCTCCTTTCTGCATATTTTGTTGTCCTCCCTGGTTCAATCCTACATGGTTTGTGGTCCTTCCCAGGTTACTTCCCGTCTTAACAGTTGACATTTGAAAAGATTTACATTCCGGAAAGTGCATAATTTACTATGTACTTACTGATGTCATCTTACGACATCAAGTACAGAAAAATAAAAATGTAAACACCCATGTATTTTATAATTCTATTAAGGTTTCCATGTACAATAAGAAATAATATACTCCCAATTGTACATAGTAAGGCCCTGATGCTGCCTTGGGGTTTGCTAACATGGACATCTGTGTTCATCAGTTCCCAGTAATTTTCAGTGGGTCTCCATATAGGTGCCCTGGTCCACAACATCCTATCTCACTGCAGGCTTGGGGCCTAAGGCTGCAATTCCATCAAAGGTTTCTGGTGATTACATACACCACAAGGGTAGAGCTTGAGTGGTTTGTTAATGTCACTATAACCCTTTAAAGGAATTATTGCCATACTTTATGTATATTTTGTGGTACATTATTTATTATATGTGAATCCTGATTAATGCCTGTGGAGCCACGGAAACCCAGAATTGTTAGTGGCCATTTGAAGCTGCTGAAAGGCAGCGGCACTGCTCTAAACCACTTTTTTGAAAATGTTTTTTTCTGCTTACCTTTTTTTTTATGTAATTTTTAGTGATGTTTATGCTGATGGTTTTTATGTACTCTTGGTGATGTTTCAGTCTTACGTATTTTTCTGGTGTCAGAAAAGTACCAGTGGTTGTTTGCAGTCTTCTTGTGTAATCAGCCTATTACAGGCTTCCATGTATAATAAAGTAATTAACATTGTGCAAGTGTAAAACACTTCTGATATGAAAGTGGTGTTTTGAAAACTATGGAATTATTAAACAAATTGTTAAAAAAATTGGGTAATTTATCTCCCATTATCCTCCACCCTCCCAAAAAAAAACACCTAAACCCTGTTTCTCTACATGAACTATCATCTTTTTACTATTAGTAGGCTTGCTTCTACAGAATTCATTTAATATCAACTTTTTCTCTAAATTTGATTATGTATTTCATTCTTATTTCAGTTTAGCAAGGTAAGCTTCCTTTGATTGCCAGACATGGAGCCCAGTCTTTCATCAAGGGATGGAGTAGACCATAACTTTCGTAGGCCTTATGCTTTTTATCATCTCCTGTTTTGCAGAGGTTATGATTTACTTTCTTTATATTGTGTGTACTGGATATTGCATATGTATTCTGATTGTTCTAGCTTAATAATAAAAACCTATTATTCACAAAATCACAAAGAAAGATATCACTTATCCAGTCACACTTCAGAGACATTTTTATTAAAACATTTTATGGAATTTTCTTAAATAGCATTGCAGAAGCAACATTATAGCTTGATGGCATATTTTAAGGTATTTTTATTGTAAGTTTTTGTTCTTTTAGATCAATAAAAATACTTTTGGTATTTTAAGCATGCAGACTTAAATAATGCTTTTAGATTATTTTTTTGGTTTGGAAATTATTTGAATACACTATTAAAAAATTGAGCCACATCATATCATTCAGGTTTAACTTTCCATTGACATTAGTAGATTTTGCTTAAACTAGTTGACCAACATGGTCTTCTATGTTGCATATGGCTCTGCACAGTAGTAGTGCATGTATTGTAATTTGAATGTTTTGTAATTTACTTGTTGAAAATTGAGAGCTAGAGTTTCTATAGATATTATGCAGAGATAATTTTGTTCTAAAATTTTAAAGAAAACATTTTCTATTAACTGAATTTTACTTTGAACCTGTTGCTTTCTTTAGTATTTAAAGAAGGACCTACCAAAAGTAAGGTTGTATCAAAACCTTTATTCAAACAAGCAGTAGGTAGCATAAGGGTATGTCTGCACTTACAGCGGCACAGCTGTGTCGCTGTAGCGCATCAGTGTAGACACTCCATTAGACACTATGCTGATGGGAGGGGTTCTTCTGTCAGTTAAGGTAATCTGTCTCTCACGGAGGTGATAGCTTTTTTTCCATCAACCGAAGGCTGTTTACACTTGGAGTTAGGTTGGCATAGGTATGTCTCTCTGGGTTGTGGATTTTTCAACTCCAGACACATAGCTATGTCGATGTAAGTTCCTAGCGTAGACCAGCCCTAATTATGTGTTCTGTGCTTCCTTAATAGGTTTATCTCTTTTTTTCGTAAACTTGCTTGTAGAAAATAAGTGCAATAGTGCTAAAAGTCCCCACAACAGTTTGAAAAGGGAAATAGGGAAGTTGAGTAGTTTTAGGCACAGACTATAGTTCCATTTTTCCACCTGAAGTCACCTGAAACTCAAGAAATCATCTGTATGCCAGAAAACCCCAGAATGGTTACTATGGGCAAAAAACAAACACTACATAAACACAAAGTACTTAAGGAATTTAATATAGATGGTATATTGACAGGGGATTGAAAGGAACCCTTGTGGAAGATTGGGATATGCAAACTGTTACACTTCACACTCTGGTAATTGTGCAATCATTTGAAAATGTGTTTCTAAGTAGAACACAAACATATTTTTCCCAGCTAACCACTGAGTTGAAATTATTTGTATCCAGGACAATACTTAGTGTGCCACATCTATTTGTTTTGGGTGCCTACAGTTGAGCACTTGGTACATAGCAGAAAGACCAGCTTCCCATATGTGCAAGAAAGAACTACATACTGCAAATATAGATTTTTCCTTAATGTGTGTGAAACAGTGTAAATATAGCAAACTAACAATACTATGGGTGATTTGTGGTTATAGAGGGTAGGGGGAGGAACATAATTCTCAAGGTTAAATTAACTTTTATAACTTTTAGTGTCTGGAAGTATATTTTAAAAAGGCAGGGTGGAAGGGACTTAAATCCTGTTTCTCAACCTCAGATGTAGAGTCTAGGTTGAAGGTACTGAAGGGGAATTATTTACAAAGAGGTGGCCATTAAGAAGTAATATACATGATGATAAATTGTACATACATAAATTGAAGCATTTATGCTTACCACCATATGTAGCACCCATCTCAGAACTGATGTTGAGGCAGACAAAGCAATGTGGTTCTCCTTCCTCCATATTGTGGGTGGGTGACTGTAAATCAGCCAGAACTCAATGTGTACTCCAGAGCTGTTTGAAAACTTAATATTTGAATGTAAATTAAAGCAGGAAGAACTTTTGGAGCAGCAAATTGAGGGGGAAGGGGAGACTTAAGAAAATGAAAATGTAATCATTTCAGGCTTTTATGGAATCCTGAAGCAAGCTTGTACTTTCCAAAAGATTTTCTCCACTGTGCAAGAGCAAATTCATTGTATTAGCTGCCTATAGTTCTCAGCCCCAGTAAGTGGGATCATCTGATTCTAGGTGAAGTGATGAAATGTTCAATGTTAAGTATCCTATCATACATATTTAAATCAAGAGCAGACAAGTTGGCCCAAAAGGGTTTTGTCTTTTCTGGCACTATAACAGAGAATCTCTACTACAAACATAGTACCTCTTAATTAGGCTGGATGGAGGGTTCCCTCATAATAATTCTAGTCTCAGGATATTTGATAATGTAAAATAGAAGTTCAGTTATGGCTTGGATCAACTCAACGTATTTTTACATGTTTACTGTTGTGATAATGCTTTGGTTTTTAAAAATCTGGCTGATAACACTATAATGGGGCACTTTGGCATGTCAAAAAGTCTTTATTTTTTTTATAGACTGTCCCTTGTTGTTGTAAAAGGGAAATATGGCAACTCACCAATTTGCTTTTGCTCCCATGAGATGATAAAAAGCTGATGATGCCTCATGAAAACCTTGAAAACATTTTGAAACAATTCAGCTTGTCATATTTTCTCTAACTTATCTCTTTTTATTACTAACAACATTTGCATGAAAATAATCTCTGGTTGCACTTTGCTTTTAACATCCTTTCCACTATAAATGTTTTCTCTAATTGTAATGTTACAGATGATGATTGTGGAAATCTGTGTTGTGAATAGAAGGCATACTTTTAATAGTATAAAAGGTATTGTAGCCTCTACTTCCTACATTCTGTACTTTTTATTATAAGCATGCAGTTAGCCAGTTACTTTTCATTATAAGACACTTTTTTCAATTGCTTATAAATTCACCAAACTTTAACCATTTGGACTGAAATTTTCCTGGTGGGTGTCTGACTCAGGATGAATATTTCTAGAAAATTTAAGCAAAAACAGTTCAACTATTTCCTAGAACAAAAAATAGGGGGAAATGGTCTCTTTATCCACATTTAAAAAAAAAAAATCTTACAGGCATTTCATTGAAAAATGGTAGTATCGCCATGCTTTATAGCTGGGACTTGACGTTTGTCAGTGGGATTGCTCTGATGTCAGGGATGTGCCTTTTGTCATCCTTGTGAAAATCTGCTTGATTTTGGCCTGGTTATGAGCCTCTGAAAAAATCTGTTTTGCACATGCTCAGTAGAGACTTGAGTTTGGCAGCTAAATTCTCAAGATGATTCCTTCTGTGCTGTTATGATCTAGCATGAGACTGCAGGGGCTGAACTGGATTTTCCATTGCAATTCATTCCTTGGCAGCAAGGAGATGCTGTGATACATCACAAGAACTGTGAGAGCAGGGAAACGTTTTCCTGTATTTGGTGTTTCTGCTGCTAACACAGGCAGTAAAGAGGAGCAGGAGGCAGCCTGACTCAAATGCAGAGGAATAGGGAGCTGGGCCTTGAGGTCTTGAGGGGAGGAGGCTGATAGAGGAGGGGAGGCTGGGCTGAGAAGCCAATTAATAGAATCATAGAATATGAGGGTTGGAAGGGACCTCAGGAGATCATCTAGTCCAACCCCCTGCTCAAAGCAGGATGAGTCCCCAACTAAGTCATTCCAGCCAGGGGTTTGTCAAGCCTGACCTTAAAAACTTCTAAGGAAGGGGATTCCACCGCGTCCTTAGGTAACCCATTCCAGTGCTTCACCGCTCTCCTAGTAAAAAAGTTTTTCCTAATTTCCAACCTAAACCTCCCCCACTGCAATTTGAGACCATTATTCCTTGTTCTGTCATCTGGTACCACTGACAACAGCCTAGATCCATCCTCTTTGGAACCCCATTAGTTTCTGCAGACTAAACAATCCCAGTTCCCTCAGCCTCTCCTCATAAGTCATGTGTTCCAGACCCCCTAATCATTTTTGTTGCCCTCTGCTGGACTTGTTCCAATTTTTCCACATCCTTCTTGTAGCGTGGGCCCCAAAACTGGATGCAGTACTCCAGATGAGGCTTCACCACTGCCGAATAGAGGGGAATAATTACATCCCTGATCTACTGGCAATGCCCCTATTTATACAACCCAAAATGCCGTTAGCCTTCTTGGCAACAAGGGCACACTGTTGACTCATATCCAGCTTCTCATCCATTGTAACCCTTAGGTCCTTTCCTACAGAAATGTTGCCTAGTCATACGGTCCCTAGTCTGTAGCAGTGCATGGGGTTCTTCTGTCCTAAGTGCAGGAGTCTGGACTTGTTCTTGTTGAACCTCATGAGATTTCTTTTGGCCTAATTGTCTAATTTGTCTAGGTCCCTCTGTACCCTATCCCTATCCTCCAGTGTATCTACCACTCCTCCCAGTTTAGTGTCATCTGCAAGCTTGCTGAGGGTGCAGTCCACGCCATCCTCCAGATCATTAATGAAGATATTGAACAAAACCAGCCCCAGGACCAACTTTGGGGGCACTCCACTTAATACTGCCTGCCAACTAGACATGGAGCTATTTATCATTACCTGTTGAGCCTGACGATCTAGCCAGCTTTCTATCCACCCATTCATCCAGCCCATGCTACTTTGACTTGCTGGCAAGAATATTGTGGGAGACAGTATTAAAAGCTTTGCTAAAGTCAAGGAATAACATGTCCACTGCTTTCCCCTCTTCCACAGAGTCAGTTATCTCATCACAGAAGGCAATTAAGTTAGTCAAGCATGACTTGCCCTTGGTGAATCCATTCTGACTGTTCCTGATCACTTTCCTCTCCTTTAAGTGCTTCAGAATTGATTCCTCGAGAACCTGCTCCATGATTTTTCCAGGGACTGAGGTGAGGCTAATTGGCCTGTAGTTCCTCAGATCCTCCTCCTTCCCTTTTTTAAAGATGGGCCATACATTAGCCTTTTTCCAGTCATCTGGGACCTCCCCCAATCACCATGAGTTTTCAGAGATAATGGCCAATGGCTCTGCAATGACATCCACCAACTTTTTTAGTACCCTTGGATTCAGTGCAGTCTGGAACAAAGAGAACCTGGAAGTCCAGCGGCAGAAGGAGCCACACTTTGTGGGGGTCAAGGAGACATGACAGAAGTAGAAGTCTGTATCTACAGAATATGTTCACCTTGGAACCTGGAATAGAACCCTGAATTCCTGAGTCTCAACTTTCTTCAGCTGTCAGGAAACCCTCTGGCAATGTATATGCTTCATCTTCCTCTAATGGCTGCCCAACATAGAGCATAATAAGCTACTACTGCTATCAGTTCTTCTTAGCTCAGGTGACGGAAGTCTGTGCTGTTGATATAAAGGTTCTAATCCTGCTGAAGAATCATGGGATAGTCAGCAGAGTATGATGTGATGGAATTTGTGTTTTTCAGTTTGCTTTTATGTAGACAAAAACATTGTACCTTTAACATTGCTAATATAGTTGGTTTTGTATGTAAAGTCATACTTTAAAGTTAGGAAATGCCAGAATTAACATTGCCGGTGCAATCTTAATTTGATCCACTTGTGCAGATGCATTATGAGGTGGTATTTACATGATCACATACTATTTATTTTTTGTTCTACCAGGATCCCTGTCTTTCAGTGCACAGAATGACTAATTGCTTACTCAGCATCAGCTAGTATTTTGTTTTATCCTCATTGTTCAAGGTGTGGTCTCATGCTTTATTGCACACCATTCAAATCCTGCTCTGAATACAGGGTTCTTAATTTTATTGTGGGCTTTTCTGTGGTATTGATCACTCTAGCATCTATGTACTACACAACCGTTAATGTATCTTTACAACACCCTTGTGAGGTAGAGGAGTAGTATCCCCAGTTTACAGGCAGGGAACTGAGGCACAGTGAGACTCAAAAGTGTAGACTAATTTTGAAGTCCTCTTTGATATGCTTATGGCCTGAGTTTTTAGACAATATAGTATTATATAGTACTTCATATGTTCAGAGCACAGCTCTTACTGAGTGGCAGGTCCAAGTTCTCAACACTTATCAGACCCCAGAAGTTGGATACCCAGAAAATGAGGAAACATGAGAACTATGGCTGCCTGTGAAAAGTGGGTTCATGTGACTTGCACATAATCACGCAGGAACTTTGTTTGCAGTGTTGTAGCCATTTTGATCCCAGGATATTAGGGAGACAAGCTGGGTGAGGTAGTATATTTTATTGGACCAATTTCTGTTGGTGAAAGAGACAAGTTTTCGAGCTACACGGAGCTCTTCTTCAGTGTGGCAAAGCCAGGATAGAATCCAGTTCCCCAGTGTGACATTCAGCTGCCTAAACTGCAAAATCATCCTTTCTCTTCCTACTCCCATTGCAACTTCTGCAACAAATGAGGTGGGTGTCCTACAGCCAGCCTAGATAAGTGGTTCCCAAACTTTAACAACTCGTGAACCCCTTTCACTAAAATGTCAAGTCTTACGAACCCCCTCCGAAAAATGAATATTTCCAGAGATTTTCTCCTTTACCTCAGTACAAATTATAAAAGCAGTGATCTTGGAAATATAAAATGTTTTTATGGCATGCTTATTACACACTATTATTAATCATTACAATATTTTTATTACATTATGAAAATGAAAACACACTTTCAAGATCTCACTTTTGTAGCTTGTATCACTTTGAATAAACCTGTTATGAGACAAGTCTCCTATGTTTCATCAAGGAGTATCAGAGGTTAAACATCATGAAAGTATTTAAGACGCCAACACAAAGAGTTCCTCCTACAAAGCATTCAGGTCTTGAGCAGTCCAGGCAAACAATGAATGTTACAACAAAGCTTAAACTTGTTCTTAATAATTTTAAAAACAATACTATCTGCCTATTTAAGTTTAAAAAAGAGCAAAAATTATCCATCTCCTTTTCCATTTCTTATAAGGAGTCTTGAAGTTTAAATCTCAGTATGATAGAGATGCTTGCTTTGATCTAAAGCTCTTGGAAGTCCAGGGGCTCCAGGCTGCTGGCCCCATTCTGGCTGGAGTCCTTAGGGACAGCTCTGTCTGCCCTTTGGGAATTTTTTCTTGAGACCTCCCTGTAACATTTTGCAAACCCCTAGGGGTTCACGAACCCCAGTTTGGGACCCACTGACCTAGATTAATTCCTTAAGCATTGTACATCCTGTGCATTGACAGAGGGTTCCCATGTATAAAATAGCATGTGATTGCATAACTAGGGACTGTCATAATGCACATGCACAAGGCAGCTGAATGAAGGTTCTACAGGCAGTCTTTATTCTGGCATTTTCTAACTTCTGAGTACTTTGCAACCTTATGGTCTTTCAGTATTACATAGAGTTACATAATGCTTAGATATCTAATTTTTGGTGTCTGTAGATTGGGAGTTTATTTTTTTATTAAACTTGCTACAAGATTGTTTAATTTACACAGTTCTTAGCTTCTCTTTCATAGTAAATGTTTTTCTAATGGTACGTTAGAGGGTTGCCTACTTATATAGTAATTAGGTTTTAAATTTGAGCAGATATTCAGTATGTAATCAAATGGACAGGAATCAGGCTAGAATTGGGGAAATATAACTTTGGAATATCTTTCTTTGTGTGATCCATATAACTTTTGTTTTTATACTTAAGTTTTTGGTAGCCCCTCACTTAGTCCTCCGTATCTCAAAACACTTTGTGAACTAATGAACTAAGTCGGGGTAGTACATGTACTGTTAAGGCAATTTCAACAGCTGTTAGGTTTACACACGGCCTTTGACCTTAAAGCATGTTTTACAAAAAGCTGTACTAGCATTTAGGGTTATCTCTGGTGCTTATGAAAAGTTCCACCAGATCTTTAATGTCTATGTAGACCATCACCAGCAATTCGCAAAAGGATTCTCATTTTGATGACTCCTCCAAAGGCAAAGAATAGTCTGTCTAAGTTAGCATTCTCAAAATGTGTCCTTGTCGCATGCACTTTTCTGACCTCCTATGTTACATTTCGATTCAATGGATCTGGGTCTGGAACTAAGTACCCTCTAAGTTGCACGGCCATGCAGCAGCCTATTGAGAACTGCGCAGGTGCTCATGGAACCCGCCTGTCCGGGAGATGGATGCCTCAGCTCCAACTCAGCCCCGGACTGGCTGTGGCTGGGGAAGGAGCACCCCGCCCCCAGCCTGAACCAAGCCTTGGCCCCAACCAGGATCTGGCATGGCTGGGGCACCCCTACCCCGCCCAAACTCAGTCCCTTTATCTGCACCAAAGCATGGGAGTGGTAGTTTTTGAAAGAAAATGTCTCAGACGTTTTTAATGTGGGCAAAACAACATATTTTTCTCTAGTTCTTGTAATTAACTGAACATTTTTGGCTGAAATTTCCCAACAACATTCAGCCTGAGGCAGCCATCTACCATGGAAAAACAGCACAAGTGGTTAAAGCTTGGCACAATGATAAGCAACTGAAAACAGGGTCTTATAATATAGAAATGACAGGCAGTCCTACAACAGGTGTGGCTGACAGCCCAGCCTAGAATATACAGTACATTAGCTAACCTAGTACTAGATAGGTGTGTTTGGGTATTTTTAGTTCTCTGAAGCATCTGGAATTCCACTGCCAGAGGCAAGTTATGTGCTTCAAAGGACCATTCTTTTTTATATGGTGTGGCAAGTGCTATATTCCTTTAGATGAGCTATTACTACAAATTATCTATTTACAATATAATAATCCCTAAGACATCTGCTCTTAGCGAAGGTGGTTATTAAACACAATCAGGGTTAGTATAGTAGTGTGTGTGTATATCTATCTATCTATCTATCTATCTATCTATATCTATATATCTATATCTCATGAGGAAGAGTAGCCTTGGACATTTCTGGTGAGACTCAGAGAGGTAGCTGTATTAATCTGGAATTGCAGAAGTGAGAGAGTCCTGTGACACCTTAAAGACTAACTAAAGTAATAGAGCATAAGCTTTCGTGGGCTAATACCCACTTTGTCGGATGCATGCAGTGGCTGCATCCACTGGCTGCATCCGACGAAGTGGGTATTAGCCCATGAAAGCTTATGCTCTAATACTTTACTTAGTCTTTAAGGTGCCCCAGGACTCTTTGTCACTTCTGGTGATACTGTATCTCAATGCTATAGATGGGTTGCCATATAGAAAAATGGGAGAGCTTTTAGCAGAAAGCTTCATTCTAGGAACCATTTGACTCTTTTAGGTTCATTTAATTTCTATAAAATAAAGGGCTAAGATCTGTGTTTTGCCCACTGATGATAGGTGGGAAAAGTCATCTTCCCCTTTAGCATTAAATGGACAAGGGGAGCCAGAATTTAGTGCTAATTGTAGTTTTACTCTCTTTTTAAAATTTTCATTGATGTCCTTATTCAACAGGGCTCAGACTAGGCTGATACGAGAGGAAAAAAACAACAAAAAACTAGATTACTTATTAGGAGCCAGATCCTCTGTTGGTGTAAATTTGTGTAGTCACTTTAATTTAAATGGAATCACATCATGCCCATATGATAAATGCTTGCTTTGTATTCCAGCAGCTAAGTGAATCTCATGAAGAACAAATGAGATTGTTCTCACTGTTCACATGCTTCAGTAAATGGAGACCTCACCAGAGGTTTTGTACACATTTATGGATCACGTGGCACAGACTGTCTCTGTGCAAGCCATCCATTTCTCTTTATGGGGAGACCTGTAGGGCCTTCTCCTGCAAATCCTACTTTGCACATGCATAAATATTTGCAGAAAGGGCCTTGTACTGAAAGGGTTTGTATTCCTAAAATTCTGAAATGTCTGTAGTTAGTATAGTGATGGAAGAGCAGTGAATAAATAAATACTACTCTTTTCAAACTCAAACTGTCTCTCCCTGTTGTTTTCAGTGAACATTTTGTTGTGTAAAAGTTTAATTGCCTTTATTGGAATACAAAAGTTTTTAATTGTTTTAAGTATGATCCAATTTAAAATTATACGTAAAATGGATATAAAAAACAAATATCCTTATCTGTCTGACAGATAAAACCTTAAATTACTAAACTGAATGAAAGAATATTTAATGTACTTTACTCTGTTAATTCTATTTGCTAACTTTGCACAATACATTGCACTTCGGGTTATCACAGTTGATTAATAAGTTTCACTTTCTTTTAGTGTTCAGTTTCATTTTCTGGTTGTCATGCACTAGCACATTATGGTATTTGGGGTTGCAAACATGGGAATATTTAAATTAAAACAAACTGCACTGAAATTAGGAAAAGAGACAGTTGTAATGTTAGGTTTTGTAAAACACTTTTTTTACAAAAAAAATGGTTATACATAGTTACTTTATTGAAGTTTCTAATTTGTTTTAGGTGTTTCAGATGCACTCAGTGCTGGAGTGTCTAGGTGCGAATTGTTACACACTAGTATATGAATTTTATGCAATACTCCGAATGCACACTTTTAAAGTACTCCCTGCTCCTTAAAATTGAGGCAAACTAATTGTTCTTGTCATAGATAGCTAGATAATTTTCATACTCTCTTCACCTGGGCCATCTTTTTTCAAAAACTAATTTTGGGGCCTAAAACATTTGAAAGAATCTCTTTAATCCTAAAATTACAAATAGCAGTAATGAATTGTTTTCCTATCCAATTTTTTGTAATTTGCAATATATTTTCCCAAAAGATTGTTTCTTGTTAGATAGTGAACTCTCTTGGCCATTACTATTCTTTTTTTTGTATGAAAGTATCACATCCTCTCTCTGACTGATTGTGCAGTCACAGCTGAGGTGAAGATCCAACTTTAAACATTGCAAGATAAATCATTTCCACATTCTTGCTTAAGAGGCTATTTTAGTGTAGAGTAGTGTAGGGAAGCACATTTTCTGTTGAGAGCTAATGCCACTGTCTCCTTGACCCAAGGTCTTAACAATTTTTGAGCAAGGTAGGTATGGTGATTAGTCTAGGAAATTGTTTTGTAAACAAAACAAAATTGTCTCCTAGAAATTTCTCTACCTTGCAGGGTTGTTGAGTGACAAAAGCTTTGAGTAGGTGTAGTGTTTTATCTATGGTATTAACAAACTTGTGTTCTTGTCCTTTCTTATTTATAAAAATACTGGCTCAATATTCAGGGTTCACACAGAGGATCTAGCAAAAGGAAACCTGTTTCTCACCCCTGGACTGGGCACAACTGGTTTACTACCATTGTAGCCACTAGGGTCTTATTCACTAAGGGAAAAGGGTATACAGTAGACTCTCGATTAAGGATGACAGGGAAAAAATTAATCCTGGTTAATACAATCCTGGATAATCGCCCTCTATAGGAAATATGGGGACGGGGGGGCTGCTTCACCAGCCACCCTGCGCTAGGGGTGGGAGGGTTGGTTCACTGGCTGCCCTGTGCCCTGGTGGTGTGTTTTTTGTGTGCTTGGGGCGGCAACAAAGCCAGAGCCGGCCCTGCGAGATACGCGTATATTTTTTTTTGACATCCTGGTTAATCCACTTTCTGGTTAACCCAATCCTAGATAATTGACAGTCTACTGCATTGTTAACCCTGTGTTGCAATCCTATTGGAGACAAGACCAATTTTGTTTTAAGATGTGTTATCTGGATGAGGTAAGCTCTAGAGATTCATCTGTTATAACCACCAAAATGTTTACCTGAACCAGTGAACGTGGGTTAAAACTTTAACAATCTCCTCTAGGATCATAACATGGGATTAGCTAAAATGAGTTAGTTTATCTTGGATTAAAGCTGTGAGTTTTCCTAGTTGAAGACACAGCACCATGGGCCTTCTATGCTAGGTCTTGAGCCTTTTGGATATGTGCAGTACATCCCTTGCATCTCCCTAGTTTGCCCCCGTAGTGCTCTCAAATACTTCTCCACATTGTCACTGTTCTACTCCAGAGCATATGTGGATTGCTGAATCTCGCGAGAGGCCTCTCCTTGGTCTTCTCGCTCATGCAGCAGGGCCATGACAGTTGCACTGTATTTAGAGTCTTCTGGTGTGTTCACAGAGGAGTGACAGCATTTCCTCTTATTACTCGTTTTTATAAAAAAGCATAAGGAGGCCTTGGATGCCTGAAAATTCCCTTTTTAGCGTAATACTGGGAATTAATGTATATTTTAAAAGAGAGAAAATTATACATAGTTACTTTATTGAAGTTTCTAATTTGTTTTAGGTGTTTCAGATGCACTCAGTGCTGGAGTGTCTAGGTGCGAATTGTTACACACTAGTATATGAATTTTATGCAATACTCCGAATGCACACTTTTAAATTACTCCCTGCCCCTTAAAATTGAGGCAAACTAATTGTTCTTGTCATAGATAGCTAGATAATTTTCATACTCTCTTCACCTGGTCCATCTGAGTTGTTTCATACATGATCCTTGTTTGCTAAGGGCCTGATCTTGCACCACTGACATCAGTGAGAGATTTGCCATTAATTTTAATGGAGGATCTATGAGAAAAATTCCGTTAGGAACTGCTCAGACAACATACTGATAGGCTTTGAAACTGTCCAGTTTAGCTGGTTGAAAAATGGGGAGAAAAATTCCACTAAAAATATTGATTTGTCTCTCTTTCTCCTAGAAACTCGAAATTTTTCAGCCGACTTTATTTATAGCCTGGTTTGAGTCAATTCCTGTATGTTTTATAATACTATTATATGTTATTCAGGAAGGATTAATCTAGTGAAGTCCTGGTGTTACTTGGCTCTACAGTTGGGATGATGGACACAAGGAGATAAAGTATCAAGTTTTATTCATTCTATGCTGGATATTAGCTAGTTAATGTTAACTTGCTTTTGTTATTCAGAGGTGTATGTTATCACTGATTTTAGGGCTTATTGACATTGTTTGCTTCTCTCTCTCTCTCTCTCTCTCTCTCTCTCTCTCTCTCTCAAGTAGCTACACTCCGACTACCCTTATTGTAGATGTATTGCAGCATATGCCAGGTAAGTAAGTTTTACCGATGCAAGACAAATACCTGTGTGTAGCAAGAAGCAGTTTCTCTGGGATTCTGAACTCTGGGGAGACGACTAAAAAGGATATGCAGGATAAACAGATTCTTGTCTGATCATTGGCTTTCTTTTGGAATGTATGTATCACTCACTTTAATTAAGTTAATTCTAAAGACTAAAGTTGCCATTTAGGCACAATCCTGGGAGGTGGGCAGTGTGGAGCTACACTACCGTAGGGGACGAATCGAAGGCATCCTGCCTCGGTGATGCAGAATGCCTCCCAGTGTGCAGCCAGAGTGTGCACACTGCTGCATCCAGCTCTAAGTGAATTCCACCTTTTGACCTCAAGCATCAACTTTAAGGAAAGCTTGTCAAAGTGTCGGACATAAAGACATTTAAAATGAGGCAGTGAACAAACATAACGTACAACAAAGAGCACACCTACAGACCAATAGCTTGTTCCAAGATTTTTTTATGCGTCGAGGTTATATCTTCCTTTTTAGCAACTTAATTCAAACTTCACTACATTAACAAATTCCCATCACTTGTTTTCTCCCTCTTAATTCTCTGTGCATGAAAAAGGAAGTGCCAAAGTGCATTAAAGATGGGGAAGAAATAACATGGGGATGAGTGTGTATGCCTCTTGGACTCAAGTATTCCTAAATAAAAGCGTTACAATTGAACTGGAGGGCTGGAAAATTAGTTCCTTATGTTGGATGAAGCTGGTGTACCACTAAGTATAACAGAGCCTAGTTTCTGCTGTTACAGGCATTTTAGTAATGTTAATAGTAATAATACGTGCAGCAATGACAAGGATTAGTAAGCCCAGCAACGTTTTCCAGCTGGGGGAACTGAAGGACAAACAAACTGTGGAATAACCATAAAGTATTGTTCGTGAATCCTTATCTTCTACTTCCTTCAAGCTGTCTGTCAATCAGTTACCTCTACAACCTGATCTTTGATGCCTACAGTTATGTTTATTTTCAACGCAACATACTGTGCACGCAGCCACATAAGATTCCACCAGTTAATACAGATAAATACCCATGCATTGGTTTCAAAAAATTCCCCATTAGCTTTCCAGAATCATCAAAGTGAACCAAATTCCTTATGTGGATGTTGGACTAGGTATTCTGTACAGCAGCAGAAAACATGAGGATATTGTCATACTTGGTTGTTGATCGCCAGCCTTAAAGTAAAAGCAGGTATTGCATATATCCTATGCACAATATAACTGAGTATTATTTCGGGTGAAGGATCTGTAGCAAAATCACCAAAGGCTTTTTTTTTTCTTTTTGCATGAATTGCAGTTCAATGGTTGGTGAGGAAAAAATAATGAATTATTACTTGGAAACATGTTCAGTGACAACTGTATATTTAATTGTTTTATATTTCTATTCCTCCTTTCTTTGCCTCAATGACAAATCTTTACAAAACATCTATTCATACTAAATTAAACAAATTCAGAATATCAGATACTGGCCTTGATGAGCGCAGAGAACTTAAATGCAGTGATTAATATATACATAACTGGAAAATGTTATTAAATTTTGTATGATAGTATAAGTCTGGTTGCATTTGACAAGAAATGAAGGTTTACAAATTCTACAGACACAGGGTAAAGATCTGACATTACTTGTATTACCTATTTATTTCTGATCATTGATAGACAAAGCAAGACTAACACTTAAAATAATTTTGGTGCACTAAGGTACTTAATTATTTTTTTAAAAAAGGAGATGGTTAAATACAATGCACTACAGTACTTTTCTAATTACATGAATTATATCAGTGAAAACAAAATGTATGTGGTTGGCTCATGTCCTTAAAAGATTTAAGCTTTGATTTCTACAAGTAATTCATAGCAATTAAATATTTTTTCACACTGGACATAAATACTATTGACTCTCATCAGACAAATATAGCCAAATTCAGTGTTAGTGAAAATTAGGTTATTAAATTGAAAGTAAATGTGTAAAGTGTGGTGGGTTTTGTTTTTTTTTTTGTATGAAGAGATTATTGAGGATAGTATAGCGCTGTAGCTCCTATTCTATGAGCTATGGAGCATTTACTGGCATGTCATAGGATGCTATATCCTTATTTAAGATTATCAGCCATGTTAGTCTGTGTCCGTAAATCAAACAAGGAATACTTGTGGCACCTTAGAGACTAACCAGTTTATTTCAGCATAAATGTATCCTTATTGTTTCTGATACAGTACCAGATGCTACTTTGCACAGAAGTCTGGTATTGTGTTTGCCAGTATTTCAGTTAAATGTGCCGGAAGTAATTCTAAGTGAAATGCTGGTAAAACCAGGTCCAGTTGCAGGAGGAGTTTACATTAAGGCTTTCAATATTACTGGGCAAGGTCTTAGATGGAGAGAGTCAATACCAGTGGGAATATTTTTGTAAATGTTCTCAGTCTAGAGAAGACTTTAATAGGTGAACAGCAAAACTAACTATCCACAAAGTGCTGTTGAATGCACAGAGAAAAACTGAAAAAATAGAGCATTACTTTTTCCTAACACTTTAATTTTAGGTGTTAACTTGCGACTTGAGTAAGTATTGAATTTTTGGATACAAGTCCCATATTTTAAAAAGTGGATGGTGGTGTTTAACCAGTGCTTAAAAAAAAGGGTATTTGTTTGAACTAAACTGGCAACATTAAAATCTGAGTTAGGCTACATCTACACTGCAGTTAGAGGCCTGCGGCTGGTCCAAGCCAGCTGATTCAGGCTTGTGGGGCTTGGCCTGAGGGGCTGTTTAACTGTGATGTAGATGTTTGGGCAAACTTTGGGACCTTTCCCCCCTCACAGAGTCCTTTTAATTGCAGTGAAGTCATAGAATTCAGCAATCTTTAGCAGTGGTAGTAACTGAGCCCTTAAGAGCACAGATAGTTCTAGTAATAATTAGTGTTAGCTAAATACAAAATGTTTTCTGTCAAACTTCTTTCTTACTATGACCAGAGGTTTTGGTCTATTTAAAGATTAAGCGTGGGATTTACAAAAGGCAAACATCCTCCAAAATATGAAGTAACCTTTTATATTTAAAGAACAAAATATAGACACTTTGCTAATGAGAATATTATGAAAGATATTTTGCATCTTTAAGAACCCCTGAGACTGCCTGTCCAAGTCCTTTTCAGTTTTTAAACAAATCTGTGCAATATTTTCTACAGGGTCCTGGCAGAATTTTATTACAGATTCAGGTGGCATGCAGTGATCTTCACAGAAATCTAGATGTTGAGATTTTTCCCTCAGCTTTCTCCCTGTTTTTGCCTCCTTACCATGCTTTTGCTATCTCCTCCACCTCATCTGCCTCTTTCTTTTGCTGAACCCTTCCCTGTTAATAGCCTCAGCCCTGCTTTGATTCGTTTGCTGGTCCAATGGGTCACCTTGTATGTTGACTTTTAGTGTGTACAGTAGAAGGGCCTATTTCTCCTTTCTCCTATTTTTTACCTGTGGGTCTAGGCATTTCATTCCATTTATTTTGAGAGAGAAGCAGGCTTTTCTCCTTGCTGGCTTTAGTCATTAAGCGCTGTGTATTGTTTTTAAACACTGCAGATAAGCTCTAAGACTTTTGTAATTAGACATCTTAATAAATGAAATAATAAATAACCACTAGCATTGCTGAACCTTACTGCCAGCTGCTGACACAGCTGTCTTATTTTGCCTGCACCATAGAAATCTTATAGTCTGTAAAGCTTTCGCTACTGGAGGTGACTGATTACATTGCATGCCAAAGGGGGAAGCATTATGGGAGCATAGCATCTCTTCAGTACTGGTTGGGTTTAAAGCAAAATCAACTGTGGTGGACTATAGCAGCTGACATTGGTGACTATTAATATTTTATTAGAGGTAAGAAACGTTAGAGGAGGATCTGGGGAGGAGATGGTAATTGGTGACGGGAATATCTTATCTAAAGTGATCTGGAGACATGACTAAAGTAGATATTTGTTTAATAGGTCATGGAGCCGGTATGACCCCCATCTTAATTAAGGGGAAAATGCAGATAGTTTACCAGAAATTAAACAAACATGCTTGGATAGACTGAACGCCTTTAGAAGCATTGAGCTTCTCCCATTTTAAAAATGTATTTAAACAAAATCAAAATAATTCTGGCTGGCTCTTGATTGTTGTGATGCCCCAGAATGTATCATTCAATGAAGGTAACTGATATCAGAAATGGGACAAGTGGAGCTGGCTTCTTATTTCAATAGGCAGCTTTGAAACATTTATTATTTTACATAGTCTAATATATCTCAGTACTGATAGACCAGCTCCATTGGAATTGTTCCTATATGTGATATTACAGAGTTGGGAGCTGAGTGGAATGATTGTTTAAAATAAAGGTTACATGAAATTAGTTTTCTGTTGAATGCTCCTATGCACTTCACTGTTGGGGAAATCAACATATAGTTTGAACTTCTAGCTTCAGTTCACCACTGAAGTCCAAATACTGTATAGAAAATAGTTTAGATTTTTATTTAGATGTATTCAAGGACTGAGGGCTTGTGTACACAGTGGGTTAACTTTGGTATGATTTTAAACGGGTTTAATTACACTACTGCAAAAGGCTGTGTTGCTATTTGTATTTCAGTTTTAATGAGTCTGTCAGGTAGAAAGAGGTTTAAGCCAAACTAAAAAAAGCAATTCAGACAAAAATAAGCATGTCCACACATGGGTTTCCATTGATTTAACTGGCACAGTTTAATTAAATCAGGGAGGGTTTGTATATAGATAAGGCCTTAGGATAAGGTTACAAACAAAGGATGTTGGGAAATGGCTGCTGAGTATAAGAAAATTAGCCTCATTTTTAATTTCAGAAATTTTCTAAAGAAGCTTTTTCTGAGAACTTACTTGCTTTTTCCATTTTGACAACAGACTTTACCATGCAAAACTTGTTAAAGCTTCAGTGTTGCTTTTGTTTAATAAGCTCTGCTGAAAAGCCAAACAATAGTTACAGCAAAAGTGTAAACTATTCTCTCAGTCTGGACAGAGGCAGATCTAATTTACACCCACGATAGATCAGGAGTAATTCTGTTGGTTTTAGTGGAATTTCTCCTGATATACACCACAGACTGTGAGATCAGAATCTGAACCCTTGCATGCCTCTAGGAAGTGTTAAGTGAAGCGATTTCGTGAGCAAGCACTCCTGTTAGAATTCAGAGTGTTGTTTTTTTCTTGCAAGTGTTTAGTGAAAGCACTCTCCTTGAAGTAACAGGGATTTTTTCCTGATTTCCATTCTCCCTCCACGTTTTTTCCCCCATGTATAGGCTCTGTTCGCTTGTGTGTTGCAAGAGATTGGAAAAAATTCAGCCACATTCTTTCACAATTCTGTAAGGACTGCAAGAGAGGACACAAGCCCATTTATCTCTACAGGCTGCTGCATCAACCATATAGGAGTTTGTGCATTAGAGATTAAAAGTTTCCTCTGGTGATTCAGTAGATAACTCTGCAATGACCAGTCTCATTATAGATCAGCAATGTTGAAGAAAAATGGGCTTGTGCCTTCCACTTTGCTGCCTGCTGTTGCGTCATTTGAATTGTTTCAGGAGTGATTAGGTGTACTTACTAATGAAGCAACATTGTTAGAGCCACCTCTGTGTCATTTTTCACTTATCTTCATTCAGAAGCATACCTGCAAGAGGAGTTAAAAATCTTTGAAGTTAATCATCTGCAGAATTTCTCAGATTTTGAATGAAAATCTGAAGGGAATTTCCCAAAGTGTTCAACAGATAACAGCTGTCCCTACAGTAAGACACAAACATGTTTAATAATTTAATACAAAATCAAGTATGTGTTAGGTGAGAGATATTTTTTTTAAGTATTAAAATCTCAACTTTATTTGGCCAGCAAGTTCAGTTCGAACATTGTGGTGGAATGCTTAGAACAAGCCTGATTATGCTCAGACTTCCGCAGCACTCCCCTGTTTCCTACAACCTAGTAATCAGAAGTGTCCTGTTTGCTGCATTCTAGCAGGCCCCCATGCCACCCTATCTGACCAGGAAACCCATTCTCCCCCTCCCCTCAACCCCCCCCCCCCGCCCAAATGCACAGAAAATGATCAAGGAACAGAGCCTTGTTGATGAGGGAGATGCCTCCAGAAATGTCTTGGGGAAAAGGGAGAAATTCCTTGCAGTGCTTCCCTCCCACACAAGAGGAATATAGGGGCTTGTCTAGACATAAAACTCTACAGGGGTGCAGCTGCAGCACTTCAATGAAGACAGGAGGGGTTCCCTTGTCAGCGTAGGTAATCCATCTTCCCCAGAGACAGTAGCTAGGTTAATGAGAAAATTCTCCTGTTGACCTAGCTCTGTCTATACTGGGGGTTAGATCAGTTTAATGGTGTTGCTCAGGGGTGTGGAGTTTTCATACTCCTGAGTGACACAGTTATACCAACTAATTTTCTAGTGTAGACCAGGCCTAAGTATTCATATATTGCTAAAGTGAGTCTCCAGTCATTTCTTCAAAGTGCTTTTCCCTGCCAACCAGCATGACTTCTGATTGAAACTTGTGCCAGCTACTTTTCATCCAGGTCCTCACTTTATTTGGACACGCTGTCATCAGGGAGACTGCGCCAACCCCATTGGTTAAAGAGGCATATGGCTTGGTGATAGTGTTACATGTTGGTGATGCTGAATGCATTAGTATCACATAATCTCTCACTGCGTGCTATATAAAAAAAGCTGAAAAGATTGAGTCCCAAGAGACACAAATAAGCTTCATGGAATTTCCAGGGAAATTCCTACAATACCACTTATTTAGTGGAATTGTAGTTCATTGTTTCAGATTATCATCATCATCCCTATATTCACACACATCATATCTGATGCAATTCTTACTGTGTCAGACTAATTTAGATCATAGTGTCATCAGTTCAAGGATATTTTTGAGGTTTTTTGGGGTCTTCTGATTGCTTTAATGATGTCCTCCACATGAGCGATGACATAATGGTGTCTGCAGGACAAACGAATCATTAGATCCAAATAAGGTAAAAATGTAGTTTGTTTTTCCTATACAACTATCACGTTAAGCATTACTCATTTATACTATTAACATGTTACAACAGCAGAATAAAAAAACCACAAGTTGCAACTTTTAGGGAGTGTGGTGATGGTTTGTGAGGATTCCAGGCTTTGTAATTCAATTAACATAATTTATGAAATTTTATGAGTTTTATGTAAAAAAAAAGAATAGATTGCTTCAAATTCTGCCCTTCTTTACCAGTAGTTGTACTAATCTCTGGAAAACATGTAGGAAATTATATCCATAATTACTTGCTCAAATATGTGGATGATAGAATATTTTGTAGGAGGAATTTGGGGAGCAGCTCAATAAGTATCAGAGCCTTACACATTCCTGCTCTTTGATAGGAGAGAGGAAACCAAGCCACAGTATCATCGTACATCTAAATTAAACAAGCTTCTTAGGAAGTGGAGCACAGCAGCTGGAGGAATGAAGACATGAACCTTCTTTTTAATATACAAAGGCGACTAAGACTTGATTTAAAAAAAAAATGCAAGAAACAACCCTCTGGTACAGTGGAATCTTGTTTAGCCAGTAGTTAACTCTATGATTCCCATCCAGTTTGTTGTAGCCCTTGTGATACAAAACTTGGACTGGTAGATGCTTTGTGAGCCTTTAACCCTATGCATGAGCTGCTCCTTTGCCCAAGGTATTAGGGATCGCTGCAGGAGACGAGAGAGGAAAGGTGAGTTTTAGAAGCTGTTGACTACTTTACCCTCAGCAACAGGTTTGCAGCTGGAAGTTAGAGGTTATCCATGATCTGTCTGTCTATTCAAGTTTTTATGATGTCATCTCTCACTGTGGGTATTTTGAGCCTTTACCAAAGGGCTAACAACCTAATTAGCAAATAGCCTCATTTTTCTTCCTACTTTCTCCAAGAAGGATGGGCAGTTTTATTTAGTTATTTAGTTCTCACTTTCTTTCACTTCTTTTCTTCACCTCTCTTTGCTCCTCTGTTGGACCCAAAGATTTGGAACCAGCAATATAAGCTGTAAATTGTTTCATGTTTTGTTGCTTGAGTTCTAAAATAGTAGCCACTGTTTAAAATAATTGTTCATTATTGCTTGCAAAATAATGCATCCTGAAATCCTAAGTATGCAAAATTCCATAGTCCTTAGAGTTTTATTTTTCTTGAGTGAAGAGTGCAGGATTTGATGCAGTGGTTATGATAATGATGTGCTACTTATTACAGAAGCAAATATTTTATTGTTTCTACTTTCTGGTAAATGTATTCTTTCAAAAGCAATCGTTCACATTTTAAAAAGTATAAGTTTTGTTGATTATTTATATGCATTGGATATACAGAAAGTGTGTTAAATGAATCCTCACGTTCCTTTAGCATGTACTGATTTTGTTTGAATTTCTGCGTGTGCTAGAGTGGATACTGCATCAGAATTGTCTATTTCATAGAATCATAGAATATCAGGGTTGGAAGGGACCTCAGGAGGTCATCTAATCCAACCCCCTGCCCAAAGCAGGATCAATCCCCAGCTAAATCATGCCAGCCAGAGCTTTGTCAAACCTGATCTTAAAAACCTGTAAGGATGGAGATTCCACCACCTCCCTAGGCAACCCATTCCAGTGCCTCACCATCCTCCTAGTGAAAAAGTTTTTCCTAATATCCAACCTAAAACTCCCCCTCTGCAACAAGGCCAAGCATGCTTAATATGTTGAAATCAAAGAATTTATGCTGCATAGGATTAGATGTAGCAAACATCAAGGAACTGAAATTTGTATAAGGCTTAGAAACTTGTTTACCTAGCAAAATCATTTAAAGCAGAAATGACAAAGAGTCCTGTGGCACCTTAAAGACTAACTAAAATTTTAGAGCATAAGCTTTTGTGGGCTAATACCCACTTCGTCGGATGCATGCAGTGGAAGTATCCAGGGGCAGGTATAAATAGGTAGGCAAGAACCAGGTGGGAGATAACAGGATTAGTCCAATGAGGCTGAACCAGCTTGTTATCTCTAATCAGGGAGGGTGAGGTGTTCCTCTAGCAGCTGAACTGGAGGTGTGAATAGCGAGAGAAGAGAAGCTGCTTTTGTAGTTAGCTAGCCACTCATAATCTTTGTTCAATCCTTGATTGATAGTATCAGATATGCAAATGAATTGCAGCTCTGCAGTCTATTTGCAGTCTGGACTTGAAGTTTTTTTGCTGCAAAATGCTGACCTTTAAATCTTTTATGGTGTGTCCAGCGAGGTTGAAGTGCTCTCCTACAGGTTTTTGTATATTGCCATTCCTGATATCTGATTTGTGTCCATTTATCCTTTTTTGTAGGGACTGTCCAGTTTGGCCAATGTACGTAGCAGAGGGACATTGCTAGCACATAATGGCGTATATTACATTGGTAGATGTGCAGGTGAATGAACCAGTGATGGTGTGGCTGATCTGGTTTGGTCCTATGATGGTGTTGCTGGTGTAGATGTGTGGGCAGAGTTGGCATCGATTTTAGTTAGTCAACTAAAATTGTAGTTAGTCTTTAAGGTGCCACAGGACTCTTTGTCACTTCTGCAATTCCAGACTAACGCAGCTA
Source organism: Dermatemys mawii (assembly GCA_007922305.1). NCBI lineage: Eukaryota > Metazoa > Chordata > Testudines > Dermatemydidae > Dermatemys > Dermatemys mawii. The sequence goes on along the minus strand of ML677352.1, from coordinate 12,511,319 downwards.
CCCCTCTGATTCTAGTTTAAAGCACTATCAAGTAGAGTAAAATCAACAAGAGCTTACACTGAACGACTTGCATCTAATTATCTACAGTATATTAACTATTGTGTGTGTTTTTATGAACGAAAAAGATTTTGTTGGCGCTTCCATAGTGTTCTAGTTGGAGTACTTTGCACTGTCAAGTGTTGGGTTTCATCTCTAGTACTAGTCATGCTTTCTGGAAGGAACGTGATGTATGCAAACACCTTGTGTCTTTTAAATAGCCATCTCTCTAGCTAAATGACAAACTGCAAAAGGCATCCTCTTCGATCAAAAGGGTGATGAATGCTATGCAAGGGGCAGTAAAAAGTGTGTAAATTTTTGGGGTCCTTTAGTCTACCCTGAGGGCCTGGGAGGAAAAAAGAGGAGGTCTTAGGCATTTGCAGACTGAACCCAGAATGTGGTCCTAAAACTCAATTTGTGTTCTATCTGTGTATGTTTGGATTTGATTAAATGTTAGAAAATGTTCTGTATTGCTTCCCCCTTCATAAAATGTTTGTAGATACCAGTATTCAAGAATCTCCTCTGTTAATGTTTTTTTTTCCTTTGTCCTGTTGCTATCAGTTATTACATATCTAATTATTACCTATGAAAGTGGATAGGTAATAATTAGATAGTGTGACAAAGCTCCAAGTTTGTACTTGTGGGTTCTGCGCTTCCTGGCAGATTTAGGGGCCTCAGAAACTCATCTAGGCCCCAGAGTGACCTCCCTTTCTCAGTATAATTGGCAAGAGTCACCGCCTAGTGAGTTGCCCTCATCACAGGCCAGCATGGAAGATGGAAAAGGGGGGAGCCGGGGCCCACCCTCTACTCCAAGCTCCAGCCCAGGGACCCTAATAGTATCAGCAAAGATGGCTGACCTTTTATCCACAAAACACAATACAATTCCCTGGGCTACTTCCCCACAGCAGTCCCCGCTTCTTCAAACTCCACTTCACCCTTACCTCACGGCCTCCTTCCTTCTGTATGATATATTGTCCACCACTCAGTCTCACCAACAGCACAACTTCCTCTCACAGCTCCTGACACCTACAGCCACCTGACTAACTGGGAGGTTTTTATGTGGTTTCAGCCAGTCCCTGATTGGCTTCAGGTATCCCAATCAGGCTAGCTGTTTCTACTCCTTTCTAGAAGGTTCTTAATTGGCCCCAGGTGTCTTGATTGGCCTGGAATAGCCTTTGTTTGGCTATCCAGGGAACAGGGACCTGCACATCCTGAGACTAATATACCTGCCTTCCAGCACTCTCTTATATCCTTCTGGACTGACTCCATCACAACAGGTAATTAGAGACAAGGTGGATGAGGTAATATCTTTTACTGGATCAACTTCTGTTGGTGAGAGAGACCTGAAGAAGAGAGGGGTGTGTGTGTATGTGTGTGTGTGTGTGTGTATGTGTAAACTCAAAAACTTGTCTCTCTCACCAACAGAAGTTGGTCCAGTAAAGGACATTATCTCACTTACCTTGTCTCTCTAATAACCTGGGACTGACATGGCTATGACAACACTGCGTATAAATAATCTGGAATCATTTAACCATTTTAGCGGCTAAAACATTAATGTAAACATCTGTGATTCATATATAGATGCCATGAATAATTTTGTAGCCCATATTTCTGCTTTTTCTATTGTTTGCCTGTAAATAGCATTTTTAATTTTGCAAGATATAGAAAATGCTTGCATTATATCATTATTTACGGAGTTGCACTGATTACCCTTTAGCTGTAGATTTAAATGATTGTTTATTGATGGCAGTACCCATAATGTACTATGTGACTTCCAAACGCTAAAAAAGATTGTATCAGCTCCAAGGGGCTTACAATTTATGGATGTATAACTACAGCTCCATTATTATAGGAGGGGCTGGTAGTAACATCTATTATTAAGATTGCCCAACACTTCCTATTATAAGACCCTGTTTTCAGTTAGTTATAATTAGTCAAACTACAATCACTTAAGTTGAAATTTCCATGCTAAGCGTTTGCTTCAAGTTGAATATTTCTGGAAAAGCTCAGGCAAAATGGTTCAGCCATTTTCAAGACTAAATCTAGGGAAATATGCACTGTTTGGCCGACATTAAAAAATCCATAACTTTTGTCTGAGAAGCTCTAGCATGTCCATGCTTCAGAGGAGAGACTTGACTTTTGGCAGGCCTTTTTGTCTCTTACGATCCCTGTGAAAATCTGCCCAAATATGGCTAAGTTAGAAGTCTTTGAAAAAATTAGTTTACACATGTTAGTAGGGACCTATTAGAAATATAAATTCCCCAAAGATTCCATCTGCACTGACATGCTGCGGTCTAGTACTGAGCGGGACTTGCCCTACAACTGAAGCACTGACTTTCTGCAGGCCATGCCAGGTTTAGGCTATCATCTGAGCTAAGAGCAGAGAGAGTCTCTTTTGTGCTCTCAGTGACCCCTCTGATTGGCTCAGGTATCATAGGAGAAAGCTACCTGACTTGAATGCAGAGGGAATAAGAACCAGAGTTGTGAGGAGAGTAGATTGGGAGAGGGAGCTTTGAAGATGGTAGAAACTGATACTGGAGACTGGCAAAGCGGGAGAGGGAGACCAGGTTTGAGAGCTGGGGTGAGACAGTTTGGTTGGGCAAGAGGACTTGGACTTGGAAGCAGGGAAGGACTGATCACCGGTAGATAGAGGAGAGACTGAGATTAGGTAAGGAGCTTGGATGGGGGAAAATGGGACTAGGCAAGGAAACTGGGATTGAAAATTAGTTGGGTGGGGAGAAGGAGGTGAGTGAAGATGAATCCGATAGGTGCCAGTTGCAGGGGAGAACTGGGTTTTGCTAGGCAAAAAGACTGGAATGTGGAGCTGAAGGGGATACACTGAGATTAGAGGGGAAGCCAATGGTGATGGGGAATGTATGTAGAAAAAAACAGGATGTGGTCATGTATTTAAAGACAGTATCAAAATGCATATGCACAAGGGGACAGAATTAAGGTGGCACAGACCACTTTAATCCTGGCATTTTCTAACTTCAGAGTGCTTGACTTTGCAATGTTGTTAATGTTCTTTTAACATGTGTGTAGATGTGAATAATAGTAATGTCTGTGACCCCATGTGGCATTTACATTGTACATATGATAGTCTTCTGGTTTCCATTGGGTCCCTTGCTATTTCCTGCATTATCCTGTCAGATCAAAGGACTTAGCTGGTGGGCAAAGCCATGCAGCCCTTTACACAGATAAAATGTACAGTGAAGTCAATGGGCATATTACCTGACCTGCAGGATTTGGACCAAAGTTTTTAATAGTATACCCAACAAATTTCTTCTTCTAATTTTGACACATGTGGTGTTCTCTCTTCCTGAACAGCAGCCTAACATCTGTGAAATTGGTGACATTTCGGATGTGAGTTTAATATTCACAGAAGCATCTGCAGCCCTTAACTGATCAAAATTATAAATACCATTATTATTTTAGTGCAGTAACTGTTTTGCTTTTCTGCATGCTGCTTCAATAAGTTTGTATGCAATGCTAGCTTTTTTTCCCTTTGCATTTTAATTATGTTTGCTGTATTAGCATTGTCTTCACTATAACTATCTGCCTTTTGTGGGGGAAAGTCAGTCAGCCCTAACCATTATTTAAAACTGCTACTTTATGACAGCTCTCTAAATTGTAATTCTTTCTCTGTAGGGTTTCAGGAATAGCATATATCCTAAGGTATTCTTATTAGCTTGCATGTTAGCTCATTTTTTGACTAGATTGATGCAAAGAATACAGCTGCCGTGGAAAGCACAACATCTCTGAAGATCTCTGTGGATGTTACTGTGGGGCCACAGGTCTGATTGTTAGTACAGAATGTGACTCAAACTTCAGTTATTTCATTCAAGAATCCTTCACACACATGCTGTTGTTAAAGCGATCTTCCCAGAGACATTACCTCTCAGGCTTTATTTGAATGTAAAATAACTGTAAGTCTGTTTGGAGCAAGAATGCTGCTTGAAATGAAACATAAGAGGTTATCTATACTTCATTTTGAACTTCAGTAGTTGTCAAGAATCCTTTTCAAGGTAATGCACATAGCTGCAGGTTAGCATAACATCCAAAATTGACCAATTTGAATATTCCATATGAGATTGAATTGACTATATCAAACATCTCCCAGAAGTCCTTCATCCTTAATTAATTTCTCAATCATTTGCTGTTGGCATATTAAACTCATTTGAAAAATACTCTGTAAAGATCCACACTTGTAAGAATTACTTTGATCCTTCTGACTATATTAAGTTACTGTTCATTCTGGTGCCACATTTGCAGTGTTTGTTTTGTTTTTAGCCCCCAAAGGTCGATAGAGTTCTTTGAGAATGATATCAGTATCAGTATGGTTATACTGAGTGCCAGGGACTCATCATAAAAGCATTTTAACACTGATACAAAAACAATCATATACCTTTGTTTACCCTTTTCCAAATGCCGAGCACCCATCTGCAAACAGAGATGTGGTTTGGACATCAAATGTGTTGTAGCTTTTATTTAAATAACCAACAGAACTGGATAAAACGAACTTAAAGGCAGGCAGACAGCCCATAATGAACTTGAATCTTATTCACTAGGATTCAGCACTGGGGGGGGGAACCTGCAAGTTATGTTAGGTTTGAAATGCTTGGATAGAAGCTGCTCTAAAAGGGCAAAGTGGTAGTGTTTCTATTTACCTCGTAATATCTCTTGATATTTTATTTTTAACGACATTTGTCTTCACATCTTAGTTGCAGACAGATCTAATGACTCCTCTTTAGATGAAGTGGCCAGAAGTGGCAGTTTAAGAGAGTCCAGTTTAAGGGAGCATGTTCAGCTTTCTTCCTCTTCCTGCGATCTAGCTGAGGAAGGTTGATCTGACCAAAGTTTCCCAAGGGCTAAATGGATGTATTTATATGAGGGGTGTTTAATGGTCTTGGGTGGCTGCTTCAATGGTCATGGGTGGTTGGGTGGGATCGCGTAGTATTCCATTTGACCATCGATCATATAGCCTGATGCATGATTAGTTGCTGCAACATATTTATGTGCTTAGACTAGCAGTATTCTTTCATGTGTTGGTCAGTTTCACAAGGACAGAAGGAGACCATCTGAGAATGTTTATTTAGAAGATCACAAGTATTGGAACACCAAGAGGCTGGAATTATTTTGGTATTTTCAGGGAGTCTGTTACAAAGCAATTTATATAGCTGTATTCTGGGTCTGGTATCTGAATAACATACAAAACAAATGCAAAGTCATGACTCTAGGAATAGTCCCAAAGTACCTTAATCCTTATATTGACAATGGCACTATTGGGTTACACAGTTTTAATCCCAGAGGAGTTGTTTCTTGACATTAAACTGTCCAAATAGTATTTATATCTGCTGCTGCCCTGCAAGATCACTTAACCCTGCACAGCAGTTTAAAAGTAGTTAATGACAGACCCAGCATGACTTGCCCCTTATGAATGATCACATAAGTTCGACCTGTACTGTCATGGTTTATGGAGGAAGGCAGTTTGTCCATAGCCTGCTTCAGCCACAGCAGGTAATTTGAAATGAAATGAGACAGTTTCTACAAGCAGATTGATTTGGGAATCTTGCCTGTTCTTCCCTTTGACCCTTGACAAGTTGACACTACAAAGATTGTGACTTTAAAAAATGATTGGGTGCAAATACATTTAGGTAGATGATTTACTATGTGTTAAAGCAAGGACAGTGCTTTTAGAGTGAAGCTGTGAGGGAAGGTAATTGTAAACTTTAACAACTCATGTTTTATGTTTCTGTATCTTATTAATTATCTGACTAGGTGAATCTACTGATAATAGTGGCTCAAGTACTTCATCTAACAGAGTCCATATAAGAGATCATGGTTATCAACATTCCGGTATTGGTTTTTAAAAAGTCAATTAAAAATGTGTAACCTTTGCATTCCAATGAAAGTAAGTCTAAAGATAACTAATATGAGTCTTTATTTGAATATATAACCTTTCCATCTTACAGATGTTCTATTTTTGTTCCTCTTTTGTAAATGCAGTTATGTAAATATAAATATTGAAAGAGCAAGATCTAACATATGATAGGTTAGGTCACAGGGAAATACTACAACAATCAAATGATGCCAGAAAAGCAGATAAAATCACAATTATGTATCAATAAATATTTTCTTTTGGCCCAGAAAATACACACATCCTTTTCAGTTAAAACATTCATGTAATATCTTGTAAAGTCCACACATTCCTCATTATTTAGAGTTCATTCTTTTGATATACTTTACTGAAATATTTCCAAAGCCAGGATGTGATTGCTTTTAGTGTCATTCTAAAACAAATAACTACAAATAGGTTGTTTCCTAAAAATTATCTCACGATGTTTCAGGCTAGTAGTTAGTATGCTGATATTCAGATATGATATAGCTTTGAAGGAAAGTATAACACAAAATTTGATAATTTTAAATTTAACATATAATTAAACCACAGTCATAGATATCATAAATGTAGCTTGATTTAGTCACTTAGAGACATAATTGTAAATGTCAGTACCTGGAAAATGCAACAGTAAATGCACACTACAAAGAAAATGTTTGCACAGAGTAAGTTGATCTTTCTGAAGTGTTTTCTACTTCTCGTCATTCTAACTATTGTTTTTGAAGCATAATTTTAAAGATGCTCGTAAAACACCACCACCACCAATTCCTTATTGGTCTCAGTTTAAATTATTTATTTTCCTTTTGACTCGTATCTTCATCGAACTACGTTAAAAGTATTTTGCTGAAATCTTTTTTTATGTTGTCCATTGGGTTTAATAGACGTGCCATTTAATAAGCTCTACCTGTAAGGATAGACTGTTTGACCTTTGTGACCTGCCACTGGTAGACATAGTATAAGATTGCTTTGTGAAATAAAGCTGTCGGTAACATCAACAAAATAAAAAATGATCGTATTCCAATACTCTCTGCTGAGTACTATGACAGCACTGAAATATGGAATAAAATTGAAAGTAGATTAGTTTTGGGTCCTAACTCATGTTTTGACAAGATATAAGAGAGGCGAACATATCTTTGAACTTTTAGTTTTAAAGTTTTTTAATGAAAATATTTATCATTTTGTAAGGTTCCTTCTTTTTTTTATCACAACTGGGCTGTATAACCTTAAAACAATCCATTCTCTTATTGTGAGGGGTATAAATACTGTACTATCTTTTATATTAAATATCTTAAAGGATACATGCACAGTAAGGAGTTGCTTGACACTTGTAAGTAACGGACTGTCATGTTAATAAAATAGCTTATTGGGGAGGTTGAAAAATCAGTCATTAATAAGCCACATATTTTTACAGTATGTAAAGCATGTAAATACTGTAGACAAGAAGGCTGCTTTTGCCATATTTTCTGTTCACTTTTTGAAGTGTTTTGGATTTGAAGCAATAGTGAAAATCGGTGCCTTCAGATTGTCTTTTCTGTGATTATTTTTCAACTTTAAATTGAAATTTCATATTATTTTAATCATCTCTGATGAATTCATTAATCAAATCAAGAGCATATGAAGAGGTAACACTGATGTGATTGCGAATGCCAAAATTATAAAATTCATTGCCAATCTTTTCTTTGACCTTGGCACAACAGTTACTGTTCTTCCTTTTCTTTATTTTACTATGTATGTTAAAATAATGTAGCTTTCTTGCCTGCATTAAAGTGCATAATGAATAGAATGTTATTGACATTAAATTAAGCAGACCTCTTTATCCAAGGCTAACTTTAATGGTATATTTCTTTCCTCAGATTTTTTTTTAGAAACTAACCTTTTATTTTAAAGTTAAACTAAATTATTAACAGAACAATTCCTCCCCCCCATAAGTGTTACAAAAAAGGTGACAAATACTAAAGGTAAGAGAATACAGCAGAGCTGGGACAAGATAATGAGTTACAGTAGATATACAAATTGTTTTCAGAAAATTTATATCAATGCTTTTTTAAAAATCAGTTTATCCCATTGGGCTCATCTTTCCTCCAACAGTTCGATTGTTAATCTAATACAGATGCATGAAAATCACTCCTCCAGAAAACATTTAGGTACAAATTGTGCAATACCTTTTATAAGATATCTGGGAAGTCAAATCTCAAATAACCTAGAAGAACTCTGTGATTTAAATGTCAAACCACTACTTCAGCAAATGAACAAAGACCTGGAGTGCTGCAGTAAGTAATTTCTTGGTTGGGAAGAATAGCCACAGTAGTTGATCCAATAAAAGATATTACCGCACCCGCAATGCAAATGAAATATTCTGCCAAGGATATCTTTCTTGTTTCCAAATCTTTCTGGGATAATCGCAGAAACAAACCCTAGCAGGCATACAGAGGATGTTCTTAGAATTTAGGTGAAATAAGAAAAGACCAAGACTCAGAGCAGATACTTTGTACAGACCCATTAAACAGCATGGACTAGCTGTTCCAAATATTCTATGGAACTATCAAAGCCAGCCAGCTCAAAGCAGTAGTAGATTGGAGGCACTCTAACCCTGCCAAACACTCGGTCTTTATTGAACAATAACACTTGGCTACTATGAATTAAAGAAAGCTATCATACCCTCCAGAAATTTACAATTTTACAAATTTAGCAAAGGCTATTTTATGGGTTTGGAATAGAACAAGAGAAACATTTTTCCCTTGCCAATGACACCCATTGCAAATAAGCTAGACATTAATCCAAATCATGAATCGGAGAGCTTCAAAGATTATGAGAGCTATGCAATAATAGACATGGTTGGCCAGCAATTCAAGTAAAGATTTTTTTCTAACTTATTTAGAAATAAAAAGTAACTTTGACTGGCCCATTCTCTGTACTAGTACTTTCATTTCGGGCATTATATTTCTCAACTTTCTAGAAAACCTGTTTTCTGTAGAAAACTAATTTGAATAGAAATGGTCCCATCTGATCAACTGGGAAACAAAAATTCATGACTAATTGATATCAATTTCTGCAGACAATTTTCCTAACTACTTCACCCCACCTCACCCCCAAAAAAGGTCCCTATGTGACATGCTGGGGAAAGGACCTGGATAGACAAATTAGCCCAAAGGAATGGAGTTTGATCTGAAAAAGAGGATCAGAAACCTCTGTAGCAATAAAAATAAATTTCTTAAAGATACTGCTTCAGTGGTACCTCATACCAGACAGGTTTAATATATATAATATACACATTGATTGAACAGGGATAAATGTTGGATAAATTGTGGTAAGGGGAGATTTTATGCATATATGGAGGACTTGTCCAGTCATTAGAGAGTATTTAGATATAATCCCATAACCAAACACCATAGATGGTTGGATATTTTATGATATCAAATGATCCTTTAGTAATCCTGCTGGGGCTTCTTAGAGGAAATGGTGACACAGGAGGAAATAAAAAATTAATCTCTCATCTGCTAGGCTATTGGTAGGCTATCGATGGTAAAAGAAAAATATCTCCCCTATAGAGCAATGGTTGAAAAAGACTAGTGGTTATGGAAAAATTAATACACCAGTTATGTACTCAGCAAAGTAGACAGAGGGTAGATAGCTGCTTAGATATGTGGTTACCTTTTATTCCACACTCACATAAAGTACGTTCTTTTTCGAGTGATTGCTCGTGTATTCCACAATAGGTGTGCGTGCTTGCCATGTGTGCTGGTGCCGAAAGATTTTCCCCTAGCACACTGGTTCTCAAAGTGGGGGGTCGTGGGGCGATTCCCAGGGGGTTGCGAGTTGCCGACGCTGTCGGCGACATTTCGGCGGCAGCCCCAAACATGGGGCTGTGTCTGCTGAAAAGCCGCCGAAGTGAAAGCTGCTGCTTTTAGAGGCAATTTGGTGGACGCAGACATGAATGCTGCATGTATGCCAAAATGCCACCAAAAGCGGAAGCTTTCACTTCAGCGGCTTTTTGGCAGACACAGCCCTGGGCCAGAGCACAATGCAGCAAACCAAAAAGGGGGCACCGCCCGAAGAAGATTGAGAACCGGTGCCCTAGCAGTACCCGTAATGGAGTGCCCCTCGCGACCCCTGGAGTGGTGCCACCGTGGTGTGGTATAAGGGACACTGTGTGCTTCCCTACACCCTCAGTTACTCCTTGCCTCCTGTGAAGGTGCATTAGAACCGCTCTGCTCCAGCTTTGCTACAGCTTCCTTCTTGGACTTGAACTTAGTTCATAGCTAGTAGTACCTGTAGTCAAAGTAGTTTTTAGTTAGTTTAGAGTTAGTTTCATGCACTCAGGTTGGGGCATGCCCTGTGCCCTCGGTTTTAAGTCATGTGACACTTGCAAGCAGCCAATGCCAGTGAGCGATCTGCACGCAGAATGTTTACGCTGTCTGGGAGAAACTCATCTCAGTGATTGCTGCAAGATTTGCAGATCCTTCAAGCCTCGGACCAAGGAGCGGGACATTTGGATCTTAGCCATTTTGATGGAGTTGACATTGACCCTTGCACTGTTGTGCCACTCTGAGTTGGTGCTGAGCACCACAGCGTCAGTATGAGGTGACCCTTTAGTCACCTCATACTGGTGAAGGCACCGCTTCCTGTCCATGGGGCACTCCAAGAAGAGGTCTTCGACACTGGAGCAAGATTGAGGTAAAGACTAGACCCACTTTGGGCAGTTCTTGGTCCCCATTGGCCTCCTGGCTTCTGACTCGAGTTGAGCGAAATAGCCCTGCCCACTCTGAATCTGCCTTTCTGGATGTCCAGAAGCCCTGCACATGGCCTGGGACATGATGTCTCTCTCAGTACCAGGGGCACTGCCACCATTGGCTCCCCGGTCCAGAGACAAGCCGCTGCTTGGATCCCTGCAGTCGCCACCTGGATGGTATCGGTCACAGTCTAGGGAAGGTTCTCCGCTCTGCAACCACCATGTGTGCAGTCTGTGCTGGTCACCGTCGACAGCCACCAGGTTTTCTGGCCGGGTGCCGACTGGCAGGGGTTCCAAGCACTGCGGACATCACAAGAAGAGCATGTCCCGTTGAGACCAGGATAGTCAGCATGTCTCTGAGAAGCTACCGTAGCCTGTCGTGGTACAGGCATCAGCGTGGTTCCCATTCTTTGTCTCGCTTGAGGTCCGACTGTGACATTGCTCCCACAGTCCCAGGCATCAGTCGCTGGCACCTCGCCATCGTGGATCCGCCAGTCGGAGCCGATTGTGGGGCAGCTGCAACCAGCAGTACTCCTGATCATCCATGTCAGGATCACAGTCTCGTGGTCGGCACAGTTCCCGATGCCACTGCTCCTCCTGGTCCTGGGATAGCTGCAGGTTGTATGACAGCCCGGCCTTCCTTCGCAGTTGTGGGGACAGGCTATATTCAGGCTGAACAGCCTGCTCCCCTGGTGCCACAGCAGTGTAGTGGCACCGGGCTCCTTGGCTGGCACCATGGTACCAATTGGCCCCAGGGCCCCTGGTGGTGACTCACTTGGTGGCTGGAGCCTCAGAGAGAGACTGTTGACATCCCTATTTCAGCCCCCCAGGAAAGAGTTGGTGGGGTGCTCATCCCTGATCCCATGTCTGGATGGGTGCCCAGCGGTGGGACCTACAGCACCGGTGGGTATGCAGAGTACCTTACCTCCCTCCTCATTCTTCCCCGTTAAGGTGATCATGACCCCTCCTCCACTTGTACAACAGGAGGACTCTAAAGCCCACCAAGAACTGCTGAAAAGGGTGACAGCAAGCCTCAACCTTTAAGCCAAGGAGGTGAAGGAACCCTCAGACTTCCCTCTTCAGCATCCTCTCAGCTTTGGTGCCAAGCAGGGTGGCTCTCCCACTTCATGAAGGGGTGGCAAAGATTTCCAATGCCTTGTGGAAAACCCTAGCTTCTTTGCCCCCCATCTCTAAGAGAGGAAAATGGAAATACTTTGTACCTGCCAAGGGGCAGCATGAATTCCTGTACACCCACCCTGACATCAACTCCCTATTGGTGGAATTGGTCAACCACAGGGAGAGGCAAAGTCAACCGGCCCTTACTCCTAAAAATAAGGACTCACAGAAGCTGGATCTATTCGGGAGAAAAGTTTATTCGTCATTGACTTTCCCGTTGAGGGTGACGAACCACCAAGGCTCCTGGGGAGATACAAGATATTTGCAGGATCTCTGCCTAAATTTGAGGACTCCCCATAAGAGCGTGACCAGGAGGAGTTCAAGGTTCTGGTGGAGGAAGATACAGCAGCTTCAGGGCGGCCTCCTCAGGCAGCATCTGATGCTGCGGATCCGGCTGCAAGGTCTATGGCCTCCGTGGTGTCCAGGAGGAGGGCATTGTGGCTCCTGCTGTCTGGGCTGTCCAGAAAGGTGCAGAACTTCTCACAGGACCTTCCGTTCGATGTCAAGACCCTGTTTGCAGAACAGATGGAAGTGAAATTGCACGGCCTGAAAGATTCCCACACAAAGCTTAAGAACCTTGGCCTCTGTGTCCAGGCTTTGGCCAGGACCAAGTTTAAGCCACAGCAGGCTCCCACTCAGGCCACCTATGCTAAATATGAGCTCCCTTGTAAAAAGTCACGGGACTATAAGAAACGCCCACAGAGGCAATCTTGGTCTGTGCCCCAACCTGGGCCCTCCAAGGGAAAGCATCAGTTTTGAGGGGACACCGGGGGTGACCTACCAGTTCATACAATGGATCCACCCGCCATAAAGCTTCCCTTCTCCAACTGGTTGTGTGCTTTTCTCCTGGAATGGTCGCGGCTGACCTTGGACCAATGGGTCCTCAACACCTCTCCTGGGACGACACCCTCCAGTTTACCTCTACCCCACACACCCACTCCTCCGTCCCCGTCCTTTGTGAGGGACCCCCTCATGAGGCTCTGCTCAAGCAGGAGGTGGGGGTGGCTCCTTGGCCTAGGAGTGGTGGAAGTGGTAACACCAGAGCTCAGACACCAGGGTTTCTACTCCTGTTGCTTCCTTATCCTGAAGGCCAAAAGGGGGACTCAGGCCCATCCTGGACCTGTGAGGCCTGAACCACTACATGGTAAAGGTCAAGTTTTTCGTGGTCTCTCTGGCCTCCATCATTCCCATCCTGGATCCTGGTACGTCACCTTCGATCTGCAGGATGTGTACTTCCACATTCATATTTTCGAGGGGCACAGATGTTTCCTCCGTTTCATGGTTGGGCAGGAACACTACCAATTTATGGTCCTCCTGTTTGACATGTCCTCTGCTCCCAGGGTATTCACAAAGTGCATGTCTGTGGTAGCGGCCTACCTCAGATATTGCGGGGTCCAGATCTTCCCGCATCTCAGCAACTGGCTGGTCAAGGGCAGCTCCAGGTCACAGGTGCGAGATCACATGGCACTCCTGTCCACATGCACCACTCTGGGCCTGTTGGTAAACAACACCAAGTTCACATTAGTCCTGGTGCAGCGCAAAGAGTTTATTGGGGCAGTCCTGGATGCCACTTTGGCCAGAGCCTCCCTCTCACCAGACAGGTTTGAGACCTTAAGGGAGCTTATTGGCACACTCACAAGGTTCCCCATGACCACAGCTAGAGCATGCTTCCAGCTCCTGGGTCACATGTTGGTATGCACATATGTGGTTCACCATGCCAGATTTAGAATGAGGCCCCTCCAGCTCTGGTTGGCCTTGATGTTCTCCCAGTCCAGAGACAGGATGGACAAGGTCCTCACTGTGCCCAAACCAATGACCACCTCCCTACAATGGTGGTCCTCCCCATAGAACATGCTTCACAGGGTCCCGTTCAGGGGGAGGCCCCCTTCAGTGGAGCTGGTGTCCGATGTGTTGGCCCTGGGGTGGGGAGCCCATGTAGGGAATGTCCAGACCCAAGGTCTATGGTCTGCACAGGATATTGCCCTGCATATAAATGTCAAGGAGCTCAGGGTGGTCCGTCTGGCATGCATGGCCTTCCACTCGCACCTGGAGGGCAGTGTGGTCAGGGTTTTCACAGACAGCTCAGCCTCAGTGTTTTACATCAACAGGCAAGGTGGGGCCTACTCCTCTGTCCTCTCTCTTAACATCGCTGCCCCTTTTGCTCCCCGCATTAGCAGCCCTGCCAGGCGGTCACTACCAACTTTGCGCCTCCCCATTGGCAGCCCTGCTGGTAGGGATCCGGCAAGGGCGCAAAAGGGGCATCAACATTAAAGCTTTAAGCAGAGTGGCAGCGCTTTAGAGTTAGCGGAACGGGCCGGTACTGATGGCTACCTTTTACTGGTACGCTGTACCAGCCCGTACCACCTTACTTTCACCCCTGGGTGTTGACTGTAACTTTGCTATATAATTTGGTCTAATATACAGGAGTAGCCTTGGCCTTGTTAAATAGTCTCCTCAAATGTGACAGTGAATAACTATGGTCATTATTTGTGCTGTTCTGACACACAGATATGAGTGGTTGTTTAACTGCAGGACAACTTGTTTCCTTAGCAGCTGTAATGAGGGGTTGAAAACTTGATAGATCTAGGCGTGAGAGAGGGTTGTATTGTTTTTGTGTTATCTTCCCACTCCCCTTCCCCTGACTCTACAGAAGTCCCTTGTACTGGAGCTGAGGCGGGACAAGGGAGCTGGGGCAGCAGCATAAAGAGTCACTTTCTGTTGCTCATCTGGGGTGCCCTTCCCAGGTACTTCCCACCTATGTTACTGCAATACAGATGTGACACCCAGGAGAGCTAGGAACAGCTGGATCTTTATTTGCTGATCTTCAGTCACACAGCAAAACATTATGGCTAGTGTTCATTCTGCTAAGATATGCTTGTTTTACAGTGTCCTCCTCCCTTTTTGTTTGGTTTGTGCATCTGGTTGGCTTTATTTTGAAATCTAAATTGCAATCCCTTTGGGGTAAGGACAGACTTAAGAAGAATTTACATGATGTTTAGTGCAAAGGGGCTATTAAGGCTAATTCCCCACTCTGGCACTTTGAGTGCAGAAGGTGGGGCCCCGTAAGGATTCTAACAATTAATACTGGCCACTTGTATTAAAGTCCCAAGGTTTCATCTTTTCTCTGATCTTGGATTGGTAGATGCTGCTACCACTCAAATGCAAAAAACCCTTTGAGAACCCAGTGGTGGTTCACCAGCTCTTCCAAGCGTGGGGTACTCCTCCAGTGGACCTTTTCATGACCCGGCAAAAGCAGCATTGCCGCTGTTTTTGCTCCAGCGGGGTCTGGGGAGGGGTGCCATCTTGGACGCCTTCCTCCTGTCATGGTCGGGCCGGTTTCTCTATGCTTCCCCCCCCCGTTTCCTCTGATCAGCAAGGTGCTGGAAAAGATAAAGATGGATAAGGCCCAGGTCCTGCTGATTGCCCCAGCATGGCCTGGACACCATTGGTACAGGACCTTCACGGGTCTGACGATCGCCCAGCCATGGCTGTTGCTGCCTCGCCCGGACCTGCTCTCGCAGAACTGGGGCCTCCACCTCCCAACCTAGCAGCCTTCCATCTCATGGCATGGCTGCTCAGTGGTTAGGTAGGGAGGAAAGGACATGCTTGATGTCCTCCTGGAGAGCAGGTGGCCCTCCATGCACCATGCTTACTCAGCGAAGTGGGCATGTTTCTCCTCATGGGCAAATCCCTGGTGGCTGCCCCGATCCAGCTGATTCTGGACTATCTCCTGTACCTTAGATCCCAGGGCTTGGTGCCCTCGTCCATCAAGGTTACCTCGTGGCCATCCCGGCCTTCCATGGTGTTTTCCTATGCCATGATGGGCTGGTTCCTCAAAAGCCTGGACTGTCTTTTCCCGCATGCTAGGCCCCCGGTTCCGCAGTGGGACCTGAAACTGATGATGTCCCACCTCACGATGCCCCCATTTGAGCCCCTGGCCACATGTTCCTGGTCCCACCTCTCATGGAAGTTGGCCTTCCTAGTGGCAATCACGTCAGCGAGGTGGGTCTCAGAGCTTAGGGCCCTGACATCTGAGCCCCCATACACAGTTTTCCATAAGGAAAAGATCCAGCCCTGCATTCCTCCTGAAGGTGGCCTCTGCCCTCCATATGGGCCACAACATCTTCCTGCCAGTCCTCTGCCCCAAGCCACATGCGTCCAGTGATGAGTGCCGTCTCCATGCCCTCGAAGTGTTGAGGGCTCTGGCTTTCTACCTCAAGTGGACCAAACCATCCAGGAAGTCCTCACAGCTGTGTGTAGCCTCAGTCAAGCTCATGAGGAGCCAGCTGATCTCTATGCAGTGACTCTCTAACCGGATCACTTTGTGCATCCGTACCTGTTATGACCTGGCAGGTGTTCCCCCACCGCCAGTTGTAAAGGCGCACTAGACCTGGGCGCAGGCCTTGTCGGCAGCTTTCTTGGCCCACGTTCCTTTTCAGGACATTTGTAGGGCCGCTACATGGTCTTCGGTTCACATGTTCACCTCGCACTATGTGATTTTATCCAAAACCAGGGATGATCCTGGGAACCTGTGAACTCCTACCTACCTCCAACAGATATAGCTTAGAATCACCTACTGTGGAATAGACATGAGCAATCTCTCAAAGAAGAAAAGACAGTTACGTGTTCCATAACTGTTGTTTTTCAAGCTGTGTTGCTCATATCTATTCTACATCCCGCCCTCCTTCCCTTCTGTCGGAGTGGTCTGACAAGAAGGAATTGAGGGTAGCGGAGTGCGCAGTGCCCCTTATAGGGCACCAAGGCGGCGCCACTCTAGGAGTCACAGAGGGGCGCTCCCCCTATGGGTACTGCCAAGGGAAAAACTTCCGGCACTGGTGCACATGGCAAGCACAAACACCTACTGTGGAATAGACATGAGCAACACATCTCAAAGAACACCAGTTACAAAAGGTAACTGTCTTTTTTCAGAGCCTTGTGTCTCCTTCTCATTGGTCTTTGTCTCTCCTGATTACTAACAAACAAGGGAGGTTTCACACACTATGGGAGAGATTTTCCAAAAGTGCCTAAGATATTTAGATGCACATACCCCACTGAAAGTTAATGGACTTCTGCTCCTAAATTTTAGGTGCTTTTGAAAATCTCCTCCATCTCCATCTACTTTAGTTCAATGTTTTTTAACATCAGATTTCAGGATCCCAGATGAGGGATAAGGCCCCAGATTTTCCATAAGAGATCAGAATAGCTGTGACTCATAGGTAGAGAAGGGTTGGAAGAGTAAGTTGTGTGAAACTTGATCTTGATCTTCATTGTTGTTAAGACAATGAAGAGAAGAAATGGGTGGGGTTAGGAGCAACAAAAAGAAAGGGCAACTGCATGGCTCAAGGAGTTTTTGGATAGGCTGTAGAAATTTTCAGCTGTAGGTTGTTGGTAGTGATTGAAAGTTACCAGATGATGATTGTTTTGGTGGCATGTTTGAAATGAATGTTGGCATCAGTCCAGTTCTTGGTCAGTACAAATCACAAAAACCAGGCCAGTTGTCCTACTTGCTGCCTAGACTTAGCAGAAGGTCTAGAGATTTAATGAACGTGGCAAATGGACCACTCATTCACATCTAGACACAGAGCTTCTAGTTCAGGGGATAGGTATGTTGATAGGAAGGTATGGAGAAGCTTAAACTGTTGCTACATGTACTTTATCTTTTCTGAGAATAAAATGAGCTCGGTATCAAACTGGCACCTTTATATCAGCGCTAAAGTCATCTACATGCACAACATGGAACAGCCATGCAAAACAGATAATGAACTCTGAGCTATTCCATGAGCCATCCACTGTTTACAGGCAGTAAAATTATTTCTATAAGGTGGGAGGGAGTCGCAATGAGCAAACTCATCCTGCCTAAATTTAGACTCGTGTATATTGTGAATTTGAAAGATCAGTTCAGTCTTGAGTGTTTGTTTCATATTTCACTTAGGAAAGGATGACAAAAATAGCATAGATTGGAGTGCGGGGCTGGGAGAGGCAATATATGTCAGCCACTCACTTGTGTTGGCTTAGCTTTTTGGTGGTTCTACCATCTTTAATACATAGTACAGACTTTCTTTTAGCTAGGCAGACATTTTTTAAAATGGAACCTCCTCTGAAAAAAGTGCTTGAAAAACAAACAAACAAACATCCCCTCCTCCTGAACTTAACATAGTTTTCTGAATGCAAAAATAGTTTGATGGGGTTTCTGTGAAAATGACTTCCCCAAAATATGCCAGCCCCTAGTCCCAACACACTTATACACTTATATTGTTAGGAATCATTCTTTTTTCTATTGAAATCATTTCCACAGCCAAGTCTGGCATATCTTCTTGTAGGAACTGAAACAAGGGAAAGTATAGTCTTGTTCATCATTTTTTTTCCGTTTTGCCAGCAAGTCACTGATGTAAAGAAACCCTGCCTTTCAGCCATAATTGCATGCATTATGTTCTGGCTTTCAGAAATGGTAGTGTAATGCTTTTGTTACTCTGGAGGTAGTCTACCACTATTCTATGTTTAGGTCAAATATTGGTGAACTCTGATTTCTCAGCACTCAGAAGACTTTATAGCTCTATTTACTTAATTCAAAATCTTATTTGAATGTTCAAAATCTTAATTCAAAATCTTATTGAAATGTTATTAATAATCATTTATCTTTGGTAGCTTTCAGATCCCACAATCAGGAGTGGGACTAATCATAATGGTTACAAAATAAAACTAGTTTCTAACATGTTTTTTGTTTAATGGAGAAAAATATTGCTCTCATTTCTGTGGTGCTGTTTATATGGATGACCAAAAGGTGGCAGCACTCTCTCCATTGTCATTATCCTGTTTATAGCCACTTTTGTACATGTACATTTTTTAAAAGAGAAAATGAAGAACATATCATTAGTAACAATGATTTTTTTTAAAGGAAATAGATAAAATGGAGAACATATTAGTCACACTCAATTTTACTCCGTTTAACATAACACAAGGATTATAATGGTGTTTTTAAATAGTTGTGCTATGAATTGTGCAAATGAAAAGACAAGAATTGTGTTGCAGATTCTGTGTGTGTGATACACAGAATCTAGACTCAAAACTGCAATGATTAGCTGAATGAGTAGCAGTATAAAATAGAATATTTTTTCCCCATATGTAAGATAGGTTGCTTATTATAGAAGTTTAGATCAGCTACCTTAACCTAGAATTTTACTTTGGACAGATAAACACTATAGCTTCTGTTAACCAGATACAGAGAGATGAGTCTGTGGAATTTTTCATTGGCTGTCTGCCATTCTCTGGAGGGCTGTTGATTAATAACTTGAAGGGAAAAAAGAAACAATTTTATAGTGATGGTTCATCTGTGGTTATTTTGAAATGATTTTTATGTGAGAATATGACACATTTGATAAAATATTCTACATTTTGAATGGTCCAGATCACTTTAGAGGATGGCCTTTTTAATAACTGTTGTTGCTACATATCACTTTTATGACCATAGTAAAATCAACTGAAATACAACTTATTTATGTAGTATAGGGTTTATTTGATGCTATATCTTTATCTGTACATTTTTCTTTCTGGGAAAACCTTTGTGTTTCTGTATGAATGCTGAGGATCTGTTCCTTTCTCCTCCGTATTAATTCTCTTCTTTCCTTCCATTTTTGAGGTCCTCTATATTATGAACATCTTTTTGGAGGAAGAAGCTTAGACGTGATTCCATTCAAAGTCATCTCCCCTGCCACCCTAACCCCGTCACCAATTCTTAATTTTTCATTGGTAATGTATAATACAGTAAATCTACTGCAGAGTATATGTAACTCCATCCTAGCTAACTCCACAGTTTGCTGCAATGTTTAACTTGCAACTCAGATGGACTGTGCTAGTGCTACGAGAAGTTTGTTACCAAGTTGGAAAGTTACTGCTCTTGTGGATTCTTAATAAAAAGTCTTCATAGTTTTCTTGTTTTCTGAGAGTTATGAGAAAGGGATTATACTTGGCAATGAGAACCATAGCACATTTGTCAGCAGCAAGAAGCAAGTTGTCCCACCAAACTGAATGACTTATTTTCCACTGTGCTTTGAGCCCCAATTGACTTGGAAATGGAGATGATGATGAATGAACCTGGGTATCCTAAATGGTGGTGCAGAGCACTACTGCTGAGCTGCCAGGTTGCTCACTTATAAGGTACTAACTTATTTATTAATTTAGGTTACATCAATGTATTATAGTATAAACTACTTCTCACACATCTGACCTACGGACACCATAGCATGGGTCAGTGGTTCTCAACCAAGGGTCCAGTGCTTGCTGGGGGGCGGGGGGGGGGCGGGGAGGGTGAGCAGGTTTCAGGGGGTCTGCCAAGCAGGGCCAGCATTAGACTTACTGGGGCCCATGGCAGAAAGCCGAAGCCCCGGGCCATGAGCTCCGCCACCCAGGGCTGAAGCCAAAGCCTGAGCAATGTAGCGTGGCATGGGACCCCTGGCAATTACCCTGCTTGCTACCTGCTAATGCTGGCCCTGGCTTTTACATGCAAAAAAACACCCAGTTGTTTTGACACAGGTGGGCAGTGGAATTTTTATAGCGCGGGAGGGGGAGCTTGGCTCAGAAGGAAAAAGGTTGAGAACCCCTGGCATAGGTCACTAGAAGTCACTCTTATGGCTTTCCTCCTCCCCCTGCCTTAATTGAAAGATAGTGTTTGGAGGTTGTGACAAAAGGCATCTGTCTGGCCAGTACTAGATATGCTTGCACAGCTCTGTGTATGCTCCCGTAATGCACAAAGCAGCAATTGTGTGTCAGCTCTAAGATGAAGTTTATGATGTTTTTGAAGACTCTGTTAGTGCCTGTCAATGTTCATCTAGAAATGGCAATTGCAGTACAGCATGTTGAGAAGTTAGTTTATAGATCTGGTGGAGCTTGCCAAGAGGACTATATCCCAGAAGTGGTGATATTCTGGATGAGAGGAATCAAAAGCAAGGGAGAGTTTTCTGATTGATTAAAGAGCTGCAATATTGCATTATGTCGTCACTAGGAAAGTGGCCATGGAACTGTTGCCTAATGCTGCTAGTAAGCCATCAGGGAAGTATATCTTTATTAAAATCCAAAGAAATATGGGATAATTAATCCGGGGACACATGTCTACACAGACTTGCTAAATCTCACTATTTTCAAAGTGATTTCTTCCAGATGAATTTTAAAAGGATTTTAAGTATCTCATTTAATGATGAAGAATTTCCAGTGTGTTATCCCTAATTTATTTTTTTAACCTCATGCTTTTTTTTACAAATTATTACAGCTCTATTTGTCACTTTTCTATTATTCCAGTAAGTGAGAAACCAAGAAATGTGTTGGAATCCTCAATCTGAGCATGTACAGTGTCTGTCTAGGCCCATATATGGCCTGATCATCAGAATATATGAACACCTGATGATAATAAATGGACCCTGTGAGGTTAGAGAAGTATTATCCTCATTTCACAGAAGAGGAACTGAGGTGCAGGGTAGATTCTCACCTATGTAAGATCATATAGGGAGTCTGTGACTGAGCCTGGAATTGAACATAGGTGTCCCGAGTCCAAGACCAGTGCCTAGTAGACCATCCTTACTTCGCGTACTACAGTACAGACGCGGATCAGTTTTTGAAAGCGACTCCAAATATGCACATGCAAAATTTGCATGCAAGCATTTGGACATTTCCACTTGCAAGTTATGTGAATAAGAAAAGATTTGCATGCAAACAGGTACTGGTATACACGTAGCCCAACCTGTGCGTGCAGGTGAAGAACTGTTTGCATGCAAACAAGCATATGGACAAAAATATTTGGTGCACTATTAAAGTCTCTGGAATTTGTTTCTGAGAGTTTAATCTTTTGAAAGGAATGTGCCAGGTGATGCATAGAACTGGTGTGGAGACTCAGGAGGACCATGTTACCCTTTACATACTCGATAGAAAAATCTGTAGTATCAGATGGCACTATTTCACGCTGAATGCAATTAAGTGTTGCAAGAGCCATTTCTTCCTGCAAACAGGAGGGAGAAAATGGGGGAGGGGATTAAAACTTGTAAAAGTTTAAAGCCAGGTTCATCTTTTCCATACTTAACCCTGACTTTTGTAGAATGGTGCAGTGTGGCCACACCTAATATTCCACTGTAACTCTTTCAAGTGCAATGAATGTTCTTTTGAATTGAGCTAGTTATTGCGGTACCTCAACAGGCTATTTGCAAATATTCTGCTATTCAGATGCTATTAAAACTCCCAATTTCTTGAAAGAATTGTTTCCATTGTTGGACTGTCCTTTGTGTGATCCATGCATACCTAACTCTGCTGTCCTGCCATTATTTGTGCAGAAATGAGAGAAGGAGAAACACTGTTACTCTCTGGACTATGTGTGGGCCTTTATTTTGATGATCACTCTCCCACTGGGTGTTGGGAGAGGCAAGTCATTTCCTTCTAACTGTTATGAAATGTTTTAAACTCTCTTTCTCCTCCCCCGGCCCGTGTTGTAGTTGAACAGGTTCATTCTCTCTCATATTTTCCTCCCTAGGATCCAGTGACAGATGTTGGCAGGGTTGTTACCTGGAAGGAACAGGTGCATGAAGGAGAGGTGCTCTGGTTCAACTAGATTCCCCCCACCTGCTGCTGCACGGCATTTAGTTGCCTTCTAGGGGAATGATCTGGGGGAAGGTGGATTGCTGATGTATCCATGGCTGGTAGCAGTTCTATGCTAAGCTCTGTTTGACTGATCTATATTGCATTCATCATCATGGCATCTGACTACATTGGCCATGGGTTATATTGGGAATTGGATAGGCAAATAAGGCTGTTTGGAGAGTGCCAGAGAGTATATTTGAACTGGAATGTGAGTAAGAGTGCATAGTGTGTATGTTTGTAATTTGGATGTCATTGTGGGCCAAATTTTGCAGCCCCTAATCAAGTAAAACTTCCTATTAACTTTAGTCAGAGCTTTGATTGATTAAAGGCTGTAGAATTTGGTGCAACTTTCCTTCTTGTTTTCTTTGCAGATATCCACCACATAGGAGCTGCTGTTAAAGAAGTTCCTTGAGGAATCTGTCAGCCATAGCTCCCAGGTAAGTAAGTAGCTGTGGTATAGCATCGAGCGCCCCTCTTCTCCCCTCCCCATTGTTCCTTTTTTTCGTTTGTGGCACCTAAATGGGATTTTGTTTTTCATTTCACAGGAGAAGATAAAGGAGAGGTTTCTACCGGGAGGAAGAGATGGCTTATAATTCAGGCACTGCTCTGGCATTCAGGAGAACCATACAAATACCTAGGTAGATAAAATGTTGTTTTCGTTAGTTCTAACTCTGTTTGACTCTATTAAAATGTATTTCAATAGTTTGTATTGCGTTAAGTAACTCCAGTTTTTTATTTAAAAAAACACTTCTCAGGTATAACCAAGACCTTCTGAGGGCCCTGGTTGTGGCAGGCCTGCTTAAATCAGGGCAGGGAACTCAGTTGCTGACGGTAAAATGGGCACAGTGTTCTGTGGGATGGTGCTAGAAGGACCACTTGCAATAGTGCAGCTGCAATGCTTGTTACCGTGCACATACCCTTGTGTCGCACTATTGTGTGATGAGTGAGGGCAAGTGGAGGCATTGTGAAGATTTGTGACAAGAAGGTGGGCTTACGGTGGTGCTGGTGAAACCCATGGAAAATATAGTTACATATTCAGTTCTGGCCCAGCATCCCTCTGTCCACAGTATTGTCACCCCCTCAAATATTCAAAACTCAGCCACCCCAAAAAATCATGAGGTTGACTTAAAAATCACAAGATTTTTTTAAAAATAGCATTTTGGGTTCTTTTACTTTGCCCTCCGGTTTTTGAGCCTTCTGGGTACACTTGAGCATTGTTTTCAAGTTTTTCTCCACAATCATGAGAGCTAGAAACTTACTTCAGTTTTAAAATAAAAGCCGAAGGCTTGTCTACACATGGAGTTACTCTGGAATATTTGAAAATGGATTAAACTAAACAGGAACAAGGACCTCTTATTTCAGAATAAGAGTATCCATACATGGAGTTACTCTGGAATAGTTCTTGTAATTTATATTTACACCCTGCCTTAATCAGAATTAATTTTCAAGTGTAAACAAGCCCTGAGATTCTCCTATAATTACGTGACTCCAGGAGTGGGGGCTTTAAGACCCCCAACTCTGACACAGAAACAAAACATAATTCTTCTGTCTGCCCCTCAAGCCAGGTAGAGCTGAAATGTCACATTACAATTTTAACCTGGCTTCAACAGGCTTTGTCTGAGTCACTAACTGTCTCAAACTGCTTGCAAAGTCAGAGACAATGGCCACCAGGTAACCTAGCAAATGATCTTTGCCCCACAAAAACACCGTCCTTTAGTGATTAGCAGAGGGAAGTGATAAACATTTGACACAGGTCTGACATGCTATCCAGTAGAATAGAATAGGGCAACAGCAGATGGACAGCGGTATAGGCACTCCATTACAAATACATTATTCCTAGAAAAGAAGGCAAGCTTGACTTGCCTAAAAGTATGTTTCATATGATTATATTTTTTAACCTCTAGTGGCAGGATGTGGGGTTGTAAGATAGGAGCAGATACTTTGAATATATTGCCTGAAACAAGAAATGAGCTGCCTGCTTCAAAGTAATATTTTATTAGAAAGTTCCTTCACCCATGTATGTATGTATCCTCTCTATAAAATATCTAAAGAAACCTGTGGAAGATATAGTTACATATTCAGTTCTGTAGGTTACAAAAGCTTACAGAATGAGTAGAGTCTTGATACATTTTCACAGTATTTTCCAAAAGTGTGGGTGTTCTAGCTTTTAAATAATATTTGTTTTCTGATTCTGCATTTTGTACTGGAATTATTTTTCTGCCCTACTTATACAGAATTGTATATGTCTGGAAGTATTTTATTAAGCAAATTGACAGATCAAAAATTTTGCCTTTGGAAAGGAAAAGAACCATCTTTGCTAGTATCTGAGAGATGAGAGTTGTAGATAATTGGGAAGAACAGGCTGCTCACTTATTTCTTCCCTTTATCAGCAGGCTAAATTACAATGTGTTGCAAAATATTTTTCAACTGAAGTAGAAATTCAACTTCTGTGCTTAGAGGCCCAATCCCATTCTTATTGAAGTCAGTGGCAAAACTCCCAATAATTTTAACTGGAATAGGATTGGGTTTAGGATGCATCATGACATTTTTATTCTCCTTGGCAGAATAAAATGATAGCATATTTTAGATTACAAAATGTATAACTGACATACAAATGATGTGACTTCTCTAGAGACAAGAGAAATCTATAGGCATGAATGGAATTTTGTTCCATAGAGAATTAGCCTTTCTAGAGAATTTTTGCATTTGAACATTCCTTTTCATGGCCAGTTTACTTAGCCCTACTCTGATATTTTAATGGTGATATTCTAAGACACAAAAAGACCATTCAACAGTATCTGTTGTCGCTGGACCAAGTTGTATAGAAAACCCACTGTACTGCACACTGCACTGTGGGAGTTACACTTCATAGCAGACTTGGTATATCCTACCTTTCTCCTGAACCATTGTTATGAGCTGTCCTTCTAATCACTGAGCCATCAGGATGTCACAGACATACTCAGTTGCACTGAATTACATAGTAGTGGGTTAGCTGGAATAAGGAGCTTTCTTCCTCAGTCCATCTCCCCTTATTTTTCCATTCTTTTGCTTTTGCTTTTTAGGGACCTCCTCCCTCATCACTCAATTATAAAAGAGCTGTCCTCTGATGTAGTTCATTCATAATTATTCCTGGCAGCATAGACAGGACCTAACTAACTGTGTAGTCTATCCATGCTACAGCTTTGGTTATAAAAAAATCCTCTCTTACACTTTCATATCTATATACAGTTGAAGAGTTTCTTGAGCTAGGGCGAGCAGCAATGTGGCTGGGTATTTGTGAATAGCCTCTGCTCAGTCAGATGTGCTGATAGTGTCAAAAACGAAAGCCACTCCAGTTTTTTTCTGTGACGAGGATCCAGTGTGTTTGTCTCGAGACATTTATTTTGCTAGTTAAGGTTGTGCTAATTTGACATCTTGCTCAGGTTAGCTTGCTTAATGAAAATTGTTTTAATAAGTGTTACTCAGCATCCCAGAAGCACAAAAGGTGCGGAGTGTTTAGGCTAAATTCCAATTCACCTGTACTGTGGGTGTGCAGCCTAACAACAGCTCCATGCCTAGTTAGGCTCCTAACTTGCAGAGCAATGTTGCATGCTGAGGGGGAGGGGTTGTTCACCGGGGTCCATGGAGGTGCTCTGTGACCATCTAGCCCTGCCCCATTTTGTCAGAGGCAAAGTCCCTCCCAGACTCTACTTTTCTTGTCACATATGACAGCAGGGGGAGTACCGGAGTAATGGTGTGGAGGTGGTGTCCCCTTTGATATCCTCAGCCTCCCTGGCTGACTGACAAGTTGGAAAATGGCAACAAAGGCCAGTGGTCTTCTCTCCCCTTTCCACCCAGCATCAGAGGTGGCTGACCACTCCAAAACGCAGCTGTTGACTGGGAGGATGGCCCATCCGCACCAACATCCACCCTACCCTGGGAAAAGGAAGAGTGGGTTGCCAGCACAGGCTTCTAGTCTTTACCAGCCTTTCAAGTGCTGTTCTTGGGAGACGCTTACTGAGACCTGCCCCCGATGCCCCCTCTATCCTCCAGGCAGGGAACTATGTGGGAGCTACTGCTGCCCCTAGACAGGAATAGCCTTCTGGGCTACTAGGTGAAGTAGAAAGGGGTTGGGATTGCATGAGTATTCTGCCCTGTCCTGGTTATAGAATGACTAATCAGCCTCTTCCCTTCCTGCGCTCTCTGGCCATCCTTAAGATTAGTTGGGACAGCACAGGCCGCCCCTGCTTCAAGTAGGGTATCGCATGCCCCTTATCCCCTAAAATGTAATCAGTGAATTCTCACTAAGTATAATAGCTTTAATAGTTTGGTGATAATGTGTGAGGGACAAATGAATTGCCTGCTGCACTGAACAGAATACTGTGGAATCCCTGACAGTGCTACCCAAGCTGGGAATTGTAATTGAGGTCCTGTAGTAGCAAGTTTCTGGATCTTGTCATGCCAGGGAAATAGACTGATTCTATAGGCCCAAAGGGAGCAAAACCTGGAGGAAGACGTTCCAGATGGCTGAATATAGTTCATTTGGCTCACTTTGTTGGAATTACACAGAGCAAATGACTGAACTCTAATAAAAGGCTTCAGTGGCAGCTTTGTGGCTCCTGGAACAAAGGAGCTGAAAAGAGTATAAGGTAGGACAAGACAATCAAAGCCAGGTCTACTTAACCACTTACAGCCTCCCGGAATAATCACGTAGTTTGCTCCATCTGGGGTATTTCGCTTCCTCATTTGTCAGAGGCTTGTGATTTAAATAAGTAAATCATAAATTAGGTTACAAATAAATATAGTTTATTTGCTTGTGGGATGCTTTTTAAAGAATGAAGTGGGGATGATACATATGCAAAATTCAAATAATCACTGGCTCAGGTGCATTCTTTACCCCATGTCACTAGAACTGACATGAGCTAAAGAATGCACCTGACTGATCCAGTGATTACTTGCATTCCTATAGGTCCCTATTCTACAATCCTTACTCACATGAAACATTATTTACCTGCATGAATAGCCTAATTGTACTTATTTGCAGAGGTAATTGCTACTCAGTGTATGCAAGGGTAGCAAAATTGATCTTTAATTTACACAGCTAGAGCGTATGTGAGAGATTTCACTTTGCTCTATGTAAATAAAAAGGTTTCAAAGAACTGAGTAAGCAAATCTGACTGTTCCGAGTTTTGGCATCTTCTGTCTGCTTCTATGATACTAGAGTAAAGAGTTCCTAAGATAACATTTCTATGATGTATGTTTATTTGTCTAGCTTGTTTAATAAGAATATATTTATTTCTCCTTTGGTAAGAAGCAAACTTTAGTCTTTGTTCTTTGCTGTGTTTTGAAACTATTTCAGGTCTTAAAGAGACTAATTAAAATGAGAAATGGGAGACTCAAGCACAGATTTATTCTATATTTTTTTCAATAATTGGGTTAGAGTTCAATTCAATATTAAAGAAATTCCAAAACTACAAACATATACTGGGTCACACCAGAGGTCCATTTTGGCTTCCAACAGTGGCCAGGGCCAGATGCCTCAAAGGGAATGAACAGAACAGGAATTATTGATTGATCCATCCATGGTCAGCCAGTCCCAGCTTCTGCAGTCAGAGGTTTAAGGACACCCAGAGCATTGGGTTTTGTCCCCTACCATCTTGTCTAGTAGCCATTAATGAACCTATCCTCCATGAACTTATCTAATTCTTTTTTGAGTCCAGTTATATTTTTGGCCTTTGTCGCATTCTCTGGCAATGAGTTCTACAGGCTGAGCATGTGTTGTGTGAAGTACTTCCTTATGTTAGTTTTAAACCTGCTGTCCATTAATTTCATAGGGTGACCCCTGATTATTGTGCTTATGTGAAGGGGTAAATAACACTTCCCTATTCACTTTCTCCACACCATTCATGGTTTTATAGACCTCTATCATATCCCCCTTTAGTCATCTCTTTTCTAAAATGGAGACACCTTTTTAATCTCTCCTCATATGGAAGCAGTTACATACCCCTAATAATTTTTGTTGCCCTTCTCTGTACCCTTTTCAATCGTAATGTATCATTTTTGAAATGGGTGACCACAACTGCACACAGTATTTAAGGTGTGGGGCGTATCATGGATTTATATAGTGACGTTAGGATATTTTCTGTCTTATCTATCCCTTTCCTAATGGTTCCGAACATTCTGTTTGCTTTTTTGATAGCCGCTGCACCTTGAGCGATGTTTCAGACATTTTTCATGACTACAAAATCTCTTTCTTGAGTGATAACAGCTAATTTAGACCCCATTATTTTGTATGTATAGTTGGGATTATGTTTCCCAATGTGGATTACTTTGCATTTATCAAATTTCCTCTGCCTTTTGTTGCCCAGTCACCCAGTTTTGTGAGACTGCTTTGTAACTCTTTGCAGTGAGCTTTGGACTTAATTATTATGAGTAATTTTGTAACATCTTAAATTTTGTCATCTCATTTTCACCCCCTTTTCCAGTTCATTTATACATATGTTGAACAGCATGGGTCTCTGTACAGATCATTGGGAGACCCTGTTATTTACCTCTCTCCCTTGTGAAAACTGACCATTTCTGTCTACCCTTTGCTCCTGGAACCTTAACAAAACCTCCTTAAGCACTGTAATATAGTTTCACATATTGCTTCTCAAATAATAATGTAATGTCATACCATTTTTGTCTCTTTCTCTTCCATAGTATGTGTAACATCTTTTAGCTATGTCTCATCCATGGATCTGGTGAGCTTAATTTCCACTCCCTCTTTTCTCTGGATGTTTATGAATACACCACATAGTGAAAGACACATTTCTGTTTCTTGGATTCATATATACAGTATATATTTTCCAAAAGAAGCCCTAAATACTTCATAAACTTTCAGGACCACTGCAATGCAGTCACCTATATGAGGGTGATGACAGCAGCTAGTACTCAGTTTATCTACCTTCCAAAAGATGGAATTGACCTTGCCAGTATTTGAACCTTTGATGCCAGGGAGTCAAATAGCTTTGAATTTTAAAGAGTTCTGTAGAGAGAGAATTTTTTAAAAAGCTCCCAGGAGGGAACAAAGACCTGCATTTAGATTTGAACAACAATCCTTTCCAAAGCAGCCAAGTGTATGGCTGTACTCGAAACAAGCAGACGAGATGATAAATGTTGAAGGTATGGATGTGACACATTTTGTTCTGGGGTCCTGTGATGGGGTGTATCAAGCCCTTAGAGTCCCCTGGCTGGAGGCCCTGTGGTCCTACCACACCCTGCCTCAGGAAAAAAAAAAAAGCAGTTAAGGTGGGTCTTCCAGGCCTACCTATTAAAGATGCAGGGAAGCAGCCAGTCAGAGCCCAGCAGACTCAGTTCAAAGGGGCTACAGGGTCTGAGCAGGGCAGTTGCTGGCTGGGACCAGAAGGGTGAAGGAGGACTGGAAGGCTGTGGCTTCTCCACAGGTAAAGAGACTGGGGAGAAATCAGGGTTCCCAACTTTCTATTTGCAGAAAACCAAACACCCTTGCTCTGCCCAGCCCCTTCCCTTCTCTGAGGCTCTGCTCCACTCACTCTATCCTCACCCTCCTCGTTGCTTGCTCTCCCCCACCCTTGCTCATTTTTACTGGACTGAGGCAGGGGTTGGGGTGGAAGAGGGGGTGAGGGCTCTGGATGGAAGTGTGGGCTCTGGGGTGTGGCCAGACATGAGGGGTTTGGGGTGCAGGAGGTGACTCTGGCCTGTGGGTTGGGGCCAATGGGTTTGGAGTGTGGCTGGGGGCTCCAAGCTGGGGCAGGGGTTGAGGTGTTGGAGGGGGTACAGGCTCTGGGCTGGAGGTGCGGACCCCAGAGTGGGGCCAGAAATGAGGGTTCAGGGTGCCTGGGAGGGGGCTCTGAGCTGGGGAAGGGGTTGAAATTTGGGAGGGGGTGAGGGCTCCATCTCAGGGTGTAGGCCCTGAGGTGGGGCTGGGGATGAGGGGTTTGGGGTGCAGGAGTGGGCTCTGGGCTAGTGCCCAGATGTTCAGAGTGCAGGAGGGGGGCTCAGGGCTGGTGTGGGGGTTGGGGTGTGAGAAGGGTTTCAGGATGAGGTTGTGGTCTCCGGGGTGGAGCCAGAGATGAGGGGTTTGGGCTGTAGGAGGAAGCTATGGGCTGGGGGTTGGGGCCGAGGAGTTTGGAGTGTGGGAGGGGGCTCCAGGTTGGGGCATGGGGTTGGAGTGCAGGACGGGGTGCAGGCTCGGGCTGGGGGTGTGGGCTCTGGGGTGGAGCTTGTGATGTGGAGTTTGGGCTGCCGGAAAAGGCTCTGGGCTGGGTCAGGGGGTTGGAGTATGGGAGGGGGTGAAGGGTGCAGGCTCCCAGTGGCGCTTACCTTAGATGGCTCCAGAAAACTGCTGGCATTTCTCTCTGTCTCCTAGGTGGAGGAGTGGCCTGGCAGCTCTGTGCACTGCCCCTCCCTGAAGGCGTCGCCTCCGCAGTTCCCATTGGCTGCAGTTCCTGGTCAATGGGAGCTGCGAAGCTGGCACTAGGATGGAGGAGCAGCATGCGGAACCTCCATGGGCAGCTCTAAGGCTAAGAGTTAGAGGGAGAAGCCAGCAGTTTTCTGGGGACTGCATGGAGTTGGTCAGGCACCCTGCCTGCCCCACTGTGGCCAGCCAACTGAACTTTTGACAGCCTAGTCAGCAGTTCTTACAGAAGCTGCCAGGGTCCTCTTTTCAACCAGGAATTCTGGTCAAAAACTGGATGCCTGGCAGCCCTAGGAGAAACACTGCTGAAGCAGAGATAGGACCTTGAAGCTTTCCAGGTGCAGAGGTCCAGGAGAGAGAACCCTGACTAAAAAGGGGACAGAGACAGTTACAAGGTCTCCAGGCAAAGAGGCCTGAGACCCCTTGCTCAGACGGGAAGTGGAGAACCCAAGACGGTGGTGGGACAGAATGGGAAACGGCCCTGGGAATGCAGCAGGAGCAAGAAGCTACTTGGAGTGTCCCTGGGTTGGGTCTTGGAACAGTGGGTGGGCCTGGTTCCTCCCACAGGCCACTGGTGAATTGGCCAAAGCCCAGAGAAAGCGACATGTTTTGTGTTGAAGTCTGAGAAAGAAGCTAGAGACAGGCCCAGACACTGGGCTGAAGACCCTGGGGAAGGCCATCTGTTTGTTGGACTGCGTTACCTCAGAAAGGGTTTCTTCATATGTTTAGTCTATATGTGGTTTAACCGGAGGGCTGAGCCACTGAAGACCCCACCTGATGAGGGCAACAGCCAACAAGAGGTAGCACAAGCAGAGCGCGTGCAGCTTTTCACCCAGCCGACAGGAGGAGCTCATGAAAGGGGAATGTGCACTGTCACAGGTCCTCAGGAGAAATATACAACTGTAATGGTGTCTGTCATATTTAATTGGGTGAAACCTTTTCATGGCAGGGAGTGGCTTTCACTCTGTGAAATATCTTTGGTAGCTTACACTATCCTTATGTATCACCTCTGAAAGGGGCCTCCTATGTTTACAGAGATATGAGATGGAATGGTATAGATGGAGAAGCATATTTTCCACAGATAAAACAGGCTTGTCATTTTCATCATTATGGTCAAGACTTAATATTAAAGCAGCAGGGCAGCTTGTACAAGGACTACATACATTCATATCAACTCTTAAAGATAAGTTAGAAAGAAAAACAAGGTATTGTGCCTTTTATTCTTTATGACCAATAGAGGAACTTCAAAGGTTTGCAGTTTAAAATATTTATAGATTAGAAATATCTGGTCCTGAGTATTTTCTTCTTGTGGGAGAGCCGAGTAGAGGCTAGTGAAATAATGACATCACCTGGAAATAAAACCTCAGCTGCAATTTTTGTATACCTAAACTGAGAGGGGAGGGATGCTTAGACTGTTTAGACTGTTATAAATGTTGTTTGGTTCTTTTTGCTAAGACCTGCTTAATGACCAGCAGAATAAAATGCACTTTGTGAAAGTTTCCCTGTCCCCTTCCCTTTAGCAAAGTGCAAAGGAATGTTATAGGCCTTTTGGTCTATTGTGAGGACACCATCTTGTTTGAGCCTTCCAGCCTACCAAAGGCCATCCAGCAGAAAGAGAGGAGCCCAGAGTTGATAGTCCTGATTTTTCTAAGATAAAAAATAGAACCCCACCAATTTTCTTGTATAAAGTTTGTTTCATCCTGATGGAGAAACAAACAAAAATAATAACCCACTTGGATTGCTAGTGTTGTAATTTCCCTGCAGTCAATGGAATTACACCACCTGAGAATTTGGCCTATTTCTTTTCCTGTGCTGTTCACAAATAAACATTCAATTTTAATGTGAATGTGCTTAGTATTAAAGAATAAGGTACAAGAAATACACA
Organism: Dermatemys mawii; assembly: GCA_007922305.1. Taxonomy (NCBI): domain Eukaryota; kingdom Metazoa; phylum Chordata; order Testudines; family Dermatemydidae; genus Dermatemys; species Dermatemys mawii. The sequence goes on along the minus strand of ML677352.1, from coordinate 12,478,564 downwards.
TAAATAAATAGATGTAGGCCTGTTTCTAAATAAAATATTTTCCAAAGTTTTGCTTGAGGTATCAGCAGCTCTTTGACATGGAGTCTGATAAAAATACGGAAACTAATTGTAATGATCCAGCTCCCATTGCCCTCGACTTGTGGTGTTTATTCATTTAATAAAATATAGTGTATATATTGTATCCTAAGTTGGAATGAATTATTTTCATTGTAAATGTCTGAATATTTGAATAGACTGGGATACAGAGACACAATGGGGGGTAGCCAGTCAATTTGAAAAAAGAAGTTGTGCTCTTGAAAGCTGTTAAGAGTTCCAGTAATTGAACTGCTCCATTCTCACAGCAGGTACAGTGTAGTAGCAGCAGTGGTGGCTTCCCCGTGGGCTTTATTGATATATTTTAAAATACAGCTGTGCATAATGCTCATATAAAACCCAGAACCCAGCCTGAATCAGGATTGTTTCAGGTTCTGTTATGTTTGTTGCCTAATCTGGATTGATTCTACCCACTGCAAGAATCTCTTCTTCCATAGGCAGCTCCAAGACTCCACTTTACCTGTTGATATGTTTGGAGGTGGGCTGCTGAGGCTGAGTGACCTCTTTTGCTCTGTCTCAGTTCTTCAGGGGGCTCTGGAATTTTCATGGCTGTGTTACTTCTTCTAAAGCAGTGATGTACCAGTTGGGATATGAATGTTTGTTCACTGGGAACTGAATTGAAACCACCAACTCATTTTCAGAGAGGTCACCAAAAATCCATCAGACAGTAATGACAGTCAGTTACTACTGATGTGGGCTGGATATGAGCCAGTGATCTGAAAGTGAAAGGCATTGTCACCCAGTACCAATTCCCCTGAGCCATCGAGTCCCCCTGCTTTTCACTCATCTTTCTACTCCTACAGTTCTCATAAGTTAATCTTTCTTCTGCTATGTCTAATGTGATAATCTTTTTTCTCCTACTCATCTACTTTTGCTTTTCCTGACAGTCGGGCTGACAAACACCTTTAGCATTTTTCCTTCTGTTGCCGTAAAGTGTTAGTCAGTAGTGCAGTGTGTGCAGCAGGGGTTTAAATAAAAATGGGGCAGGAAACTCCTTTTATTAACCTTTCACACCTATAATAGTCCAGTAACGGTTATGTTTTTAAAACTCTGAGATCTTCTGATAATGAGAGTGCTCGCTGGCAGGCTGCAGCCTATAAACTGTACGGGAACAATAAAAGGATTAATCTGATACAGGATCACCAGAAGGGGACCTGAATCTCACCAGTGGGACTACAGCTAATAATATTCAGCTCTACTGTAACTACCTCAGTTTCTTTTTAGTGAAATAAAACCAGCTAAATATAGAGTCAATTCCCTTTGGGAGTTGTTCTTTCTGGCCTCTAGTTTTCTGCCCTTTTTTTTGGGTAAATCTATGGATAAGATTGTTTTGGGCCAAACATGGGGCCCAGTCTGCACAGTCAAATCTGCCACATTGTGGGGGGATCATAATGTTCCCCAAAAGTGTTTTAATGTGGCTTGGTCTTGCCTAGGTAGAGGGGACTAGTCCGGGGCTCTGTGTGTGTAGGTGGGTAACTGGATTATAACTGCATGTCACTGAGCCATGTGATGAAAATTCAGACTAGGACCCAGGACTGGACCTGAGTGAATATTGCAAACAGCCTGTTAAAATTCATTCTTCTGACAAGATACAGATCCCTTTTACTTATGTTTTGTATACATTTGTTCAAGTGGATATATGCAAATATGTATTCATATGAATATTTACAATGGAAAGGAGTTTGGATGGCCATTTTGAGATTGCTTTGTGGCAGCAGAAGTTTTCCAGTTAGGAAAAAGAAGCAGGACCATGTGACTAAATTAACCAGTTTACAGTAATAAATTATGAATAGCATCTACTCACAGAAGTAGTTGCAGTAAATAGATTGAGAGTGATCTAGCTGTCTGAAATATGTTCTCATAATTTATCTGTTGAATAAAAACTTTGCTAGAGTTTGGCTAACTTGACAATGGTCAGTTTAATGTTGCCCTTTATTGTGTGGTGTTCCTATGAACTGATACTTTAGGGAAACCTCTTCTACCCTATGCCACTTCTCCAACCGTAAAATTAGGGAGACTAGGGCCTACTGTTTCTATTTAACATTTTTTTTTGTTAGCCAGGAGGTGCGATTTCCTCTGTAATCCAGTGCTTGTAGGCATAAGATCTTGCCAATAGAACAGTGCAACAGATATGAAACAGAGATGTGCCAGGAATCATTTTGTCTGTAGCACAAAGTAAAAATAATTGAAAGGCCATATTTCAATGTCATAATTGTTTTCTTCGCCTCACTTGTAAATTAACCTTGAATAGATCACATGCTTTCTATTCTTCCAAAAGAAAACTGGGAAGTTTTGGAATTGTAACTAGAGCAAATAGAACAAACTTTCTCTCACTGCATAAGTAGACTGTAGTTTGGGAATCCCCTACGATTTATATATGAAGTCTTAATATTACTATAAATTAGCTGGTGTAAAAATCTAGTATTGTTCTGCTGCTTCCTTCCATGTATTTTATTACATGCTGTATCTTTTCAGAAACAGTTTACACTTATCTCAGAGTTTTAAATACTGCTCTGGAGAATAAACATTTCATTTCAATAAACAACCCCCAGCAGTAGATTTTTACCGCAAGTAGTTTGTTTTCAATAACACGTGCTGGCTCTTGGAGTCAGATTCCTAATGGAACCATAAAACCTATGTCTATCCCCACATCTGACTTCCCCTTTGTCAATTTTGTAACAGATGTGTCGTATTTTCTGTAGTTACAGGTCAGCTTCTGTAAATAAAATATATTTAATCATTAGTTCTGGAACTGTAAACTAACATTTACAGTTCCAGGGCAATTTTTTCTGGCACAAGTGCCTGCTCATTAACTAACATGCCACTAATTTTAAATTGCAGAAGTTCTGAGTAAAGGTTGCTTTTAGTGTAGTCAGCATTACCATGCTATGTGGTATTGTTATAGTTAAGCAACAGCTAGCGTTTCCATTTTGAACCTTTCTTATTTTTTTCAGGAAACAACCCACATTTTTTGTAAAAGGCTGATTTAAAATATTTCTTTCTGCATCAAACATCTGACACACCCTTACAACACAGGACCATTGACGTGTATGACAGATGCTAGTTATGTTTGATTCGCATGTGCAAGGCATGAAGATATCATGATGATGTGAACTGTATAAGAATCTGACTAAAATATGCTGTGTTATGTGCAGCACCTCACCTTATGATATAGACTGTACCCATGGCATATTACAGGAAGGTGAGGTAGGAGCATTAGGGGCCAGAATTAAAGTCCTTTCAAGTCAATGGAAAGACTCAGTTCAGTGTACGTTGGATTCGGCCATAGATGCGGGGCCATTAGAGGGCTGTGCAACACGTAGGGTCTTAGAAAGAATTCTGGTTGACTTAGAAGTCAGTTAAGCTATTTGAGATCTGGGGGATTAGATTTTTTTTTAACAGTGCCTCTCTTACTGAAACTACATTATGAGTATGTCTACATAGCAAAGAAAAACCTGTGGCTGGCCTGTGGGTCTCTGTTTGCGGGGTTCTTTCATTGCTGTGTAGACTTCCAGATTTGAGCTGGAGCCTAGGTTCTGGCACCCTTCCACCTCACAGGGTCCTACAGCTTGGCCTCCAAGCTGAGCTCGGAAATCTACAATGAAACAGCCCCGCAGGTTGAGCCCCACAAGGCTGAGTCAAGTGGCATGGACCAACCACAGATTTTTCTTTGCTTTGTAGACATACCCTTATCAGTGCTGGAACAAGAGGTGTGGAGGGTACCGCTGCACCCATTGTTTGAAGTGATTTCCATTATATACTCAATTTACAGTTGGTTCGATGACTCTCAGCACCCCCATTATAAAAATTGTTCCAGTGCCCCTGCGTACTCTATGTGGGCCCAAGTAATTCCAGGTTTTGCACCCAAAATTAATTGTGGGTGTCATTTAAGCCATTTAAATATTAAGTATCTGACTCTTAGAGCTGGTTGAAAAATAGGAAATTACTTTTAAACAAAAATCTCCCCATTTTTTGTCTAACTCTACTGATTTTTCCTGAATAATAGAAATATGTATGACTAAATTATCTAAATTAGACCCACAATAATTGTGAATGCAAAATTGTGCCCACTGTTGTTTATACCTGCAAAATTTAGGGTGCATAAAGGAATTCCTGTTTTAGGCTAAGCTGAAACTCAGGCATTTACCCCAGTGTAACCAAGAATAGAATTTGGTCCCCAGAATTTTATATTTCAGTATTTAGTTTCTTTTTATATACCTTTACTGTTCTGCCACAACTTCTATTTATGATACTAAGTACTTGTTGTTTGTTGTATGTAGGTTGTATTCTAATCTGTTACACTAGTGCAAATCACAGCAGAATGTAGATTTATGTGCATTAATTGGCATATGACCAGAGGTTGCCAGGTGTCTGGTTTTCAACTGGAACACCCGGTCAAAAAGGGACCCTGGCAGCTCCGGTCAGCACTGCTGACCGGGCTGCTAGAAGGCCAATGGATGGCACAAACAGGCTCACTACTTGGCTCCTGGGAGCAGCCGGCATGTCTCTCCAGCTCCTAGGTGTAAAACAAGGTGAAAATGAGAGAGTGAGTGTTGAAGGGTTAGAGCAAGCAATGGAGGGAGGAGGGAAGGAGTGAGGAGGGATGGGGCATCAGAGAAGGGATGAAGCAGTTCAGTTTTCTGCAGTTGGAAAGTTGACAACCCTAATATGATGCTGAATGGGCATCTGGGAATTTTCTAATACCTGTTCAATGATGATTCCCACATTGTATTCTAAAAATTAGGGGCAGACTATAAACACTTTGGGCCTATAAGTGTATTTTCTTAGAGATAGAATAGATATGGGTACAGTAGGCTGATCCTCAAGTTCCCATTCATGCCAAAGTCCCATTGAAGCAAATGGCGTTATGTGTAGGGACTGAGGATTAGGCCCTATGAAAGGAAAAAAAGCTATATAGTCATATAAGGTAGTCCCAAAATAAACCAAACACCTCCAACCCGCAGTTGTGTTAAAGGACATGATTCTCAGAAAACATTTTGGCTAGTGATTAATTTCATCTCACAAAAATTTTAGCTAGTCTTTTTATGAAGGGGGGAAAAACCATCAATTTTACATGGGTGCCTAGTGCTTGTAGATGAGGATTAGGTGATGTGACAAAGCTCTGTCCTTATCTTCGTGGATTCTGCGTTTCCTGGTGGATTTCACTAGCCTCAGAGGCTCACTGTGACCTTCCATGTGGCCCTTCTCTCTCCAGAGACAAGGTCACAGTCTATTGAGCCATTTTCATCATAAGCCAGTGAGGAGAAACTATCCTTCCTGTCACAGTCTTGGTTGTCTCCCAGTTTCAGTGATTAATTAGGGGAGGTAGAAAGGGGGGAACCTGGGCCCGCCCTCTACTCCGGGCTCCAGCCCAGGGACCCTAATAGTATCAGCTAAGATGGCTGACCTTTTACCCACAAAACACAATACAATTCCCTGGGCTACTTCCCCACAGCAGTCCCCACTTCTTCAAACTCCACTTCACCCTTACCTAAGGGCTTCCTTCCTTGCGTATGATATGTCTATCACTCAGTCTCACCAACAGCACAGCTTCTTCCCACAACTCCTGACATCCACACCCACCTGACTAACTGGAAGGCTTTTAACTGGTTTCAGCCAGTCCCTGATTGGCTTCAGGTGTCCCAGTCAGGCTAGCTGTTTCTACTAATTTCTAGAAGGTTCCAGTGGTACCAAGGATATGTTTAGCCTGAGACTCTCATATCTGTTCTTCAGCACTTCCTATAGGATCTGGCCTTGCCCCATCACAGTGAATACTGATTTATGCATATATAGGCTTCAGAAATCCGTTTTTACTAAGGATAAGGACTGATTACACAGTTCACAGACTCAGTTTTATATATCTTTATAAAAGAATACTGGTGTCTGCATCAACAACACAAAAACAAATAAATTAAAATAAATCCAACAAAATCTCTCTGAACCAACCAATCAAAAAAAATCCCCCAAAACACATAAACAAACATGTTAAAGCAAGCAAGCAAACAGAAAATCTCAATGTAACTTTCACCCTATGCTACTTTTATCCTTAAGGGAAAAATTTAGCAACAAAAGAAGAAAAATTCTAAAAGTAATTTGCCTGGAAAAGAATTAACAATGTCAGTTCACTTAATCATTTATTGCTCAAAATAATCCTAATGGATTTCCCAATACACATCACTAGCCATTAATAGTTCACTTTAAGTCTAAAGGGCATGGCTACACTTGTGAGTTAGAGCGCATTAAAGCATCCCTGTGTGCTCTAACTCACGATGTGTCCACACTGGTAAGGCATGTAGAGTGCCCGGACTCCGCAGCTGGAACGCTTCTGATACTCCACCTTGGCGAGTAGTATAATATCTGATGTGCCTGCTGGAGTGCCGCAGCACCAGTGTGAACACCTTAGTCTGTTAATGAGGTCTGACTGGCCTCCAGAAGTGTCCCACAGTGCCTGTTCTAGCCAATTTGGTCATCACTTTGAACTCTACTGCCCTGCCCTCAGGTGACCAATTGTCAGACCTGCCCTTTAAATTCTTTGGGAATTTTGAAAATTCCCTTTCTGTTTCCTCAGTCAGGTGTGGAGTTGTCAGGATTGCCTCTCCACTCTGAACTCTAGGGTACAGATGTGGGGACCCGCATGAAAAAAGAAATAACCCCCCCAAGCTTATTTTACCAGCTTGGGTTAAAATGTTTTTCCCCAGAACACAAATTCTTCTGTATATGGACCTGGTACACTGCCACCACCAAACTAGGTCTAGGGTAGTTTGGGACCCTTCCTTCCCTTTCCACTAACCCCCAAACGTCTTCCTTCCCTAGGAAGCTTGAGAGACAAAAAAACAAACCTCGCCTGCTCTTGCGAGACGTGCCCGATCCAAAACCAGGATCTTACACAATGAAAAACAAGCAGTCAGCTTCTTAAAAGAAAGATTTTAATAAAAGAAAAAAAGAAAGGAATAAATCCCTTATAACCATCAATAGAACAGCATCTACCATAATCAACAAAAGGATTCAGAAACCAAACCTCTCCCCCAAGGCAACTTTCTCCCACTGTTGATATCTCTGCTGAATCTTACAATCTCAAGAAGCACCCAGCCAACACTCACCACTGAGAACCCTCCAAGTGATAAAAAGAAGGTAAACTTACTGACTACAGTACTTGATAGAATCTTATAGTTACAGTGAAAGACATAGCTGTGTTCATCCCATAGCCGAGGTGAACAGAGAGAGCCCCAGAGAGAAACTGAAACTTAAAATCCTTTGTCTCCTGAGGAATTTCTCATTGGTCAGTTGTCCACCTCTCAGGTTACCTTTAGCTTAACCCCTTACAGGTAAACGCTAATTCTAGGCTACTTCACACTTATGACAGGAGTGCTCTCAGCGAATCTTTCCAGGTGACCATGCCTCCACTCACCAGGCGATCCCCAGTATGGAGCAATGGCGAGGTGCTGGACCTCATCAGTGTTTGCGGGGAGGAAGCTGTCTAGTCCCAGCTGTAATCCAGCTGTAGGAATTATGGTACCTAAATCCATTTCTCTGGCAATGAAGTGGCCTTAAAACTTCTACAGGTTTTTATGCTTGTGGGGGAGTTGACTGAGAATGGGAACAGTTAACTAACAACGGAATAATTAACTATGTCACTATGCAGACAGATTGCTGCCTCAGAGAATGAGATCAATTAACTATCAACAGCAACATTAACAAAATGTGTTTTTTTTTTAAACAAAAACTATTTTCTTTAACTTAAAAACAAACAATTTTCAGTAACTTGATACTAATAATAAATGTAAAAAAAGTTACATTTTACTAGGCAGGCAGGCTGCTACATTTCTGTCTCGAGGACAGAGCCTTCCTCCTGCATAACAAAAAGACCTACCCTCCTCCACACCCCTTGATCCACAGTATCAAGAGATGGGGACAGAGTCGCTCTTGCCTGTTGGCTAACCTCCCCCCTGACAGCAATCAATGTCTCTGCCGCAGACAAGCATGCATGCAGAGTCCCCTTTCCTCCTGCAGCGATTTGCGTCTGTGAAGCTGCTCCAGACACACGGAACAGATACGCTGCCTGGATATTGCCAGGAAAAGATGCGTGTCTCTCTGCAGATTTCTTTTGCATTTTTCTGTGTTGGGGGCACAGAAATATGTGGGCCATAAGAATTCTGTGCCCCTGCCTGCATTCTGTCAGAAAGAATGTTCTTTACCATGTGTGTATTAGCTCATGGTTAAAAACCCCTCCCCTTTCCTAGTAAGGATTAGGAACTATTTTTTTTTTAAATCAAAGCTGAGATTCTTTCATAATTGCTTGATTCTTAAAGCTGGAGCTTCTAGGAAAAAGACAATATATCATGAGAATTGTCTTGAACTTGTGCAAATTGGCAATCCTGTTAAAGCTTCATGATTTTTTCTCACCAATCATATTTCCTAATTAAACCCTGATTTTTGGGCTATGTTGATGGCCCTCATTTCAGATCAGCTATTTTCATGTTAAGCAATATGAAGCGACAAGGGCGGCAGCTTGGATCAAGTGACAATTACTAGAAAGATTTGGGAGTGCATCCACTGAAAAAAAGATTAAGTCCTGTGTGACCAATGTAGGAAAGTACTCTTACCAAGGCCAGCCACCATCAAAGCTGCGAGATCCCTTCATTCACCCAGCCCTAGCTTAATCATCCATCCAACATATTTTGATCCAAACAGTCTCATACAGTGCAGTTATCCACCTGGTATGTAACCATGATAATTGGGGAATAACTGGCTTACTGATGACTGTGCCAATGGGCTAAGAGGCAACAGTTTTAGTGCAGTGTTTAGTACAATGTTCAGCAAATGAATTCAAAATATCCCAGCACATCATTTTAACAGATAATCAGGAAAACCCAATATTGTCTGTTCACTGTTGATGAAACATATGTGTAAAAGGTTGGATTTTTCTCACCTTCTCCTCTCTGCAATGTTTAGTAGATAATGTTTTTATTGACATTTATGCTTATTCCATTTTTCTGGCTTATGTTCACTTTTTATGTATTTATATTTGAACTATCTGTGCAAATTGCACAGATGCCAAATCTTATTCCTATCCATTTGTTTTTTAAAGCAATTTTATCTTGCTTATGAAATGAGTGAAATATTCAATAAATAACATTTATTATTCACAGCAACACATTTTTTAAAGGGAAGTGTTAGATGGAAACAGCCCATACATACTTTAGCTGTTATCATGCAATTTTTCGTAATGATAGGAGGCTAGATTACTCTTATCTCTATTTAAATATCTCTGTTTGGGTGCAGAGGAAGTTTTCCCACCTGGGAAATTTGACTCACAATATATACCCCAATGGGAGTGAGGATTAATTCACTAACTTTTTAAAATGATTTGAGAAGTTCAGATGAAAGATGCTAAACAAATGTAAAGTATTTATAAATATAAGTAGGGCCTTACCAAATTTACTGTCCATTTTGGTTAATTTCATGGTCACAGGATTTTAAAAATTGTAATTTTCATGATTTCAGCTATTAAAATCTGAAATTTCATGGCATTGTAATTGTGTGGGTCTTGATGCAAAAGGGAGTTCTGGAGGGGTCACAAGATTGTCATAGGAGGGGTTGTGGTACTGCTGCCTTTGCTTCTGAACTGTTCCTGGCAGACCGCTGCCTTCAGAGCTGGGCACCCAGACAAAAATGACTGCTCTCCAGCCACCCAGCTCTGAAGGCAGCGGAGAAGTAAGGGTGGCAATACCACAACACCACTAAAATAACCTTGTGACCCCCTTGCAACTCGCTTTTGGGTCAAGAGTCCCAATTTAAAAAATGCTGGTCTTCCCCGTGGAATCTGTATAGTATAGAGTAAAAGCACACAAAACCAGATTTCATGGGGGGAGACACCACATGTCATAGTCTGCGACACGTTTTTCATGGCTGTGAACTTGGTAATTATAAGATCTATCCATGAATCCTAGTTTGATGAGTAACAATTGGCTCTTACTTAATATAAAAGTCAGCAAAAATAGGACTTCATAGTCATAGTTCATTTTCGTTGTTAGATCTGTTACACCTGTGTTGCTCTTTCTGTATTTGTAGTGGCTTTGAAAATGATGTGGCTAAGAAATGACACTGTAACAGTCCTAAACAGTACCTTGTGATTATGTGATTAAGACATCATGTGTGTACTTAACAAATCAGAGAATTTAAGAATTCTTCAGGGCGTGGAAAACGACAGACAATCCACCAGCAGCGTATCCATAAGAAACATTGGCATGACTTAATATGGGAGAGAAAAAGAAAGTCTTGTGGATATTTAATCCCATACGCCAGTGATTTCTTAACTGCATTTAAAAACAAGAATGCCTGTATATGGATGCTGGAGGGGAAAATATACATCTGAGTACCTGGCACCACTGTTCTTCATCACTGTCATCTGGCTCAGGTAAGTGTTTTCGGTTACTCTTGCAGTGAAGTGGGAATAAACTAGATAAGACCACTATCCCTGTGCGCTCATGCTGGGGGGTCAAGAGTTGTCATAAGAAGATCTGCCTATGGTCACCCTAAAAAAATTCCTACAAAAAGTAGAAACATGGAATAATTGCTCAGAAGGAGTATAGAAGTATATCACAATCATGTAGGAACAGAATCAAAAAGTTTAAGGCACAGAATAAGTTACACCTTGCAAAGAATATAAAAGGCAATAAAAAAAGGTTCTTAAAATACATTATAAATAAGAGAAAGATGAAGGGAAATGTAGGTCCTTTTTATAGATTAAAGATGCATGGGGGAAGTTCCAGAAGACTGGAAGAAAGCTAATGTGCCAATTTTTAAAAGGGAAGACTGAATAATGTGGGTGATTATAGGTCTTTCAGCCTGATATCGAACCTGGGCAAGATAATGGAAAGGCTGATACGGGACTTGATTAATAATGAAAGAAAGGTAATATAATTAGTGCAAATCAACATGAATTTATGGAAAATAGATCCTGTTAAACTAACTCAATATCAATTTTTAATGAGAGTACAAGTTTGTTTGATAAAAGTAATAGTGTTGATGTAATATACGACTTCTATAAGGCATATGATTTGGTACCAGACAACATTTTGATTTAACCCCCCCCCGAATGATGTAAAATTAACAAAGCACACATTAAATGGATTTAAAACTGGCTAACGGATAGGTCTGAAAATGTAATTGTAAATGAGGAATCATCACTGGGTAGCTGTGTTTCCGGTGGGATCCTGCGGGGGTCAGTTCTTGGTCCTATGCTATTGAAAATGTTTATCAATGATATGGAAGAAAACATAAAGTCATCACTGATAAAGTTTGCAGGTGACACAAAAATTGTAGGGGAGGTGATAAATAATGACAAAGATAGGCCACTGATCACTTGGTAAACTGGGCACAAACAAACAATAAGCATTTTAAGACCACTAAATATAAAGGTATATTCTAGGAACAAAAAGGATGCAGGCCATGCTTACAGGATGGGGGACTCTATCCTGGGAAACAATGACTCTGAGATTTGGTGGTTGTGGTGATAGTGTGGCCAGACAGCAAGTATGAAAAATCGGGACATGGGGTGCAGGATAATAGGCTTCTGTATAAGAGAAATCGTCAACTATCAGGACTGTCCCTATAAAATCGGGACATCTAGTCACCCTACTTCATGACCTCTTGAGGTCCCTTTCAGTCATGCATTTCTATGATTCTATATGAATAGATGATACAAATAATACATAAGATGAAAGATTAGTTATTTAAAACAGCATTGAAAGATGTATTAAATATCTGAATCTTTTAAGTTAAAGATTTTGTTGCACTCCTTTCCTTTAAATGAGCTCTCTCGTATTGAATAGATTATGTACAAGCTGTTTTTATGTTACAAACTACTGGATAATTTTCCAGTAATACTCTTCAGTCTGAACCGGAGTACAGAGGTATGTGTCTTGGTGTATCACAAGGAAATGTACACACTTTGCAAAGGATATTTCACTCTGGTATGTACTCGGTAAGAAATGCTGTGCAGTGTTTGTTTCTAGAATATTTTGGTCTAACTCCTGTGACTGTAAGTGTCATTCTGGCTCCAGTAAGTAATGCCAGTAGCACAGGTAGATGGATCTGACAGGACTGAGAACTAACAGCATGTCAGACGCTTTTCTCCAATGAAGTCTATAGATCAGAGCTAGGAATCTGCTGGAGACGAAGAGTGTGACAGGGGAATAACATCCCTTTCTCTTCCATCGACAGGAGTAATAACTCCTGGCTCTCTAGGGACAGATTGTAAAAGCCAATAGCCAGAAGCTGTGAAGCAGGGAGGGTAGAAGAATGGAAAATTAAAGAGGGAGTGAAAATTTTGTGTAAGGCTTTAGTGAAGTGTTGGAATAAACCATCAAATGTCATTCTTTTAATAGCCGTATTGTTGATATAAACGGTTCTTGAAATTTTAATTTTATTATTGTAAGATATTAAAATTTTAGTAAAATATTAGTTAAGATGGTTAAGTAACATACACTATGAATGTATTTCTGTGAGGGTATTTTCATATATTCTATAATAACCTGAAAATTTTTTTAAAGAGAAAATGTTTTACTAATAGCTCTTTAAGATTAAAGACCTACTAAATGGTGGTAAGTTTTTAAGTTTAATTATTGTACCCAGGCATATAAGAATTTATTTATATGACACACTGTGTATATAAATCATGTAATATAGTCAAATGACTGTATGTATGAAATATGCATATATTAATCTTCTTCCATATGCAGACATTCACATCTTTAAATCTTTGACAACTTATTTTTAGAGAGTTTCATAGCTTCAGAAGCATTTAAAATTTACCTTTTTATGTATTTGATGAGAGTTTTCAATAGTGTTAAATTCAGACATAAACTAATTTTTTATGGTATCTGCATTTTACAATGAGTCTTACATTCACTTCTTCATAAAGTGCCTTTTAAGAGTTCAGTAATTTACCAACAAACATTTAAACAAGCAGAAGCATAATAAAAGGTATAACTTAGAGAGTTTAAATAGTGCACACCAGTTTCTTAAAAGTCTATCTTCTTATGAGATGTACTTATTTAGTTTTTAAACTGTGACTGGTGTTTAGTTAAATCTTTTACAGACTCAGTTCACTGAAGGTGACAGAAGTACTCACTTGAGCTCAATGAAAAGTAGACATGACAGTAAATTTTTCAGTCAGAGACAGGAGATCTTGTTATAGGAGTCAGTATGAGGGTCAGGGCAGAGCCTGTTGATGATTGAGGAAAAGAGAAGTAAATTCATTCTGCTTCAGGCACTTTGTCAAGTGCCAGTAGCTTACCATTGAGAACTAGTCACCCGTTCTAGTCTTACGGCCCTAGAGGTCACTCATTTGATATAAATCATAGCACTGCGTAGGCTCAGCAACCTATTGCCATTCCAGATGAAATAAAAAAGAGGAATGCTTCATTCTGCATTGAAATGACTGTGAATACCCCACCACATGTTGCTGTTTAATGCAATATGTAGTTAGATATTGATCTCCAGAATCAAGTCATTAAAATGTGCAGTTTTTGTTTATTGGAATGAAGCAATTAAATGGTTCAGTTATGCCAGACCTTACCTTTTCTGATGAAAAGTATTGATTTCTTGCCACAGCTTTATAAGCGACAATGTTTTTGATTACTCTTGACAAACCTCCTTGGAGTGTTAATTAAAATTGTACCAGATGAGCAGGTGTGGGAGATCATTAGATCACCCGGATCACACACTACACTTCATATTCTGCCGCCTTGCATAATGAATAGGGCACAAGAGGGGAAAAACAATATCTTCATCAGCAGAATTAACATCTTCACTTTTTTAAACTAGGTGACGTTAAATTGTACAGTACACATATTTATCAGCTATTGAATAACTTCTGCATTTGATTGAGTTCACTTTCTTTGTTAACATATTCTTTTTTAGTGAAAGACCAGCTGCTTTCATTTTTAAGGTTTAAAATGTTTTAAAATGTTATATTACAATATACATTTAAGAGATGAAGTATTAGGCTGTTTACACAAGAATGCAAATAAACTCATGAATACCAATATTTAATTCCCCACCCCAAAACCTATGTATGTTTCCCAAATAAGAAATGTATATAAATATTTTCCCCATATCTTTCTTTTGCTTAAATACCTAGAAATATAAATATGGTATGAGAGCTATTGATTTTGTTGGCCAAACTATTTAATGATATATATTAATTTACAGAAAATAGTTTTTCTTGTAGAATATTCATCAGTTGATAATTTTTAAAAACCTCCACTGTACTTAGACAATTATTCTGTATGGTGTTATTAGCACTAGCATTATGTGTAGCAAAAATGTAAACTGGGGTGCTGCTGCTTGTGAAGTTTGTTGTGATAGGCATTTTTTTTTAAAGAACATGTAGAAAACAAATTAACATTTATTTTGGAAGGGAAAGCAATAAAATAAAGGTGTAATCAAAGTAAAGCTAGGATTTGTGTTTAGAGCAGTGTAGAGCAATGTGTAAAACATCTGTTCACAAAATACCTGGCTTGTAAGTAAATAGAAAGCTTCAGTTTCCATTAATGTGATCTGTAAGCAGTAGTCAACAGTAACTAAAAGCTTGAGTGCTTGCTGTTCAGCCCAAGTCACACTGGAACAGGCAATTTGGGACTTGGCTGTTTAATTTTTTTTACAGCCAGGAAAATAAGGCGAATGAGGATTTGCAATATTTGGAATGTGTTCTAGTGCCTAGAGGAAAGAACTAGTTTTAAGTTGCAGATGTGCCACTGAATTGTTGTTTGTTTTTGAGCAAATTGCCCTTTACATATATTAGTTTACCCATCTGTAAAGTGGATATGATACCTACCTTTCAGGGATGTGGTGGGATTTAATTAACATTTATAAAATTCTTTGAACTCCTACAATGAAAAGTGCTAGAGAAATTAATTATTTTTCTTTTATTATGTACACCACTCCCACCCAGCCAAAGAAGAAATAATGGGTTGAAAAAGGAAGATCTTACATTAATTGCTTCAACTACAGGTTTTTAAAAACTCAACTCTTTACTACAAGTATTTTTAGGTATAGTCTTAGATAGAAGAAAGTAATTAAAGGCTACCTCCACAATGGAAATAAATATATTGCTGTTCTCCACGGCCAAATCCTTGTGACCTATCTTGTATGAGGAATCCCATTGACTTCAACAGGGCTACTCATATGAGGCAGGATTTTACTTTTAATTTGGTTTCAAAGTTCTAACTGAATATTGATTCCAAAAAGTATGGCCTATTGACTCCTATGCAGTCTTAACTTCTATTTCAATATGGTAATATTTAGCACTTGATATTATGGTTTATTGGCCTCATTCCACAATACACTGAGCACCCTTAAATTCAGTTGATTCCAAAGGGAATTGAAGGCACTCAGTGCAATTTAGGATAAAGTGTATATCTTTTTAAAAGTGATATCAAACATTCTCTAATTAACAAACTTATCTCTTGCTGACTTCAGGGAGAGCAGAAGCAAGTCCATGAAGGATCATCTTGTCCTAAGTGTAGTTGAAAAGGACCACGTTGGTTCAAATTCTTACATTTAATTTGAGGGGAGTCTGTCTAGGGCTCAAAGGTAATTCACTGAGAGGCCTCTATCTCTAACCCTTTGTGGAAGTGGAGAGTCTCCTTTTTGAAGTGTCACTTCTTCCACTTTAGCTCTTTTTAAAAAGATGATTACCAATCAGGGGACTACATAGCTCAGGGACTGGAATATAGAGGCTCTAGGTTTCCAGTTCAAATTCACATATCTAGTGAACCCAACGATAACACCTCCTAGTGGTTGTCTGGTAGCATGAAATATGTAAATATGTAAATTAGTAGGTCTGTGATTGTAAGCCTTATAATGTGGACATCTAACCTCAAGAACTGGCCTGTTCCTGAGGTTAGATGTCCACATTATAGGGCTTACAATCACAGATCTACTGATTGATACCCTTTTAGCTCTCTCAACAGAAAGGCCAAGGACTGAAATGGCATGGAAACTGACCTATCGTCTCACCTCTAAAGATGGTCTGACTACTTCAGGCCTGATGCACCAGGTTTTGGAGGGCATGGATGGAAAGCACCTGTTCTATAGATAAAGAGATTACTAGAATAGTTTCCAAATAAGCCATTATGAATATCTAAGGCTGCTCAGACATTAAAATGATCTATGAGAAGCATATTAAATGTTCTAATGACTATAATTAGAAGAAGAAAAAGGGGAAGGCATGTACTCTGTGGGTATGTCTACACAGCAAAAACAAAACAAACAAAAACCCACCCCTGTGGCTGTGCAGACTCTTGCTCGTGGCATTTCTGCTATGGTGCTAAAAACAGCCTCGTAGACATTCAGGCTTGTGGACTCTGAAGCCCCGGAAGGGGAGTGGTTTTCAGAGCCTGAGCCCAAACATCTCCACAGCTGTTTTTAGTGCCACAGTCTGCGCCTGTGAGACTGAGTCTGTAGACCTGGGCTCTGAGACTTGCTGATGTGGGGTTTTCTGTGCAGTGTACACCCCTTCCCCGTCTAATATGCTTTTTCTTCTGTCTCATGCAGTACTTTACTACTGATGATTTTAAAATACAGCAAGAGATGGCTGGTGATACCTGATTAAGACACACCTAAATTCCTGCTGTGATATGAAATTTATTATATAATAATCTCCTATTTAAAGTCTCATGGGTAGCAAAAGCCAGTGTGTCTCCATAAAGTTTTCCAGTTCTGCTTTAAAATGAAGCACTTAATGAACAGTTTCAGAGTAGCAGCTGTGTTAGTCTGTATCCGCAAAAAAAACGAGGAGTACTTGGTGTACCTTAGAGACTAACAAATTTATTTGGGCATAAGCTTTCGTGGGCTACAGCCCGCTTCGTCAGATGCATATAATGGAGCATACAGTAGGAAGATTATCTATATCTGTATATAGATATAGATATCTGTAATATTATATCAGAGAACATGAAAAGGTAGAAGTCTCCATACCAACTCTAAGAGGCTAATTAATGAAGATGAGCTATTGTCAGCGGGGAAAAACTTTTGTAGTGTTTCTTTTCATGTCTCTGTATATATATCTATCTTCCTACTGCATGTTCCATTCTATGCATCTGATGAAGTGGGCTGTAGTCCACAAAAGCTTATGCCCAAATAAATTTGTTAGTCTCTAAGGTGCCACAAGTACTTTTCATTCTTTTCACTTAATGACCAAAAATCCAAAGGTAGCGATTATCAAAATTATTTAAGTTGTGTTCAATAAATTTGACTGGTTTTTGTGATTCTGTGTGTAAGCTTGGCTTTCTATCTGTTCTGTTTTATGAAAAGACTTGAATGCCTAAAACACTGCCCTTAACTGGTTATTTGGAGCTATATATGGTACTAATGTTTTGTGTTTATGAAGTACTTTCATTCAAGGATCTCAGAGCTTGACAAACATTAATTAAGCTTCAAGTGGCCAACACTTCTGAAAGGTAGGCCTGAGTTTCATGGGGATGCATAGTTCACCACTTAAAATGTAATAAAGAAATAATATACCACATTGCTTTGTGCAACTGGAAGAATCTATGTGCTTTTAAATGTTAATTTCCTATCTTTTTTTCAGAACAATAACATCATGTTTGTGGTAACTTTTCCTTTTGTTGCGTTCTAAAGGCTTGTTTGTTAGACACATTGCATGTTAAGTGAGTGAAACCTGGACTCTCTCAGGATTAGTGGTTCTCTTTATTCTTTGCTCCATATTGAAAATCATTCCTGTCAGCTGATGCTCTTCAAGCTGCCTGGAAGAACTTTGGCATAGTTTTCCTAACCTTTCAAACAGTAAAAGCAAAACTCTCCTTTGATAAAAAAGCCAGAGGACTTTGGCACAGAGCCATTAAGGATGTAGGTGACTCTGCTGTGATCTGACAGAATATTCCACAAAACACTGAAAAGCTCTCCTAAGAGTCCCTGGAGTGGGCCGTGGCACTTTGCTTGTACTTAACATATATCAACTGTCACCCGACGGCAGTCAGTGTTGAACTGAACACAATGGAACATCCAGATGGTCTAAACAAAGCGAACAAATGTTCATTGCTATTAAAAGCTGTTTACATCAACTTCCAGTATTTCATGTACTGAAGTTTATATTGTGTCACTAGTGAAGTGCTTAGCTCCATCCTAAGCTGATATCTGGCTTTTATAAACTATTGTTGCTTATGTGTTAAAATAGCATTATTAAATACCTTAAATATGTACCACTGAGCATTAAAACGAAGCAGGAAATTGGTCATTGTATGCTAATCATACACTTTCAAATATTTTAATTGATTATCCAGTCTAATTTCCCTTTGCTGTGTCTCCCCCCCACCGCCCCTACAGCCCTTCCTTCCAAAGCCTCTCCACACCAAACAGACATAGTATGTACAACGCCATGCTGTCTTCTCTGATTAGGATGCGTAATGAATAGCTACTTAACTGCCTATCTGCCTTTGCAGACTGTGCCAAGAATTCTCATTGGCCATTTGATGGGGATGTTTGTGCAGGGATAGTTTGTTTTCTTCTCCAGCAGACTCTGAGATATCTACTGCTGTCTTACTAGTGATTAAGATGCATGAGTGACAAATGGACGTTTTACATCTCCTTCCTCTGACCCTTGTTCCTGGTATCCACTTTGCAAATTTCCAGGTCTCTGCCTTCTACTTGTTAAATAAATTCATTGATGGGAGAACTGCCCAACTCACTATATTGTTTTCAAGAAGCTACAATGAAATTCTTGGGAAGGGAGTGGGGGAGGAAGATTCTTTAAAAACTGTTCTATATTTTGCAAATATCTGATATCTGCTTTATTACATAATAATCCTGAAACAGTGGGAAAATGAAGCAGTAAAAATCATTAACTGCACACATTTTATTTTTATGTTCAACTGAGAGAAGTAAAAATTTGTAAGATATATGAGCACAAAGATGGCATCAAATCAAAATGTTATAAATGGGCAGAATATTACTGTTTGCTAAATATAGATCAGCTATTTTCTCCTCCACCTTGTTTTAAAGGTGAAGCAGTGATTTGAAAATAAATATGTACAAAGGGCTGCTTTGGATCCTAAATCAGTAAGTCAACTTGGTTGTCAATTCTTTTGGACAGGGACAACATTTTTGTGCAGTGCCTGTAGCATGTGGTCCTGGCCCAGGGCTGGAACTCATTGGCACTACCATACTATAAATAATAAAATGGGAAGAATGAAATGATACACAAATTTTAAAATAAAATTGAAAATAGTTTCTGATCTATCAGGATCTATTTTTGGACTTCTTTTTCTCCTTAGGATGTCACTAGCACCTAAACCAGCATTTGGCATGCAGCTTCATGCTATTGGTGTCAGTGATGTCATTTCACATTCAGGAAAAATAGAACCCTGAACTCATTTCTCCTGTGAAACAAATTGTATAAAGTTTTATAGAGATTAAATCTATAGCATTCTGCAACATCTAAATAGAGGGTACTATGGAAATGCTCTAAAACACTATATAGAATTTTATAGTGAGAGTCTCTCTGAAGTGTGTTTACTATGCAAAAGAATGCTATAGCAGGATTATAATTCTATTAAATTATATTGCATGATTTAAAAAAAAACCTGTAGAATTTATTTTTTGTTTTGTATTGACAGGATTTTTTCAATAAGATGGATTTTTTTTTTTTTTTTTTTTTTAGTTTGTTAACCTGCTAAGAATTCTGAGTCGTGTTTAAAATGCATTGGTCATTTTAAAAGCTATTGTACATGTGTATTACATTAATTGTTTTGCAGTTTTGTGTGTGTGTTTTTTAAATAGTTCAGTTTATCTTTAAACCCCGTCATTGGAACTTTAAATGCAAAATATAGGTATAAAGGTCCTTTATTTAGATTGGAATTTCAAGGAATACAGTGTGACTTATTACTTTGCAAGTGCAGTTTAAACTGTTTTTAAACATAAGAATGAGTGGTCCAAGCTCTCTTTGACTTGCTTATATCTACAGCTTTATTTTATAATAAAATATCTTGTTTTGAGGAGCAGCTTTCTTCTTTGATAGCAAATTTTGACATTATATACTGTTTAAAACTGATTTTAAAAATTTAAATGTTTTAATAAGTATTAGTAGTAGTAAGAATCATGATGATTAAATATCCCCTTTGTCCTGCAGTAGATGTCTGATAACTTTTTGTGCAAAATCCAAGTCCAAGATTTTTTTTAAAAAAAGGTGTCTAAAGCTAGGTTCTGAAATCCATATTTAGGCACCTAAATAAGTGACCTGATTTTCAAAAGTGTTGAGCAACCAACATCCACTACTGAAGTCAGTTCCATTTACTGGATGCTTGGTACTTTTGAAATGGAGGCCAGTTATATAGGTTCCTTATTATGGATTGAAGAGTTTAACTTTAGGCTGCTGATGTTGAAAATCTTGACCCCATTTTTTTTTTCAGGAATATGTTATGGCGACTGGATGATAATTGTCCTTGTGTTGCATGGAACTCATTTTATAGTGTTCTATCTATTCTTTATACTATGTGGTAAGATAACCTGAGTGTGCTGTATAAGGGCCAAACTCTTACCTCGTCACACAGCCCTAGTGATCTCCTTTTTGCTGTGCAGCCTGTACTGCAGCCTTAGGGGTTGAAATTGCTCCTGGGCTCCTGCATGCCTCTTCCATGGGGTCGGATGAGGGGTAACACCTAGTGCATCTGAATAACTAAGGACCTCCGGTCCACTTCCTTATGCCCCAGATCTCCTGCCCCCTGATACAGAGCACTATACTGTTCCCATTGAAATTGGTGATGTAGGATTGGGTCCTGCAGGCTCTTTGTAGGAAAACAAGTTATTCCCTACACTGCAGTATATTGGAACATGGCAATTAAGAGAGTGAGATGTTATTTCTATGTGACAGAAAGATTAATCACTTACCTTTCCAATCTACTGTTGTTATCATGTGGGCTGTATGGACAATTGGGATGAGAAAATATTTAAAATAAAATGTGACGTTATTACTGAAAACAATTCCCTGGCTAACAAGTACTATTTTCCTTAGTCATTCAGATTAACAGAGAAGGAAAGATTTCTTTTATATGGAGGAGCTTAGAGGTGTCAGGAAGTAAAACTGTTACAAAATCTTAGTTTTCGTGTTTGACAGGGGTCACGCATCATGCCTGCTTTAGATGAGCCATTTGGAGCCAGATTGTCAATCCAAATGCAAGCTGCTCCATTTCCTGTTTATGCCTGTGCAGAGTTACACATCCTGACTCGCTTGCCTTCAGCTGCAGGTTTTTCCGCACTCCCCGGGAGATTTCTTCCTTAAAATGGCTCATTATTTATCATTTAAGTAAGCCATTGGAATTTTGTGAATTCCTGTTTTACTTAACACATGCAAAATGCTATCATTAGCTAAAGGAAGATAATGTTAAGGTATAACTGTTAGTACTAATTAAATTACCTTTGCAAAACAAAACCTGATCAGAGAGTGCATGAAATGTAGAGAACTGATGCCAAGTTTACTGCCTCACAGAGACCCTGCCTATTGTATATCTGACCTGAGGTTATCAGCAATTAAAACCTGGTCTACTAACTTAAAAATAAGCTTTAGGGAAATTCATATTTTTTGTTAATTAACAGTTTTAGGACTTTCTACATAATCTGCTGTACTTTGAATTAAATCTTTTCTATTTAGAGAAGGAAATAAACAGAGAAAAGTAGTTTTGATGTTTTCATTTAAATGCAGGGTGCATAGGTACGGTTGCTGAAATTGCTTGGGATTTTTCTGTTTTTCACTAATAACTTTTCTGGGTCATTATCCTTTTTAGTGAGCAGAAAAATGAATAAACCTGCTAGTTAAATATGATTTTCTCTCTCCCTTTTAATCAAATCTTATTTAAAAAAATTCGCAAACAATCATGTCACCATTGTAAGTTTTTCTTATTTGTACCTATTCTACAATACCAGGTACTCTGCATAGGACTAACAGCTGGAAATTTAACTTGAATGTTTTCAAAATAGCCATTAAATGCGGTCAAGTTTATTGCCTAAGTATTGTCAAAGTCAAATGGGTAGTCATAGTCTGCTAGCACAATTCCTTTCCATCCATTCTCTGTTTTCTTGAGAATTTTATTTGATACTAGGTGGTGAGATTATTTATATTTTGAGTACAGACAATTATTGTTTGATTATCTGTTTTCATTTTCCTTTATTGTTTGCTTCCTATAGAAGATCTTGATTTAAAATGCAGAAAATAGCAATTTAAGCCATTTTCCTCAGTCAGCCCTTCAATAAGCATAACCTCATACAAATATTGTTCTGTACCCAAGTGAACTATAGAATGTCTTCAACTAATTCCCTTGATGATCATGTTCAGTGTAAGATGTATTAGCACACATTTTGTTTATCAGAGCAAAAGAATAGCCCATTTAGGGGTTTTCCCCATAGTAATCAAGGTTAAAGACAGAACAAGACAGCATTCCCTTCAGAGGATACACGAACAAAATGAACTTAACAGATGTTTAAGACTAACATGTAGTACCAATTCCTTTCTATGATATACTTCTAACATGATCTGACTTTGTCAGTGTAGCTAGACAGAATGAATACTTGTTTAAAACCTACAGTTTAATTTGCCACAAGATCTTTCCTCCAGAAAATGCTCTCAAGAGTTAAATCCTTGCCTGGGTTAAATTAGTGATACTTATTTACTCTATCTGAGGATCTGGCCTATATTATGTACCTATGTTGACATTCATAGGAAGCATTTAACTTCTCATGTTTTAATATATAGAATATGCTTTTAATTACCTTCTTGCTGTTTCAATAAGTGTTACAAAACAACTTTTTTTTTATTTTACTTCTAGGATAAAAGGTTCATCGAGTCCAAATCCAAATCCAGAAAGGACTATTGTAATTATGTAGTCTAATATGGGCCATAGAATTCTCCCAAAACAATTCCTAGATCATATCTTTTAGAAAAAACATCCAATCTTGAAGTTTAAATTGTCAGTGATGGAGAATCCAGCAAAACCGATGGTAAGTGTTCCAATGGTTAATTATTCTTACTGTTAAAAATTCCCTATTTCCAGTCTGAATTTGTCTAGCTTCAACTTCCAGCCAGTGGATCATGTTACACCTTTCTCTATTAAACTGAAGAGACCATTTTTAAATATTTGTTCTCCATATAGGAACTAATAGACTGTAATCAAGTCTCCTCTTAACCTTCTCTTTGTTAAGCTAAATAGACTGAGCTTCTTGAGTCTATCACTGTAAGGCATGCTGTCAAATTCTTTAATCTTTCTTGTGGTTTTTCTCCAAACCCTCTCCAGTTTATTAAAATATTTCCTCAATTGTGGATACCAGGTTTATGACGACAAAAATGTCTAATATTCCAGATATTTGTCTTCACAATTACAGTGAATGCTGCTTGATAGCATCCCTGGTATTAACAACTTCCATTTAACAGCAACACTTTCCTGGGACCTAATCCTGCCCTATTGACTTTCACAGTAATGGGATTTGCCTACTGGTAACAGCATGCCACATACTGAGAGCTCTTTTTGGGAGACAGGGCCCTGCCTCTGGTAGGTCTGTGGGGCTGTGGATGGGGAAGGAAACATTGGAATGTGCCTTCCTTGGCTACAGCCCTGCAAACCTGACTGCACAAGAGTTAAGGGGTTGGGGCACCTGCATCCCCTCCCAATGAGGGGGAGTCCCCGTT
Source organism: Dermatemys mawii (assembly GCA_007922305.1). Classification (NCBI taxonomy): domain Eukaryota; kingdom Metazoa; phylum Chordata; order Testudines; family Dermatemydidae; genus Dermatemys; species Dermatemys mawii. Next base: position 12,454,770 of record ML677352.1, on the reverse strand, counting down.
GGAGTCTTGATGACATGGCCTTGGGGGAGAGGGAGGAGAGGGAAGGCTGTGGGCAGGATACCAGTGGGGAGAAGGCTGCAGCCTGGATACCAGGCTTTCAGCAGGGTGCAGGGGTGCTGAGGGCTTGCAAAGTTGCATATTCCCTCTTCCTGCTTCTGCCCTGACCACAGCCTCCCCTCCCCATGCTAAGCCCAGTATCTGGGCTGCAGTCCTCATCCCCGCTGCTGTCTTGCCCACAGGCAGGTTTGTGGGGCTGCAGCCAGGGAAGGTAGGTCCTGGTGTTTCCTTCCCTGGCTGCAGCGCCTCAAATCTGCTGTCAGCAGATTCTTGGCAATTCTTTGCTGGCAACTGAGGGGTTGCTAATCAGCAGAATGTATGGTATTATTTCCCCTTTGCTTATTAGAATTCTCATTCTTGCCACAATGAGGATGTGCCCTACTATGCCCTGGTACAACTGAGTGGAATGGAAATGATCGTTCCACCCAATTTGGCAAGCAGGTGAGCACAGAGAAATTAGTTGTTGTTTGTCTCAAGGGATTTCTGAGAAATGCTGTCATTGATGATGGAGCCTCATAGTATGCCTAGAGCTGAGAACTGTGGGTTATACTGTCACTGTGGGGCAGCATGTGGGGGATAGATGGAACCTACTAAACATGTTTGTTCTGTGTGTGTGCTTGAGCATTAGTGCATCTGCATGTATTTATAGTTCTATTTAAAAAATCCCCTTATACAAAGTGGCAGGTGTGGAGAGGAAGGATGGTCCAGTGGTAAGGGCACTGGTCTAGGATGGGAGTGACTCAGACTCAGTTCCCTGCTTCAGCCGGCTTGGCACCATCCACCTTTCCATACTTTCTAATAGGGTATTTTTAAATTATTTAAAACATTTCTGTTCTTTTCCCTGCTGGTTTACTTCCTCTGGCTAGCAGGAAGTCAAAATGATAACAATACCACCTATCACTGGAGAGAAATACAACAAAAGGAAAATAAAGAAACGGAACAAACATGAGTCGATATCCTTCTACAAATGACTGCAGTGTTGTGCAGTAATTGTTCAAAGTCCTACAGTTTACATGGTTTAAGTCAATTTCTACAGAAATGTCTGTGGAATACTTAATCTCAGAGTCCGCAGTACCACTCTGACGTGATGTGGGAGGCTATAGGTCAGCAGGACTCCTAGTCCTGCTCATATGATTCCAAAATGGCATTCTGCAATTGTGACCATGACCCAGGTGTTCAAGGCTTGTCCTGGTGTCCCTGATGGTTTTACAAACATGGAGATTTTGTCCTTGTTTTTGTAACCCCTGCACACCCTGGTCACCTGTTGGGTGGCTGAGCACATATGAGCCTTCACATTGAGCCAAGCCTTCAAACCTTCACATTGAGCCAAGCATAGAACAATGAGCTCACTATCTACTTACTAGCCAAGCAGTGTGGGGAGAGGAGAATTCAGTACATAAAATAAGTTTAAAAATCCTCTTAAAAATTCTTTTATATCTCTGGTAAAGTCAGTGTTTGCTATTGACATCATGGATACCAGAACACTCCTCAGAACACTGAGGTGGCCCATAAGGGCACCAAAAAGGCTTGCATGTTTTCCTGCACAGGGCAGAGTTTTCAAAGGTTCTTGTTTATTGTCATCTTCATGACTGCTTAATATATGAAACAATAAGCATTTTCCTTATGGGCTGACGCAGCTGAGCTGTGATGTCCTGCAGTGGTGCACTTTGGGGTGTTAACTGTGAATCCAGAAGTAGCAGGAGTAATAAATTGCCTCCTTCCAAAAGTGTTTTTTCTGGGTTGATTTTTTTCCATATGCACCCGAGGCATTAAGAACTTATTTTTGTGCTTGGCTCAGTGTTTAGGTTTTCTTTGCAAGTTGCCATCTATACTAAAAACTGAATTGGGATGGTGGAAAAGAAAGCGAGGTGGAGTAGGAAGAAGCCCAGAGAAACAGCTGCAAAGGTTGAGACTGTGGCAACTGAGGCTGCTGATTGTAGGGCTCTTGGGCTGGAACCCAGAGAAGTGGGCAGTTCCTGGTTCCTGTACCAACCACTGGGAAAGTGGCACAGTCTTGAATGGGAAGACTGCCTAGAATGGTACCTGGACAGCTAGTCCAATGAAACTTTGTTACCCTGGAAGAGGAAAACTGTGTAGTGACCTGGCATTGTGGGGGAAGCATTGTGACTCTTAGAGAACAGGAGGGGCCATAGCACGAGGGAAGGAAGGGGGCATCAGACCAGGCAGAGCTAATCCCCAGAGGCAGCCACAAAGGGGTCCCCCACTGCAGAGTAAACCCTGGTACATTGCTATTAAGATCAGTCACTGCTGACTTAGTTTTCATCTTATGAAAACAACATGTTCGTCCCTTAAGGAACTTTGGACAACGTATGTTATTGCTTCAGATTCCTTCCTTGACACTGCAGTCTGGAGATAGCGTTTGTACACTTAGTAGTAGAAGTAGTTTATATCTCCTGTGTAGATATGCTGTTCGGAGATGACAATGTTTCCATTATCTCCGTTTATTCTGATAGAATGTACTTATTGTAGGACCAAGTCCTGACTGTAAGACAAAGCATCTGCACAGGATGACTCAGTATCTTTTGTGGGCTCCAGATGGACATAGAGGAACATGAAATGGAGGAGGAGGTGTATTGCTTCCAAATGAGGGTGTAGCTGCTGGGTCTTCACATGATGTGGATCCATGTGAAGTAGGTGAGAAGCAGCGTGCTGCCTTCATTGCTCCCTCCATCTGTCTCGAAGAGTAGCTGGAAATGGAATGGTTGTGTGGGTGCCCTGCCACTACAACATGTGCCAAGGTTTTGATTTTGTTCCAGGGAGGTGGCATGGTCCTATGTACAGAATATGAAACCAAGAGATCTTGGTATTATTCGCTATTCTGCCATTGGCTGCCTCACTGTATGACTTTAGCCAAGGCACTTAACTTTTATTTGCTTTAGGTGCTCCAGTTTCAAAATGGGAATAATGACATGTACCCAGCTTTGTACAGTACTTGGAGATCTACAGGTGAAAGGTGCTACATAAGAATTATTATTATTCCTTTAGCCTCTTGGTGGGGCAGTTGATTTTTGTGTGAACAAAGTAGAGGTACACTGCATCCTGTGGGCATACATTAGATTGTTTTCTTGAGAAATACCATTATTAATAATAACACGGTCCTGTCTCTACTGGAACTATTTCACCTGATGCATCCTAGGATTGTGTTTGCCTTTTTCACAGCCACATCACATTTGCAGCTCATAGTCTTCCTGTGATCAACCAATACATCCAGGTCTTTCTCCTCCTCTCTTGTTTCCAATTGATACCTCCCCAGCCTATAGCAAAAAATCTTGTTGTTAGTCCCTAAGTGCATGACATTGCACTTTGCTTTATTAAATCACATCCTATTTCTGTTATGCCAGTATTCAAGGTTATCCAGATCTTCTTGTATGATATTCTTAATCTTCTCCTTATTGGCAGTACCTCCAAACTTTGTCATCTGCACATTTCATTAGCACACTTAAACTTTTTGTGCAAAGTTCATTAATGAAAATGTTAAATAAGATTAGTTCCAAGACCAATCCCTATGGAGATCCACTAATAACCTTCCTCCAGCCTGGTCATTGACCTTTTGGTAGGACCCATTGTAACCTCCCCATTAACCAGTTCCATATTCACCTTTCAGTTCTCATATTAATCCCCATCTTCTCCAATTTAATTAATAATGTCCCATGTCAAAGTGTATCAAATGCCTTACTGAAATCTAGGTAGATTAGATCTATTGCATTTCCTTTGTTTAAAAAATCAGTTATCTTCTCAAAGAAAGAGGTCAGATTGGTCTAGCATGATCTACCTTTTGTAAAACTATGTTGTATTTTATCCCACTTGCCATTTAGCTCTATGTCCTTAATTATTTTATATTTCAAAAATTGTTCCAAGACCTTGCATACAATTGAGGTCAAACTAATGGGCCTTTAGTTTCCTGGATCACTTTTTTCCCCTTTCTTAAAAATAGGTATTATGTTAGCAGTTTTTTCTGGTATGTAGAATACAAAAGAGCTTTGCCTTCTGGCTGCTCCATCTGGGTTAGAAAAGTTTTAACTAGAACAGATCAAAGGGAGAGTGATCCCTGCCTCTTCTCCCCACTCCCATGTATTCCTTATTCCCCTTCTTTTTATGGTTCTGGTGATGGCAGAGGGGATCATCGCCAGCTACACACTCTCTCTTACACCCTCCAAGTGGCCAGTGCAGAAGTGGTTGGCACAGTACACTTGCTTTCTGTATCATGAGTGATACAAGGGTGTATACAACATGTTATGTTTCTATAGTGATATGGCTTCAACAAACATTTTGCAGTTTTAAAAACTACAAATGCTTTGAATGATAAAATGAAGGAAGTAGGGTGGCTCTTGTGTCCTGAAAGAAGTTGCTGGAACAGTGTGATAGAGATCATACGAAAGAAAAAAAATAGGCCATTGTGCTAAACTGGAACCTATGGTCTCCTCCAGAAACAGCAATAACAGTGGTAGCAAAAGTGGGTCCACTTGGAAAAAGCTAGGTATTCTAGGCATCCCACAATCCCTAGAAGAGCAGACCCTGCTACCCTGGTGCACTTACTCCCACCGGCTTTACCTCCCCTACTGATACTGACCCACACGGCTCAGCATCAGACTCTTCTGATGGCGTTAAAGGCCCAAATCACTGCTGGAAGCCACAGCTACAGCACAAGCTGGAGAAGTACTGTTAACCCACCAAATTGTTAAATCATGAAGCACTAACCTCCTCCTGCCTCTACACCTCTTTCCTGCTGTATCTTTCTTTGTCAGCCCTTTGTCTCCATGTCTCCTTCCTGCCTCCCTTCCCTCTCACTTTCTTCCCTCAGATGCTCTTCTTGCCCCCTTCCTGTTGCCTTAGAACTACTCATTTACTGTTCTGGTAGATTAAAGGGCCATCCAATGGTACTGACTTTGTACAGAGATTGAACTCAGCTGCAAAGGGTCTTCCAAAAGTAGTAGTAGTTTGTTAATATTGAGCTGAGGGTGCCTTGCACCAGCAGAGTTGGGCCCTCATCTTTCAGACATAGTCCTTGGCCCCAAATAACTTTCATTCTCCTGAACAGAACTGTAATCATACCACAAAGACACAGTCAGAGATCACAGGAACCTTTGGCCTACTGAAAATCACGATACTGGAGAGAAATGCTTTTCTGACATGTACCAGAGAAAGTGTGTAAGTAACCTGTGTGTTACATAAAGTGACCTGTAAACAACCAAAGGATACAAGATCACCAGGAAGGAAGGCCAAGAAGAGGCTGGAGCTGTTGGAAAGCAGCTTTGCCAATAGATGTGGAGACTGTTTTCTGGTTTCAGAGAAATGTTTGTGTACAGTACAAAGATATGTGGCTTTAGAAACATCATGCTACTGCCCCCGTGTTTGTAACTTCACTCCTGAAAATAACAAAAGGTTTTGATGGAGTAAAATCAGTTAGGGGAGACCTGCATAGACAGTGGAATGCAGTTTGTTTTACAAGAGGAACTGTAAAGTGACTTATTTATGTAATTGTTAGCCATGTTATCAGGTAGGCCCTGGCAATCTGTGTTACTGTCTGCATTCACTATAGCATTTGGTTAGCCTAATCTAATATCTGAAAAGTTGCAACATAGGTGAAGCAAAAGAGAGCAGTTAACTGCAGAAAGAAGGGAGGAGAGAACACCTCCCCCTCTCCCCGCAGTCTCTCCATACCCAAACCATCCCCCTTCCCCCAACCAAACTAAAAACCCGAAAGCTTTCAGAGTTTTTGCTTGGGACAGTTCTTTTTTTTTCTAAACTAGCTTATCCCTTTCTAGTTGGCTTTGTGTAGATCAGCTCTGCAAATCTGTTACTGGCAATTTAACATGTAGTCCACTCTGAGCTATAGTTTATTATACTGCCATGAAGATTAATAGCTAATTAATGTTCATTTCATTAAGGTTATTTGTAAATTGCAAGCATAAAGGAAGGACTAGTGGATTGTGTGTACTATATGGGTATGAATTGTATTTTGAGAGTTCCACACATCTTCATGTAACCAGGAGGAACAAACAGAGTTTTAAACTGGGCATGATCTGAATCATATCCTTCCACCCTTCTTAGAAAACAAAAAAATCCCCCAGAGGAGTGGATCTTTAGGCAATCCTCCTTTTCCACTGTCATATCTAATAAAGATGTATTTTACATCTGGTATACATTTCCCATTTGTTTTAAGATGCTTTAGATTAGGAGTTATTTATTGATCATAATGGTCTCATGTTTCAATATTTCATTAGAAAAGACTATGATGAATAGTAGACTTAGATTCATTCATGTTATATTCTTGTCTATAGAGGTGCTCATCACCACAGTGTCTGAGCATCTTCCAGCAGTGTCTTAGGCAACGTGACTAACATCTGCCATGCATTTGTTCTCTCATCCTCTCCCCAAGGAAGAGAAGTGGGTGAAATGGAATGTTTTGTTTTGGAATGTTTAGTATATAGATACAGGCACATAATCGATACAAATGTTAAGGGATACTGAGAGATTCCAGAGAGAATTTCTAGTTCCAGAGAATGGTGGGAAGTTCTGGTCATCCTTATTCTGACAGGGATTTTCAAATAAGTAAGGAATTTAAGTTAGGTGCCCAATTCTCCCTGAATTATTAGAACAATTAGAGCTCCCCCGTGAGTTAAGGACTATCACAAACCGTACTTGTTTTTTCTCCAAATTCAAGGTGCATTCCTTTGACCTAGCCTTCTCTAATATAAATCCATAGCAAACAGGTACATTAAAAAAAACAACATAGCAAAACAAGACATTCCACTGTATATGCTGCTGCTTCTGGGGAACGATGAGAGAAGAAACATGTGACAGATGTGTAGTCATGTTGCTTAATGCACTACTGGAAGGCACCTGGATACTACAGTGATGTGTGTGGTATAAAAACCTATATAAGCATGACATTTGTACGGACTCATGAACCAGGGGGTCAGGCTGCTGGGGGAGAGGGCATCTGAGAAGGGAAGAGGTAAGGAAATTTATCGCCTTTCCACTTTCAATGGTGCTCTGCAGCCCCTGAATCTAGAAATCCTGTATAAAGCAGTTTTGCCTCCTGCATCATCTCTTATTGTTTCCCACTATGCCCCTTTTGTAGATTGGTTCCCAGACTCACACTCTGTGATCCTCTTCCTCTGGAAGTCAAACTACCTGGGAGGCTTCCAACCAGTCTGTTGCTGAAGGCCCCTTCTCTCAGTGGTTCCTCACCCTTTCTGACAGCCACCCCTTTTCTAACCTGCAGCCTTTTGGTCTCCCAAGGTGTTGCAGGGTCACCAATCAGCCCCATTGAGGAGGCCCCCTGTCAACCTTTTAGAGACTTGGAAAGGATGAGGCTGTACAGCCCATGACAATACCACATAAATAAATTTTATTTCTCTAATAGAAGAGTAACAAAGATGGCTGCAAATTTCACACTTATAGAAAAATATTTTGTTGGTGGAAAAACATTGTGGGTTGTTGTTTTTTTTAACCAGAGTAAGATTTTACATCACTATATTACATTTTATGATGTGCTACTGTCAAATTCGTAATCGTCACATAATTAGGTGAGGGTTTTCTTTTTTGAGCGTTTCAGATGCTGTTGAGTATGTTCATCTCCATGTGTACCTAACTCCCAGGACTTGCTGAGGAGAATACTAAATTGAGCTGGACCTCAGGCATTTTGATAGTTTGGTTCAGATACCTTGGACGCTTCTCAGAAACTTATGCAAAAGCTGGAAATTTTGTGAGATCATACTGTCTTGAAAGATGCTCCTACTTGCCAATGTCGGTCAAGCTATGACAGCAGCAGCCTCTCTCACATATGGTAGTACTTTCACTTCTGCATCCATCTGAAACCAGTAACTGCAGACGCATGGAAAAAGATAAGTTAAAAGGCAAGGGAAATATTCTGCTCTCAAACAAACCCATGAAACTCCCACTGAGGTCAATGGAAGCGATGTGTGCAGAGTGAGTGCAGAACTGTGTCCTGTAAAGAGTCTGTGCAAAAATTTCAAAAAATTCCTTCACTTATGCAGGTTTAATTCAAGTTCTGTTTGGGTAGGTTCATAGATACTCCAAATCATTTTGCCCATCCATAGAGGCTACTGGTTTGATCCTTCACCTTTAAAGTTAATGGGAATTTTGCCATTGACTTTAACAGGAGTAGGATCAGGCTCTATCTTCCTAAATGTCATATGTATGTTTCAAACATAAATTTTGCCATTCAAACCTCAGTTTTGGTCCTTAAGTTCCTATTCAACTCAACCATTCCTGCACAAGCCATATGATTGCAAATCCTGTTAAACTGTTTTTGCATGTGAAGCATTTTTGTTAAGTTCTATTGTATTTTAGGACTTAGAAACACTTCCTGTTTTTCTGTCCCACATACATAGATCCCTGTGCATTGACCCAAGCACTTGGTAATATTTGGAATAATATGTCGCAAGAGCAATGGCGCCTTAATGATGTATTACATGAATACATCATCAAAGCTATGGCATTCTTATGATATATTAGTTTAATACATCACAGCAGTGCCACAGCTTAGACAATATATTACTCAAAAACATAGCAATGACTAGAAAGATCAAGATAAGTTTTGTATTTTTTTCAATTTATTTACACTATGAGGGCTTTTTTAAGTTTCAGAAATAAAATAAGTGTTCCCTGTGGATAGGAGATTGCTAGTGCCTCCTGATAAATGTGGAGGTTCCCTAGAATCCCCGTCACATTTCTCTGCCCAATTCACCTCTCCCTCCCCCGCAAAAATCTTTATAGCATAAATGAGCAAAGACACCTCCAGCTGCTTAAGGAACAGTTCTGACAGTTTGCCAGAGCTCTTCACTTTGATGTCGTATTCTATTCCTTTTACAGCCAGCCGTGTTTTCACACGTTCATAGCGTATGGGTTTGGGTTATTTTTCCTTTCATTCTTTTGTTATAAAAATAACTAATAATACTTAGTGCTAATTTAGGGTGGGATTATCAGACTGCAGTCTAGACTGTTGTAAGGAATAACACATTGTTGGAGCAGAAACAGCCCAGGAGGGGCTCTGTGGCTCCTCACCTCACAGTCTTCTCTCTTTCTCCAACAATGCATTGTCTCTCACAACAGGCTGCTCAGAAGAGAGATTAAACAGTGCCAGCCCCATAGCTCTATACACTCCCCAATGCACTGGCACAGCCATCTTTTCTACACCCCACACCCACTTGTGTCAGGCAGGACACTTAACCCCCTTACTTCTTTGTACTGGTGCAGAGGATAAGCCACAAACTGGCTTATACTGTTTTCTCATCTGAGAAGCTTAACACACTTCACAAAAGTAGGTGATCATTATGCCCACTTTACAAAATGGGAAACTGATTTGCCCAAAATCATACAGCACATGAGTGGCAGAAGCAGGAATAGAATCCGGCTCTGACAACCATTCCAGTTCCTATCCAGGGGGACATGTTGCATTTCCCTGGTCTCACTGCTGGAATTCCAGTATGGTTGGATCGTATTTGATCAGGAGGAGCCACAAAAATATCCCTTACTTTAATGATCAGCTGACAGAATGCCACAGTGACCCTTTTCATGTCCTGCATTACAGATTACTTTTATACCCTTCTTCCACATGTCCATCATTCACTGGTCCATGGCTTCCAAATACCACTGAATTTCAATAATTCAGAAAACATAATCCTGACTATATATATAAAATACTGAGGTCTAAATTAGCTGTTACCACTCAAGAAAGATCTTGGAGGAGTTGTGGATAGTTCTTTGAAAACATCCAGTGTGCAGTGGCAGTCAAAAAAGTGAACAGAATGTTGGGAATTATCAAGAAAGGGACAGATAATAAGACAGAAAATATCATACTGCTGCTATATAAATCCATGGTGTGCCCACATCTTGAACACTGTGTGCAAATGTCGTTGTCCCATCTCAAAAAAGATACACTGGAATGGGAAAAGGTTCAGAAAAGGGCAACAAAAATGATTAGGGGGTATGGAACTGCTGCCATATGAGGTAATATTAATAAGACTGGAACTTTTCATCTTGGAAAAGAGGAGATGAAAAAGAGACGACTAAGAGGGGATATGTTAGAGGTCTATAAAATCATGACTGGTGGGGAGAAAGTAAATAAGGAAGTGTTACTTAGTCCTTTTCATAATACAAGAACAAGGGGCCACCAAATGAAATTGATAGGTAGCAAGTATAAAACAAACACAAGAAAGTATTTTTTCACACAACGCTCAACCCATGGAACTCCTTGCCATACGATGTTGTGAAGGCCAAGACTATAACAGGGTTCAAAAATGACCTAGACACATTCATGGAGGATAGGTCCATCAATGGCTATTAGCCAGGATGGGAAGGAATGGCGTACCTTGCCTCTGTTTGCCAGAAGCTGGGAATGGGCAATGGGATGGATCACTTGATGATGACTTGTTCTGGTCGTTCCCTCTGACCTGGTATGGCCGTTCTTGTATAAAGCTGCAGTTTCCCATCATCTCTCCTTGTGTGCATCGCTCTAGGAAGGACTCAGACCATGTTGGTGCTTTACCTTGGGCTCTTTCCTCCACACAGGTGATACAGCAGTATCTCATCATCCATCAGTGTCACTAAAGAGGTTTCAGTTTTATGCCTAAATACAGATTGTGCCAGGTCTAGAATATTGGCTTCAGTTATGTGAGCTTGTTAATAGGCCTTTGGCTAGATCTGCTATGAACTTGCTCAGAAATGACAGGTTTGACACTGGGCGATAGTTGGCTAGGGCTGTAGTATCCAGGGTGGGTTTCTTCAGTGTTGACTGGATGACTGTGTGTTTGAAGAAGAAAGGGAAATATTCCTTCTCTGAATGAAGCATTGGCTATTTTAGTGAGGAGTGAGTAAGTAGCATTATGACCTGGTACATGGGGTTGCAATATCACTCAACTCTGGCCCAGCCAAAAAGGTGGCACCATGGCCAAGTGGTTCCCTCCCGCCAGCTCTGTGGCTTATGGGATTGGAACCCAGAGGAATGGATGTATCTGGATTCCCTACTAACTCCAGCAAAGGAGCTATTAAAGCATGCTGAGCAAAGTGTGAACACCTAGCTGGAGATACTAGAGTTACCGGCCTGTTGACTCACTAGACTCTTTACTGCCTTGAGAGTGTAGAGACTATTAACAATCCTGGTGGAGGACTGGAGTTACTTTGAGGACCTACCAGACAAGTGGCTGAACTGTGATTGGCTGAACAAAAGGGATACTCAGGGAGAATTGACATAACACCTGCTCGACTGCAGAGGATGCCATTGGTTGAAAGCAGCCCCAGACCAGCATATATCACAGAGACAAAAGCAAAGTACAGTTCCTTGCAAAGTCTGAGAGGGACTCACAAGAAAATCTACAGGGAATAAGCAATAACATTTTCATTCCAAATCACAGTATTCCTGCACTGAGGGACTTCTGAACCTACTGGAAGCATTTGTCTTTTCAGTTGTTGCCTCTGTAATATCTGCAAGAAGATCTCACACCTTTTAGTCAATTTCTTACATCATGTTACCTTCACCTCTAGGTGGTATTGGTATTGTACTTTGGTGAGTACACAATTTGCATACCATCTCCCCTCTTTAACCCCAACCCAAAATGTGTGGAATTGATGTTACTACAAATCGTTACTATAAGGACTTCACAATTGACTCTTTGCAGCATGGTCACTTTGCACTTCATAGCAGCTGCAGGGATAGAACCCAGCCACTTCTACTCCTAGAGAGCAAACTCTGTTCCTTGAGCTAAAGACCAAATCCTGTTGTCTGTGAGCAGTGAAAGGTCTATGATATGCTGTTGAGCAGTCCTGCTTCTAACTAGTAGAAAACCTGTATGTGTACTAGCTGGTTTATTCATACCAATATACTCCATAGATTACTTTTTCACCAGATAGTCTGTATTCTGATACGACTCCATCTACAGTCTTCGATTTTGTTTGAGAACTCTTTTGTATTGTATCATATGATCTCACTGGGTGGTGGGGGTGGAGGATATAGTCAGAGTTGTTGTATGAGGCAGTCACTTGAAAAGTGTAATATTCCTAGAAGTATCTTGCACATTCCCTGGATTTTCATAAGAAGAGTAAAAAGTAAGCTTAAGTTTTGCAGCTAATAGCCCAGCATATGTTAATTTCATCCCGCAAACACAGAAATGATCAACATTCTATTAAAAGATTCTGGGTACTGTAGTCAAAAGGTATTTCCTGTACTAAGTAGAATTTACTTGGAATTACCATCAAAGGGCAATAAATCAAAATACAGTGCTATCTGCGTATATTATAACATTATTTTTCCAACTCAGTAGAACTGAGCAGTGTTTTGCGCAGTCATGTGCCCATGGGAGTAGGAGTTGTAAAAACTTGGCTGCCATCTTTAACATTGCTGTTTCTAATCTTGGAAACCTTTACACTATTTTCTTTTACAAAATTATGTTTGAACATAGATTAGGGCTAGATCGGGGGCTGGTTAGATTCAACTCCAGGTGACAGTGGCCTAGCCAGCAATGGGATCTTTATCCAGCCTGGGTAATGTCAGGCTGAGGGTAGAGAATAGAAGTCTGAAAGACCAAAAAGACAGATGTGTGGAGAAAAAAATGCCAGTGGAGGATGAATAACTAGACGAGAATTCCAAGAGCAGTAAAGGAACTTTCATGACAAGAAACACCTATCAACATAGTCCTGTTCTGGATAACAAATAATTTTGTGTAGCTGAGGTTTGACTAGTTAAGGTACGAGTACAGTAAAAATGAAGTTTCTAAACTGTTTCCAGAAATATTTGCCACTGTTTCTCCATCTCTGTTGCTGTGGCTGCTACTGTTGTGCCATTTTACTGATATTTCCCAGCAGCAAACCCAATATGGTGAAAGAAGCATTTAATAATTTTCTATTAGGCTGCATGTGACTAATAGCCCAGAGAGCACACTGCTAAAATGGTGCACTAATCATTGCGGAGGGTCACAGTAAATACTAAACAGACAAAAATCATAACTGGGTATATAACTTTCAAACTTATTTTACAATTTTAACTACTTTTTTCTGAGCATAAGTGGACGCACATGTGAACGGTGAGGCTAAATTTGCCTTGATTTTGTTAAAAATCTAGCTCACTATTGCCCCGATCCTGCAAAAACTTGTTTACTAACTTTAAATTCTAAGGTAGTTCCATTGAAATCAAGATCCCATTGATACCATTTGCAGGATTGTAACTGAAGTCTATTGCTGGTTTCTATGGCTCATATTTTCTGACTTGCACATCTAGAAATGGAAAACACAACTATGTTTCTTGGTAGCAGGAAAGATGGCAAAGCCTTATTTGTGCTTAGGGTGGAAGACAATAGTAATTCTCTGCTGATTTTTGCAATACAGGGAAACTGTTGTACTGTGCAGAAAAATGCATAAGCTGTTTTTGCTGTTTGGGTTTCTAGGTTTTGTTTTCTAAGTGTTACACCTTTATTGATATCGATTTTTTTTATATAAATACACCTTTCTGCCAATAGTCTTTTCTTGTATGATGGTTCCTGAGTTACTTGTTCGTTTTGACAGCAACTGAAGTTGGGTGGCTATGTTACAAAAGGTAGCTGTAGTAGGTCACATACAGCTTGACAGTTTGGCACATTTTGTGACAAGAAGCAGTTCTCAGACTTAACAGATGCTACTTCACTATTCTCTTTGATCACTACATGGCTGCTTAAGAGGTACCGCTGCTGTAAGTATGTCATTTTCATTTCAGAGCTTGCCTACTGGTATCAAGTGACTGGTGCTGGGACTGAGACTGTAGTCTGCATTACATGGGAACTTGGTGTCTCTTTTGAGTATACGCTAGACATAATAAAAAATTATTTCCATCAGCCAGTATAATTTCTTCTGGGATGTTGTTGTTAAAAAGGGATTTAAAAGTTATCCTGATCTGGTGACTGGCTATGACAAGATCACTAGTAAAAAAACATACTGCTTTTTTCCTCCTTAGATTATGTCATAATTTGCATTATTGATGGAATTTACATATCATAAATAGCAAATGAATTGTTTATGAAACACTGGATTGTACTTCCTTTATAATACAGCCCATTTATTGCAGTAGTAAATATGTCTTCGAGTGGGAAATCATTCATTACCAGCCATTAATGGAAATTATTTTAATGGTAGTTTAGTAACATGACATCTTACTTTGCGCTACAGGGAAAAGCATTTCAAGAATTGATATAATTCTTAATTGTTATCCAACTTTTTAATAATTAAAAATTATGAAGAAAGAGCACACATAGAAATGAGAGCAACAAAAACTGAAAAATTGCAATGAGTCTCGGTAACTTTGCAATGCTATTTGATATCAGTGGAAGTTTGGGGATTTAATGCCACTGCCATCTCTTATACTCCATTCCTTTAATTAAACAGCCACATTATTGAACATTCTAACATTTATTTCTCCTGGAGGAGTTCTGTGCCAAAAAATTAAAAATTCTGCACACGATATTTTAAAATTCTGCAAAATTCTGCATATTTTATTTGTTAAAATAATGCAGTATAATTATTTAGGTAATTTATTTAAACTATAATAAAATGGATGAAGAATGGGAGTGGGGAACATTGGAGGAAATCCCCAACCCCCTTCTTTCTAGTAGTAATGTAGCTAGTATTCACCCTTCACTTCCGGTAAATAGTCAACAAATATATGCAGCCATATGCTTAGTGTTACATCCTAGGTAACTGAAGAGCAAGCAAGGGCTGAGGACTCAGACTTTTAATTTATACTGGCTACTGACCATCTCCAGAAAGGTCAGTAGCAAACAGTTCACGAAGCACATTTTGATACAATATTATTTCAGTCCAAAAATGTAGATCAGCACCATAAGCATTTATAAGGCTACACTGGCCTTTACAATAAGGCTCCTTTACACCACTCTGGCAATGTAAAGGAGCCTTAAAATGTTTATACCTCTTTTATACTCCTGTGGAAATTCACTAAGAACAATGGGAACAATTCACTAAGCAGGCAAACTGCTACATTCTGTTCTGCCTGAGGAGACAGAGCCTGCCCCATGCCTATCTCCCTCAAAACACCCCAAAGCTCTGCCCCTCCCCACTGAGTGTGCTGCAGTAGAGAGTGAGCGGGACAGAGTGATGTCTCTCTCTCTCACATGAATAACTGCCCAGATCTCCCATCCCAGCAGTGATTTATGTCTCTACTGGCTGCTCTAGGCTCCCAAACTGATTTGCCGGCACTACTGGAGAGGGGTTCATGACCGTTCTTGTGGCTTCTCTTTGCTTCCCTATCAGAAGTCATTTTTCCGCAAAGAAACTGTGGGGGCCATGAATTCTGTGCATGTGCAGTGATGCAGAATTCCCACAGGAGTAAAAATTAGTATTGTGGTAATGCCCACAGGTCTGGTAGATCAGGATTCCATTGTGTTAGGTGCTGTAAAAATACTTGACACATTCTTCACAATGGACCAAATTTGGTCCAATGCTCTTTCTGTTAGTATATAGAGAAACAAGAGGAAAATGTCCACCCAAATTAGGAATGACATCATTTTTCAACCTGCCTGGCCCAAAGTGAACAACTTTCTTTGCCATGGAAAGATGGTATATTAACTTTTTCCTACTGTGTTTCAAATTAGGCACTCTCTTAATTAATATTTCCTGGGGTGTAAGTTCAGCCTGATCTCTCGCCATGATAAGAATCCTCCAGTCCTTGACACATTGCTTTCTTCATTCCAAAGACCCCCTAATATCCACAGCTTATACTGGGTGGCTTAACCCCCACACTCAACTACATAGCATCTGGGTCACAGTTGCATCTACTTTATACCTGCACATTTGAAATGCCAGGTATCCCATCTTAGGCTACAATCTTCCTACAGATTCCTGTCTTATTCCTTTGTAGATATTTTGACCTTGCAGCACATGGGCATCTTTGGAGCTACTGAAAAAAAAACTGCATAAGAGTTAGCTGTTATTAATACCTAGGTATTATTATTATTGTTGTTTTGTGGGCTTTTCTAATTGCCTCTAGCAGCTTTGCTTCCCAGACCCGCCCCAAATAGCCAGCACTAAACACGAAAGAAGGAAGGATTAGCTAATTTTTGCCTCTAATTGAAAAGAGCTAGAAAGCCCAGAGGGTGGAGCCTTTCATTAGTCTTGCCTTTCTGGCTTAGTCTCCTTACTATGAAAGTGAAAGAAAAATTCACTGTAAAATGACTTATTTCATTCTTCTGTCTCTTCTCCCACAGTCAAGCTGGGTTTGGTTACAGTATTGTGAAACATGCCTGCTTTTATTTTGTAAAACAACATACATTCCCCTTCTCTCCATGTTTTCAGAGTTCTTAATGTTTCTGAACAGCTACTGGTCATTCCTGTAACCCTTCTGCCCATCAGAGTTGGCAGCAACAAGGGCCGGGTTCAGTATCCAGGGGTTCCATTCCAATAGCACAATACAAAAACCGGCTCGAGCCCCCACCCAGTGACCTGGGACAACCATATACCACCCCTCTGGGCGTCTGTAAGAGACAATACTTCCCCTCTCGCAAGCACAGAGTCTGAGTGTACCAAAGCCTTTTAATAACAGGGAGAAACAATGTGGCATTATATTGGGGAAACACCACAAACAAGGTTAATAAACCAAACCATGAACCAGAAGCCCCCTCCCAGCAAATAGGCCGTGGCCTTCCCTTTGGCTCTTGAGTTCCACAACCCCAAAAAGTCACTCAATAGTCCCAAAAGTCCAACAGCCCAAGAGTCTCTGTCCTTGGTCCGTGCAGAGTTCAAAAGTCAATTGGCAGAGTCTTACCTCCAGCCTGGGTGGAGATGGAGGGTAGGGCACGGGGCACCTTACGTGGTCCGAGGCCGACCACGCCGCCTCTCCGTGAGGTTCCGCTGCAGCTCTCACCGCAATCGGCTCTGCTCTGCTCCGCTGGCTGTCCTACGAACCGCTCTGCCCGTCGATCCGCTAGCTGCTCTGCTAGCCGACACACCGACAGCTCCGCCGCGCCGGTCACTCTGCCCGCAGCACCCACGCCACTGCTAGGTGACAGACAGACAGCTCTGCTGCGCCGGTCACTCTGCCCGCAGCACCCACGCCTCCGCTAGTCGACAGACAGCTCTGCTGCACCGGTCACTCCGCTAGCCGTCCTGCTAGCTGACACACAGACTGCTCTGCTGCACCAGCCACTCTGCACTTTTTTCCAGGTCCCCCCTACTTAAGACAGCGCTCAGTGATTTCTTTAGCTCTTAAGTGATTTCAGCTCACAGTAGGGGAGCCTTAGTACAGGTGCACCAGTGAGCCCAAAGCAATTGTCAGCTCAGCAGCCTGGAACCAGGCTCCTAATGGAAGCAAAATTCAATTCTGACATTCCACAGTGGAGAGAGGCAGGGTGCAATAGGCCTGGGAGGCCCTCAGACAGAGCCCTCACCAAAAGGTATAGGTGCTTGTCCATCACCTCTCTCAATCTCACAGTGTTCTGAAAACGCATGGCCCTTGCCCAGTGAGTGCTACCTAGATGATGGCGAGTCCCTCCATCATAACAAGGGCCAAGTACATGTCCATAGTCCTTCATTCACATAATCACAGTAACATCACTTTATCATTCCTGCCCCAATAACATAGAAACTGGGGCTCCCTCATCAGCCGAAGTGGCCATGTGGGCTGCTGTGGGCTCAGGCTAGGCGCAGTGGGTGTGTCCATGCAAATTGATCAGCCCCAGACTTATTTTGCAAGGCTCACTGTAATTCCCATAGTTCGCCACCAGATGTCAGAATATATCTCATTCCTGACACTGCTTACATTCCTAAAAGCTATGCATTGTGCTGTGACTCTTTGTCCTATACC
The DNA here is from genome assembly GCA_007922305.1 of Dermatemys mawii. Taxonomy (NCBI): domain Eukaryota; kingdom Metazoa; phylum Chordata; order Testudines; family Dermatemydidae; genus Dermatemys; species Dermatemys mawii. Next base: position 12,436,886 of record ML677352.1, on the reverse strand, counting down.
CAGGTTTTAGATTACATTATAGCCTAATTGTTACCTGTTAACATTTTCAAATGTGCTTCAATAGGGTGAAGAAAAAGTGGGGAGCTTTCTCAGATCCTCTTCATGTGCAAGTGTCAGCTGAGTAGCAGAGGCCAGCAGGATTTAGAAATACAGGAGTGAGCTCCACACAGCTGTTCTGTGTGTCCGTTTATTTTGAACAATAAGTAACTACAGTAATGCAGTACTAAACAAATTTAGGTTGAAGCTTGATACAAGTAGAGTGATGAAACAGATTATTGGTTGGCTAATTCGTGCTAAAACATCTGCTGTTGTCCATGTTCTTGGTTCTTATGTCAGAATTATGATCCACCAATCCAAGGACATTTATACTCTAAACATAAACATCAAACCAGAAATATAATACTTAGAACAGAGATAGTCACATTGGCTTTAAGATATGCAGTGCATGTGGGATCCTAAGAAGAAATAGATTGGGATTGGCTGGTTAGAAAGACAACAGAAAACCAGGAAGCTTGGGTCTCTAGTAACTTTATAAGGGGGTACAGAATCTTACTTTTGAGAAAACGTACTATGTGCTTAATAGTTTTGCCCAGCCTTCCAGCAATCTCCAATGAAGTTAGGGGATGATTCTTGAAAATCGCCAAGAGCCTGAGAGCAGTTGCTGTAATCTCAGACTACTGGGCAAGGTGGGAGAGTGGTCATAAAGTTTTATTTTAACAAATTCATTGATGGCAACAGTGGCTGTAAATGTTCTTTATTGCTGGCCTAAATATTATTGAATCTCTTGCAGTGGCAGTTTGTATTCTACGTAAGTGTCAGAACTACTTATATGCATTACTATAAACTGCCAACCACCCTACTCTAAAAAGAGAGGATGGTTTTTGAAATAAAAATAGCTAATTTTTAATCTATTAGCTTCACAAGGAGTTGCTTATGACTATAACCACTGACCCAATGAGCCAAGCAACTCCATCAAATGCTTCACTTAATGGTGTCTTTTATTACAGTTCAGCGACCCAGTGGACTACATATTTGGTTGGTGTGCTAAGCACCTCTGAGAGCTCAGCATAAAACTTTCTGTAATAACTGCTGCAAAATGTTCTGTTGTGACTCTGAGCAGGCATTTCTTTGACTTTCACTCAGAAATATCAAATGGCAGGACAAGAAATCAGGAAAATCTGTGGTTGCGAACCTTCCATTTATAGTCAAAGATATCTGTTCTGATCAGTAACTGGGTAAGGTATAACATTTATAGAACAAATGAAGAAAAAATGAAACTGTCTTTTTAGGCTAAAGGTTAGGGTCTGATTCTCTTCTCACTTACACTGGTGTAAATTGTGAGTAACTTCCTTAAGCTACAGCCATATAAAATTGCTGTAAGCAAGGGGCAAATCAGACTCTTAGTTTTCAGTGTAAATTGTCTTTAGACTAAGTTCCTCACAGTGATACAACAGTGAAGATTTCTTTGTGTGGGTGGATGGCATCTCTGTTCTGTTCTGTTTTCGGTTATGTTTAAAAGTGTGATATCATCACTTTTTTATCACAGTGTTCTATTGTTATAGGTTCATCCAAAATTAAATTTAAAAATAATTAGTGAACTTCCTGATAGAAGAAAGGAATAAGGATAAATCAAATAATAATTAATTTAATATTCAACATATTGTGCCTTCATGCAGGATCATACACCCCGCAAAGTCATCATCCAACAAATACATGATGAGATCAAATTTCTGAACTAATAGGTTGGATTTTATTTCCAAAGAGGCTGTCATTTTGAACTCTAAATTCTGGCTAGCTGGCTTTTTTTTTTAATGGCACCATAAAGTATATATGTGTACCTTTCAATGATGTGCTGTCTTGGATTGATTTTCTTGGACCTAAGATTTTGCAGCTGTGGGATTGACCATCAAGCAAATAAGATATATTATGCATATTAATTCTGGCTTTGTAAGATAGCGAATTGCACAATACTCCCCCAGCAGAGTCATCTTCAGATTGTCTTGTACAAAGTAGAAGGAATTGCTTTGGTTGAACTTAGAGATTGGTAATGAGGCTATCATGGTGTTTGATAGGTTGGTGTGTAACAACTGCTCCATGTATTTCAGTTCATCTCTGCAACATGTCTTGGTCTTTTAACAGTTCATTCAGTAAAGGAGAGAGAGAGAGAATGTTAATCAACAATATATCATTGGTATTCTCTGTGGAAGGGATGCTTGTAAACAATTTCTGAAGAGGCACATACTGTAGTTTCCAAGGTGAAATAGTATTTAACATTAGAACCTGTATTTACCATTGGAATTAGACATAGGTAGTATCCAAAACCCAAGATCCTCAAAAATCAGAGACATGGAAGTTCAGATCTGAATTTTGGAACTTGAGATTAGTTGCTGGGAGACGACCCAGTCTAATTTCTAATACTGAAGACTAAACCTTTGATGGGAAAAAAAAACCCGCCCTAAAATGCTGGATTGGGAGGAGTTCTGCAAGATCAGGAAAGAGAGAAGATAAAGAGATTTTTTTCATAACAGGTTATATTATTAAGGGCAAAAATGCCAAATTCTTTGTGTTGTACCTGATTGAAATTTTGGTGTCATTACATTTTGTACGTGTATAACTAAGGGTGCTAAAACAATTTATGGAGTGAGTGTGCTGAGAGCCAACCAAACTGTAAACCCTGTACATGATGGAAACCACTGCAAGCCAGGCGGTGAAGCGGCACCCCTATTTCCCTCACCTATGCATATTATCCTCCCCAAATAAAACAAAACAACCTGCCTTTGAAACAAAAACAAAGAGAGGTTGTCATTATTTTGGTTGCCTCGTGGAAGATGTGCTTACTTCTCAGGTCCTTACTCTTTCTTGTTCAGTAGCACATCAGAAAAGAGAGAGCTAATCAGAGCGATGTCCAAAAAACTCATCTTCTCTAGAGTCAAAAAAGAGTTGTGCCAGAAGAGGGAATTTAAGACATCCTGGTTCCCAGTCCTGTGAGAAGGACCATTAGACCACATCTCTTTCTTGAAGAGTATCCTAGGTTTGGCCTCTTGTGCCTGTTGACTAGTAGAACTAGTGAAAATGGTTCAAAATGTTAACACATTCCGTGCCACCCCTCAATTTCTATTTTTTATACAGCTAATGAAGCTGGTCAATTTTTTTCTCCCAAAACCTATTAAATTGTTTTTTGAAAAAAATCTTCACTGTATTTTGAGTAGCTATATTGATTAGTATGACCCTTCTTATAGCTTTGAAACTTGGAAAGAGTTAAACTACAAAGCAACTATCGGGAAGATCAGCCTAGCTTTCACAGTATCCTTGGCCTTAATTCTATCACCCTTCCATATCTGACTTCACTTCCTCTTTGCAATTTTGTTCTTGTTTTGCATAATTACTTTTTATGCAATTGTAGCCTTCAACCCCCTAAGTTCTCTTTATTGAATTTTGTTTTGCATATGTAAATATACTATGAATTTATTTAAAACCAAGGTGCTTCATGATAGTCTGCGTCTATTGAAGAAATAAGTAAAATGTGATACAATTAAATGAATTCAGTAGTAGTTTTCAAAACTCTGCTTGATGGTAGCGTTTCATATGCTGCTTCCTCAGTTGACTGTAGTGTTGAAACATTTGTGTAGATGGGTCTTTGAATGCTCCTAGGGCTTAATTCTGATCTGGGCTATTTGCACATGTCCTGTTGCTGTCTTTTTAAGGTCTGATTTACTTGTGTAGGAACCACTCACGTGATGTGCACTGCAAGAAATCATGCCACTTTTTTTTTCTGGAAGAGACACAATAAATGTCATTATAACAAAGTTTAGGAAAGCAAAGAAAAGGCCACTTTAATATTTCCTCACCTCTAGCTGTTCCATCTGTCCTATGTTGTAAACTCTTTGGGGGCAAAGACTGTCTTTATTTGTGGGCACCGGAGAAAGCTAAGCACATTGGTGGGTTTAAATGAATTAATTATGGTAGTGATTAAGTGGTTTCAGTGTTACTTCTGAGGACCAATAACAGTTCATCCTGAGATCCAGGATGAACTAAAATTCTGTCATTGTTTCTGAAACAAATTTACCAAGTACAGATAGTTATTTGATTCTGTAAAGTAGTTTCACTTGAGCCAAGATGCAGCAGGCTGACCAATGACCTTGTCTTTGCTGTTGGCCGGATGATTCTTCAGGCTGATCTGACCAGGGCCAGCTTTTGCTTTTCCTGTTTTGACATGTTTTGGTCATTTTGCTGCTTTATAAACACAGCAGGCATATTATTTTGAATCCTTGAAACTATTTTCAGGTCACATAGGTAACATTCATGACAACTTCACACATTTTGTTCAGTTGATTTGGAAGCTCTCTTTGAGACACAATAAAAAGAAGCTACAAGGAGAGAAGTGATGTAGAGATTAGATAGAGAACAGATTTGGGGGAAGACTGAGGGGAGAGAGAAGGAGGTGAGAAGGCAGCAAACAGGAGACCAAAACAGAAGTGCGTTCATGTTAAAAAGGACTTTGGACTGAGTAGGAGAGCCTGAGTAAATTAATCACTGGAAGTAGAGTGGAATAGATGGGCAGAGATGAATGATAAACAGAGCTCGAAGTTAAAAACAAGCAAGCAAATTTTCCAAAAGGAATAGGAACAAAATAAAATCATTGCATTGATAAGTGAGATGTCAGGAAACTAAGTAATGAGAGTTAAGAACTTGAGGTAGATGTCCCAGCTAGTACACATGTCTTGGTGGTAACTCATGGAAGGGGCCATGCATGGGGTCTTCACAACAGGTGAGTTTCTCCCATAGGCCACAATCCAGCAAAGCTCTTAAACCCATTCTTAACTTTAAGAACACAAGTAGTCCCATTGACATCAACAGAACTATTCATCGACTCAAAGCTAAAGATATGCTTCAATGTTTTGCTGGGTCAGGACCTTAATAAACTTGAATTTATGAAGTTCTATTTAGAATGAAGTAGAACAAGAGTTCCATGCTTTGCAAAATGTGAACTGTACATCCAGTTACAGTGAACTTTTACTTAGAGATTTTGTCTGTAGAAAAAAATGATTTCATTGTCTTTTGATCATATTTTGGGGGCTTATATTCTAAATGGAAAATGATCCTTTTACAATTTGCATTTTCTTAATAATCCATGAGGCAATCATATTGTATGATTTTAAATAAAAAACGGTCTAATTTAAGCAGAGGCTTCAGTTTTCACAGCATGATCTGAATGAATTGATTGAACATATTTAATCAATTATACAATGCTCTGGTTTTCTTAATCTTCAGTTTGTATCGATTGGGTAAAACAAAGCTTAGACGTATTAGATGTAAATTAATAACAATGTCACTTTATATAGCAGCTCCTCAAATACATAGACAATAATTTATACAGACTTGTTAACACTTCAAAGCAATGGTAATAATCCAGCATTTTATTTAGTTTTATTTCTTCTAGATTAAAAGTGAACTAAGTTTAAATATTTATGAAACATAAATGTCATATTTTGCATTTGTGCTTCCTTCTAATTGTATTGTATTTTTATTCTAAGTTCTTTCTCTGCTCTTCCTTTATCCCCATCCCCTTCCTGTTACATTTTATAGGCTGTGTTCACAATAACATAGAGATGGACACAACTGCATATTTCTCATTATGGAATGCTAATGCAAATAGTCCTCCAGCTCATCTGTTAGCTCAAAGTAATTTGAGAGTACCCAACAGCCCAACTGGAGTTGAGATAATCAGTACTTCTGAAATTAGACTGTACCAATAGTTATATCACGATAGGAACCTCTAAATTAAAAGACACTTGAAACTTTGTCCCTTTTATCTTGCTCTGTCTCAAAGTTCCCATATATAAAATGGGGATAATACTTACCTACTTGAGTAAAAATTCTTTAAAGCCTTGGATAAAAGATGCTACAGAACTGCAGAGTATTAATTTAATCAGTCTGTAGTGTGCTTTGAAGAACTTCTTCCATCCTTTGCTGCATGTAGACCTAAACAGAATCATAAAGTTCCACAAAGTTGTGATCTTCCAAAGAAACATGGCACCAGGAGCAGTTGGTTGTATATATCATACATGTATGGTAATAAGAAATCAAGAACTGACAAATGACAGAAGTGACAGAGTCCTGTGGCACCTTAAAGACTAAAGTTTTAGAGCATAAGCTTTCGTGGGCTAATACCCACTTCGTCGGATGCATGCAGTGGAAGTATCCAGGGGCAGGTATAAATAGGTAGGCAAGAATCAGGTGGGAGATAACAAGGTTAGTCCAATGAGGCTGAACCAGCTTGTTATCTCTAATCAGGGAGGGTGAGGTGTTCCTCTAGCAGCTGAACTGGAGGTGTGAGTAGCGAGAGAAGAGAAGCTGCTTTTGTAGTTAGCTAGCCATTCAAAATCTCTATTCAGTCCCAAATTGATTGTGTCAAATTTGCAAATGAATTGCAGCTCTGCAGTCTCTCTTTGCAGTCTGGATTTGAAGTTTTTTTGCTGCAAAATGCTGACCTTTAAATCTTTTATGGTGTGTCCGGTGAGGTTGAAGTGCTCTCCTACAGGTTTTTGTATATTGCCATTCCTGATATCTGATTTGTGTTCATTTATCCTTTTTCGTAGGGACTGTCCAGTTTGGCTGATGTACATAGCAGAGGGACATTGCTGGCACATAATGGCGTATATAACATTGGTAGATGTGCAGGTGAATGAACCAGTGATGGTGTGGCTGATCTGGTTTGGTCCTGTGATGGTGTTGCTGGTGTAGATGTGTGGGCAGAGTTGGCATCGAGGTTTGTTGCATGGATTGGTTCTTGAGTTAGAGTTATTATGGCGCGGTGTGCTGTTGCTGGTGAGAATATGCTTGAGGTTGGCAGGTTGTCTGTAGGCCAGGACTGGCCTGCCTCCCAAGACCTGTGAAAGTGAGGGATTGTTGTCCAGGATGGGTTGTAGATCACTGATGATGCACTGGAGAGGCTTTAACTGAGGACTGTAGGTGATGGCCAGTGGTGATCTGTTGTTTTCTTTCTTGGGCTTGTCTTGCAGCAGCAGGCTTCTGGGTACACGTCTGGCTCTGTTGATCTGTGTCCTTATTTCCTTGTGCGGGTATTGTAGTTTTGAGAAAGCTTGGTGGAGATCTTGTAGGTGTTGGTCTTTGTCTGAGGGGTTGGAGCAAATACGATTGTACCTCAGTGCTTGGCTGTAGACAATGGATCGTGTGGTGTGCCCGGGGTGGAAGCTGGTGGCATGAAGGTAGGCATAGCTGTCAGTAGGTTTTCGGTATAGGATGGTGTTAATATGGCCGTCATTAATTTGCACCGTGGTGTCCAGGAAGTGGACCTCCCGTGTAGACTGTCCAGGCTGAGGTGGATGGTGGGGTGGAAGCTGTTGAAATCATGGTGGAATTCTTCCAGAGTTTCTTTCCCATGGGTCCAGATGATGAAGATATCATCAATGTAGCATAGATAGAGGAGGGGCGTGAGTGAACGAGATTTGAGGAAGCATTGTTCCAGGTCAGCCATAAAGATGTTGGCATACTGTGGGGCCATGTGGGTGCCCATAGCGGTGCCACTGGTCTGGAGGTATATATTGTCACCAAATTTGAAATAATTGTGTGTGAGGATAAAGTCACAGAGCTCAGCAACAACTTGTGCTGTGGCATCATCAGCGATACTATTCCTGACCGCTTATATTCCATCTTTGTGTGGGATGTTTGTGTAGAGAGCCTCTACATCCATGGTGGCTAGGATGGTGTTTTCTGGAAGGTCACCAATGCATTGTAGTTTTCTCAGGAAGTCGGTGGTGTCACGGAAATAGCTGGGAGTGCTGGTGGCGTAGGGTCTGAGTAGAGTGTCCACATATCCAGACAGTCCTTCAGTGAGAGTGCCAATGCCCGAGATGATGGGGCGTCCAGGATTTCCAGGTTTGTGGATCTTGGGTAAAAGATAGAATAACCCCGGTCAGGGTTCTAAGGGTATGTTAATTTGTTCCTGTGTTAGTGTAGGGAGTGTCCTGAGTAGACGGTGCAGTTTCTTAGTATATTCTTCAGTGGGATCTGAGGGAAGTGGCCTGTAAAAATTGGTGTTGGAGAGTTGTCTGGTAGCCTCCTTTTGGTAGTCAGACCTGTCCATGATGACAACAGCACCTCCTTTATCAGCCTCTTTGATTATGATGTCAGGGTTGTTTCTGAGGCTGTGGATAGCATTGCGTTCTGCTCGACTTAGGTTGTGAGGCAGGCGATGTTGTTTTTCCACAATTTCTGCCTGTGCACGTTGGCGGAAGCATTCTATGTATAGGTCCAGACTGTCATTTCAACCCTCAGGGGGAGTCCACTAACTAAAAAAATTTTAGTTAGTCTTTAAGGTGCCACAGGACTCTTTGTCACTTCTGCAATTCCAGACTAACACGGCTACTCCTCTGATTCTTGACAAATGACAAAGTCCTGAACTAGCTTGCGTCCATGGCACACATTACAATTTTTACCAACAAGTCTGAGATCCTTTGCTCTTGAGGGCCACAGTGTTACTTTTGCACTGTTTATCGGACTACGTTGGACTGACTGATTTGTGGTGTTATGCTCTGTTAAATTTTGTATCATATTTGGAAAACTTTTCTGCAGTACTTGAAAAACAGGAAACTGGCATCATGAGGGAAAGTAAATCACAGAGCAAGTGGAAATTTCCAGATTCTCACTTTTGCAGTACGTCAAAAGCAAAGTATAAAGGGTTGGTGGAGCTCAGCTCAAAAGAAGAGAAATCCCACTCTGAAAGCATGCACGCATTGAAAATTAACATCTATCCTACAATGAACCACTGAAATAAAACAAACAACCCAAATTTAAACCACATTAAATATAACAAGAAAGAGAAACTAGTTTGCTTCAAATTCTGCAAAAGAAATGTCTCCCAAGCTGAGATGGCATCATATCATATCTTATCCCTGAAGGAATTTATTATAATTGTCTGTAAACAGGAGTTTAATAATGAAAATGCCACTTCAGCATCATCTGTAAGATACCTGCCACTTCAATCTTAGATAGCTTCTGAGAATGATGAATGACAAGGAAAACAGCTAGTCAACTGGAATTGCATGGTTGGAGCCTTTCAATTTTATCTATGAAACTGAGATATTTTGTGCTAGGGACTATAATATCTAGAATCTGCACTGGAAATCTCCAGCTCTAGTTTTTAGGTCTATATGTGACCCTTTACAAGTCAGAATATGAAGTGATTGTATGGCAGTCAGTTTAAAGAAATATGCCATAGCCTCTATTTGTAGGTTAATTTAACAAGATTCTGGGCCCTGCTGGACCTGTGGGATGGAATGAAAACTTTGAAACTACTTTTATATTGGGATCGATTGCAGCCTACCTGACAGCTGGAGAAAGGACTCCCCAACAGTCTGGCAACCAAATCAAGGAAACACGCATTTTACCTGAATGGCCGGTTCTTCCTTCTGTCAAATCTCTTTCCTTTTGGGTAGATGCTGAATGACTTCCATCAATGTTGCTTATGTTTCTGAAGCTACACTAAGGGAAGATGGGAGGACACCAGTTAACTCTCCAGGAAACTGACCTCACTGCACTATATCCAGTGGTCACAAGAACATTCTCCTCCACTCTAGTGATGCAGGGCTATGGGAGTAGAACAATGTACTGCTCAGTAAACACACTTGTTAACAGCGCTCGGGGAGCTTTTACCATGTTTTCATCCTTAAAATACTTATACCACTACTGTAAAGCAATGCTGAAATTAATTGTGGATTAATACCATCCAGAGAAACTTTCTGAAGCAACAGTTACTTTATACCAGAAAGTTCCTGTTCTGTCAAGGCTTCAACTGAGGCTCCTGAACTCTGAGATATATCACACACATACAGAATACGGTGGGGGATGGTCTCAAGTTCTTTTGAGTGGCTGCAGCAGCATAACAATGCTCATTAGTGTGGCTGGGCACATTATGAGTAATATGCTGAGCCTCAGTTTGAGAATTGTTTTCCTCCTTTAGAGCATGAATTCAGTAATCACAAAAGTAAAAGAGGGATAACAGATACCAATGTGTAGCATTTCCCCATGTTGCCTTGCTAATTTGTTTCAACCTGTATGGTGGTGTGGAGACAGATCCCACCATCCCTTAGCTGTTCTGACTCAGGCAGAGTCCCCACTAATTTCAGTGTGCTACTACTGGCTTTGTGACAGCAAGATTGAGCCACGGGATTGATAAAGAGCTTATATAACGCCGGCAGACCCCGGACGGTGGTGGGCGGGATTGTACTTGGGACCTCCGGAGCTCAGTGCGTGAGCCGCTACTGCATGAGCTAAAAGGCAACTGCTTGTTTGTTAAGGCTGTAGAGCAGTCTCATTTAACTCTCTCTCTAAGTGATCTCAGTGCCACTAGATGGGGCAGAACACCACACCCAGAAGGTCTGAAGGTTACACCCTGTTGCTTTTGCTTTGTGACTTTTTCATTATACCCAGAGCGTAACAGCTGGAGGTCCCCTTGAAGCTGATGGTTACTCTGCAGCTGGCTCTGTGAGTAAACCTGGGGCAGTTCCTCAGCTGGAGTAAGCTGACATAGTTCCATTGACATTAATGGAGTTGCATCAGTTTACACAGTGGATGAGGAGCTGGTTGTTCCAAGACTGTCAGCGCATCTCTTTTTATTAATGGCAAATTGCTATACTTAAACTAATATGAAAGCCAGGGTCTGAGTGAGCTCTCCCCTGCCACCTATTGATGAACTGGGGGTTCGGGAGACTTACATGCTGAAATCACTAAGAACTGAAACCACTAAGAACTGGGCTAAGTGGTGAAACTGCTGAACATAGCATTGCAGCTAGAAGCAGAGGCAGCACTGAACAGCAGCAAAGATGGCAGGAACAAAGGCAAGCAGTGGTAGAGACCACTGTGACAGTGATGAGCAGAGGCATTGCTCAGACCATCCTCCTCCTTCGCCCATTCAGGGGTAGGAGGTGAACCTACATGCACATCCCTGAATTCTGGGACTTCAGTCCCAGACCTTCTGGGACCTCAGACAACCAACTGTGAATGGGGTGTGGTGGAGGTGAGGTGTGGTGGAGGGAAAGAGGCATGGGACATTTGTCCATCAGACTTTGACATCACAATGTGAGAAATTGAGGCCAAGGTCTATTGCCCATGATACTGCAGGGTGGGTGTTTACTTATGGTTTGTATGCATTTGAATAAGTGATGTAGTGGTTTCCTAAATTAATCCTGAGTTCCTCCTGCTCTTAATAAGTTTCCTTTTGTTATGCACAGACTTAATGCTTGTGAATGGGGAAGTATTGCCTCTGGGAGGCACCCAGGGGTGGTGCTTAGTTTTCCTAGCTTTCTGGCTGGAGGTTTAAGCTGGTTCTGTTTTGTAATGTTAAAAGTAACCCCTCAATACTGGACCTGGCCCTTGTTGCTGTGGTCACCACCAGGCACAAGGGTTACAAATATTTTTTATTCTGCATATATTCAAATAGCAGAGTGCTGCTTTGACACACAAGTGACTTGACTCATTCCAGCATTACTACAGTATCTCTATAAGACTGTCCTAATACTGTGTCCCTAATGCTGCAGTAATGTGGCTGAACCACACTATGATCATTGTTACTTTAAAGCTCTTTGACCTGCAAATATTTCCAGCTTAGATATTAGCACCTAGTTTCTACACAGCAAGTTTTCCTATGAAAGGTGGTAGCTCATTGTGTAATCTTGCACACAGCAAATGCTTTGATGAGAGTGAAAATATTGTTAATACATCTTATGTTAGAGACTAAACTACAGGCTTCCAGTGAAGGGTTAAAGAAAACTGTTATTTAGCATGCCAAGAAATTGTCACGATCAGTAAGTGTTGACCTGAGTTACACTGAACTCTCTCTTTGCATGTTTCCAATAAAAACATATATCAGCTTGCTTCAGAACCAATGTCAAACTTAGTTAAAGCTAACATCCCCTCCTAGTTTGTGTGTATTGGGGATACTAAATCCATCACTCATCATATATATATAATCACCATTTTTTAGGAAGTTTTTTCTTAGGTGATGCTAACTTGCTAAACTTTACATCTTCTGTGTGGGCTGATCCAAATTTTTCTTGTAATATATTCCCCTTCAGAATAAAAACATTCCTCCAGCCTTTAAGCCACACAATATTGTCTTTAAATTTTGTATATCTTTAGTGAATTTAAAATTTGTGTTTCTTTTAAGCAAAATATTTGTACACAGCTAATTTTAGACCTAGTCTTGTACTGCTAAAGTTTTAACATTAACTTCAGTGGGAGCCGGATCAGGCCCTAAGAGAACAAACACTTTAAGCTAGAAAAGGATTTGGGGCAAGGTGTGTTTCATCTCAGTAGCAGGATTCTGTTGACAAATCATAATATACCACTATTCCCCATGTTCTTGAAATAGTAGGCAAAATAATTTTTTTTTAGTAGCAGCAGCATCTGTATCTTTGGCAGGGTCCTTTGGCAGTTGTGTTGGAAGCTCTGGAGTTTCCCCTGGCCTTGTCATGTATTTACATTGCTGAGAGGTTAGTCTGAGCTCTGCTGTCCTCCTGAATGCTGTTAATTGATTCTCTTTTGTCTTTGTAGGTAACAATGAATATCAAACCACTATTAGAAAACTAAGAATGCTGTTAAGAATACATATATAACCATGTATCTATAAATATGCTATTTTGAAAGGAGATTTATTTTAGCCACTCTTTCTAGTCATATGTATTGCATTCAGGACATGCATCTACACCATGTTCATCTAGATATCTGAGGTTCTGAATGTAATGTTGCATACATGCAAATTTATATTCCTTTCTACATCAAATTTTCTTTGGCCTCATCTTTGGCTTGAGTAACTGACTTTTATTTGACTAGGACTTAGTTTCCAATGCAATGGGTTTATCATAAAAACAATTTTAAAATAATCAGGATGGGCATATCAATATTTATTGAAATACTGGAAAAAATCCACTGGTGATGCATAACTCCTGGCAAGAACTGACATGACAATAGGTATTTCACTGATACAGTAAGAGAATTTCAACTTCAACAACTAACTGCACATTCTAAAAGTTGCATGGATTCAAATCCATGACAGCTGCAGAACATCTGTAATACAAATATTCAGACATTACAGATTGTCTGCTTACAAATACAGAACTATAATAAACTAGGCAAAGCCAAAACTTTTGAATTTTAGTCTGCTTTTACTAATATGTCCTGCAGTCAATAAGGCAGTCATAAGTAAATGTCTGGTTACAAAGTGGTTAACAATTAACTTAGGGAGATTTTTGTTTGAAAACTTTGGGCAATCTGGAGGGACTCTTGGAACCACAGATACTGCTAATAAATGTTATAGTTTATCTGAAATTGTTTCTATTAAATTGTATGCAAATTATTGCTTGCCTTTTATATCCTTATATTAGTACTCTTGTCCTGTATATAGATAATGGTGCTGTGTATACAGTTAGCAACACATTTTTATTTTTTTAAGCTTTAATATTCAGCTAGGTTCACTGTAGTATTTCCATAAAAACAAATCAAGAATTTACAGAATATGAACACTTGAAAAAGAAAAAAGAAATATTATACCCATGTTGTACATATGTGACCACAGCAACTTTACTACCACCCTCAAATGCCATTCACATCTTACTTTTTATAAGTTTGGTTGTTTTGTTTTTTTCAAGTGATGCTTCCATCCCTATTGATTATACATGATACTCAGGTGAAATATTTTCATATTACATTTGATCTGTAAAACAGCATGAGTGGTGTTCCGTGATGAGACAGACATCTAGGTGCTGATGACACTAGGCTTAGGTAGGTTTGTACCCTACACATGGACAAAGTATTAGAGATTATTAATACAGGTGATTAAAATTATCTGTTTTATACTAATGCAGAAATAACTGATGTCTTTGGTATACAGTGTACAATGTTTGGAAAAGAATTTAAGATAAGAATGCACCTTGTTAAATTCACATAAACCAGAAGAAGCTATAAGTCACATAATTTACAATAGATTTAAATAAACTACATTTAGGATTATGAAGATTTACAGACATTTAATCAAGTGAATGATTTCAATTTATAAAGACCCTTGTATGTCCCTGAACTATGTTCCACTAACTTGAAGACATGCTACAGTAAACACATATATTTGGCTTCTTCATTCTGGCTATATCTTATATAAAGATGAAACCAAGGACCAATAAATTAGCATCATAATTGTCTACAGTGGAAACTATGATATACAATATAAATAAACTATTCAAAAGCCAGCAATCTTCATGAAAAAAAATTAAGGGATTAGGAGTTTATACAGTTTCTACAAGTGATTGTGCAGCTGATAATCTCAAAAAATTAAAGTTTAAATGAGATTCCCTTTTTGATTTTAGTGTCTCACGACATACAGTAATTCAGTACTGGTAAAATAATTACCAGTCAGAAAGCAACACTAAGGGAATCACTTCTTTGCAATCTTATCACAGATCTTTTTCCCCACAGGACCTAAAGAATGTAAACACTAGGGTTCTTTTTAATGTAAAGTATTAATACTCTATTTTAAACATACGTTGATCCACGTTTGCCCAGTTACCTTTAGGATAATGAAATAAGGCAAGACTTTCATAACTGTGGCACTACATGTAATAATACTGATATCTTCATTTGGATAGAGGTGTAATTATTTGTCCTTCTTCAATATTTGTTCTGCAGCAGACTTTGGTCTACATAGACATGGCAGTATCACTCTTCTTTACCCATGTAGAATATTTTAATTACCTAACCTTTTTTTAAAAAATATTTGTTTTATTTAATTTATGTGTTTAAAACTTACTTTCTTCTTTTCTTGGTAATTTTAAAGATCACTTCTTAGGAAGCAGTTTGATGTCATCAGCTCATACATTTTGATTGTGGGTTTTTTTGCATAGCTAAATGCACTTTAGTTGTTGACTTGCATTATTTAGCAATGTTGCCATTTGAAATCTGAAAAGATTTTATTTATTTTTAAAAGAAACTAACTTTAAACAGGATGGCTAAAAGACTGAAAAACTTCAGCAAGCTTATTTGCCATGAAAATCTTAGACAATGCCTGAGTCACATTTTTGACACTGTAATTGAAACATGTTTGAATTAGTGAATTTGCCTTGGAGCAACTATTTGTGATGTTTTATAGCCATCCCATCTAATACTAGTAGAAGAGGGATACTGCCTGATTTAATTACATGAACACACAAAAAACAAACTTCAGAACATATTAAGAATGTCAAGCTAACTTATTAACAGACTCTTCATATTATCTATTTGCAGGCCTGAGACACAGACATTCAAAATCAGGCTTTTATGATTTGGTGGAATTACTATATAGTATGTGGCCTACTCCAGACCTTTATTACAGATTGAATAGGTGCCACAACGTTTATCACAGACAAAGTAAGTGTTGGGTCCTTGGAAGGATGATAGAAGATGGTGGTGGTGCAGTTTTGCATCCTTTAGAGTTGTTGTAGAAGTCCTGCTGTACAATGAAAGATTTTAGTGCACTCAATTTCTCCACTATATTAGCTTAATAACACAGATCAGTTTGTTCCTAAATTTCTTCATAGTGGCAATCAGAAAAGTTAAATATACAAGAATTGTTCCGGTTTTTTTCATGTTGACATTGGTGATAGATCCACTTCTAAGCTTGTTTCATTCCAGTACAAAGTCCTATACAGATTCCTTTGGGGATATGTAGCATTTGATTCACAGTTTGCAATACAAATACCCTGATACATCACTTATTTACTATTAAGTATTTGATTATTATACCATTTTGCAAAGTCTTAAAACCAAGTTTTTAATTAGCGTTGCTTGGAGCAGTTCAGAGTATTTTTTTTCTTGAAAGCAGAAGCTCTAATGGGTATAATTTATGCTCTCTTTGCATGCAGCATTTCAATTAGAAGGTTGTTACATGGCACATCCCCATTCAGGTGTTTGTAGTAGAGGTATTCTTCGGCCTGCATACTGATGGCCCGGATTTCTGGTAGCCGCAGGAGAAGCTGCCCAAATTTGTCTGTCTGTTGTGGATAGTTGCACATTGTATAGTCCAGCAGAGCAGCATTCACTTGTTCCTGAACACCTTCCACAAGCTGGAAGTTCTCAAGGTTTTTGACATCTGATGGGGGAAAAAAGAAAATAACATTTCAATTGCATTTGAATTCCTGTTTACTAAAGCAGTGTTTTACTTTTTCTCTTGACAAAAGCATACTTTACATGCTGCTGAATATTCAGCAAATCCATTCCCTAACTTTCCTGGGAAAATGATCACAAAAGAACCCTAGCAGAGTATCTTGTGGAAATTTTGCATATACCTCAAATCAATTAGACACCAATGGATTTTGAGCAAGGTCAACTCTTTTCATAGCTTACAAAAGTAAAGGTTGAAGATTTCTGAAGTAGATGACCATAATATATTGCCAGCAAATGAGTCCCCAGAGGAAGACCTATCTTTAACCCAGTATATTAAACAATTCATATAATTCTGTATTAATTTTTCTGACCCAAGGTGAAATCTATGTCCAGGGTATGATGTAGTTAATTCTAATAAAAAGTGACAGGGTTCTTGTTTCTGTTTGACATTTTCTAAATGATTCTGAAAGCCTTTGACTTGTCTAGCCTATGCTAATGAACCATCTGGTACACTCCAGTGACTGCCAAAATAATCTTACCTACTAGAAACTCTCTAAAATATATTTCAGTGACTAATGATCTTTATAAAATAAGACCCATGTCCTTTGGACAGAATAAACGATAAGAAAAGTGCCTTTTAACCTGAATATGGTTTATAAATTCTGATACATTGATCTTTTTTGCTATTGAACAACTGTCATTCACATTGGTGAGGTGAGCACTGAGAAATTGTTCATTCGAACAACATATGATTATCTATACAGCACCTCTGAGCTCTCTAGGAATGTTGAAGTAGATGGTTTATTGAACTTTGTATATTGTTTTATTTCCATAAAAGGTAGGTTGGTGGCATACTTATTTTGATGCTGATCTTTTTTTTATTATTAAAAAAGTGTAAATTAAAGTTCTGTTCAATGCAAAAGACAACACTAATGGAAAGCATAGTTAGAAACTAAAACACAAAAAGATCTAGAAATTCAAAATTTTAGGATAACTAAAATCATCCTACTTACATGTATGTACCAGATGCTGTTAATTAACAGCTTATATATATGTATGCAGTGATCAAGGTGCAGTTGCTGTGAGAACGCATCTTGGTTATCAGCATAACAGTATGATATAAATGAATGTTAGCAAGAAACACAATAACAATGTTAATTAACATGAACTTTGAGGCCACATTTTCTTCTATGCAGGTTTTTCCTGCATAATAGGCAGGGAACTTGCTGAATTCCTACCTATGGAGTCTTCCTCAAATCTTATTGCTGAAGGGAAGTAAATGGAGTTTTCCATTATGCAGAGCAAGAATGGGTTCCCCACGCTACCCCACAAATGCACCAATGGCATGGGATACATATGGCACTCGCTCGAACCCAAGCTTTGACCCAATGTATTTTAAGCTTTAGGCTATTAATGCTAGAGTGTGTTTTAATGCTTTTAATAGGTAAGTGTAAGACTAAGAGTGCTTGAAAGGCCAGTAGATGAACACACAGTATAAATTACAGGTTTGGCAAAAAGGTGAGATCTAGCAAGACCTATAACAAAGTTGGCATAACTAAATCAGGAGTTAACATTAATAAGACACCTAGGGTCACCAGTTTTAGGGACTTTTTGTGATTTTTATCTTGTGACAAGCAAGTTAGCCACACATAAGAGAAAAACAAGGTATATAGTAGATTTTGGGGGGATTTGGGGTACGTATATCCATGGAGCTGACTGCACTGATGTATCAAAAGTAGTGGGCAAAGGGTTGACCTAACAGTGAGGCCAACTGTGGAAAGTCAATTATGGGTAGCCAGCATACCAAACAAGCTTTCCCAGAATATTACAAATGGGTAAGGGCTGAAATGGTCAAATATGGTCCCAGTCATGCGTAGATGTAAGGAAAGAGAGGGTATAAAGAAGGCATGTATCTGATCTTTGGTGGGCATCTGAGAAGCTGATGTAAACTGGACCATCACTTCCATACTATGGTGTACTCCACTGATTATATCTATTTTTATCTGTTTCTTATGTCTTCAGATGTTTGAGTGTGACAACACTAGGGGCTAGCTGTTTCTATGCATCTGATTTTTGTTCAGTTGTATGAATGATTTGGGTGCTTTGGTTATTAAATAAAAACTCTATTCATGTGATTTACCAGTCTCATTTATTAAATAATAATTTATGTAGCTGCTACAGAGGGAGCCTGTTATCTGTGGCTGGTACGCTTTGCACCCCAAATCAGTTTTTCAGGCTACATACCAGAGATCGGGTCCATCAACACCTATTCGTAAAAGTGCTTCCGCTGGAGAAAAGCCTGGTTCCTGCACAGAGCCCAAATAAATTCTGCTGCGTGCAGGAAGACTTTGGAGGTGATTGAAGGACAAAATTTTCCCATTCCAACCAGGCAACAAGCTCTGAACCACCCTGAAGTTTCTGCATGGCCATTAATGCAGACTTGGGGTTACAGTAGCATACACAGCTCTCTGTGTGAGTTGTCCCTTAGCCCCAAATCCCTATTATGTATGCCTGCTGCAGAGACTAACAGGCAGCAGCTACTCTCTTCAGCATGCTGAACTTATGAAGTTTCCCTACATGGTTACTCTGCTCCTTGCTCCTTCAAATGCTAGTTTGACTGTGTGTGAGGTCTCCTGTGATTAAGGTATATTTGGCCCTTACACTCTGTCTGAAGAGACAGAGTGTAAGGGCCAAATGTGCCCCTACATTGGGATGACGAGCCTGAGAAGGTGCCAGAATTCACCAACGTACATTGCCAAAGAGCCATAGTAACATGTCAGCAGCCCCACATCAGCTCCCTCCGTGACCTGCCCCCGCTCCCAGTGCCTCCTGCCCACTGGCAGCCCCATCCATCAGTGCCTCCCCCCGCACCTCCTGATCAGCTGTTTTGCAGCATGCGGGAGGCTTGGGGGGGAGGGGAGGAAGGGGGAGGCTGAGGGGAGGGGGCAGGCAGGGGTGGAGTGGAGGCAGGGCCTGTGGCAGAGCCAGAGGTTGAACAGTGAGAACCCCTGGCACATTGGAAAGTTGGTGCCTGAAGTTCCAGCCCCAGAGTCGGTGCCTATACAAGGAGCCTGATATTAATTTCTGAAGAGCCACATGTGGTCACCCCTGCTCTTCATTGAGCTGAGTTTACTAATCAACCCTGGGCAATCTACTTGCCTCCTTTTTATTGTGCTGCAGGCCTGAGCAACTGGGTGCACAACCTCCTCCTGAATTGCTAGCTAGCCTTAAGGAAGCCAGTGTGAAATCCTAAAATTGGAGCTGGTTCTATCCATGGGGGGTTGGAGGGCTTTTCAGAAACCAGACTTCAAAGCCTGATCAGCCACCTCCCCTAGTTATCCAAACCCTCAGTTATCCAAAGTTTTCTGGTGTCCCCAGAGATCTTTGGATAATCAGGTTTGCATTATATTATAAAAATACACCATGCATTGTTTTTAAAAACTTTGTTTCAATAGTCATAATTACAAGCTAAAAGTCCTCCAGGTGTCTGTAATTAATCACTTTTGCTCTTTGCAACCTCTTTTGTGGGAATTGGCATAATATCATTTTTCTAGTCTACAGAAAGCAAAGTGCACAGAATTAAATGTGAAAAGTTCTGCTCTGAATAAATTACCACTGCCATTTGCTTTTTAGAAGAGTAATGACAGTCACAATTTTGCAATGGTTTAAAAATCTGTCTAAAATATGTTTCTGGGAGGTTGTTAAGAATACTAACCATTACCATTACCAACTATCACAATTATTTAAAATGGGTTACTTTCAAATGAGAAATACAATAACTGGTTTGCTGCTACAGTGTAAGAAATTCTCACAGACACTGCAGGTGAAGTAAAAGCTAAACAGATAAATAAAGATTATGCAGTTTAGATTATATTAAATGAACGAGGACATGTTACAAAATCAGTATATCAATCATCATCTTTTGATGATGTAACTTTTGAACAATAGCTGCTTTCAGCTATTGTGGACCTGATCCAAAGCCTATTAAAATTGATGGGCATTTTTTGTCTTCAATAGATTTTGGATTAGGCCCTTTTTTAGGTTAAATTATTATAATATTTTTAAAGAACAAAGTTGAATCCTGACTTCTGCTCTATATTCTTAAATATTACTCATGTTTTCAATTATAACTTCACAAAACCATTCAGTTCTTAGCAGAGATGAAGAACAACCAAAGTCCGAAAATACACATATTCCTAATGTCAGTGTTTTTTCTTCTTGTTTTTTGTTTAAGATATGGAAGCAAAGTATGTACTGTTGAGAGACATATTCTGCTGCCAGATGTGCCATTATCATATTGGAGTCAGTGAGGCTACATCCTGCCCTCAGTTACACTTGTGCTACCTGTTACCTATGACATTAGTTATGCCTATGCGACCCTTTGTGAGTTCAGTGGCTCAATTTGATTTAATGGAGGATGCATGAAGGTGAGGGCAGAATCTGTCTCTGTGATGTTTTCTCACCTCAGTGCACAGGGCTTTAAGCATTCCTATAGCACAGTGACAACCACTCTAGGAGTGCATATAAATAACTTAAATTAACAATGACATTAAACACCAATGCTAGTATTGGAGCTAAATGCCACATATTCACATTGAAAATACACTTCTTAATGCATTTGCTTTAGCAAGGTATTCTTAATAAAGTATTACCGTTGTCTGTGATCTTGGAAAACCCCCTTGGTCTCACAAATTATGCAAAAACAAATGTAGAAAAACACAGGAGATAATTATGAGGCATTGATATCATGGGAACACATGATATAGGCTTCATTGTGAGGCCCAGTACCGCTATATAATATAGCATTTACTTCATAATTTTTTTCATGGAACCCTTGTGGATTAACTTAAAACTAGTCACAGTAATAAATAACGTAAATACTTTTTAAAGAGATAGACAAGGTGGGGAGAGGTCCACCTCTGACGAGAATGAGCAAGAAGGGAAGATAGAAAATGTAAGATATTTTTTGTCTTCATCAGCTTTGCTGGTTAGAGAAAAGGAGATTATGATATTATTAGGCCCATTGCTGCTTCCTGAGGCTTGTGTATTTAGCTGATTATTCATAATGTGGTACTTAACTGTAATTTTGATTTTCTTTTATTCTAGCTATTACTCTATGATTTTTTTTAAACAGTTGTGGTTGTACGTCTGGGCAGAGATTTGATTTCACTATAAAAATATTTATCTTCTGACTAAAGATTCTATGACTACTAATGTTTTACGTGGACAAAGCACCAGTGATCACATTGAAATCAGCTAGGATGAAATTCACCTGACAAGTATAGTAAGAAAATCTGTAGTGCTTTTTATAAAATTATTCAACCTATTCATTTTTTTTTTGCAGTCTATTTGTCTCCTATCTATCTTTGTATCTCTTAGTGAGATTTTAAAGTACACATGTTTAAGCTTAATGTAATGAATTAGTTTCCAAGATTTAAAAACTTGTAAAATAAAATGAGCAGACCCCCCCACCCACACACCCTTTAAATTCAAGCAACTAAAAATGCATGTTGTGTTGCTACAGTAAGTCCAATCTCTTATCTCATCTACTTTATTCACTCAGGGACTAATTATCAACTTTTTACATGAAACAGCCTTACTGTGAGCTCACAGTGGGGCGTACATCTTTTTCCATCCTTATTGGAGAGTACACCCTTAGGTCTTCTGGAATATATTACATCTTTTACAAGAACTAGCAATAGCTATTCTGTCAAACATAGAATTTGTGTTCTCTGTAGTTTACTTCTGAAGATGAAGACAAAAAAATTATTATAGTGGTGCCAGTAGCAGCCCCATAGTCACAGTAAAGGTCGCATCAGTATTCTCACTAAATCCTCAATTTTCAGGGGTTCATACCTCTGTCATCAAATTGTGTTCTAAGCTGAAACTTTGCATACAAGATGAGCACACTTGGGTTCTGAAGAAAATGCTTTTGCATATTTTCCAAAAAATGGGTCTGGCCTTTAGAGGAGGGAAATATTTAGGTTACAGATTGATTTCCTCCCCTCATGCTCCAAACTTGAAACACTGAAATTTGGTGTGCTATTAATCTATAGAGAGCTCTCGCTGGCTTGGGAATTTTGAAAAGAGAAATGAAAGGGAATGAAAGATTTAACTTTGAAAAATGGTTACTGTGCAGGAGCTGTGTAAATACTTTTCAAAGAATGTTAATTAATTTGTAGTACTTCATTTCACCAGCCACTCCTGTCTGTATCACATGAACCAACTGGCCATGTGCAGACCCCGTAATTCCACTCCCTCCTCTCTGGACTTTAGAGTTCTCGGCTCCTGCTCTAGTTCCACAAATGAGAAGGCTAATATTCTCAACATTTTAAAGAATGAGAGGTGAATTTTTCCAGAAGATGTCAAAGAAAGTGGAGTAAGTACTTTAGAGATGAAAATCCTTAAATGGTTCCTTTTTTAAATGTTTACGTTTTTTCCAGTGTTTCCTTGCCTCTCTTCTCTTAGACTCCCAATATCCCATTGGGCTGCAAAATTTGAAACAGGTAGATTTAGACAACATTTTATAGCAATAGGTTTTGTGCTGTGTTTACAATACTTTAAAGTAACTTGCTCTTTCAAAAGACCATAATGTGATCCATACTTCTTCAACAGATCTGCTCCCTATAAATGTTCAGAATCATATCTAATTACTTTTGTGCCAAAAGCTTTTATAACTGCTTCATACTCCTGTTAAGCTCTGCAGATAAATATGACTAGGAGAGTGAGCTGGATTCTGTTCCTTTCTTCTTTGTGCATCAACATATTTACTAAGTTCCTATCACATCTGCTTGTGTAATCCAGAAGACAAGGAGCTTTGTATAGATATCACCTAGGCTTAATATGACCTCCAGAATCTTTATTACTGGTGATGATGCATGAAAAGAAATGAAACCAGTTTGACTCTCAGATCCCAGGCTGAATTTTCAGGGCTGGTAGATAAAACAAAACCATTGCTACTTTTAAAATGAGGACATTTATCATTGAAATAATTGAGACACAGTAGAAATGGAACCCCGCAGCAGCATATTTACCAAGCCACTTCTCAAAGTAGAGATTACTTTAAGTCCTCTTCCAACCCCTATTGACTTCAGTGGGCCATAGATAAAATTCTTAAATGTATTATATATTAAACTGTTTCTCAAAGGACTCAGCTGTAGGGAAACTGTCTGGACAAATACAGTAGTATAGTTGATGTATACAAACAGCTTGGGTGCCCTGTTAAAAGACTTTTGTTCTCCTTCTGGCTCTTCACCATACACACAGCAGCTGAAGCACCCTTCAGCCTCAGCCTCCTGAGGTCACAACTGACATTTACACTTGGACTTTTTTGGCCTATCAACAGTCAGGTACCTGAACCTCCCACTCTCGCCTCTCTCTTTACTTCCCTCCCTTCCATCTGTCCAATGTATTTCTTCATTATTCTCCAAATTGCCCATCCAAAGAATAAAGCATGCAAAACCAGGAAATAATAAACCATGTGCCATCCATTCTGGTGACCACATGCATGTAACTTGCATCCTTTCCCTACATTGTTTTTGTCTTTTTAAACTCTATATCCTTCAAGACAGGGACTGTGTCTTTCAATACGCAAGGTTGAATAGCAAATATGGTATCAAAAACAAAACTCACCATAGGTTTTTAAAGTTGAAGATGCAAAATTATGGGATATTTTGGAAAATTTGGGCAGAAGTGACTTGCTGACGGTTATATTGGGAGTCTATGGCAGAGAATAGACTATATCTATTCTACACTTATGGTGGCGTGTGTGCTGCAGGCACTATACATGTCACTACCTGCCACAGGGAAAGAAGGCAGGTGGGGTTCATACTTCTTACTGTGGTGTGCAGTTATGTGCTACAGTGAAAGGCTCCAGCAGCAGGGAGCTGCTGCCAGAGCTTTTCCTCACTGCCTCCTAGCTGCCACAGCTGTTTACTGTTGTAGAGAAAGGGTCTGGCAGCAAGACACTACACAGCTAAAAATAGATGTGGGAGGGTCTACTTGGGCATATAGAGAACTGTGTGGACAGTGTCAGGTATGTACACTGGGGATTCAGGCATGTGGGGTACACTACTTGTATAAGTTGTCTCACTGTGACCACTGAAATTTATAGTGCTTGCTGGGTGTGCAGTGTCTGTACTCTACATGTTGCCATAAGTGTAGACATAAACATAGATTAGAACCCGTATTACTTGACTCCTAGTTAAATCTCCTGTCCACAGTATGACTATTGGCTAGAAATATTCAGCTTATCAAATATGGTAAATATTTGTACTTCTAAGCAAGCTAATGATTTCCAAATATTTCTGTAACCAAATATGTCCTAATCTATTCAGTGTATAACTGCCTTTAAGTAAACTAGGAGTAAAGTACCACATTTGATAAAAGTAGGAAATAGGATCATTTTTTAACAAAAGAGCTTAAAAAATAAGAATAG
The DNA here is from genome assembly GCA_007922305.1 of Dermatemys mawii. Lineage (NCBI taxonomy): Eukaryota > Metazoa > Chordata > Testudines > Dermatemydidae > Dermatemys > Dermatemys mawii. Next base: position 12,412,300 of record ML677352.1, on the reverse strand, counting down.
GTGGGACCAAATTGTGTGTGCAACTCATTCTTGAAGAATAGTTTATAAAACTTTCTTCTCAGGGCCTCTTTGTTTCAAGCATTGTTGACTGGACTAACGGCAGTCATAGGGACTTGATTTGTCAACATATAATGTTTACAATTTGTAGGTCTGAATATTCAAAATCAGTGTAATTATGTATGAAATTCCTGGAAATGGTGGGTGGGGCAATCTTTCAAAAGTCTTGAAGCCGAGAACAAAAGTAAATAAGTTGTTATATTTAGTTAATGACAAACCACAATAAAACTTAGAGGAAGGAGGAAATATACATTCCTTCGAAAGGTATTGAATGTCTGGAATAAAGAAACGGGATTTTAGTAGGCATTTTAGATAGGAGTTGGAATATTATGTTTCCCTTTACTAATTAAACACTGTTTACTAGAGGAATAATGGACAGATTAATTTCCGGTGTAGTTCGACTCTAGTCAGTGAAATTACACCAGGAATGAATATGACCAAAGAAGTCCAAATATTTTCTGAAAATATAGCCTGTATAAATTTCTACTGTGGTTAAAACCCAGAAGTGCAGCTGTCACTGAAAGCCTCTTGAGTAGCAGGCTGTATCCTTTTATAAAGCCCATCTGTCTCTATGAAAAATGCATGATCATAAAAAGCAGTGTTCCTTGGGGGAAAACCTCTCTGTGCTAATCTTGTAGGCACTTTACAAAAAATTTTTTTAAGGCTTAAGTTTGCGTTTGATTTTCATTCCGGAACTTTTGTGTTTTTGCGAAGTTTTCTTATTCTGTTGGAATAAGATATGAGGTTCAGTTTGTTCAGGTGGCAAGTCCAGACTGTGAATAAGCCATGTTATCATATGAAAGAGAATTAAACAGGCAGATCCAAGTGGGGATATATTAAGCCAAATTTAAGCTCCAGTTGTTGAATTTAGCCTGTACTGGATGTCTGGTTTGCCTCGGGATAAATTCAGCTTTTCAGCTAATCGAATGAGGAAAACTGCCTCAGGTATGATAAAATTTACAAGAGAGCTCAGTCAAACAGTTCTTGTTATAAATATTAGCTTAAAGGCATTCTTCTGGATTTTGGATCAGGACTGTATTTACATTTAATTATTACATTTAAAACTTTTATCAACTTGGCTGAAATGTTAGGCCGGCCAGTTTTATTATGATGCTCTATAGCAGGGGTCGGCAACCTTTCAAAAGTGGTGTGCTGAGTTTTCATTTATTCACTCTAATTTACAGTTTTGTGTGCCAGTAATACTTTTTAATGTTTTTAGAAGGTCTCTTTCCATAAGTCTTTAATATATAACTAAACTACTGTTGTATGTAAAGTAAATAAGGTTTTTAAAATGCAGAGCCCCCCAGACTGGTGGCCAGGACCTGGGCAATGCGAGTGCCACTGAAAATCAGCTCGCGTGCCGCCTTTGGCACGTGTGCCATAAGTTGTCTACCCCTGCTTTATAGGTAAGAGTAGAGCTTCATAGTACTTTTGCCTTTGTGTTATTCTGTGAATCTTGTTTGGCTACACAATGCCATTTGGTTTCAGTGTAACTGAGTCCCCTCAAGACCAAGAATTGTAACATCTTTTCTTTAAAATGAGAAAATATATAGTAAAGATATTTTAGTGATTTACTAATCTCAGAGATCCTGTACTGTGCCATGTTTTTCTGCCAACATAATAGATACCTAATTTAGTAATTAAAACAAAACCAAACAAAAAAATACAGATAAGAACATAAATATTTAAGTGTACTGTGGAGTCTGGTTGGTAGGTAGCTGTAAGTTTGTATAAGTTTTAAGTGCGAACCATAGCAACATGTTTTGTATGGGATGATAACACACAACCCTATCCTAATGGAACACAGTCATGACCGTTTGTACTTTTTTGAAGTTTTGCACATTCTATAATGTGAGTGGGATTTTTTTTCCATCAAGCAAATGACTTTTCTTGTTTAGTGTTTTGTTTGTATTTACTTGAACATTTTAGCTCTTACCTTAAAGGACTCACTCCTGCAAGAGGCTGAGCACTCTGGTCTCAACACAGCAAAGTCGTTAAGTGTATGCTTAACTTAATGTGTCTGCTAAGTGCTTTGCTGAATCTGGACCAGAGTGCTCAGCAGAATTGAGCCCACCCTCAGCTTTGTTTGGGAGCGTCACTACAGCAACAAAACAATGTGGACATACTATGTTCACAATTCACTTTCCTGGGCCCAATCCTACACTAGTGAAAACAGTGGAATGTTTGCCATCAGTTGCAATGGGACGAGGATCAGGCCCTGACATTTCCACATGGCAAGATTACAAAGCCGGGGCCAAAATGAAGGAAAATAATTCAGGGACCAACCAGCATCTTATTTCTGGGGAGACAAAATCCATTGTCAAAGTGATTTCCTAACAAGGTCATTAAAGCCAAGTTCTTATCAATAATTTTTTGACATTGTTTAAATTATTAATTCATCCAAGTGCCTGGGGAAATGTATGTTGTGTATGACGGACAGTAAATCCATAGTGTGATTTTTGTCTTTTGTACTCCAAAGCATGTGGCAGAGGGAGCAGCAGAGCTACTGACCAAAGGAATCTTAAAGTACATTAGCCATTGTAGCTCTTACTTTATATATATTGTATAGGTACAATGAGGTGTGTTAAGAAGGGAATGACAGCCTCACTCTTTTCCATGTGTTTAGTGTTAACAATACAGGGTTTTGTTGTTCATAATATCTATTTTGCTATATCTGGCAAGTAGTTATCATAATGAGAATAAAGATTTGTATAACTGTTAGGGTTCAGTAATGTGCTGTGCAGTATGGTATGATAACAATAGTCATAATAAAGTTTGACTATTTTTACATAATATTATCAATGAAAAACTTGAGCTTTACTATTTTGTTACATATGGGATAGTCTTTATTAGTAGCATCTGCGTTTTTCACAATGTAGACTTTACAACTACGACGATGGCTCGAGATTGGTAATGAAATATGGGGCCTTCTCATCTAGGCCACTCCTTCAAAACCATCCAAAGTCAGTGATGATCAGAAGTCATCTAATGCTGGTTTGGTGGACTATGTAAAACAAAGGGGTGGGAAGTCACATTTCTCACTGGCAGATATGGATGTCACAAAGTCCACCACCAGGATGGTGTCTAAGAATCTGTATTTGTGCAGATAATAGGTACTGCTGTTGGCATTCTTGGCAGAGAGGCCAAGGAATGAATGGGCATGGAGACTGTAGTGGGGCAATGGCCCCACTCCTAAAAAACAGTGGATAAAAGCAGCCCTGGAGAGGGCTGCAGCTGGGAAAAGGCTGATTGTGGAAGCAGCCACAGCTGGGGCCACGCCCCAGTCAGGCCACAGCTGGCCCTATAATGGGCTGTCAGCCAGCAGCTAGGAGCAGTCTCTCTCTGGCTGTGGAGAGAGAAGGACCTGGCTGCCTGGGAGCTAAGGGTACCTAAGGTAGAGCAGGGCTGGGGAAAGGCAAGAGGAGCTCCAGCCTGGCAACCCCCCAGGCTACAGGCTTTGCATAAGGCCTAAAACAGGTACTGGGATTGCAAAGGTGCAGCTTTGGGCTAGGCAGAGGCAGCAGACCCTACCCGCCCCTTGCCAATGATGAGTGGCCATGACAGACTGCAGTCTGCCCCAGTGAGCGGGGGCTAGATAGTAGCCACTGAGGCAAAGTGGGATGAGGGAGTTGGGGGTTCCTTGGGAGGGGAGACCCAGAGTGTGGGGGTATTGAAAGGGGGCAGCACTCCAGGTAAAGGGGCACTGGGGTCCAGGAGGGACACGGGGGCCTGAGGCAGGTGAGCCGCCAGCCTGAAGAGGGCGCACTGAACTGGAAAAAGACCTAATTCCTGGATGACCAGCAGGAGGCACCACACTGGTGAGTCTTCACATTGCTACAGAGACTTTTCATCTTTCCCCCCTAAAAGTGGTCCCTCCAGGTCAAGTCGGGGCACGTTGCTTCTTGTTCCATAGAGAAAAAGCAGGCTTCACTTCCAGAAACCTTGACCTTTCGCTACCATTAAATGCAGTTGAACTATGTGATTTACTACTACAATATTTAAATCATCTTTCTTTTTACTTGTCTGAAAAGTGGTAACATAATTTTTCTACCAAGACTTTTTGTCTATGCTTGGATATAGAAGTGGTTTGGAAACTTAAATTACAGAGAGAGATTTCATCCTGTAGCTTTCACATGTGCACAGGCACTTTGCAGGGACAAACGCTTGCATATGTACTTTAAAAAGTCTAACACCTGTACACATGGAAATGTTAAGATATGTATTAATCATTTCCCCCCATTGGGTCTCCTGTATTTGCATAGGCAGATGTTGACAGTTTCATGCGCGCATATGTAGTGGCTGGGTAAAGACTCCACTGAAATTTTACCCCACAGGGTGATGCTTTCCATAGCACAATTTAACTGGAGATTCATGTCCATAAATTCTATTATTGATTTGTATTCCAGTAGTGCCTGTGGGCCCTAGTGGAGATCAAGCCCTACTGTTCTAGATGCTATGTAAATAAATAGCGAGAAGCAATCCCTGCCCCCGAGCACTCACGGTTTAGACAAAATCAACAAGGATGGGGGAAAAGGAAGCATTACTCTCCCTATTTTACCAATGGGGAACTGAGACACACAGAGAGAAACTGACCTGTCTAAGGTCACACAGGAAGTCAGTGGCAGAGCCAGGATTTGAACTCAAATCTTTTGAGTCTCAGTTCAGTGTCTTAACCAAAATCCCATCCTTCCTTTCTAAATGTTGTTTTATTTTTTACTTGGTGGCCGTTCTGTTTTGAACACATGACAGTCTCATGAAGCGAGCTTTAATTCTCAGCCACCTCCTTCATTTTCCTAGTCACAAATCTATTCAGATAGGCTTCTATAATGTAGCAGTGGAGCACATTTTAAAAGTTTTCCCTGGTGTAACTATGAGAGCTAATTAGAGACGAGTGAGCCAGGTTAAGTAAATCCCAGACCTCAAATCAAATTTGAACCATTGCTGTGGATAAACAACTTGATTCTGTGAGTTGCTGAATGCCCTCAGGTAAGTCAATGTGAATTCAGGGTGCTCATCACCTCAGAGGATCAGGCCCTTAATTCTGCCTCCACTATCAAATCTCTGTAAAGACTTCTAATCCCAGTTCCATCTTCCACTGCTGTTTCCTCTTCCACAGGGGTCTGGTGGGCACTAGGCAGAGCTCAGGTGCACCGCTTACTAACTGTCACCTACTGCTTCTCCTTTAAGGGCCATAATCCAACTCCCACTGAAATCAATGGAAGTATTTCTACTGAAGTGACTGGTATTTGGACCAGGTCCTGCTTGAAAGTAAGTGTCTGAATGCACCTCAGAGCATGTGAATTTTTCCAGCTGTGAGGTTCAGCAGTGTGTACTTGTGGACAGGGTTACATTTCCCATGCACATTTTATTTTAGAGTGGGATTTATATCTTCATTTTAATTTTTTTTTTTTTTTACAGATTTTCATTAATCTTTCTAAAGTAACAGTAAAAATTACACTGGCTGGAGCTACAGAAATCTTTAAAGAAGCTCAAGTTTCTTACTTTTAAATGTGAGGTCATGACCGGGAAATATTGCTTTCCTGTTAAATCACAGTACTGAAACAAGGGGGATATATGTTTTGTGGGATATAATTCAAGTAAGTATGCATCTGCACCCTTGTATATTTATATAAACATGCAGACTTTTAAGTTCAAAGGTATTCAGCAGCAAACTGTGGATTCTCTGGTTATACATGGTCATATCCTAGAAATGCCAGAGGAACTGCTAAAATTTGCTGCAGCATTCTCCTACCCTTGCTGCAGAAAATGATACTTAACTGCTGGAGAAATCCAAGGGCCCTGATCATATCCCAGGCTATCAGCTCATAAATTTTCTTTTGTTTCTCTGCATTCTTGATTTACATTCACTAATTGGAAGTTAATGTGCTCCCAGAGGCATGTAAATCATATTTAATCTAAAAATCATACTACTTTCTTCCAAGGTGTGCATCAGAAGGCCACTGAACATGTTAAATATTCCAAATGCCATCTCTGTATCTGCTATGTCTTGATAATATTATAGTGAACCTTTTTTAGTAGGTTGTGGTGACTGCGTGTTTAACACAGAGGTTATTGTACTGTTGGCTTTAATTAGAGGAAGTTTTCTGAATGTGAACTAGTGAACATTAAAGCAACCCTCACTATATCTGTCCAGCTTAATTTAATTAAATTATTGCAAAACAAAGCAATGAAAGATTTCATCTTGATATTAATTTCCTAGTTGAGCTTTTGAGATAAACAAATAAATAGTTCCCAGTGTAGAAAAGACAAATCAGCTTTGGCGCCTACCCTGTAAAAGAATTACCAGCTAGAGTAACTTGACATAGGATCCAGTTGCGTCAAAAATCCAGATATTTGATGTTTCAAATTCAGACATCCTTCATTTAGACCGAAATAACAGACATTTATTGTGTACCTTGCAGCTGGTGACTATTTAACAGCAAGGTGCGCTCACAGTGTGGTACTCTTTACTTTATGTGCACAGTAATGAAAGTTCACTATTGATTTTTCTGTAGCTGCTTGTAACTATTATAGTTGATACATCAATAGAAAAGGAAAGCACAATGTTTCACAGGAGGCAGAAAATCAGAGAATACATGATGCTGTGATAGTAAATCATGGCATAATCTCAGGAATTGATAGATGGTTACTGCTAACTTGAAACCCATGGCTTTCTCTGAAAAGACTACCCTATAATTGTCCAATATGTTCTAACAGACTGACTGACTGTAATAGTGCTAATGGACACAATACAATGTTTCATCTTCAAAGTAATAGTTTCCACAAGCTCAGTTGTTTTGTTGTGGCAGAGTCCATTTTGCAAAGGGAGACAGAGAGAATATGGTTTGAATATGGGTATGACTTGAACTTTGTAAGAGATTATTTCCAGAAAAGAGCAGAGAGGATTTAAGTAAGTTGTCATTAATTCTCAACTTGCAGAAGTCTGCAGCTTTCAGTAAAGGAAATGCCTAAGAATTGGTTATTGTTGGTGTCAAAATATTTGAGCTGTTTTGTCAGAAAAGGCAACTGCACAGAAAATACGTTTACCACAACCACTTCCAGTTCCACAGTGTTCTGAAAGGGTGCCAAATGTCATCTGAATAATTGGTGGTGCTCTTAAACGTCTGCTGCTGTGTCTGCAGAATGTTTTCAGGGTACAAATATGTCTGAATTGTACAGTATGTCTTGTGAGGTTTTTACCAGGAATGCTCTCAGCTGCTCCATTCCCTTTTCACCCCTGTCCCAACTATGGTAGTTTTATTTGTGGTCTCATCTCACTGCTAAGCTTTTAAAATGTAAAGATCTGCAGTAAAAAAATGGAATATTTACTGGGGGCAAAATTCCAGATAAAATAACTGGCTGGATGAAGCTTTATGTATAATTTATACATCTTCTATGGCTCTCACAGTGCTATTTACCCATGTTTCTGCACTTCTAGTTCCCTTCTAGTTTTTTTTTTTTTTTGAAGAGTTCGGGGTTTGACTTTTGGCCCTCTCAGTCCTCTAAAATGCAGCAGGTGATTCCATATCTGCACGCCTGGACCTCTGCCAGAAAAATGGGTATCCACAAAGGGAACAGACATCCTCAGAAAATCACCAGCCTCCCTACTGAACTTGGACAGCAGCTGCCCTTTGAGGAAGAGTCTGTTTAAGGTAATTTATTCTGTTTTGGTCCATGGATATATTTGGAGAGAAATCATGAGGAGAAGGACTAGACTCCTTACCTTTCTTGTCCCCAAGCAATCCATCCCCAGGAAGGATTCCCCTGCAGTTGGGAGAATGGAGAGGGTTCTGTTGAAGTGCCACTCTCCATTTTGGCATCCTACTCCTTCTGTAGCTCAACAGCAGCAAGTGGAGGGGTATACTGGGCTCCACGTTTCCAAAGAGCACTGAAAGTCATTGGTGATGATGCTCAAAGTATATTTTCTGCATAAACTCTTGAGTTTAATTTTTAAAAGCAAGTCAAGAATATCCAGTAGATAAGGACAGTGAGTGAATCTTGTGCAGGCTGAGGTTTTGGAAACTGCATTGAGTATTTCTGGGGCTTGTAAAGCTAGTTCACTCTGCTCACTCTCTGCTGCATGCTCCACCATTGTGGTAGGCTCTGAACAAACAGATACAGATATAGGGCCTCTGCCCTGAAGAGCTCATGTACATAACACTGGTCTACAATTTTTTAGAAGTCGTCTGCTTCAGAGATAAAATGTGATATTTATTATGTATTTTGATGTGCTGAATTCAAATATGACAATTAAAACAACTGATTGGCTACTGTTTCTAAGATATTTAAGTTTTTACATTTTATGTCTATGTATATTGTGTAGATAGTAGAGTTTTAATCATAAATTGTAAACCTAGGTCTTTTCATGTGTTTATGGTTGCTTTACATGATAATATTTTACCTGTCCTGTTTATGTAACACTTTAAAAATCAGCAAAAGGGTTATATAAATAAAATATATTATGAAACAAAAGGCAAAAAAACTATTATGTACATAGTTTAGTCCTATTCAGTGTCTACTTGGCGCTTCTTGGCTTGTCTCTTGTATTCATTAAATGGAGCATCTCTTGTCACTGTCCAGCAATAGTCTGCAAGCATTGATGGGCTCCATTTGCCCTGATAGCGTTTCTCCATTGTTGCAATGTCCTGGTGAAATCGGTCGCCGTGCTCGTCGCTCAGTGCTCCGCAGTTCGGTGGAAAAAAATCTAGATGAGAGTGCAAAAAATGTATCTTTAGTGACATGTTGCAACCAAGGCTTTTGTATGCCTTGAGGAGGTTTTCCACCAACAACCTGTAGTTGTCTGCCTTGTTGTTTCCGAGAAAATGTATTGCCACTGACTGGAAGGCTTTCCATGCCGTCTTTTCCTTTCCACGCAGTGCATGGTCAAATGCATCATCTCGAAGAAGTTCACGAATCTGAGGACCAACAAAGACACCTTCCTTTATCTTAGCTTCACTTCACCTTGGAAATTTTCCACGGAGGTACTTGAAAGCTGCTTGTGTTTTGTCAATGGCCTTGACAAAGTTCTTCATCAGACCCAGCTTGATGTGTAAGGATGGTAACAAAATCTTCCTTGATTCAACAAGTGGTGGATGCTGAACACTTTTCCTCCCAGGCTCCAATGACTGTCAGAGTGGCCAATCTTTCTTGATGTAGTGGGAATCTCTTGCACGACTATCCCATTCGCAGAGAAAACAGCAGTACTTTGTGTATCCAGTCTGCAGACCAAGCAAGAGAGCAACAACCTTTAAATCGCCACAAAGCTGCCACTGATGCTGGTCATAGTTTATGCACCTCAAAAGTTGTTTCATGTTGTCATAGGTTTCCTTCATATGGACTGCATGACTGACTGGAATTGATGGCAAAACATTGGCATTATGCAGCAAAACAGCTTTAAGACTTGTCTTCGATGAATCAATGAAGAGTCTCCACTCATCTGGATCGTGAACGATGTTGAGGGCTGCCATCACACCATCGATGTTGTTGCAGGCTACAAGATCACTTTCCATGAAGAAGAATGGGACAAGATCCTTTTGACGGTCACGGAACATGGAAACCCTAACATCACCTGCCAGGAGATTCCACTGCTGTAGTCTGGAGCCCAACAGCTCTGCCTTACTCTTGGGTAGTTCCAAATCCCTGACAAGGTCATTCAGTTCAGCTTGTGTTATGAGGTGTGGTTCAGAGGAGGAGGATGGGAGAAAATGTGGGTCCTGTGACATTGATGGTTCAGGACCAGAAGTTTCATCCTCTTGCTCTTCCTCGTCTGACTCAAGTGACAATGATTCTGGTGCATCAGGAACCGGCAGTCCTTCTCCGTGGGGTATTGGGCGTATAGCTGATGGAATGTTTGGATAATGCACAGTCCACTTTTTCTTCTTTGACACACCTTTCCTAACTGGAGGCACCATGCAGAAGTAACAATTGCTGGTATGATCTGTTGGCTCTCTCCAAATCATTGGCACTGCAAAAGGCATAGATTTCCTTTTCTTTTTCAACCACTGGCGAAGATTTGTTGCACAAGTGTTGCAGCATATGTGTGAGGCCCACCTCTTGTCCTGATCTCCAATTTTGCAGCCAAAATAAAGGTGATAGGCTTTCTTAACCCTAGTGGTTATACTGCGCTTTTGTGATGCAAAAGTCACTTCACCACAAACATAGCAGAAGTTATCTGCACTGTTCACACAAGTACGAGGCATCTCTGCTCACTTTGGCTAAACAGAAATGTGTCCCTTTGCAAAATCAAACACTGACAAATAAGAGAGCATGACACTGTATGATTTCTAGAGCTGATATAGGGCAATTTGTTCAGCAGAGTGATGTAAGCTTCATTATGATTGCATCATCCGTGACTTCTAGGAATAACATGATGTAATTCATATCATGTATGACGCAATACCAGCTTCAGATTGCATCCTTCATTGTTTTGCCTAAAAAGCAAGTACTGTCCAAACCCAGTCATAGATTTATTCATAGATCCAGTCAAAGATGTATTTTAGTCATTTCTGGTTTAAATTGAGATCCCTTCCCTTTATAACTCACTTATCCTCCGCCATTCCAATGCCAAGAGTCATATATACTGACCCAATAGCATATCTTGAAAACTAGAGCCAATCAACAATTTTAAGCATCATTTTCGTTCTCAGTGACCCAGAATTAGTAAAGTTTGACTACATTTATTTCAGAAGCATTTTGGCTGTAGAGCAGTGAATTATGTAGCTGTATTGTTGTAGTGTCTAGGAGTCCCAGTCATGAACCAGGACCCGTGGGGCTAGGCACTGTAAACACCGTACAAAAAGACAGTTCCTGCACCAACGAAATTGCATCTAGCTACTGAAGTCTGTTTCTGTGCCTTCTTCCATTGCTCCTTTCCAGTTCATTTATTTTATTCTCCCTCCATTGCAAAGCTGTATGAAGAGCTGGGTAGGGAAAGGCTGTGTCTCCCCAGACAGCCTGGCCCCCCCCACTTCCAACCCCACCTGCTCCTTGTCCCCTCACCACCCACACCCAGGACTCCCTGCCCCTAACGGCCCCCTCCTGGGACCCCATCCCCTATCCAACTCCCCTCCTCCTGACTGCCCTGAGCCCTATGCACACCACTGCCCCCTGACAGGCCCCACGGGACTCCCACCCCCTATTCAACCCTTATGTTCCTCATCCCCTGACCGACCCTCCCTGGCTCAGAACCTCTGCCCCATCCAACTGCCCCCTGTCCCCTCACTGTCCCCTGGAACCCTCTGTCCCTTATCCAACCTCCCCGCCCCTGGCTCCCTGCCCCCATACCATGCCGCTCAGAGTGGCAGGAGCTCCCAGTCTCATGGCCTGGCCAGAACCAGCCATGCTGCCCAGAGGCTGGGGGCTAGCCTCCCTGGAGCAGGGGCTGGGGGCTGACCTCCCTGTCTAAGAGCTCAAAGGCCGGGCAGGATGGTCCTATGGGCCATAGTCTGACCACCTCTGCTCTTACGTCTCCTTTAACTACCTCAGTCCCCACGGTTACAAGAGTGCTCTCTAAACGAGATGTCTGTATATATGTAGTTAGTTAAATAATGTGCTAGAACAGGGGTCGGCAACCTATGGCATGCGTGCCAAACATGGCACACAAGCCAATTTAGGCTGGCACGCGGGGAGAGCTCAGCCCCCCCCGTGGGTTTGGGGTTCCCCCCGCTGGCGCCTTGCCAGCTGCCGCCTGCCCCACTCAGCTCCCGCTTCCAGGTTGAGTTCCCTATACCCAGGCTGGCAGCAGGAGTTGAGTGGGGCAGGCGGGCATCCCGGCTGGCAAGGTGCCAGTGGGGGAAGCCCCAAAGTGGCGGTTGCTGAGCGCTTAGCCGCGGCTTTGGAGTTTCCCCTGTAGGCTCCTGTCAGCCAGGGTCTCAGCTCCGCTGCCAGCTTAGGCTCAAGGAGCCCAGGCTGGCAACGGGAGCTGAGATCCCCACTGGCAAGAGCCTGCAGGGGAAACTCCAAAGCTGCAGCAGGCTGAGTGCTCAGCAACCGCTGCTTTGGGGCTTCCCCCACTGGTGCCTTGTCAGCCGGGGTCCCCCTGTCCCACTCAGCTCCCGCTGGCAGCCTGGGACAGGGAGCCCAGGTTGGCAGCAGGAGCTGAGACCTTGGCTGGCAGGAGTCTGCAAGGGAAACGCCAGAGCCACGGGAGGGCTGAGCGCTCAGCCCACCACTTTGGGCTTTCCCCACAGGCTCCTGGCAGTCTGCTGTCAGCCTGGGTTCTCTATACCCAGGCTAGCAGTGGGAGCTGACTGGGGCAGGCAGTGGGACCCCAGCTGGCAGGAGCCTGCGGGGGAAACCCCAAAGCAGCGGTGGGCTGAGTCACTCAGCCCACCCCCACTCTGGGGCTCCCACTGCTGGCCCCTTGCCAGCCAGGGTCCCCTCTGCCCCACTCAGCACCTTCACCCAGGCTGGCAATAGCCTGCTGGGAAAACCCCAAAGGGGGCGGACTGACCCCCTGAGCCCCTCCCCTTCATCCCGAAGCCCCACCCCTTCTGGACTGGCATGCAAAGCCCTGACTAGATGAAGATTCGGCACACCACCTCTGAAAGATTGCCGCCCCCGGTGCTAGAAGATGGTGCTTAAGAATATGCAGCATTGCACACAGGTTTTCTAGAAGTAAAAGCTGCTGCTGTGCACTGCAAATGAATTCCTTTGTGAAGCTCTTTACTTCAGTTCTTCACTGCTTTCCAGCTTACACTCCTGTCTCCATCCTGGCTAATTCCAACTGTGTGTTTTTGGCTGTAGATAGGATAGGCCCAAGAATCTCTTCAGGCTGGTTGCAAAGAGTCTTTTGATGCAGAGCCAGGATGAATCAGGAGCTACTGCTGCTTTGCACTTGCATGGCCCTCCACATCAGACCTCTCAGCAGTGGGAATTAAAGGTCATGTCCACTCTTGCTGCACAGCAAAGAGGCAGGCAAGCGTACATCTGGTTGGCCAGCAGGTGGCAGGAATAAAAGCTGCCGTTTGGCTCTGGAGAAGGCACTGCTCTGCTTGCAGTCTGGCAGGTCTGCTACAGCCATAGTCAGGCATCAGTGGGATGAGAGAAGTATGATGGGGTTTTTGGCACACTCTGCAGCATGTGTTTCCCCTTTAGAGGCTATCCAGTTTATGTTGGTTTTGAGGTGGTCATCTATGTTCACACTGTGTTTAAACATGTTTGTAGCTAACAGTTCTGATCCCAGTGTGGAATGGGCCTTTGCTGGGGTAGATTGTTCCATATTTCAGACTTAGCTCATAGTTATTTACAGCACTTCAGTGTTCCCTTCTGTACCTCATCATAAATGAATGTTTGTAAATAAACTCTACAGATGTTAGAAATTGACTGGGAAAATCACCGTTAGCATTTTAAAAGTTTCCATATATTTAGTACTGCAAACTCCTACAAGTTAGATGATATGGCCAGATCCTGCCAGTCCTTACTTATGTAACCAGACACATGGCTTAGTTACAGGAGTAAGAATTTGCAAGAACCTCTTAGCTTTACTCCTGGTTGGGGGATGATGGGATTATCACCAGTTCTATAATGACCACTTCTACATAAAAATATTTAATTCTCAGCCTGGCACAATTACTTTCAGAATCTATCCATACTTTCAGAATATTACCTTATGTCTCAATTCAACAAAGCACTTAAGATCATGCTTACCTTTAAAAATGTGGGTTGGGCCTGCTGAATTCAAAATTAATCAAATGGGGATAAGTTTTGCTGGCTTGGGGGCCTGGGAGACCAAAACTGAGGAACTGGTCTAAGGTGTTTACTGTCTCTGCTTACAGTACTTAAAAATTGTGTATATATGCTCATGCCTTCCTTTCCCCCCCCCCTCCCCAAACACATGCAGTCCAGTACCATACAAACACTGAACATATGTAATCTACATTAAAGCCATATATGGCGCACAAATTCCAAAGTGGCCTGTCAGATCCAAATGTGGATTTGTGCTGTTGATGTTTTCAGTATAGCTGTTAGCAATGGGGGAAGCATCTAATACTACAGTGACTGACATTCTATAAATTCATTAGATAGATAAAGTCCCTTGGTGTTATGATTGCAGAAGATACTGGTAGGCTTATTCTGAAATCCCCACTGACTGCATATAAAGGAAATATAGAATACAAACATCACTTGGATACCCATGTTTCTAATTACTGACAAAATTGAATCTAACAATTATGCGACCTAATTTTCTTTTCAGCATCTGATCCTTTTGTTTAAAAAAGTTGCATTTTTAAAACCTGGTGAAAGAAACTGCAGGCTTTTTTTTTTTTTTGGTCTTTTTTGTCCCTTTCCCAAAGGTATAGTGACCATATAGGAAGTAGTTCATGCCTGGTGTAACTCCACTGAACTCAGTTGAGTTACACGGAGGTAAATCTGCACCATTCATTGTGTTTTATCAAATAAAATCAATGCAAATGAATGATTATTTAATTTCTACATAATTCTGGCTTAGTGCACTTGTTAAAATACAATCAGTGTAATCATAAAACAGAAGGGTACCTCTGCTTCCTTTTGAGTTTGTTAACCATGACTCTAACATCCAGAGCTGAGGTGAATTATAAAGGATTAAAAACCAAAATGGCTGGTTTAATTCTTATCATAATTTATTTATCGCCCCTCTCTGTACATTTTACTCCTTTAAAATAATTTACATTTTCATAGACACTGAACAGATATAGATTTAGAAACTTTTTGAAGAAAGGTAAGTAGAAAACAAATGTTAGCTGTCTGTTTTTATTTCTGAGCTGATTGTACAGTGTTTGGAAACCAGCATGGAAGGCTGGACTACAAAATTGTCAGCTTGCTGAATAAGTGTTGTCCAAGAAGCAAAGAGTGGTCTTGCATGGTCTTGAAAAATATACTTAAATACAGGGAGTTTTTAGCTACTGCAGCCAGCTCATAATAAATGAAATTCACTCCTTCTCTTGACATAAATACATATTGTTTAGGTTTAAACTCTGAATCAAAATGAGTTATATCTGCCCATGGCTCAACTGCTTTGTTTACTAGAAAGAAAAAAAAAATAACAACCCCAACACCTATTATACTGCTTTTAATTAAGACAAGCATCAGTTTTATGTACAATTATTTGCTTCTGCCAAGTCTCTATGGTGTAAATATTGAACAGTCACATCTCCAGAATGCTAATCAATCCTTTCTGAATTCCAAATGATTACATAAATTTAAGGAAATGTTTATTTGCCAGTATTATCCTCAGATGCATACATTAGTTAGACATTAGGATCAAGATGTGTGCATCTATTTGACAAGTGTACTGTAAGTATTTTTTCAAAATTAGACTATCATATGGGGAAAGTTAAAAGCCATGGTTGCATGCCAATAAAGCTGAGAACCCCAGGATATTCCTCTTGCTTATCTGAGTTCACTAGATACAATTTTTCTAATGCGCTCGGGTAACCGTATGTGATGAATATATTACAAAGGTTTCTATCACTAAAAAACATCATAATATTAGACCACTTATAAAGAGACGTATTTTATAAGCTGTCAAAGGTAAAACAATAAATCTGGAGTGACCACGATGCTCATTCTGAATAAGATTAAATTAAACCATAAGTACTGTCTGTTACTTTCAATAAGAATCAAGCCTATTACAGGCAACAATTCTTTCTTTGCATGAGTGTGTACAGTCAGCTTTTACAGACCTCTATTAGAGATCCGCATTAGCTATAGGAGCAGAATTTTCCCATAGTATACTTCACTTCCACCTTGGAGCATCTGTTTTGAGATCTTTGAATGAAACATGCCATATAAATGCAAAGTATTATCTATTAGCCTCACAACAGCCTTTAAGATAAAGAACTATTATTGTATCAATTTTACAGATGGTGAAATAGAGGCACAGAGAGTCTTAAGTAACTTGCACACATGAACTGGAAATAGAACTTCTGGGAATAACTTTGTCTAACCTAATCCTTCCTCCTATTATTTTATGTTCCCAGTAGCAGCCCAAACCAGAAAATCTAAGTGGCTGGGGCAGATGTGGTAGATGCAGAATGATCTCTGAGGAAGCTGCAGTAAAGGTCTGTTTGTTGGGTTGTGTCTCTGTGTGTGATAACAAATTGAGGATCATATGCCCCTGCACAGATTAGTTTCTGTCTAGCCCTCTGATATTGTCCTCTGTCGCTCCTCAGACCCCTTTGCCCTGCGCAAGCCACATGGCTCACTGACTACTTTGTTCCCATCTCACACTCACCAGATCTGTGCATCCCTAGGTGTTGTAACTTCACAACAAACCAGTCCACATGCCTCCATCACATCCCTCTTTAACATACACTACTTCCAAATGATTCCCTAGAGTTCCTCACCCAAAATGGGCTAACTAACCATGTGATAAAAAATAAATCCTCAGCAAAAACTATGAAAGTGACAAGCTACATGTGAACCACAATGCTTTAGCACTATTTGTTGCTAGCTTTTGTCTGTTTAGCTTGTAAGCTCTTTGGAGCAAGGGACCATTCCTTGTCTGTAAATTGCCCAGCACACTGTGGATGTTATATAAGTAAATAATAGAAATAATTAATAACAAAATGCTCTTCCAGCATTCCAGAAATGCGTTTCTGTACAGATTTCTCTGTGCGCTTTCCAAGAAGCAAATGATGGAGCACAATAATGAGCTGTCCTCTCCCATCTGTGCACAAGCACTATAGAGAATACACAGACATAAGTACAGGTTCCTTTGCTAATATTGCTCCTACCTGGCAGAAAAGGGACACATCCCTAATGGACAATATAACATCCAGGGAGAGTGAATCACAATTGTCTCCTTATGTGACGTGGCCTGCTTGAAAACTAAGGCTTTCTTTGCTTTGTTTAATAGCCCATTGTTTGCCATACATAGTGATTAAATGTTTACTGTTTGTACAAGTCCCTGTTGCCTCATGTTAAGTGAGATGCAAGATCAATAGTTGCTCTGCAATTATTTGCCCATTGATAAAGCCTTCATTTCTTAAATGAAGTACATTTATCTGTGTTCTGACAGTGATGAGAGAAGTACCAGTTAGTTGCTGCCTATTCTAGCATTAAGCTCCGCAGGCAGACAAGTGGCTGGACATGGGTCAAATGATGTCTAACTTTCTTCCTATTGGCATTTCACTTTACAAACTGTTCTGATGGAAGCGTTGACAATCCTTGCTGAGTTCTAATGATAAAACCTAGCAGGACAGATAGGAAGTTTTGGTAAAGGGAAAACAATGGCTGGATTTCAGTTTAAATGACTTGACTGTAAAAATACTGGACAGCAATAAAGAAAATATCTGCTGCATCTGAAAATTTAAGATGATAGAAAGTATCCCAATGAGAAACCTGCTTGGTTGTTAAAATGTGCATCTTAAATTAGTCATGTAGTTAATGGAAAATGAATCTGAACTCTTTTTTTTCCTTTTTATAGAAAGGGGACCTAATTTAGAGCTAAAGTGTGAAATTCTGGCCTCATTGAAGTCAGTGCCAAAATTCCTGTTTGCTTCAAGGGAGGAAGAATTTCACCCAATGCTGTATTTATCTGTTTCTGCTTTAGGGTTGCAGAATGTTAGTGTGCTAGTCAGTGAAGCTGTTTTGCTGCTAAAATACATGCACTTTTCTGTTATGTATGTGAGTGAAAAGGAATATTTTTTGACATTGTTGGATTTGTAAATAATTCATATGTTTGTAGCTTTGTTTATATTAGCTGTTATTATTAAGTAGTCTGCAACTAGTATTTTAATTATGTTAGATGTTTAATTTTGTTGGGGGAATTGATAGCTATTTCTGTGTGTGCTGATTATTTTACTTAGATAATAGTTTTCAAGGGTTGGGTGGTAGTATAATAAGCTGTTAGTACGTGTGGCTACTTTGTTTTCTAGGTCCAGCATTTGGAGATGGAAAATCTGTGCATGAGATGTTAATATATTAGGGACTTGATCCTGAGAGATGCTGAACTACATGTAAGACATGCTGAGGACTCTCAACTTCCATTGATTCCAAGGGGAGTTGAAAGCTCTGAACCCATTGATGAATCAGGATCTGTAGGTAGGAATATTCTGAGGAATTATGTATTAGGATATTAAAGCATCTATTTTCTACTATTTTGACCCATCTCAGTCTTCAGTTCCCTGTAAAATCAGATCAAATGGTATCTCGTTAGAGTTCCAGACAATAGTTTGTTACCCTGTTTGGAAATGCCCTATAGAGTTTAATGGAAAAAATATTTTTTCTGTAGGTTTTGGACCATCTTATAGAAAATTATACTAATGCTGTAGAATTCAATTGGATGTTTCTAAAATCCCACAGGAAGGATCTCATTTCTTGTTAAATTGTATAAATGTTGAAGGTAATTTCAACAGAACTCTGTGTAATCCCCATAAAATTTCATGGGATTTTTCCATGAAAGGCTTGCTGAGAGTGATCCTGCTCCCACTGAAGTCAAAAAGAAAACTCCCATTGACTTCAATGGGAATAGGATCAGTCTCATGAAGAGCACAGGCTTTAATGGGACAGTTACGTTTTGTCAACGTCTGGAATAATTTCTCAGGGGTGGGGGAATTAAATAGGTAGCAATTCAGTTATATTTTGGTGAGACTTGATCCAGTTGTGGCTGAGAAGGGGTATTTATTGATTTCAGTCTAATTTATTTTGGTCTTATGATCTCTGTGGGGTTGCATCCTGCTTCCTTAAAGGGGATGCCATTTCCAGATACCTGGGCTTGCTGACTGTCTCCTAATTTGCTCTGCTCCAGCTCCTCTGCTCTCCATTCCTTGTGAGTTAGGCTATGCACTTCAATCAAAGGTGTGATTTGTAATTGTTATAGGCAAACCTGAGCTAGCTTTAATGTAATTAGCATAGTTAAAAATAGCAGTGAAGACCTGATGGCATGGACCACAGAGTGGTCTAGCAATGTGAATACCTACCTGAAGGACTGGGCTTGGAGAGGTGTTTTCAGTGACAAGAGAAGAAACAATGGGATGGGGTGGGAGGCACCAGAAAATAGATGGCAAAAGGGGCAAGGGAAAAGTAGAACAAGGAAAATCTGTAAAACTCTCTGTTTTCTGGTTCCTAGCTAACTTTGGTATTGGCTGGATATTGGGACTACAACACCAATCCTCTCATTTAAACTTCAACATCCTTTCATTATCTCTGGAATCAATCAAAAGCATTTTTCTGCACAAGCTCTTTGGACCGCTGTACTAGCAGATACTAACAGTCTATGTCTTGAATTTTATATCTAGATTAGTGGTTCTCACACTATGGGGCGGAGATCCCAGGGGAGGTGTTGTAATGTGTCAAGGGAGGTGCTGTGTGCTTGTGCTTTTTTAGTGTGGATGAAGAGCTCTGGCTGTCAGCCCTGGGTGGCTGAGATGGGGCTTGTGTACAAGGGCCATGGACACCTGGGAGGTGGGGATATGGGGACAACTGGAGCCCCCCTACTCAGGACTGGGCACTCCTTTCCTCCCCTCCCCCCACTCAATCCTACACTGGGAGGCAGCCGGAGGTCAGACTCTCCTTCTTGACCCCCGGTCTCTCACCTGGAGGTAACGGGGCTCCAGCTGTCAGCCTTGGGGTGGAAGAGACAGGGCAGAAGTAAGGGTGGCAATGGCATGCTAAGTCTGTGGTGGAAAGTGATATTGACAATATCACTAGGCAACTGTCTGCATATTTAGGTACCTAAATACCTTCAGAAATCTGGCCCTTAAACACATACCTGACTTTAAGCCTGTGAGCAACATCATTAACTACAGAGAGATTAATCATCAGCTCAAAGTTAACTATGTGCTTAAGTGCTTTGCTATATTAATTGTCTCATAATTCTACTTAAAATCTCTGCCTTAGTTCAAGAGGGAACTTCTGATGATGATGAGGATGATGATTATTAATATATTTACATTTTACTCTTAGTAGGATAATACCTAGCTTCAAATATTGGACCAAATTCAAGCATGCAGTAAGTAGGAGCCATTCTATTGAAGTCAATTATGTTTCACTTGGCTGTGCTAGGCCTGAATTTGGCCCTGAGAGTTAGGTCTGTTTTCAAATGCACAGGACTTCTCTCGGGAACACGCTTTAACATGCTGATTTATAACTCCTTTGATTTCAGCAGAGTTGGCCCTAACTGACACTAGTGTAAGTGAGAGGAGAATCAAACCCGCTGTCTCTGCAAAGGGCTGGGCACCGTTGCAAGACACTGTGTATCCTCAACTCGTTTGAAGCCAAGCTTGTCACCTTGCAGAATCAGGCCAAGAGCCAAAAATAGAAAGGCAGGGAGCAGAATACTTCCTAACTAAATGGCAAGTACTTGAAGAGCTGATGATAATGATCAGACATAAAGACTGCTTAACGTAAACGTGAGTGTTTTCCAAATGTAATTCATTTATTCAGCTAATTTGAAATACCACTGAAGTGAGATGAATTTCTCTAAATATTTTATCTGGGAAAAGCTATAAGTCTCCTCAGACATTTCTATAACATTGTCTAATGACTACAAAAATATACCGTACTAGAACTAAAGAAGCAGATGCCTTCCTTTACACCAAATTAATTCATATTCAGACATTACCACTCCTGCCAAGAAAGGTCTGCTTTTCCTTCTCTGAACTTAACATGCAGGAAGAGCCAGATCTCCAAATAGAAAATGTTAGTGTGTTGCGATCAGTAGATAAATCACCCCATTTAGTTTTGGGATTGAGCATGCACAGGTCTTGCAGTCACCCAGTAGGCCTGGCAATGCTGACATCTTTGGGTTTTTTTTCCAATAACATTTCTGGTTACGTTACTTCACTACACATTCTGTGTCAGAAATTATTTTTTCTTGTTTAAGATGCCTGTATTTAAAATGAGTTTCCTTCACAAATACTCTAGTTTTCAACAAATGCTGTGTGGCAAGTCCAAGAACAGTGCCAGGCACTAGGAGATAATTTTGAACATTTAGACGTAGTTCTTGGGTTTATGCTGCTGCCCAGTAATTCCACTCCTGGAGTTTATTTATAGATGTGCTGCAGTGATTCTTTATTTTTAAAGTTTTATTCCTTTGCACAAGAGCTTATAACTTGAAATTAAAGAAAAATATCAGTAAGTTTCAGCATTACTGATATTTATTTGTTTTTGCTACATTTGACTCAGTCCCCGCACCTTCTATTTGGACAAAATGTCCTTTGATATAAATGGTATTTTTGTCTATGGAGGGATGGCTGGATCTGGCCCGATTTATATTTTTCAAGTCTCCTCCTTCAGCTGTCTTCCAGCCTATAATAAATTCACCTGGCAAAGCTGTATTTGCTGGCTTTATTAAGTCAACAAAATGCAAACCTAAAACAGAAGACAGGCAGAAAAATCTGGTCTCCTGAAATCAATAAGAATCCATCTCCCTAATCCGTTTTTTATTCCTGGCAATAGTGATTTTTCTTGACTGATTCATTGGGAGCACTGATTTAATTAATTTGTCTTGCATAGGGATCTTTTTCATTCTAAGCCTTTCCACTAGTACAAAATAATCTCCCCTTTAAAGTCTATTTCCTGGGTAGATCTTTCATAAAATGATAACCATTTATTTGCACTTTTAATAGTGCCTTTCATTGTGCTTTTAAAAACTATTTGTTACGTTGTTGGTTTATGTGTTGCGATACTGACACCAAAATGCTAATGAGACTTTGTGTACTTACCATAAATGGTCTTCCAAAATACATGTATATTTCAACCATACTACTTCTCCATCTCTTACAGAATTGCTTTATAGAATTCAACACAAAATTATGCCTTTCATTAGTTTTTTTGAACTCTCCTTTAGAATTTAGTAGAGAACTATATGCCTGATATGAAATTTTATAGCATGTTAAAATATACGTTGAAAGCATATCATACCCTTTTAAATCCTATAGAATCATTTCATCAGAACCCTATTTTGTAAATCCTTCTTACTTTCTATAGCATTTCCCCAACATAATAATTCAAAAATAATTTCCAGGTTACTGTGAACATCATAAAATAGGTTTCAAAGTTTTACTTCATTTTTAAGGGAAAAAAACCATTTTATAAAGCCAGAGACTTTCAATTAAAAGTTATTAATATTAAATAATGCACAAATAATAGGATTTACCTACCTAAACTAAAGAGCACCAAGAATTTGAGACACACAAACTCTCGTAGATCAAACTGCAGGGAACGAAGCTTTGCTACTAGCTCCTGTGCATGGCTCATAAGGTTGTTGAGGGTGGCTCCCGCTTGAGATGCTATTACTGAATAATCCATCTGTAAAAGAAGGTCACATTTTTGTCTGATTATCATTGCCAGATAGCGTGTCCAATTGGAGTGTCTCAAGAAATCTTATGCAAGTGAGATACCCCAGGAAGTAAAACGTTTTACTTTAATTATGGAATCAAATCAAGAAGATTTTGTTTAGAAACCTGTTTTTGCACGGCATTATACTTTTCAAATATTATTGGTATAAAATGTGAGTTTATGATATGTAACAACATTTATGAGTACAGGTTTGTAGTAAATTAAAAGACAAAATATTTTTGATATGACACTATGTATTATCAAAACTATCTCCTCCATCTGTTCGTTGTATCCAACTGTTGTCTCTCATCCTATACCTAGATTGTAATTGTAAGACCCTTTGGGCAGGGACCATCTTTTCATTGTGTGTGTGTACAGTGCATATCTGATCTTTGATTGGGAACCTGAGCATGAGAATAGTTTGATTCAAGGGACTGAAATCCTGGCTCTATTAAAGTTAATGGGAATTTTGCCATTGACTTTAATGGGAGCCAGGCTTTTACCGTAGGACTTTATTTTGAGGATCAAAAAGGTTACTGTACTTAAAATATAAAGAGCCATATCTGGCCCTCATTTACACACTGCTGGGTTGCTCAGATGTAAATGAAGGCAGAATCCAGCCCGATGTGTCTGCTCTGCAGCTGAAGCCTGTACTTTAAAAAAGGAATTTACAACGGAAAGCACATTTAAATTTATGTTTGAGAAGGGCTATATAGGAGCTAATTATTATTATTTATTATAAGATGAAATCCACCCTCAACTTTAGATAACATTTCACTGTAATCGAGTTGACTGAGTGAAATTTACCCATTGTCAGAAGTCTTGTACAAAGGCTCTCTGTACTAAGGAAACACTGTGGTACCCTTGCATGGAGGGCACTGGTAGAGGACCCTCATAGGGCGGCCTTTCCTCCTGTTGTGTACCAAGGAAGTGGGCTCCATACCTGCTCTGAGATGTCTTTATATAGAGAAGAAAGCAGGCCTCCTTTGGGGGTTTGCCCTCATTGGCATGTACCCCATTTACTCTGCAGAGGAGCTTGGACTGCCTATGAACTTTCCTACACTATCCTCACATGTGCAGAAAGAATTGAATGTTGGAATTCATACCCTGAACTGCAAAACTTGGTGTGCATGCACAAAGCACATTTTCTTAAAAAAACAGTTTTGATAAATAAAAGCCAATTTTCACCTGCCCACTTATCTGCAAGAGGGAGACATTCTCTCTGCTAAATTTCAAGTTTCAACATCACACTAGAGCTGTTTTAAAAAAGTCAGTGACAAAGCCAGGATTTAGAACCCAGGAGTCTGACTTGCAACCCTGTGTTCTTGCCTCTGGCCCAAGTTGCATCCCACAAACACCCTTACGCACCAAAATAGATTAACTGTTTCAGTAAATAAAAAATGTTATTAACATAACATATCTGTCAAAACAGCAATTTTCTAGTAGTGACATGATACCAACTACTTACTGCTGTGAAATTATTCACAGCAAAATCATCTCATTCACAACTTAATTTCCCCTTTTGTAATTGTACTATTTTGTTAGGGGAAAAACATTTCTCTGTGCTGTACCAATTTCAGAATCTTCATGGGTGAAAATATGATCTTCACTTCCTAATAATAAGCTAAGATGTTTGGATGGATTTCAAGAATATTACTGGCCTTATTGCTGTGATTATACTATAATGGAAAAACCCAATAGGTGTCTGAATGTCCCACCTTCCCTCTACTGGAGAGCTCTCAGGCAACCAGCTACACTTTCAGGTGCATTTAATATTTGCAGCACCAGCAAATCTGTCTGGGAGGCAAGTCCTCATCTGCCACTCACCAAGAGCAGACTGTATTAAATTTTTATATTTATTGACATTTCATTACCATAATTGACTGCACTTGGTTCTCTAGTAGAAGGCATAGGGCTGCCTCCTAAGCAGGAGAATTGGTCCCTGGAGGAGGATTTGCAATTAAAAACAAGACAGAATGGATTTTTTTTATTGTGTAAATATGATGAGTTGAATTTTCAGCTATAACTAGAGAATACTGGGTGTACAGAAGCCTTTTTCAAGAGTGAGAAAAATTATGAGTCAGTGGAAAGATGACCCCCAAAGGTGTCAATCAGTTTATATAAAGTCAACTGTGCATGAAAAAGCCTCAGTTAATGTCTATTCTGAAAAAAAGTGTTCATATTAAACAGCATGCTGGCCTATCTGCCTTGACTGTGTGCAGTGTTTAGTCAGAGTGGGTTTTATTTCTGTATCAAAGCAACTAAATCCTAGAAACTCACAGCTAACCACAACTACCTTCACAGATCCAGCAAACTATCCCAAGCAATCTGTTATCTACAGCCAGGTACTCAGATACCACAGAACATGCTCTGAGGAGAAAGATCAGGACATACATCTTAACATACAACCACCTTCACCAAACAAGGACACTCCTCCATAAAAGTAGACTCCATCATGGAATGGGCTACCCAAAGACCCAAGAGAACTGGCTTCAGTACAGAAATACCTCCCCTCCAACTGTAGGCATCTAGCTGTCACCTACCACCACACATTGGAGCCCATATTGGGTATCATCAAACAATTACAACCCATAATTGATGGGGATCTTTCCTGAACCACCTCTTCTGGTCTTCAATAACCCTCCAGCTTCTCCAAGCTCATCATCAGAAGCAAGCTCCCCCAGACCAGGACTCACCAACTCAAAGCACCAGACCCTGCCAGAGCAACAGATGCAAAATCCATAAGTGTATCTCTGCTGCTACAATGATTAACAAATCTTTCAAGATCCATGAGTCCTTCACATGCCTATCACAACATATGGTGTACCTCATGCAATGCAATGCAGTGTCCCAATAACAACTATGTGGGTGAAATGAGGCAATCACTACACTTTCAAATGAACTCACACAGAAAAATTATGTAAGACAAAAACACCATATCACCAATGGGTGAATACTTTTTACAAGCCCTCACTCGGTATCTAACCTCTCCGTTTGCATCCTCAAAGAAATCTGCACAACACCTTCAAAAGATGAACCTGGGAGCTTAAATTCATAACTTTGCCTAGATATTAAAAATCATGGACTGAATAGAGAGATTGGATTTGTGATTTATTACAACAATCTATAAGCCACTTAACTTCCTCAGTTTTTTTCCCTTTCCCCTCCAGAACTGGAGAGGCATTAAAGGGGCCACTTCACCTTGAATGGTCTTTTGAAATGTGTAAACTACTTATGCTAAACAATCTGTTCAACCTTGTATTTAGCTGTGATGCTCTGAATACTTTCCTCAGACCTGAGGAAGAGCTCTGTGTAAACTCAAAAGCTTGTCTCTCTCACCAACAGAAGTTGGTCCAATAAAATATATTCCCTCATTCACCAGGTCTCTAAAAAACCCCAGATAAACTACTTGTAACTTGAGCTGCAAATTCACATAATATGCAATTGCATACTGAACATAACTTTTACCTAATAGTGAGTCATACTGTGCCATCAATGCTGGTTAATTAAACCAAAAACCCAATTGAAATTAAATGGGTTTTTAATTAAAATTTAATTTCTGCCTTATGATCGATGGTCTGATATTGTGCAATAGATTTTAATGCAGATGAAGATGGTTCAACATGATGA
This sequence comes from Dermatemys mawii, assembly GCA_007922305.1. NCBI lineage: Eukaryota > Metazoa > Chordata > Testudines > Dermatemydidae > Dermatemys > Dermatemys mawii. The sequence continues at coordinate 12,386,350 of ML677352.1, read as the reverse complement.
TTGACACTTCCAAAAATAAGAGCTTAAAATTAAGCTCCTAAATCCCTATTTAGGTGCCTGAGGGTGGGACTTAGGAGCACTAGTCCCATTGAATTCAATGGGAGCAATGTTAGGCCAATGCTGAGTACATTTGAAAATCCCATCTTAAAACTGCAGAAACTGATGTTGTATTTGGGAAAACTTGCATCAGAAACCACATCAAGTAAATTCTAGTTGATCAGTACAATTGTAAGATACTTACCTAGATGAGGCCAGATTCTGCGGTCCTCACACACAAAGATCTCTCTGAAGTCAATGAGAGGTTTTGCCTAAGTAATAATTCAAGGCAAATCTTTTGTTTACAAGGGAAAGCTATATTCTGGGCTAAATAAGCTTTGAACCTGAAGGCTGGTATATGAATAGAACTGAGTTAACAGGGACTGTCAACTGATTGCTGCTATGATTTATTATAATGTGCTCTCCATCTACATGTGCTCTGACCGGCTACTGCCCATGACTGCGTGAATTTCTCCCCAACCTGTCACTTGACTTGTGGCTGGCCTTGTCCACAAGCAAAAGGGGTTGTGTCAGTGGCACAATGAATCTTTTGTACCCTGAACAGGTGCCAGCAAGTCTTTGGGAGCAGAGCTACTGCCCCTAGCTAGGACTACTTCTTCAAGGCATAGCCATAACAGTTGTTTGCCATTTGGTCCATTCCTGTGTGGCCACAAGGGCTTGAAGGCCTGAGAGTCCAAAATCAGAACAGATTCGATGAACCCATGTAATAGGGGACCTGCCTCTGGGCTGCTTCCACTCCTAGGTTGGTGGAGAATGGTGTTCGCTGGAACGTCTTGTGGCATTCTCAGTAGGACAAGTAGCCTCTTAAACATAGATTAGAAAAGATGAGGTCCTCATCCCATTCACTGGTCAGCAGAGCAGCACTGGTTTGAAGGGGAGAGCATGCTGCACCCTCTTGTAGGGCAGCAGAGCTCCTGCTGCAGTGAGCTCCTCAGGAGGAATTCTGGGTGAGCCAGCCAGAATTCCACACGGGATTCCACTGCAATAGAACTCTTCCATACAGATCCTAATACAAATCCTAAAACATAAAAGCACAGTCTGGCTCCTTCCTTGCACTAAAATTAATTCTTTTTTAAAAGTTAAATTGTATTTAACATCTAGGATCAGGTGGAGGAAATAGAGGGTAGGTGGGGAGTGCATGTGAGTGGGGAAATTGAAACTGAAGTGGTCATATTTGCTGAATGCTTATGGATGACTAGCCAGTCATAGTGTAGTGATTTGCATAATCACTGTGCTGTCCTTTGTCAATAACTAATCCTTTAGTTGGCTAATAATTGTCCTCAGACTAGTAGATTACATTGACTTTCACAGTGTATAGTTATAAGATAGCAAATGTACCACTGAATTTTACGTCCACTTCAACCAGTGCTAGGAACTGCATAATGGAGGAATAAAGCTACAATTACAGATCAATAACTGGACAGCAACTGGACATTCTGACTGGCTGAGATAAATTAATTTCAGCTTGGTAACATTTAATTCATATATAATTTAGTAAATTAGTCTACTGTTTGTGGGTAAGTGGGTGTGCTTGGGAAAAGGGGGTGGGCAGGCAGGTGACTCAATATAAGTTAGCTTCAAACCTAAAACTTTTTCATAAGGATGTGATACTATAGTCACAAGCAGGGTTTGTAGCGAAAGATTATTTACTATCACAAGCATAATTATGTTTCTATTGTTTGCTGAAGTGTGAGACTGTATAACTTTCACTGGCAACTACATTTCACTTTTCATTACATTTTTATGTAGCTATTAAAGCTCATTTAGAACTTTTCATATATAACTTGCCTCATAACTTAATGTTTTTCATAAATATTTGCTTCCGATATCTAGAGCTACCTTTGTTTTATATAAATTGAGATGGGCTCATATTGCACAAAGACAGAAGGTATAGTTAAATCAGTGTGAGTTACATTAATTAAAATTGTGATGACTTGTGCAGTGTAAGATGCCTGTCATTTTAACATGGTACACAATAACAGAAGATAATGAATTAAGTTGCCAGTGGACCTTTCCCGTAGGATGATGTTATTGTGGTTACTAATTAGCTATAATATGCAAATAGTAAAACTGATAACACTTCAAAGCACTGTATTTGTTTTGTCTAACTTACATTATAAAGACGACTAGTACATCAAAATAGGAATGGAGTGCAATTTCCTGTATTGGGTCATATATATATATTATCTACAGTGACTGATTTGACTTTGTTATACAATCTATCATTGTAAAAGTATTCTCAAGATGCTGTACAGAGAGCAGTTTTAATCAATTACTAATTTTTTTGATAGCAGTAATGACCAAAATCAGGTTCTTCAAATTAACAACATTATAAACATTATATTAAAGGACCATGCAGGATCTGGCTAACTCAGTCATCACAATTCATTGTTAAAGTGCCCACTCCGTCCTTTTCTTACCTCATCTTGATTAATACTACCACACACTGCTCAGAGACCTGTACAAAATTACTATAGGATAGTAGTGGGCAAACTTTTTGGCCTGAAGGCTACATCAGGGTTCAAAATTGTGTGGCGGGTGGGTAGGGAACACTGTGCCTCCCCAAACAGCCTGGCTCTGCCCCCTATCTAATAGAAGGTGTTCTCCTTGCTCAGAGGATCCTCATCCCTATATATATATATATATATATATATTTTAGTTTTAGATTCAAACAAAATCTCAGTAGTAAACCATATTGTATGGAACACATAACATAGCAAAGCCTCTTAAGCAAACACTGCTTGTGCCAAGATTGCTGAAAATCTTGGCCCAGGGTTACTTGAAAGGCTCAGGATCCTTAGCAAACCTTTAGACGAACCTGCTTTAACGTTTGTGATTAAACCTGCAGTCCGGTGATTTTTGTGTAACTTGGGGTGTCACTGTAAACTTTTAGCACGGCTAGAACGAGGACACCATTTTATCATCAAAGATGAGAGACTGTTAAAGACAAACCTAACACTGTTTTAAATAGGTGGCTTAAGGTTCTGTTTTTTCCTTCCCTTTTGGTCAGAGATAGTTAGATTAGGTGAGACTTGGGCAAACCTGAACACAAGAGGACAATAAACCAAACAGCTAAACAATCACCGCCCTACACTGTTTGTATTCACCTTGTCCCAAATCCTGAAGCCCATTGCCAGTGTAAGGACTTGGCAGCTCGTGCACAAATTAATACTGGATGCACTGATGTTCTTTTTAAATTTATACCACCACAAGCTGCACTGACTGGAATATATTCTTGTCACAAAGTTAGCAAGAAAGCAAAAAGAAATACCATTTTGTTTTCAGAATAATTTAATGCAAAGGCTAATGTCATTACCATATACTTTCTTTATAAAAATCAAGGGTAATGATTATTTTGATGTTAAGAAGTATTGTGATATACTGGCTATGGATTCCATTTCACTAATAGACTAGGGGTGACATTCACCACCCCTGTACAGAGGACCAGCATAAGGTCTATTTGCTATTTAGTTCATACTTCAGCCCTTAAAATTTCTTCCAATAATATTGGTTGAGTGCAAAACACAATCCCATATCCTTAATGCACAGCAAGTTGGAAAGTTTGAACGTTCTGCCTAAACACACGGGATGGACAAATTCAGAAATTGCACTATAAGAAGAGTGGAACAACTGTAACACCAAATACATATCAGATATTTATTGAATGGAACTGGGATGTATAGTTGAAATGCCCCATGGAATGAAAAAGTGATTGAGAGTATGTTATAAATAACCCCGAAAGAACATTAGAGGTATTTTTTCAACCCCAGGAGCAATAATTTTCTATTTTATAATCTGAAACTCTAGTTTTATATGTTTTTTCATTCCTTCTTTACAAAATGGAGAAAAAGAACAACACTTCACTTATGTCCCTTTTTTTAATAGCCCCCTCCTTTTTTTCCTCTCTCTCTACAACTCTTTCTCCTGTTCCTCCTGTAACTTTATTTAGGTATTGCTGCCATGGGACTGCTGCTGAAATGGATTCCTCTTTCCCGTGAAGTTGTGTGTAGCCAGCACCTAGAAAGCTCAGTTGTGCCCCCCAGATTCTCTCCATCAGCTATGTGCTATCAGGGGGGATCTTGAGGCAAATCTGATCTCCAGGACTGAGGTGAGTAAGTGTCCACCAGAGATTATGGCAGCGCATAAAAACCCCACCCACTCCCCACCCTGCCAACATCTGGTAGTAATAGGGAATTGAAAGAGAGCTGCAAAGTGTTCCACTAAGAGATGGGTTCAAACCACAATATTCAGAGGTAGGTTGAGATTCAGATCTTTACCTGCTTCAAAACTTGATGTTGTTTGGATCTGGGATTTCTTGTGAAGATACTGAATTTTGGAATACCTCTATGTAAATATGGAATTCATCATGTGCTGACAGTGCCTGTAGCACATACAGACCAGACGAGGCATGATGGAGAGTAGTTAACCATAATGATTGTACTCTCACCGCATAATAGGTATGCAAGAAGGTTGGCTGATGCAAGAAGAACCAGTTTTTTCCAATGCCTCTATGAGGAACTGGCATTTAGAGCAGTGGAAAAAATCCAGAAGCAGAACAAAGGACGTGTTGTTTGTGGGTCAAATAAACTAAAGGGACTCAGAAGGAGAGAGACAGAAAGTTTTCGATAGGAAGAGAAGAGTCGGGCATGCTTTCACCCACACAGCTGGAGTTCTGGGACACAGTATGTTAAAGCTACAGGAGAATCTGGGGGAATAGTCAGTATTGGTCCCGGGGTCCTGGCAGTTGGACCACAAGGTCTCAGCTTTCAGGATGGGGTGCTAGACAGAGGATCTGCATCCTAAGAGTGTGCCTGAAGACCTCAAGCTAATGGCAGCCCATGGACTCTGTTAAGAATCCTGAGCAGGGGTCGCTAACCTGCGCCTGAGAAAAGGCCAGAATTTACCTATGTACATTGCCGAAGAGCTACAGTAATACATCAGCAGACCTCCTCAGCTCCCGCCTTCCTGCCAGCAGCCCTGCTGATCAGTGCCTCCCTCTCCTTCCCCATGCCTCCTGTGGCATGCAGGATGCTCTGGGGGAATGGGGAGGAGTGAGGGCATGGCAGGCTCGAGGAACAGGGCAGGAAGGAGCGGGAGCCTTGGGGGAAGGGTGGAGTGGGGGCAGGGCCTATGTCAGAGTTGGGTTGAGCAGTGAGCGGTCTCCACCCAGCACATTGGAAAGTTGGTGCCTGTAGTTCCAGCCCCAGAGTCAGCACCTATGCAAAGAGCCACATATTAACTTTTGAAGAGCCATATGCAGCTCTGGAGCCACAGGTTGGCCACCCCTAGGGTGACCAGAGGTCCCAATTTTTATAGGGATAGCTCTGATTTTGGGTTCTTTTTCTTATATAGGCTCCTATTCTTCCCTTCCCTGCCCCATCCTGATTTTTAACACTTGCTGTCAGGTCACCCTAGCCACCCCTGCTCCAAAGGCTTAAAGCATACAGGATACAGTGGTTGGATTTCCTCACAGCTGTCTGATGAATGTCCAGTAGGGGGAGCTCAACTAGATTTCTAATACCATACTAAGAAGGCAGAGGATTTTACTGCAACTATAAAGGGAGCATGGGTAAGATCAAAATGAACAACATGTCCTGGCAGCCTGGACAATATATCAAATGTTGCACATTAACTACTGCAGAAAATGCATGAAAAATGAAGAATATTCTGTTGTAGTTTGTAATGTCTACTCGAGTTCTGAGTACAAGAAAAATGGCAGCAGATTGTTATGTAGAGAATCCAGTAGGATAGCACATAACCCCGGAGAAATTTAAATTTATGTTTGATGGGAAATGGTTTGTTAGCATCACGTACCATGCTGTTCGCCTGTGAAACCTAGAATGTGGAAAGCAATGTGGCAATGATTTACAATTAACTAATACAGTGCAAATCATTCCTTGGTTGTTTTGTGTTATGAAATTTAGAGAGATGTAGAATGCGCTTGTGCTAGTTTATTTCCTTTTGAAATGGTAATTACTGTTGCTGAGGGGCAGCACTTAGTACGGAGAATGAAACGTGCACAGAAAGGAACACATCTGTGAGGAACTGCTGAGGGACCGTAATGATCTGAAAAAATGCTTTCTCACAACACTCACATACACACACACCCTTATTCATGAAACCCCAGCCAAATAAATAAATAAAACAAAGCCTTTCTGTGCAAGCCGCAGTGTTTGCTGCTTTGCCACTGTCTGTACTTTTTCTTCTCAAAGGCCGGAGCGTGGCTGAAAAGAGGGAAGTACCACTGTGCAGCACTCCACCCGGAGCCCCTAGACATACTGTGCTTGATTCGATGCCTTTGAAAGGGTGCAGTGTGTGCTTCATGCAACTGGCCCAGTTCTGCTGGCTGGGATGGAGTAGGTGAAGTTTGACACTTGTTCATCCTGCTCTTCCTATGGCCTTCAGGGAAGGTTGGCATCACTAGCCAGGAGTGGTCCTTCGCCTATGAGAGCATAATGGCTATGATTATAACAAGCCCATGAGCAAAGATGCAAGGAGGAAAGCTTTCTGGGCTCTCTTAACTTTGTTACCTTGCAGGGCTAGTCACAATCTAGCTCTTAATGTCTCTAAGTTAACAAAGCAGACTATATAGGACTCCATTTACTAAAAACGATGGGCTTGTATGTAAAGTTAATGACAGCCAGAACCTCAAACATTTCTCTTGAAAGCTTATATGTTGCCCTATGATCTTGCTTATAGTAAGGATGATAATGATAAATAATATCCATAGCGCTTCTCAGTGAAATAACTCAAAGTACTTTCCAGACATTGAGCAACTTAAAGTCATGACAGTTACTTAACGTAGGCATTATTGATGTGACGTAGGCATTATCTGCATTTTACAGTTGAGGAAACTGAGGCACAGCATTCCATCTTGGGAGCTGGGCAGCAATCAGTAAGCACACAGCACACTGCTCAATAGCAGAGGTTGGAAGTATTTTGGTATAGGACATTGGCACCCCAGAATTACTAAAAACACAGTGGGATCTTCAGCATCAAAGTAAATCTGACAGACAGTTTCTAAGCTTTCCATCAAAAATTCTCCTTTCATAGTAAGCCATAGTTTCAGTTTATCTCCCTCAGATGTAAATGGGATGAGTTTATCCTGCCAGGTTTTGAACTTGTGGTTCTAATAAGTCTGGATATTTTAAACCTGATGCTTAGAACACTCAGCTAGCTTCTCTGTAAAATCATTTCATTTACTCCTGAGCTTTTAGTCCTGAATTTCGTTTAAATAGATGACCTTTTAAGCTGAGTGTTTTAAAATTACAAGTGGCAAATTACTTATACTGGCATAGTTAGAGCAGCTCCATGGTTCCCTGCTAATGTTCCAGTGGATAGACCACTAGCAGAAACAGGCACAGTCAATGCAGTAGCACGCACTTCCACTAGCAATGAATTTAACTCAGTATTGATGGTGATCAGAGTAGGATGAGACTGCATACCTAGAATCTACCAGCTGTGTGTTTGATTTCAGACTAGTTATTGTCTTACTGCCAGCAGTCTCAGACTCTGGCTTTTTGTGATCCAGCTGTTGTTCATCTCTACTTCTCAGTGAAAATCTGTAGGAGATGAGCTGGAGACTAAGTTAGTTCTCAGCATGAGTGAAGCAAGCAGTAGCCTGTCCATAGGGAAAGACACTGAAATTGGTTTTTATTGTTCTTGCAAGAAGGGTCGCTCTATTCCCTGCACGTTTCAAGCTGAAGGAAAGAGTGTTCAGTGGATGAGGAGAAACTCTTTGAAGGGAATACTGAGAGTGCCTGCATCAACTAATGAAGGACTAATGCTGGAAGAGATGTAGGTGAAATTGGGTCTGAAAAGAGGACGTATTAGACCATCTTGTCAGTGTTGGGACAAAAATGGATGCAAGCAGTCCAATGTAATCATATTTTGATTTAGTTTGAGACTGTAGTTCTGCCTGGAAAATAAAATTTCCAAACAACTCTGATAATTTGTAAGCAGTGAATTTATTATACAGCCTGCTGTCCATTATTGTCCAATAGTCATGAAATGTTCTGCTTTGTCTTTGTATCACATGCACATTTTTTTTTTAAGTACAGGCTAAAAGTTGCAAAGACAGTAAGAAATTACTATTGCACATAAATGGATGCAATGCAAGGGAATAAGTTAATCATAAAATAAATTAGACATTAATTTACTACAACCCTCAGGAATAGAAAACTGCCAATGTGCTCATGATAATAGGTAGCATTATTCATTTTGAAAGGGAATTATAAACATAAAAATCATAAGCATCTTTGTGTGGTAGGTAAGCTGCTACTATTATCTTCATTTTATAGATGGGGAAACAGAGGATCAACTTTGCTTTCAATGACACCAGTATAAACCAAGAGTAATCCTATTCATTTCATTTGGTGTCAGTGTGGGTCAGAATCTTTGCCCACGGACATTAGTTGCCAAATGCTGCAAAGGGCATCAGGATTAGCCAAGATTACAACGTGAGAGTGGTGTGGCTGCCTAGTCCTGTTCTAGCACTACTAGATCACATCTATGTGATGATAAACTTTCTAATAGTAAGCAGAACACCTCCTCTGAGCATAGGGAAATGGCCTCCATTCATAAAATTATGACTAACTCTCTAAGCTATTCTGCACAGCAGACACATGCATGATGTATTTCTGTATTTGGACAAAGGTGTTGTTTCCCATTGTGCATATCAATCTAGGCAGCTTAGTTTTACTCCTGACGGCATTCTGCGCTAAAAAATTAAAAATTCTCCACTCAGTATTTTAAAATTCTGCAAAAGTCTGTGAATTTTATTTGTCAAATAAATGTGGAGGCTCCACAATGGCTTTGGGGAGCACAGGCCACTGGCCGCACAGAGATGGGAGATCACTGTGCAGTTCTCCCCAGGGACACAGACTTGATGGTGAGTCTGCACCCAACCCTGACACAGTGCAAGGAATGGGTCTCCCCCAGAAACTCCCCAGGGCCTCACCCATCCATGCTCCATCCTCTGCATCCCAGCTAGGATAGCAGCTGAGCCCAGTGCAAGAGCAGGAGCCACCAGCCGGGTCTTCCCCAGTTCTGCCTCCTGCCCCACAGTGATTTTCTTCTCTGCAAGCTGCTGGGCACTGGAAATGTACTGCTGGGGAGGGTCACATGACCGCTTTTGTGTCTTTCTTTGCTTCCTTGTCAGAAAGTAATTTTTCTACAGGGAAGCAAAGAAATCTGTGGTGGACATAAATTCTGTGCATGCGCAGTAGTGCAGAATTCCCCCAGGAGTATAGTTTGCAGTTACTTAAATAGCAGTGGACCATAATTTGTTTTCACTTTGAATCGGGAACCAAATGTGTAGGCACACTCTATCTCTCACTGATACTGTACATTTTGTTCCATTAAAGTCTGAATATGTATTCTATGAATACATTCTCATTTTCATTGTCAAGCCTGTTGTGCTTTTGGAAATTATAAATGATTCAAAGCTTTCTATATTATTTAGATTTTCCCCACAATTTTCTTTATTTCATAATTTAGCCTGTTTTTTGCTGTGTCACACAGACGATACCTCTGATGCCTGGAGACAATTTGAGAAGCTGTTTAGCAACACTGAGTATTAGCTGCAGGGAACTTCTGAACCGACCAGCGATTATTCTGAGTAAACCAGAAATCTCAGAGAAAACTAAACTTTTATTGCTCAGGTCTAAATCCTAGTTTTTATCAGCAATCTTCTTAGCCCTGGGAAATAAAACTTCTTGAGAGATACTTCTGGTCTACTCTCTTTCAATCATAGTGGTATACAAGTAGATTGGAAAAGCAAAGTGCTTATGATTATATCTGCTTTTATAAGTTTAACAGTAACTATTGGACTAGGAACAGAGTGCACAAGTCATTTTATCTACATTATTTGTAGCCAATCTCTCTATTTCAGAACATGAGTGCTTCTGACCTAGTTAAACCCCTGCTATTTTGAAGATGATTAATAAAAAACCAACACCTCTTGGAGTCTGCACACTCACTTGTTGCCCGGTAACCAGGAGGATAGAGCCTTCTTTCCCATGTACCACTTGCCGGTAAATGTGATCTAGAATTAAGAGTTCACTCCAGCAATTCTGAAGCAGCTTCATTTGGTCATCAACCTGTAAAACAAACAGAAAAATTGATAGTATTACTTTGGTAATAACTTTTACAAAACTCAGACTGCACAGATTGCTGAAGGAGAAGAAGGTAGCACATCACCCTTTTTAGTTGTCTAGTTAAGTTTCAGATATTGAGATTTAATGTTATGAGAAATGAACTGATGTCAATAATTATCGGTGTCAGAACATTGATATCACAGCTAATAGGCCTTTGTCAATAGGTGGCATAATCTGTGGGTAAGTAGAATATTTACAACTGATTAACTGCTAGAATAAGGTGATCCATGAGCATTAATAACCAAATTATACCGGACACCAGGTGAAATGCCCACTGACCACTAGGAGCAGTTAATTTTATTTTTCCACCTATTAAGGTGCTTATCTTAGGAGATCAACATTCTTTTTCTTTCTCAACCACTAGCCTGCTGCATGCCCTCATGCCTCAATTTCCCTATCTGCAAAATGTAAATGATACTCACTTTCCTTTAGACTGCTTTGAGATCTATGAGTGGAAAGCTCTGGAGAAGAGCTGAATATTATTATATTCCTATTATGTTATAAGGGCGATGTTCTTTTAAACTGCAGCTTTCACCATGGATTAATATAAATTGAATAACTGAGCTTGACACACACATTAAAAGAAGCAATTAAAGAATTTTAGGCCGCCTGAAAAAAAAAAAAAAAAAAAAAAGCTTGGGGGAGTGGATCTTATTTGACTCACAGAACAGGCACAGAAAAGACAGTGCTAGTGCAAGTGTCTCCATGCTCCCTGCTATTGAGCCTTGCTCTTTAGAAGTACTGGAGAATCCAAGTCCAGGATTAATCCCGTTACAAGGAGCAGGCTGAGGAAGAAGTAAATACTGCCTCCATCAGTGGTGGTGTCACACTGAAAAAGGAAGGATACTTCCTCTCTACAGTTTACTTCTAGAAACAAAATGGAGCAGGGTGGTTTCAGGCAGGAGAAGAAAATTCATGTACAAGCAGTTGTCAGAGAATTTGTACAATAGTAAGAGCTCTGTTACTGGCTGCATCTGGTAATAGCAGAAGCATATCTGACACTAGTCCCGATTCTGACCACCCAGAATATTGTCCAGACATTGAGACACAGCAATTATAATTTGAGTCAGAGGACAGACTGGAAGAGGCTGAGGTTAAAAGAGTCTGTCTTCTCCCAAAAGGGAGGAGAAGAAAAAACATTCAAAATAAAGGGTAAATTTCCTGTGAGTAATATACCTTCCTGAATATAGAGAATAAATAGTGCCAGAATGAACCTAGAGGATTCCTGGTGCTACTGTAAACTGAAACCAAGATTTTCAAAATGGATTCCTGAATTTAGATTCCTAAATTATTTAGACAATTTAATCCAAATGTGCTGAACATTTGAAATCAGTGGGTGTTGCTATGTGCTCAGCACTTTTGAAATTCAGGCTATGGATTTAGGAGCACTCATTTTTGAAAAACAGTCTGAATAAACAGGTATGACATAAACTAAACCAATGCTATGGCATTAGTTAGTGGGACCAGTAAAATATAATCCTTTTGAGAGAAAAATGCAGGTAAAGTGCACAGTGTCAGTGTTTTTCTAATAGAAATTGGTCCAGATGACATAGATGATACAACATAAACAGCCACAGATATGCAATTGTAATAAGACTGCATAATAGTCATAGATGAAGTTTCAAAAAGGAGTGATCAGACCTTATTGCCTCATTGTTAATCTTATTTAAATACTTAGAACATTTTGAGAAACATACTGTAAAACATCTAGAGAATAATGGAACTATATTTAATATCTTTATTAATGCTCAGGAAGTGGGGGCATACTGCACAATTCTGAAATTTGAATAATACAAAAGGCTTCCTCCAACTACCATTAAAGTTAAGGGAAAATAGCATTTGCCAACAGTGGTTTGCCAGAATGAATGATAATAGCGAATAGCAAATAAGAGCAAAAATTTTAAAATATGATATGGCTGCAACGAAGTGGTTTGCAGTATAAGGCTGCAAACAAGTGGCTTGCAGTATAATGTGTATATGTGCAATGCAGTTTGGGTTGCTTATGTAAAGAGGCACCATGTTGTGGAACAGGACGGTTCCAGCAACTGTATCTCTCTGTGAAAATGGGTGTGACTAGAATACTATGTTTAGTTTTGGACTTGCCTTTTTTTGGCCAGGAAAAGAGTGAGAAATTGCAGGGACATCATATAAAAGCAGCACAGTTGTTAGGGGGTAAAATCTGATTTTTAAGGAATGATTAAAGGCCTGACCCTACAGTCTCATTACAAGCAATAGTCCTACTAACACAAAATGAAGTTTTGCTTGCTTAGGATACTGCATGATTATGCCCTAAAAGAATAAATATTTGTACAGTAGCTTTGCTCGGCAAACGTTAAATGGGAAACATGATAAGATTCAACAAATATTTAAAGGCTGTAAACACCACTGATGGATAAGAACTGAGGATAATTAAAATGTTTATAATTCAGAGAAATAAAGCAAAATTACAGAAGAGAAAATTTAAGCTGAATATCTACCTAAAACAATTTCTGAGAGGCAGAGTACAAAACAGCCGTCCAAAGGAAGCAGTGGACGTACCACAGTTTTATACATTTGAAACCAGACTGGGCAAAGCACTAGAAAAATGTATTTCAGGGCACAATCCTGCATAACTGGAGAGCTGGAGCAGGTGATGTAACAGGTCTTTTCAGTTTTAAATTTCTAGGACTCAATTAACTTTTTTATCAGTTGCACCTTTTCGGACTTAGGCTACAGCCAACAGAGTGGCACTAATTGTATGGTTTGCTTAGCCTAAGAAACTGAAAGCTTTTATTGTAAGCAGGGCTAGTAGTGCTGCCTATGATTAAGGTTGCCTGACATCTCCTATTTTAAGTTCCTGTTTTCAGTTGCTTATAATTTTGTGAAATTTTATCCATTTGGGCTGAAATTTTCCATGGTGGTTGTCTGCCTCTGCCTGAATTGTTGTGGAAAGTTTCAGCCAAAACAGTTCAACCAATTTCAGAGTGAAACTAGGGCCTGTTAAAAAAAAGTCATAGTGACCTTTTCATTGACAACCTCTAGCTCTCCCATGCTTGGGAGCAAAGACTTGAATGAGTGGCCTTTATCAGGGATGTATCTTTTTCCAGCTCTGTGAAAATCTGCTCAAATTTGGTCAAGTTAGAACCCTTTGAAGAATTGCAGTTCACTTTTGCTCAATACAGACCTTTCAGATTTTTAGCAGCTAAATTTCCTGAAGATTCTGTCTGCAATAGGCATGTTCCAGCCTAGAGCTGAGCAAGGCTTCTGCTGCAATTGCAGTGCTGGGGTGTTGCTGGCCATGCCAGCTCTGAGTCTGGGAACATGAACTGAGAGCAGGGAGACCTCCTATTCTGTGCTCTCAGTGACTCTTCCACCAGACAGGCAATGTGGAGAAAGCTGCCTGATTCAAATGTAGAGGGACAACAGCTGGACCTGTTTGGGGTGGAGGGAATACGTTGGGACAAGGAGCCTGGGGGTTGGCAGAAACAGGGACTGGAGCTTGTTGGGGGAGGGAGGGTAGAGCAAAATATGGACTGGGAGTAGAGGTGATTGAAAGCAGACTGTGACTAGGAGCCAAAAATGGAGACCAGACTGGCTGGGCAAGGAGACTGAGAACAAGTGGAGTGAGGGCAAAGGAGATGGAGGAAGCGGGGAATCAGAGCTGATAAGGAACTAGGGTGCAGGGGCAGAATGGGAAATGGATAGGCAACGAGACTGCCACAAGAAACTGGGAGGTAGGGGGAGACTAGACAAGGAGCTTGGTAAAGGAGATTTGGACTGGGAGCTGGGGGGATGAGGAACATGGGTGAGGCCAATGGAGGTGAAGGTGGGCAAGAGAAACAAATCAGATGAAGGATGGAATGGAGGGAAATGGGACTGTCTTGGAGAAGAGACTCGGACTAGGAGATGAACTGGGAATGGCTTGGCAAGGAGACTGGGATGAGAAGCTTGAGGAGTGGGAACTCGTACTGGCAACATGAGGAGAATGAAATTGACGTGAGGAGCCAGGATGGGAAAGAGACAAGACTGGGACAGGTACAGGTTGAAGAGGATGGAGCAATGGGTGGTGTTTGGCAGCGAATGGATAGAAGAGCATGTGCTCGCTAGACTACATTCCTTTCCACAGTCAGTGGAACTCAGGATTCCTGAGTCTTGTCATTCCTCTGCTGTCAACAATTACCTGTAAAACTCATTGCTGTCTCCTGCTATCCTCCTCACAGAGGATGACAGCCTACTACTGTTATCTGTTACTCCGTTAGTTTTAAGTGGCAGAGATATGTGGTAGGATTCCAGCCCTGCTGATGACCTACATAGGTATCAATTTGATGCCACATGATGGAATTTTGTGCTTTTTTTTTAAAAAAAAACAAACCCTAAGAAATTACATACAAAATCTACATTAAAAGAATATTAACATTGCAAAGTCAACCATTTGAAAGTTAGGAAGCGCCAGAACTCAGGTTACCTGTGCAACCTTAATTTGACCCTGTTGTACATATGCATTATGATACAGCCTTTAATTGCATAATCACATACTATTTTTTCTACAGAACCCTGCCTCGTTCAGTGGGCAAGGTGGACCTTCTTTAGAGATGAATGAGGATCTGCTTTATTTGTTACAGAATCTGGAAAGTACACACTATTTGTAATACTGGGGCTGGCAGGTCTAGGTTTCCTCATAACTAGAGGCCAACCTCCTCAATTAAGTGGGGGAGCCATGAAGTCCAGGTTACAACTGATTGTTGGGGACAACAATGGAGAAAATAAGAATGGGAGGTTGAATATTAGGAACCAGAAGGGGACATGGGGTAGAGCGCCCTGGATAGTACCCACTATTTCTCAAAGGCTCTCAGGAGTCAGTGGACACTGCCAAGAGGAACTCTGCTCGGAGATGTGAGCAGACAAGGGACTGGAAACAGGCTCCACAGCTGCAAAGCACCCCTGCCCTAACCAGCTTTCTCTTCCTGGTATGATTCATGTCCATCTTGGCCAATGCCAGGAGGAGGTTGATGAGGAGGTCTTGTGATGTGGTAAGAGGTTCTGGAGGAGCTGGAAGAGGGGCTGCAACCTGACACATTATGCCACGGTCTCCCTCTCACCACAAAGGGGACGGATGTTGGAGGAGTTTGGGAACTGTGCCATATACATACCCATGGGCTGTGGATTGGCAGGTGTGTAATGATTGAGGTGGGAGACTGTGGGAAGAAAAGAGAGAGTCTCACGGTTAAAGCATATGAATGCTGCCCTAGAAATTTGGATTCTATTTGGACTCTGCTACAGAGTTCTTATGTGATGCTAGCTGAGTTACTTGAACCAGGCTTTTTACAGGTGTTTAGTAATAGTGTGTTCCTCATTATCTGTTTACCTGAATTGAGGTTCTGGGGTCTGATTTGCAGAAATGGTAAGTATTCATAGCTGAAGCTGAAGTCAATGGGAGCTGTGTTTTGAACATTTCAGTGCTATATTATGGTAAGTACTCTGAAAAAAAGAGGCCCTAGGTGTCTCAGCATGTGCACCAAAATTAGTGGATATTTTTGACCTTAATTTCTCTGTGCCTCAGTTTCACATCTGTAAAATGTTCCTTCATTTCACAGATGTGTTGTGAAAATAAATTCTTTAATATTTGTGAAGTACTCAGATACCATAATGGTGAGCACGACAGAAAACAACACAAAGAGATTATGACTTCTGTCTTCAGAGCAGAGTTTGAATAAATGTACAGCAAATAAGGCCTGGGGCCACACATTGAACAACATGTAGAAAAAATATTGAATAGTTTCTTATTCAGTAAGCACCATCCATTCTGTGCACTGCACAAGGCAGTGGTCCTGTGGAAAAAATGATGCATACCCACAAAGGGGACAAACTACGATTGCACAAACCACTTTTATGCTGGCATTTCCTAACTTTTGAGTGCTTGACTTAGCGAAAATGTTCTTCTAATGAGTTTTTTTATTGCTGTACTTATTACAATCACAGTGTGCAAGCCATGTTAATATATGTATGCTCAAATATCAGCTACAATTCACATACCCATTGGCAATAGAAATGGAGGAGAGAAAGAGGAGTAGACTTAGTAGATGGATATATTACTAATCAAAGTGAAGCTGGAGCTATCACAAACTCAGCCTTGCTCTGTCCCGATGCTGTGTGTGGCCATGATAATTCATTTCTGTTCAGATCACAGAGCAAGGCTGAGTGGATATTAAAAATGTTTCTTTTCCTCTGCCCACCACATGTATTTGACACCCCTTCAACCAAGCAACATGTTAGCTGGAGAGAGGATTGTAAATTACCACATTCATACACTCCCTCAAAAGACTATGGGTATGTCTACACAGCAACCCACCCTCCGCCCCCAGCAGCAGTGAGTCTCAGAGTCTGGGACAATTGATTTGGGCATATGGGGCTCATGCTATGGAGCTAAAAACAGAGCCCGGGATCCAGCCCAAGTCTGAATGTCTACATGACTATTTTTAGCCTTACAGCACAGGTCCCATGAGCCTAAATCATTTGACTTGGGCTGTGAGATTCACTGCCGGGGGTATATTTTTTTTGCTGTGTAGATGTACCCTATGGGCCAGATTTTAAGTAAATTGAGTTACTTGGAATTTATACTAGCATAACTGTATTCAGAATCTGCCACTATCATCTGAATACCTGAAACTCTGCTTTGTGGTCATTTTGCTGTAGTCTGCACAACCAGGATTATAAAACCGTTTAAACCAAGCTCTACATATAATAACCTCCAACATAAATTTCAATTCACACATCACTCTCTCTCTCTAACTCTGTTTACCACATAATAAAACAAGCTTTGAAACAAAGTTTAATCATACAGTCTTCACAAGTAACCACTCATAACTGGATAAGAGACTGAAATACTTCACTCCATTAATGCAACTGCTCATAGAATATATTTTTAAAAAATCTGCCTCAGGTACAGGCAGCAACTTTTGTGAACAAACTACACTTTGCATTTCTGGTTTTAGAAGGATCCAACAGCAGCTAATATTATCAAAGCTCACCTCCCAAGTTTTTATCATCTCATTATAAAATCAGTGCTGAGAGATGACAAATTCACAAAAGAACCCCGTGTTTTCACATACTCTGCTCCTGCTGTTGTACAAGATTCATAAAACTAGCAACAGTGAACATCTGCCAGTGGCTTGCACACTGCACCTATTTTAATTTAATGAGCGAGGGCCCATAAAATCAGAAGAGAAAAAGCAAAATACACATGCACAAATTAGTGCATGCTTGAGAGAACCTAACTGATGCATCTCTTTTGACATCTATCAGAATGGCTGGCAGAGTAGCAGAATGCTAATACAGTTTCCATTAGAAGGACACAGAGATGAATTTAAAGGTGGTGATGTTCTACTACATCTTACGGGATGTGATCATTGATGGAATACTCCTGTAAGCTTTTGTAAACTGAGAAGAACCACATAAGATATTGGGGTTAATGACCTATAAGTGAAATAAAACTTAGACCCACTCTCCACCACTGTAAAAAAAAACATGTTAAGACAAGATCAGGGCTGGCTCCAGGCACCAGCGTAGCAAGCAGGTGCCTGGGGTGGCAAGCAATGGCAGGCAGCATGCTGGGCGCTGTTAGGGCAACGCCCAGGTGGCTTTCGGTGGCATGACTGTGGCAACTGTGGCAAAGAGGGCAGAGTGTTGAGCTGCCGCAAGACGAGCAGCTAAATTGGGAAAAGCAGCCTTCGGCGGTGTGGCAGTGGCAGCTCAACAATCTTTCTTTCTTTGCGGAGCTGCTGCAGGCGTGCTCCCGAAAGCGGCTCTTCCCTCTTTGTTGCGGTGCCACAGGCATGCCACCGATCTGCCCACTTCAGCTGCTTGGGGCAGCACAGAAGGTAGAGCTGGCCTTGGACAAAATGATTGATTGATTGATTGATCAATGATGTGTATAAAGCCTATACATGAATAAACTAGGTGCTGGTGTACAAAAATTTCAAAAAATTGCACAGTTAAACCACAAGTACTGCACTACCTCCATGGATATGTTAAGAGCCAAGTTATGTGTATGTAAAACCCACCATAACCATAATCAACCCAGGGCTAAACTAAGTAAGTCTCACTAGCATTGTTTCCTGATGGCTTCCAGTCTTAAATTCTGGTGGGCCAATAAGTGGAATGGATTCCCAAGATGAGGGGGGCCTTCTGCTGAAAAAGCCATACTGCTCATGCTGCCAACTTTAATCCTATGAACCAACAGTAAGATCATGTCAGCAACAGGGTCGGTGGGTAAGAGGTTGTCTCTTGGTTCACTGGGCCCAGACTGCTCAGGACTTTATATATCATCAATATCATCTTGAATCACACTAAGTGAACTGGAAAGCAGTGCATAGACTTGCACTATTAGATGAGAGGAGAGAAGACCTACAGAAGAAAGTAGAAGTCAGGTAAAACCTTGAAGGCAAGGATGATGAACCTGGACTAGATGCAGATTTGAAGGATTTGGTGTAGGATATTTTTCTGTGAGGTAAACACAACTTCTGTCAAAAATATAAGATCTGATTCTGAGCATTGTGGCCTCACAGTACCTCCAGGATCAGATCTATCTCAGGATTTCAGCCTAATTTGGGTTCAATCCTTTCCCAAAGACATCAACAAAAATTTGTCACTGACTTCAGTGGAGCAGGAGTAGGTTCTTGTTGACACTGCAACACATAACACATACTTATCAAGTCTAGTTAAAAGAAGGACTTATCTCAAAAATGTTGGCTATTCATCGGAAAAACAATCTATGCTGGCGTTATAGATGAGGGAGGCTAGTGCAATACAACAGTAGTATTGTTGGCCAGTGTATACTTCCCACAGCACAAAATGTTAATCATTAGAAACTTTTGTTTTCCTTTGAAGAAGAATGCTGCAACTGGCAAACAGTGAAATGAAGAAAAATGTGTATGTTTTGCTGAAACGTACTATAACCTTATCAAAACCACGCTGTATCCTTCTTTTTTAGAATAGCGCTTCACAGTACTTATCATATTGTAATCAACAACTGTAGCTCTATTTCAGTTTTTCTCTTGATGAAGTGTTTTCCAACTGGAACTTGATGAATTACCTTTCTGAGTTTTCAGGGATTGCACATTTTTGTGCACTGCGTAAAGGTATATATTTTACTTATAATTATTGTTGCAGTTTTTTCTAAAGGACGCAACCTGCATTCCAATTTTACAGCTCCTTTTTTGAGGATCCTTTTTTATGCAAACATAAGTTGCTTTTTAAGTTGCTTCAACTGCCAATATATTTGGTGATCTATTGCTAGTAAAAATTCAAGAGGGTATCTAATGACTGAAATTAAAATCTAAAACTGACATGATAAAGAAGTTATATGTTGGCTTTGGTTGAATTGTTTTTACTTATGTTTCTAAAAGTGAAGAAGTAACTTGAAGCATTCACACCAAAATGCTGCTTTTTATTGAATATGCCATTGAATAGCCATTTTCCAGTGAATCTGAAGTGATTAAACATCTGTTTGAACTGTTCAGCCTGAAACACAGAAATTCAAGGGATGCTGGAACTTTCTTTCAAGAATGGTTTGGAGATCACTCAAAAATCATTGCAGATCTATAGCTAAAGCAGTTATTACATTTTCTTATGCTATGGTGAAGCAAATCCCCCACCCCTATATCAAAGTTTTATAAGACAAGTGCACTTGAAGAGTCAATTTCTGCCCTGGAATGCAAGTGTAGCTCACAAATTGTTATATAGGTGGGGAGGGTTTGGTAGATCTTGGTGGATTGCTGGTAACAATGAAAAACTTGCACACAGCGTTGTCTTCTGAATGCAGGGGATAGCCTTCTGTGTGGTTTTAAATGACAATATATATAACTTGCTGAATCAGTGAACACTATTATAAAGTTTGATGATTATCTGTATGCTCAGCAATAAAGTGCTACAAAGTCCAAGAAAAAATGATTTAATAATAACTCTGATTGTTCCAGCCATCCACTTGGTACTGTAGCAGAAACTTAGCTGCCAATAAAAGTGCCCCTCCTAATTAAGGGAGAGAAAATATGTTTACAAACTAGGAGGCCAATTCACCATTGCCTTGCACCTGTTGTACTTATACCAGTGCAGAGTTTGTATCAGATCCGTTCTGATTTGGTAGCATTTTACATCCACTTGGTGCTTCTGTGAATGGCTTCCGCAGATATGGGCAATGGTGAATCTGGCCCAGGATAGCATCAGGTGGGCAACTGCTAGTAGATATACTAGTTAACTGTACATTTTATCATGATTTCTGTATGCTGGGTGCTGCTCATTTATGGTCTGTAGGGGTAGCCTTATAAAACATTTTCTGTTTTTATTTTAAACATTTGGAATATCAAGCCCTGGCCTCTCCTTTTCAGTTTGTGGAGGACTTGGAGAATGACATCTACATCATATCTTTCTCTCAGCTAACAGTAAAGAGAACATGAGGCTAAGATCTCCTTAGATCTTAAGATCTAAGACTTTTCAATATGCCGAGAATTTTTTTAAAAAATTGGGGTTGACCTGAAAAGATTTTCTTTTTTTTCAGAATTCCCAGCAAACCAATTCACAGTTCTACCTAGGACCCTGGCATGCAGTGCAGGGCTCTTGCTGCTGACTGTTCCACTAACCACTGTCTTTTGAGAATTTCAACTCCTGCCAGTGTTCTGAAAAAGTACGGAAAAATAATGTGTACTGTATAGCCAGCTGCAACATATGGGGCTCTTGTCTAGTAGCTATGGTTTGACTTTACATTTTATAAAGCTGCATTTGAGAATCAAATACTCACTTTAATAATCTAGGATTGGTTTCCTCCACTTACACAGGCAGAAAGGAAGAAATTGGGTGGAAGGACCTGTGCAAATGGAGAGCAATTGCTCTGTGGTATGCTCCCTCCTGATATGCCCATGAACACCTACATATAAGATCGCTGTAAAGTAGAGACAGGCCAATGGTCAGGCAGGAAGAGACTGCCAGGGTCTGGCAATTTCTAAACTGCATGCTTATCTCCCAAACTTGCAGAAATACTGGCATTAACAGCACCCTGTTCATGTGGTTCCCTCATCCCAGAAGAGCACAGAACAGGGATGGATATATGTGTAAGGACACCATACTGCCAGAAGGGGCCCTGGAGAGCAGGAAATGACAACCAGACTGCAGAGCTGGCACTTCTGTTCCTCATGGATGCGTAGAATCTACACGATTTGGAGATTGTACCCCACAAGGAAAAGATAAACAAAAGCTCTCATGCAGAGGAAGCCACAAATGATATGAAAGTTAAAATGAGGTCATATCTGTATATTTGTATTCTATAATGCATCAAATGCAACACTTAAAATACTAGCATGGGCTTTTCAGAAAAATAGATTTCTCTCTCTGTAATCAATGTTACAGTATATGTAGATTATTTAGTATCTTGTAGCTAGCATTATTTTTGATGAATTATAAATGTGTATTTCTATGGTTCTTTTATTTTTTTTTCTTTTTTTTTTTTGTAAAAGTTATTTTGAGTTTCAACTGAAAATTCTGCTTACACTGCAGGGACTTTTCTGTATCAAAGACAGTTATCGAGAAACACTATACTTTCCAGCACATATTTCACTAGGAGGCAAGATGATGTCTTCTACAGGATCTGCCCATAGGACCTGTTCGTGCAAACTTACTTCTGTGAGTAATCCTTACTCCAGTGAGTGGCTCCACTGAAGTGACTAAGGCTATGCAGAGCTGGGCCCATAGTTAGAACAATTTTGCTAAAGCTACATACTTTGCATATTGGTTTCTGGTAATGAGAGTATTCTCTTCACTTCAGTAGACCTACTTCTATTTCCAACATGCCAAATACGAAAACACGATGGGTCTGATTCTTATCACACTTTCCCTAGTAGGCTGGTGTAACTACATTGGCTCAGTACAAATTAAATCAGAATTAGGTCCAGTGAGCTCTCTATTGCTCTTTGGGGCTGCACTGGTTTATACAATACACACTGATGTTCTCCTGGGAAACAGAAGACAGCATAAAGCTGGTAAATTTTAAAATGCTGTTGGTGATTTTATTTAAGAACGTAAGAATGGCCCTATTGGGTCAGAGCAAAGGTCCATCTAGCCCAGCATCCTGTCTTCCAACAGTGACCAGTGCCAGATGTCCCAGAAGAAATTAAGAGAATAAATAATCGCCAAGTGATCCATCCCCTGTTGCTCATTCCCAGCTTCTGGAAAACAGAGGCTAGGGACACCATTCCTACCCATCCTGAGTAATAGCCATTGGTGGACCTATCCTCCATGAATTTATCTAGTTCTTTTTTGAACCCTGTTTTGGTCTTGGCCTTCACAACATCCTCTGGCAGGGTGTTCGACAGGTTGACTGTGCGTTGTGTGAAGAAACACTTCCTTTTATTTGTTTTAAACCTGCTGCCTATTAATTTAATTTGGTGACCCATAGTTCTTGTGTTATGAGAAGTAGCAAACAACACTTCCTTATCTACTTTCTCTACACCAGTCATGATTTTATAGACCTCAATCATATCTTCCCTTAGCTGTCTCTCTTCCAAGCTGAAAAGTCCCAATCTTATTTTTGAATATATCTAATCAACAATTATAAAATATGTTACAACAGTCTTTGATTAAGGTCCCTGTTGACATCTTCAAGTCACAAGTGTTTTAGCATTATGTAAAATGATTTCTAATATTTGCTGTTCATCTCCTGCTTGGTGATTTATTGAATAGCTATTGCATTTCTTTTCTCACACCTACTTCATTTTTGCAGCTGATGCTCATTTAGTAGTCTGTATATAAAGATTACCACTGTATTAGCTTTCATTTGTGAAATTTATTAGAAAATAGCAAAACCTGAGAGAAATCAATACAACACGTACAGATGCATTGCTAATAGAAAGATTAAGGAGGACCTTCAGCCTAGTAAGAACTGAATTTATTTTTTGCAATAAGTAATAGTCTATTAACAGTCAACTAAATATAAGCTGGAGAACATATTTATCTCTTGTGCAACAGAGACATGCTAATTTCAGAATGAACCCCTGTCATGGTAATAGACAACTAGAATAACCTCTCTATGCCCTTAGGGTTCTGTACTTTCAAGTGCTGCATGCCCCATAGTGCTGATTTTTGCATACATTAAAACACACAAAATGCTTAAATTGGCTCTAATTTAAATTTTGCTATGTGTATATTCGCCTGTCTATCAGGCTCTGTATCTCTTGTTTTCCATTATTGCTACTTAAGAGGGTGTGGATAACAGGAAAGAACCAGAGAATAAGGGAAAGGAGGTGTAACCTTTCTCAGTAAACAAGTGACACCTATAATATCTTCCAAGAACTGATTTGTACACAGGATGCCAGATTCTGTTCTCAATTATATCAGTACTATTCTACAATTACTCCATTGACTTCAACTGTAATCATAATTCCAGTGGAGTTACTATGAAATCACATCAGTGTAAAGGAGAGAGAATTTTGTCGTCAGTATATATCAGAGATGATTAGACCTTACATCTTAACAGAGCACACAAAGAACATACATATATTGGATGACACATGTCATCTCTTATGAACGCCCAGACCTTCAGTTACAATAGTCTTATCACTTGCAGTGGAGTGATTTTTTTTTTATAGTTGATCTGCATATTGTACAGGCAATAATGTCTAACTTCTTAATGGTATGGTATAAAATATTTAAAACGTGGGTTCCCATAAAGATTCATTAGTGTTGTAACAATACTGTTTATATGCTTAATTGTAATCAATATATTATATATCAAGCTTTATGTCTGATGTATGATCAAATTTATATTTTAACAGTTTAATCTTTGATTGCTCAGTTCACACGGTTTGCCTGGAGACCTACTCTGTTTCAAGAATTAAAACACGTTTTTTTCCCCATAGCACCCCCATCTACCAGCTTCTACACAACTCCTTTGATGCACATCTGATCATGTAAGGGTAAGTATTTTCCTCTGTCAATATTTGGATGTTTTTTTAAGTACATGGGCCTCAAAACTCCTCTATTGGCCCACTGATGGCTACTTAGTATAAAATAGGAAACAGATATAAAAGCATTTGTAATGGCTTTAGCAATCCAGTTAAATGGTACAATATTGTATTGTCTCCAATGCACTTTACAAAGTTAAATAATAAAATTACTGTTACAGATTATAGCAGAAGGGGAGAGAAGATATATTCTCAATTGAGATATGAAAGGAAATAGCACAAGGATGAAATAAAAGGATACAGGAAGGTTGTTTCAGATGTTGATAGCTGTAGAAGAGAAGGCTCTAACAGAAACCAGATTGTGTGGTGGGATAGATAGAGAGAAAGCAGTAGAGATAGATTGGGATGTGCGCCGAGTTGGAGAAGATAAAGCAAAGGAAACTGTAATAGCCCATGAAAAAAGGAGATAATGGGATGGAGGATGTTCACAGAAGAACTGGAACCAAGGTAGTTTTATATAGGGGCAATATTGTGGAGGTAGTCATAGAAGATTTGGTAGATGGTAACTTCAGGGTCAAGAATAGCACTAACATTACAGTGGAGGCAAATAAATGTCTGAGTTAAGAAAAAAGAGGAGTTGTACTTAAGGATGCTTCTGTTGTCTAAGATGTTTCTGAGGCAACTGGCATAAGGAAAATGAGGTCACAAGTTTGTGAGCAAATTAAACAACAAGAGGAGGAGGAGGGCAAAGAAGAATCATTAAAGATGTCACCATTGGTATACTTGGGTATCATCAGTATGAAAATGGAAGCCAAGGCTAGAAAAGAGAACAGGTATAGAAGAGTAGAGGACCCTATGATACTGTACAGAAGGATTTTGATGCAGAGAAGAGCCACCATAAGAGACAGAGAATGCATGGTAAGCTAGACAGAAGCAGAACCATGATCAGAAGGAGCTGGATGTGCCTGTGTAACTTTGGAAGGAACTCTGGAAATCAAATAGCTTCACGGTATCAAAGGCTGCACTAAATTCCAAGAGAATGACAAGTTAGAAGAAACCACCAGCAGACAAAATAAGAAGGTTGTTAACTATGCAGAAGTAATAGCTCCCATGCTATGGAAAGCAAGGTAGGGGCGGGAATTTTAGAGCATTGAGGGAGATATGAAGAGTGGATTTCATAAAAAACTAATCACATGGAAGTGAGACTGAGGATTGTCTGTTACACTGGCTGTGAGGGTAGAGTAAACATTAGAGTTAGCATTAGTAATAATAGCAATACATGCAATCATATAATATTTACTGTCTTGTAAGGCAGCTATCACCTTGCTATTGTTTAGCATCTCCAAAGAGTTGTATGAAAATATTAATTAATTAATTCTCACAACAACCTGTGAGGCAGAAAAGTATCATTATCTGCATTTTACGGATCAGGAAGCTGAGATGCTGTGCAGGTTCTGTTCCTGGTATAAGTGGAGCTACTCTGATTTTATACCAGTGTAAATAAAAAGGGATTCTGGCTTCTGGATGTTAAATGACTTGCCCAGTGATTGGTTTGAGCATTGGCCTGCTAAACACAGGGTTGTGAGTTCAATCCTTGAGGGGGCCATTTAGCGATATGGGGCAAAAATCTGTTGGATGATTTAATTGGGGATGGGCCCTGCTTTGAGCCAGAGGGTTGGACTAGATGATCTCCTGAGGTCCCTTCCAACTCTGATATTGTATGATTTAGCCATCTAGGAGTAAATTAGCCCTTTTCCTGAAAAATCCAAGTGTAAAAAAGCAAACAAATCTATGCTATTAAAAAGCACCTGAAATAGTAATTGAATGGGAGAAGAAATGGGTTTAAGGGATAGATAATTACGCATTAAAATCCCAGCTGACGAGTGATTAAAAAAATTAATCACGCTGTTAAAAAACAATAGAATACCATTTATTTTAAATATTTGTGGTTATTTATTACATGTTCAAATATATTAATTTTACTTACAACACAGAATACAAAGTGTACAGTGCTCACTTTATATTATTATTTTTTATTACAAATATATGCACATGCCACTCTTACTTCTCCACTGCTACCTTCAGAGCTGGACGGCTGTGGAGTGGTAGTTGCTGACTGAGGGCCCAGCTCTGCAGGTAGCAGCACAGAAGTAAGGGTGGCAATACCATACCAGGCCACCCTTACCTTTGCACTCTTGCTGGTGGTAGCTCTGCTTTCCGAGCTGGGCTCCAGGCCAGCAGCTGCTGCTCTTCAGCTGCCAACCTCTGAAGGGCCAGCAGCAGTTCAGAAGTAAGGGTAGCAATACTGCAACCCCCCTACGATAACTGGCAATCCCGGCACAATTCCTTTTTGGGTCAGGACTCCTAATGATTATAACACTGTGAGATTTCAGATTTAAACAGCTGAAATCATGAAATTTATTATTTTAAAATCCTATAACTGTGAAATTGACCAAAATGGACCATGAATTTGGTAGGGCCCTACTCATATGAGATAACACAGCATTCAAATCCAGTGTACTGTA
Source organism: Dermatemys mawii (assembly GCA_007922305.1). Taxonomy (NCBI): domain Eukaryota; kingdom Metazoa; phylum Chordata; order Testudines; family Dermatemydidae; genus Dermatemys; species Dermatemys mawii. The sequence goes on along the minus strand of ML677352.1, from coordinate 12,359,686 downwards.
TCAGATATATACATTTTGCAAATGTGTGACTGGCTGATGAACTAGGTTGAGACTGGGGTCCTGCAAATGATCTTGAAAAATGGGAAAAAAATGTTTTTTTTATGTTTTAACTCCAATTTTGCATGCAAATTATCTTTCTTTACCTTGCATGCAAATTATCACTTAAAAGTCTGAGCTGGATTGACAATACTAGCATTACTTATATATATATATATATCTATCTCATCAGTATGCTATCATGATGTAGAGGGTTGGACTGCATGACCCATGAAGTCCTTTCCAAATCTAAAATCTATGATTACTGTGCATTGGAAAAATAACATTATAAGGTCACTAATATATAGTTGTTGAAGGTAATCATGCTTAGCATTCAGCTATTATTCATGCCTATTTTTTATGTCTGTTTGGAAAAGATTCAGTATAGTAATAGTATAAATCAAAAGTGAAAAAACCCTTATGTCTTGTTCTGAATAATTGATAAAACAATTATATGACCTTTATTCCCTTATTATGTGAGTCATACACATAATGAACCACCCAAATGAAGTGGTGAAAACATCTAATTCTCCTGTCATGGGTGGTACCCTGATAGAATCCTCAGGGTCAGAAACCTATCAATCTCTTTTCACACATGAGCTAATCAATTCAAGGAGGGAAGTGCCAATGAGCTATTAGGTCAATATGATGAAGTATGGAGATTGATTTTATCCCAGAGTGACTGCATTAACAGACTCATCAGTGTGACCTCTGCCCTATAGTGCAAATTATACTGTACCACAAACCTCATATCTGAATGAAGACCTCAGGTCGTTGCTTTTAATAAATCTCCTTTGCTACAGAGAAAAGAACATAAAGCTGAAAAGGGATGACTAATGAAAATACAGTGTGCTTTTATTTTCTTCTTGCTTTTTAGTTTTTATAGCAATTACACCAGCCTTGCACAATTGTCATGGAAATTTTCCAGCCCAGGTACAATTCTACTTACTCACTTTTACCATAATCAATGAAGATAATGGATAAAGTACAACTAATGATATTTTACTGTCCTGTCAACAAAAAATTACTAGCCTGGGCAAAGTGGATGAATAGAATTCACGAAAGGCTGAATTACTGTAACCAGTGGTTTTTAATCTCTGGTCCACAGATCCCCGGGCAGTGGCATTGGAACAATTTGTATAGTGGGGGTGCTGAAAGCCATTCAACAAAACTGTAAACCCTGGTTATGTTGGCAGAGCGGTGCTGCCGCACCCCCAGCACCATTAGTTCCAGCATCACTGCCCTAGTATCTGCAGACTATGGGTATGTCTTCACTACCCGCTGGATTGGCAGGTAGCAATTGATCTTTTGGCGATCGATTTATCGCGTCTCGTTAAGACGCAATAAATCGATCGCCAGCAGTGCCTCCGTCGATTCCGGAAGTCCAGCTTGCTGCAAGGCGCAAGCTGGAGTTTACGGGGGAGTGAGCCGCTGACAGCTGCCACCATGAGAATGGCAGTTAAGTCGGCCGAAGATACATTGACTTCAGCTATGTTATTCACATAGCTGAAGTTGTGTATCTTCAGTCGATCCCCCCCACCCCAGAGTAGACCAGTCCTATGTCTAAGGGTTTGTGAAAGGGGTTGTCTTTACCATAGAACAGTGGTTTTCAACTGTTTTCAACTGCCTACAATTTCGAAAGGGGTCTGCATTTCTATTCAAAATTTGTAGGGATCCACAATGAAAAATGGTTGAAAACCACTGCTGTAACTGATTAATCTAAGCAACAAAACTAACAGCTATGCTTAAATTATGGAGGTCATGGCTAGTGTACTTTCTTTAACATAAAATTGTAACAGCTGCCATTGCTGCTAAATTTGCTAATAAAATTGCCATGTTCTGCAATTACCGTGTAGCAAGCATAACCTTCATAACATTTCCTGTTAACCCTGAACCAGCCCTGAAGTTCTTACTTGGCTATCATTCAACCCAAACCCTACTGACTTCAGTGGCAATTTGTCTGAGTAAGGACTGAGTCAAAAGTTGTGGGTAAGTTCCTCAGAATGTAGCCCTTACTATTACCACTTTAGGTATTGATCCTGCAATGAGATCCTAGTAGGCAGACTCTGGTCAATGCACTTGATAAGACATACATGTTCACCTGCTGCTCAGAACTTTTTGGATGCTTAGGGCTTTGTAGTATTAAGGACTACTACATGGATACTTCTTATAATAGTGTCTGGATATTTAATGAATTAGCTCTCATACTGGCATTGACTTTAGTGGGAGTTCTGTGTGGGAAATGATTGCAGAACTGAGTATAATCTATATGTGATGTCTCATGGAATCATTTCAGCCTTTCTTTTATTAAACACCAAATTTCTGTTTAGTACCTAGTTTCAATAATGTTCAACAAGCCATACTTAGTAGCCCAAAATCTTGATGTTTCTATGTTAATACATATATTTTTAAAACCCTGTATAAGCTAACTGCAATACACTATTTATATATAAAACACATTTTAATACTGTATTTTTATTATACTAAACATTTTTATTGTTCAGTGTATAATTGAGTCAATGAATTAGAAGAAGATTACTAAAAAAGGATTGATGCATTTTTAATGAAACTGAATGATACAACTTCTGTTATTCACTAAGAATAATGGCAGATCTATCAGGCTTGTATAGATAAGAGGTTTGTGAGCTTATCTGCAAGCCTACATAATGACTCTCATTTAACTGTAACCTAGAAAAACAGACTGAGATCCTATTCAGCTTTAAAATCCATTGTTTATTTATATGATCTCTAGTCCTCTTTGTGATCAGTTCACCTGTCTAAGCATGAAAATGTAAATCATTTTAACAAATATATTCATTTCTCTTAATAATACACTTGTTTGAATAACACTGTTTCAAAATCTAGATGGAAGAACTGAGATAACCATACAATACCATTGGGAAATATTTTGAAACCATTAAGTTAATAGACAAGAGAACTGGTGAGAACTTTGGTAATAATGAGAACGTGGATATTTCAATGTTCGCACAGCTCTAATCTTTAATTATCCCAACAGACTAAATTATAAATGCTTTCCAGGTAGTTACTGATGCTTTTAAAAACATATCCCATTAAAAAAACCTACATTAATATAACATTACAATTGAGATTTTAACAATACACAAATCAGTAAATTTATAGTTAAGATTGCCAGGATAACTTTAGCTCTGACTTTTTATAGACACAGACTATATTGCAATATGATCTTGCAATTACTATAACACTTGGGAATGAAAAATGCTATTAATCTAATAATACAAAATGATAATTCAAGGCTAGATGAACTTTTCCCTACAACTTTAGAAGTATATTTGCCTTTTGCATTAGGAGTTGCATTATTAGATTTCAGTTTGAGGAATATTACACATAAATGCATCCATCTGTCTCTCTCAATATACATTTGTGTATATGCCTATAGAATATCTTCTATATATTCAGATGTATTACATTTATATGATGTATAGAGATATACTATAGTAGAAGTTTTATACATGATGCTGTGGTATAGTATGAAAGTTTTGTGACATGAATTTGGTGGACCACATAACCTGCAGAGGTGAAACCATGCTACAAGTCACGAAAAATGGGTAGCAAAAAAATTTCTAGACAGCACTATGATATAGCTTTTACAGCATGTATTTGCTGGAGAACTTTATTTAAAATGTTTTAGATTTGCATTTTGAAGAAATTGTAGTGATCCTGATGTTTGTATTCTTCCTCCCATAAAGCTAGGAGCTTCATTCCAAGCTTACAGGACTCAGAGGGGTCTGATACTGAAAAGCACTTATGCACTTGTTTAACTTTAAGCATGTGCTTCAGTCCCATTAAGTACCTGCTCAAGTACTTTTGTGAACAGTGATGCTTTCCTGAATTGGTGCCAGAGAGAAAAATGTGTAACCAATAATTTTCAGCAAGTCTTAATAACAGCTAAAATACTTTTCTATGAATCATAATGTCCTTTTAAAATTCAGTATCTCATAATCTACCTGTTCTAGAAGTAAATGTTCCCTCATAATGGAAAATGGGGATTGTTAGCTCTCCATTTGGATAAAGCACCCATTTCTAGCCCGGATAGTTTATCATACATTGAACCTTAAACTTATAGTGGGTTTTTAACTGAATATTTTTTTCTCTTAGACTTCACACTGAAGTAGTTTTGTAGGGAAATTCCACACTGACGGGTAAATAAGGAAACATTTTTGAAGCAAGTTGCTTTTTTTAAAAATGGTAGTTGCTTGGAAGCTGCTGAAAGGTTTGGAATTTGAGGCAGCAGAGATGGATTAGTGGGCAGAGTTCAGGTGAGACAATCAAAGTGAATGATAAATTATTTATCATACAAATCTGCAGTTTATCATATAGTTCCACAATTGATAACTTGGATACCACTACTACATGCATTGTACCAATAGATCTGTTTATCTATTCATAGTATCTATCGACAGTGTTACTGCTGATGGATATTACTACCTATACATCTAAATGACGGTTATTTATCCAACTACAAATAAATTGTATGCATAGTTTTTTAACCAATTAAACATACCACTTTTTCACCTTTGGATAACTCAGAAATGATTTAATAGAATTTTATAAAACTTTCAAAAAGCAGTTGCTTATAGACAGAGAACAACCACAATAATTTTCTGGGAAAGCTACAATAGATTGAAAATAGTATTTCTGTTCTATACACGTATCTCAGCCTCCAAAGAATAAATAATAAATGCTTTCCAGGTAACTACTGCTGCTCTTTTGATGACATATATATTAATAAATTAAAAATGTTTGCAGACTGACAGCAACTGTTTTGTGGGCTTATACTGGAAAGCCAACAACTAATTATGAAAGCCTGACTTGACTAATCAATTATTCAGATGAACATTAGGTGCCTATTATATACATAAACATGGGAATTGTATTTCCCTTAAGTAACTTACTAAAATAACAAACCCAAACATGCAAATTAGAAATGGAAAGAAATGGCAGATATAATCTGACACCTTTATGCACACATTGCACGTACAAAACTTGAATTATTCAGGGAGTACAGAATCAGGCCTGTTGGTATTTTGACTCTAAGAAACACAGCAATAGTTCCACATGCCAGTTGCATTTGTTATCTGTACAATATAGATTTAGCTTATCCTTGCTCGTAGTGTTTTAGATTCATTCCATGTTGAAGGGGTGGAGGGAAAAAGGAGGAAGTATCACTGGATTGATGTTGGCAACATATGTTTTACATCTATTGTACACTCAATTATCTTGTAAATGAATAAAACTACAATTTCTATTGTGAAGAAAGGGATAAGCATTGTAAAGGAGCACATTTGAGGTACTGGATTGTGTTTTGACAAGGTTTACAGTTGCTTTTCTGAACTTAAAGATCCAGTGAGTGCTAATATATAAGAAAATTACTGAGTGGCATTTCATTTAATTTGTCACAAAATAAACACAATAAACTAACACATAACTGTCCTTTGCATTTAGAGAAGACCAAGCTCTTAAACAGATTGCAGCAGTAGGGAAACCAGAAATAGATGTGACCAGACACCTGCTGACAAATAGTGACAAATCCCACTGACACTGCAGTGACCCCCAGTTAGTCAAGATTTAATTAAGGAGTATAATTAAGTCAGTGGAACAGAACAGTAATGAGTATTTTTTCTAATACAGGTAATTACGCATAAGAATACAAAGTAAGATGAGGCCCAAAATATATCATTAAAATGAACAGCATAGAATGACAAATAGGGCATTAAGTATGCCTTTTACTTTGGCTGGAAGAATGCAAGTTGAAATAACGAAGCTCTACTAAAGCATTCACAGTCTGATGGGCCTGATCCTTTAAGGTTTTTTTTGGGTCAAAACTCATTAATCTCAGTGGCAGTGTTGCCAAAGGAAGAACTGCAGTTTCACCCCCTGCCAACATTTAGTACCAGCATAAGTAAGCACTATACCTGATCTCATTGACCACCCACCGTAGAAAATGCTATGGGTCCAATCCTGCAAATGTTTAAGCATGTCTGTAACTTGAAGTCAAAGGGATTATGCACTAGTAAAGTGTATCATGTTTGCAGGATTGGGCCCTATGCCTCTTGTCATGTTTTCACTTGTTTGTTTCATTCAGGGATCACTTGTTCTAACATGTGATATTGCTATTTTAATTCCTATTTCAGGTATAGAACCCACTGATTTTATAGTGTCAAACATTTTGCCTACAAGAAAACAGCTAAGCAACTAATTACAAGCAAGCAAGTTATTCGTCCCAGGGCATGTGTACCATTATCTGAGTTCTAGGTGCAATGCCTTCATGTTCAGAACAAATGAGAGATCCACCAAGGCAGCAGAATTTTATATTTGATCTAGTTCTTTGGTATTCTGGGATTCCTCATTCAGTTAAAAGAAATATCTGAAGTATTTTTGTCTATTTAATGATAAGCAAATAACATAGAGAAGACAAATAAAAATAAATTTTAAAATAAACTTAGATGACAAACATTTTAAACGTGGACAGAAGATACCCACATCAACACTGATGACAATGACAAAAACAACTTCTCTGTATTCTCTAGAATTTAAAAGAATGCCTGTGTAGTGTGGGAGCAGCCCTCCGCAAGGAATATTCTGTTTGCTCCCAGCTGGTATCTTCTGGTTCATGACAGCCTTTTATCCATTATCAAAGCAACAAGTGGAAAAGCAGATCCTCCTGACTGCTAACACCCTCTGTTCAGTTCTCTCTGTAGAATTTCTGATTCTAAATCTTTCCTTTTAACAAGTTCTCAGATTTCCTTCCTACTGCTGCAATAGGTACTAAATACGTCTCAAGTCTTTAGCTCACTTGTCTAACCTAAACACTGTTGGATTCTAAAGGAATCCATAATTGCTTTACAACAGTGCATTATCTACAGAGACTGACTGAAATACAAGATGATTTTAATCCTATTCCCACTGAGGTCGATGGTGGTTTTGTCTTTAATTTCAGTGACAGCAGAATCAGGCCCCAAGTCCATAGGCTAGACAGTAATGTAGGAGTACTTCTATTCAACATTAATTTCAGATTGTGCCTCCCATGATTATAGGTATAGTTTTTAACCTAACAACCAGTTTATAAAAATCAAACAATTTTTTCTATAAACACAAACTCTTAAAGGCAGCACAAACAAACCCACAAAAACTACACGGTGACTTTATACATAGATATGTATCATGATTTTGTTTGCCTGTTTTATCCAATATAGCTGTAGCAAAAATGTCAAGAATAAAAATGTGGCAGATTTGAAAATAATTGATATGAACTGTTTTAAATAAAACATACTAAGTGAAGTCTATTAGAAAAATAACTTTTAAATGAATAATATTTTATGTAGCTAAATTATAGAGCCAACTTTTCCTTGATTTATGCTCAAAATATTGGAATAAATCATCTCAGAAATAGTCTTATAATAGTTATCAGGAAAGAGAGACACAAACATTATATGTATATTTAAACATCCTAAAAATCAAAAGAAAAACTTAACAATCTGTTAACTAGACAGAAGCACTTTAAACAAAATGATAGACAATAATTTATCATGGCCATACAGCCAAAGAAAAGCCTGTGGGAATTCTGGGTGTGCAATGAATGCAGGATCAGGCTCTTTGCTCAATTGAGAGCTTTATCGAAAGGTATTTAAGCATATGCCTGTAAGACTTAAGCTTGTGTTTAAGTGCGTTGCTGAATCAAGGCCAAATGAATGTATAAATTAACTTTCAGAGCAAGTGCCTGATCCTGCAAACACGTACTGTTGGTTATGGTGCTTACCACTAAGAACAGTTCTATTTAATCAACAGGATTATGTTTAGTATTAAGTGCTAATCTAAGTAGTACATTTTTGCATGATCATGCCCTTTTGGGCTAATCCTGACTGTTCAACTCAATCATATATTACTGATATCAGTGAAAGCAGGTTTGGGCCCTAACTGTACAATAACTTAATTAAAATGTAGTCAGTAAGAACCTGATATTACAAGGTGTCGATCTTAGGATTTCTACTTAACTGGTTTGAGCACTCTTTCAGAATGTGGGATTCATCCAAGGGGAGATTTAGATTCAATTCCACCTTACAAAGTGCTGAGCACCTCATGGTAAGTGTACAGCAATTCCCAGTAGGCATTTAGCACTGTGCTGGATAGGCCCCCTAGTAAAGTATCTTTGGCTATGGATTGAGTAATTTATTCCATCACCAAATACTCAAGCACATTTGAAAATAATTAGTGAAAATAAAATAATATAAATCAAAATGATAGAGGACTGTAAGAAGTTCTCTAAATTGTTTTATTACTCTGTGTATCCTTACGTAGGTAAAATGTCAATACACAAATACTGCATTAGAAAATCTAAGCTCATCTTAGGACCCTGACATACGTATGCATAACTGATTCCTGACATCTTTTTTTTTTTTTTTCAAAGCTACTCTTATCAAGTTATGTATGAATGAACAGAAGTGTCTTTCATCCCCCACTTGCCTCCTGGTTCAAAAGGAACTACTAAAATAGCAGCCACAAAAATTCAACAGCCTGCCAAACGGCCTGCAAACGTCCCATTCTTAAAGGCATGTGAAAGGTTGGAGAGCTCAGCAAAATTTTTATGTACGGGAGCAGGCCCAAGGAAAACTCACACGCCATAACCAATTGTGGACAGAGGATCATCTATCAGCAGACAAATGCAGGAACTCCAGAATGTCTCTCCTCAAATGAAATAATATATCTTTGAAAGCCAATGCCCGTTTTAGGCCTGAGGCCCATATATCAAGCCTGAGAGGCTTGTGGATACGCTCCAGGGCCATTAACCTTCCACCTGTTTCCCCTTGTCCTTCAGGATGAGACCCTGCCCTTGATTTTACTCCCTTCCCCTGTTCATCTTCCAACAGAGTGTAAATGTAAAGCAGAGGGCCTGTGAAATAATTCAAAGGCAATGGACCAGGGACATGGTTACAAATCTCTGCCATTGGCACTGTGACTTATGCAGGCAGTTTGTCACACATGAGCCAGGTGACCTCTGTGACATAACAGAGAAAAATATTGCCTGAGATCAAAAGATGAGATTCAGAGCACTCTAACTAACTCTGGTTTACAAAGTGATATTATGCAGTGTCCAAGGATTTCCTCTTTTCCAAACAATATTTGTTCTAGTTAATAAAAGCTAGGGCAGGTTCTTTCTAATTTAAGTTCTCTCTGATCTTATTTCAAATCCTTCCTGTAACATAAAGATTGAAATTTGTTTTCAGTATAAGTTTCTCTTTTTTTAACATCTAAATGTGGCCTGGCAGGAAGGGACAACCACAAATTATTCAGTGGATGTTTAACATATTAACATCAACAACATTTTCAAAATGGACTAGCTACTTTTACAAAGAAAAGACTTAAAAAACCCCCTGTAATTATTGAAATTCTAAGTAATAGCAAAACTAAGATAGTATTACAGTTAAAGGTCTTAAAAGTGCTGAAGTGTTTGCTAGAATTCAATCTGCATGATGGCTAAAACAAGATTAATATTAATATTGAAAAAGATGATGCACCAAGACAACACAACAGCTGTAAATCCATATTTTACAAAGACAAGGACTAAAGGGCCAGGAAATAGTCAAATGAAATGAACCCTAATTAGAATTAATTTTTAACTTGGATTCATTACTCAAGTTGCATACTACAAATGAAGTTTCCCAGCTGTTTTGTGTATCCAGGGCTTCCTCTCTGTTGGGTGCAGACTAAGGGCAGGCCTAATACAGTCTTTCTCCTGCCCCCCTTAACCTAATGACATGTCTGGTATGAACATTTAATTTTGTCATTTTCATAAATTAAAGATCTGTGTGTACAATCCAAGGCATGATGATGAAGTGAGAAATGCAACTGTTGTTTGATTAGTCTAAACCCCTGGTCAAATGCAGATTCAACTCTAAGCCTAAATCACTTTTGACACTTGCCAACTCCTATGTGATGAAAACCTTAATTTAATCCACGCACAAATATACACACGCACACACTCAAAGATATACATATAATTTATGAATCTATTGTGCATTATCTGGTCAGCTAATTTATTTCATTCGTATCACATGATGAATTTGGAAGTCAGGCATGGAATTTAAGTTTTTAAAGGAAATCATTTAAAGAAATAGGGCTCCTCCATTACAACTATTCCTTTACAGTAAGTCTAAACCCATTAAAGTTGTAGGACCATAAGGGGATCTTGAAGTTCAATGTTGTGATAGTTTAACCTCGCCCACCCCTCAAAGTTGAAAGTTGAAAGCTCTTGATTTGCGCTGTTAAAAGTATATCATCTAAACAGTACTAAAGGAGTCTGTTGCAGGATACATGAAGCAATAAGAGCAAAATTACTATTACAGAAATTCTGTCAAGTACTACCCCATGTCTTTGTAAAAATAAATCAGTACTTTGGCTTTATAGTTTTAAAATAATTTCACTCTTGTTTGGACCCTATCATGAATATAGTCTTCTTTTTTTTACTTTCCTATTGAAGCATGCTCACATAGATGATTTTTGTAGCTTCAATTTGTCACCGGATCGGAGGTTTGCCATTGCCTTCACTGGACACAAAATCAGAGCTGAGATGTCTTAATTTTTAAACGTATCTTGAACATTATATCACAGATTTTCAGGGTAAGAATACAGTAGGAATGCCCCTGAGTTACGACAATCATGTCTTTAACTTTCATTGTGGCTCATATTGAGAAGAAATTGTTTTAATAAGTATAGTCACATGGTAGGCTTAATTTCAAGTAGCTTTTCTGCATCCAGTATATTGTTAAATATGCTTGATGCATCTCTGAAAAATTAATATTTAATTTAAAAAGCACCTAGGCTAATCCATTGTCTCTTACAGTAAGTATGATCTAGTGCTTTTGCTTTTGTAATATTCATGATATTTTCAAATCAAGGCTAGGCATTCTGTTCTATTCTCATGAGAAAATTTTACTATTTCGAGTGTTTGATAATTTTTGAATGATTCAAAAATCCTGAAAAAATTGCCAAGATACAGAGAAGACATTAAAATAAATTAACCATTTTATGTACAAGAATGCTAATTTGTAACTTTTACAGATGAAAACTGTGCTGAGTCTTTAAGAAAATAGATAGATACTGTGGACCAGATTCTCTGCTAGCATAAATGAGTGCAGCACTATTGACTTAAGTAGAGTTTTATGCATTTTATAACTGAAGTGAATTTGACCTTGTCTGCTTAACATTTTCATAATAATACTGAGAATAGTCATGGCTCTGGGGAAAATGTTGTAAACATTGCTTGGTAACGTATTACATAGATGCACCAGCATACTGTATTTTGATTGTTTAATTTTCTATTGTTCAGTCATTTAGATGTGTAGCACCTAGCAAATGAAAAAAATAATCATTTTGGGCATGAATCACTCCTTACATTCTTTTCCATCCACAAACAATTTCAGTTGGGAAAAGTGCCACATAGTATCGACAGTGACAACAAATTGTATTGTCCAGTGAACATCTGTTTCCGACTCCCACACTGATATTGCAAGTTGGGTACTTATGAGTGAGTTAGTCTTCACAAGCTGCCTGGTCACAAAGGAACTGGAAATTACTGGTACGTTCAGCTTTTATTATTGGAACACAGGAAAACTTTATCATCATGCTGGGAAGTTCTGTATCTTTTGAAATATTGGAACTGGGGTCATGTGAGCACATAAAGCCACATGGAATACTACTTCTAAAAAGAGAGAAAAATGTCTCTTGTTCAATATGTCCTTGGGTACATGTGGGCATGCAAGCTTGAAATCAAAATCCCAAAGCAGAACAATATTTTTTGTTCTCAAGATGTTAACTACGGTTACAGAAACTTTCTTTTTAACAACAAAGCAGGAAGCAGTACAAACTAAGGGACAGATTCTGCCAGTTTTACTCAAGCTGAGTAGTGCCTTCCCCCAGAAAGGCCTCTTAAAATCCATGGGATTATTTGCATAGTATACTACTATTCAAGGTGAGTAAGGGTGGCAAAATCTGGCCCTAAATATGGTAGACAGAATTTTGGTCCCCTATACAGAGATCGTAACTTTTTAAAATTTATGTATGGGTTCTAAGATTAGCATCAGGATCATTAAAAATATTTAGGTGGCCAGAGGCATATATTGATGTTTTAAAACAAAACAAGATAATCTGAATAATTTATATAATTAATGTGAGTTTGTCAGAGTGCTGAGGTTTAATTTTCCTTCATTGGTATGACAAAGTTATTTGTGTGGTCTACGGGAAGGTGGGTCATGTTCCATAGAGACTGGGGCAGTAAAAGAAAGAATAGAAAGGATGGTCCTGTGTACAAGGAAATATACTAGGCATTGTACAAACATATAACAAAAAGATGTCTCTTTGATATCATTTTCTGCAGCAATTTAGCTTTTCCAAAGAGAAACAGGTCTTGGCAGCGTGGGTCTGATTCATATTAAAAATTACAGCTAAAAGATTTTAAGCCTCAATGTTTTGGGCAAAAAATAGTCTGGTCATGCTTTTTATGAGGAGGAGTTCTACTGCATAAGTTATTATTATTAAACAGAGGCCCAGAGAATCCCTTCTGTGAGCAGATCTGTTCCAAGCTGCACAGAACAGGGAGATCTACATCTGTGGCACTTTTTTTCCCCCTCTCTAGCACCTTATGAAGCCCCTCTGCATAGAATTGACTCTACCCATTGTGGAAGTGGATACCAAGTTAGGTGGGAATGGAGCACAAGACAGGCTACTCTGCACAGCAGCATCATCTGTTAACCACTGGATTTCTTTGTTGAAACTTGGGGGAGAACTAATAGAGTTCTCTGGGCCATCTCTGTGGCTGTTACTAGCTCCAGAAAGAAGGCCACTGAAATATCACAAAGGCAGAGTTTGTCCATGCAGAAGATCCCCTTCCCACAGATTTGCAAATTCAAGAGGGATGGGCAGCCTTATCCCCCACTTCTCACTTCACATCCTTGAGAGGATGATTCACAGAGACACTCAGCGGGATCTCACAGAATTTTTCTCGCCCCCTGCTGTGGGTTTTTCTGTGGAGGAATGCAAACTGGCCCATAGATATAAAAATGCTACTTTAGGTGGCAAAGCTGGTGCTAATACAGTTTCAAGAGGCAAAGAAATGAAAGGGAAAAGAGGTGAATATTTGGGAAATTGGAAACAGGTGAATAATATCTTAGAAAAATACTTGAGAGAGATTTAACAAGGAAACTCATACCAAAGAAACCAGGCAGACATTACACTCTAAATTCTAAATATACATACAGTAGACTCTCGGTTATCCAGGATTGGTTAACCAGAAAATGGATTAACCAGGATGTCAAAAAAAAATAAAAATGTGTAACTCGCAGGGCCAGCTCTGGCTTTGTTGCCGCCGCAAGCACACAAAAAACCTCCCCCATCAGGGCACAGGGCAGCCAGTGAACCAACACCTCCTCCCTGTGGCACAGGGTGGCTGGTGAAACAACCTCCCCCCCCCCATATTTCCTATGGATGGTGTTTATCCAGGATTTTATTAACCAGGATTAATTTTTTCCCTACCATCCTGGATAATCGAGAGTCTACTGTATGTAGGACCTAAGCCTGCACTTGTTATTCAGACAAACTCCCACTGACTTCCATGGAAGTTTTCTCCCAGTAAGATATGTTAGACTGAGCCCACACATTACTCACATTGATAATCACTAAGGGCAAGGTTTTTACTTTCTCAATCACCTGTCTATGGAGCATAGTGATGTAGGTACCTCTCAACACCCTTGCACTGCATACCACAGGGATATGCTTCCCTCGCTGAGTTCCCACTCTTACCCCTCTGCAAGCAGGGAATCAAAGAATGAATGATGACAAAAGGCTTGTCTTCACTGCTTAAATAAAAAAGCTGTGTTTTTAATTGCAGGGTAATTAATGTACATGAGCTATCTTGAGGTAAAATCATAATGAAGACCAGACACTTCAATTTTATTGTGGAGTTAACTTAGATAGTCAGACTTACACTTCCACCTGGGGTTACCCTTAGTGAATTTACCTCTTGGTAAAACTTATGTGCCTGTATTTTTACTTCAAGCTAGCTCATATTCATTAGTTAGCCTGCGGTTAAAAAAAACAACACAGCTTTTTTAGCAGCGAAGACAAGCCCTCAGAACCACAATTCACAGCACTGTCCCTTACTTAGGGCAGAATGACCCTTACAATATGACCATAAATATTCATCGATAAATACATATAAGTAATCAGCTGAGACAAGTAGACCATGCTCACTGTATCACTAGAATGAAGATATAATTCTTCGTCACATCCAGTGTCACTTAGGAAGGATGATATTTCCTGTATATAGGAAACATGCCAGTAAAAGAATTTTCTTGGCAAAGAGACAACATGGAAATGTCCTTTTAAAATCAGTTAATACCCACAGAATTCTTGAGCTAGCTAGAACCATTTCCTATGCTATGGAAAGAACACTTGAATAAGATTAGCCAAGACAGTTCACCCTCCCCCCATATCTATTTCTGGATATCTTCTTTTGTTCACCCTTTGCTAATTATAGTGGCCTAGCTTAGGTGATATTTATAGTCTTAAAAGATTTGCCTGACTTTCTGAACACTTTATTCATGTATATTTCCTGTGTTTATTGTTGCTTTAGCACATTATTAATTAAATTTATTTGATCCAAGATTTTATTTAGCAACGAACTTTTCAAAGCTACTTTTCTTTCTACAAATGAAAAAGCTGTATTTAGATGTAACATAGCATTTTTCTATTTCTGTATTAATGAAGACAGATTTTTGTTTCTTTCCAAATACAAGAGTGATGACCACTATAGGAATCTTCAGAAATAGAGAAAACAAATATTCCTTTGTTTCAGGAATGTGTTTGTTCAATGTCTTACCAAACATTTACTTGAACTTTTCTTGTAAATTGCAATTCTTTTAAATATTGGTACTTTATCAGGACACAAGTATTAAATATTTTTAAAATTATCCAGTTTGATTTGATTTTATCAGCAGTATATCTATCTATCATGCTTCTAAGTCACTCATCACCATAAAATCCATGAGAAACACAATTCTTTCTTTCGTTCTTTTGTTCTAGTATGTGCCCTATACTTGTCCTGACAACCTATTATTGTGACTCCAGGTGCAACTGCTTATGATCAATATTTAAAATGTAAAATTAGGTACATTTGAGGGCAGAACTTGTACCATGCCTTTTAACTCTATTGAAATTAGTTGGGTTAAGAGAAGTTTTGGAGGAAAGCGTGAGAAAATGATCAATGATTTGCTATTCAATAGGGGCTGCTCCTTGATAGCTAGCATTAACTCAAATCTACCAGTGGTCAGAAACAAGGGGAATTGCACTTGTGTAGAATACAAACCTGAACAGGTGGTAGCCTAACTCCTTATTCTACTTATCATATACTCTCTGTATCCCAGTTCTCTTGCAACTGGGCAGATGTAATAGATTTTGTCCAAAATGGCTGCTGTGTGTACTGCAAGATCAGGAGCAGGAAATTCAACCCAAACCACTCCTCAGTCTATTCTGAAGCCTTACATATTCCCTTCTCCGGCCTTTGTGTCAAGGTGGAAAATAGAGGGGAGATGGGGATAAAGGGAATGGGTCAGAGTGTGTGTGTGGGGTGAAATTCACCCCTCTGCAGGAGGCCAGCAGTAGGCTTACACACCACCCAGGACCGGCTCTAACTTTTTTGCCGTCCCAAGCAAAAAGCAGCCAGAGCGCCACCAAAGCGAAAAAAGACAAAAAAGGGGGGGAGGGAAGGGGGGGGCGCCGGAATGTGCCGTGCCAAGATTGGCTGGAATGCCGCCCCTTAAAATGTGCCACCCCAAGCACATGCTTCCTTGGTTGATACCTGGAGCTGGCCCTGACACCACCTCAGGCCTACTTATGTCAGTCTGGAAGGTTTATGTACTGCATAGGCCTTGGTCTGGCTATTTCATGCAGGGTGCAAAGCTTGTGCAAGATACAGATTATCTGACAGGTCTCCATTTGCGGTGTCTTCATGCACTTGTGGTGTACAAAGTCCTTCCCCTGCCCCCTTTTGCACTGCTGAAGATTGACCCTATGCTGTGAACATCAGTGAAATAGAAATAGACCTCTGTCAAACAGCTAGAGTAGAGATTTTAATCTGTAAACTAGTTGCTGTTAGGGTAATGCTTCCCTGAAGTATGTTGCTTTTGTTCAGCAAATAATTGACATTTTTTTTCTCGTTTCAGGATGAAGTCATTTCAACAACTAGGCCACAGTTCTGTACTCCCTTACTCAGGCAAAATTCCTATTGATGTCTATGGTGTTTTTGTCTGAGTCAGGGCTGCATGTCTGTTTCTGTTCGACACACAAGTTAGTGCAATCCTACATCCTGCTGCCAAGCTGAATTGACAGAGTAGTGCATCAAGAGACTATAAAGTACAAATTTAATGATAGTTTGAGTACTTTTTTTTAAAAAAGTCATTTTTGCAGAAGTACAAATGAAAGAGCCATTTCAAATGCATGTTACTATATGGAAAGCGCACAAGTAAGCAAAATGTACTCGAATTTAGTATTAACTCCTCTTCATTCCCTGAATATAAATGGTGCTTTTTTATCAACAGTACTTACTTATAAACCTTAAAACCACTAGAACAAGGTAATTAGATGGGTTTTTCATTAGAAAATCAATCAGAAAACAAACAGGAAGTTAGAACATTCAATTCCCATGAGCTTTCTTTTAACAAAAATATTTTTTTATTATTTGGCTTTTTTAAAAAAATGCTGATCATACTAGAAGGTTCAGGGGAAAAGGGAAAAATTAATAGAAGTGAGCAAATAATTGATTTTTCAGTTCAATGGCTGAACAGAAAAGATCAGAAATATAATTCAATTTGTTTTGAACTGAAACTAAATTTTTAAAAAGGTCTTTCTTGCCAAAACAAAAAATATTTTTTTTGTTTGGGTCAAATGAAACATTTCCAGTGTCTATTTGAAACAACATCTTGAAATGGAATGTTGATTCAAACCAACATGTAATTTTGAAAATGTCAAATGTCAATACAAAATGTTTGTGTTTCCAACTTATTTTTTTCAAGTTTCTTTTCTGACTGAAACTAATTCTCAAATTTGACCCAAAGTCATGAATAGTTTTGGTGCCACAATAAATTAAATATTCATCAGAAGGTTTGTCTGCTTTAGTAATTACATAGCCATGTTTATTCATCATACCTCACTGCAGGATTTATCTTACACCTGTGTTATAACTGAACAACAAATTTTGGATATAGTCATTGTATTAAGTGCTACTCTCAAGTTTGGCTGATTGTTTTGTATTAATAGAGTTAACACTGGGAAAAATTACGTAGACACTGTAAAGTCCACTCAGATATAAGCTAATTATTGAAACTATCACACCTCCACCTAGTATAATGAAGTTATGATGGATTTCACATCACAAGTGAAACTTGTGATGTGGAGGTTGTTTTTGCACCTGAGAAAATAGGAAGAGTAGTTAGCATGAAAAATAATTAAGCAACTGAATTCACTCTCCACTGCATGACTTTACCTCCTGCTTGAGTTTGCACGTAAAGCTGGAAATAATTTGAATGCTCAGAAATTGAGGCTGGGTAATGGAAAAAAACCTTGATGGATTCAATAAGTGTAAAAAATACTTTTAAAAATCTAGGGGTCAGATCTTTGGCTTGTGTAAAATGGTATAGCTCCAGTAAAGTAAATGGACCAACGCCATGTATGGTCCAGTAAATGGACCCCAATGAATGATCTGCCTCCTAATTTATATTGACTAAAACTAAGAAATTCAATCCACATTCCTTCCTGCCTGTGGGGCTTAAACTGATTTTTATAGTGCAATCTTAAAATCAAAGATGGAAAAGACATAGTAAGTCATCTAGTTCACTCCTCTGCATATGTTGGACTGTTCTCTATAGTATACAGCTGTATACTTTGTGCAGACCAGTTTTAAATTACTCAAGCAATAGGAGTTTCACCGCTTCCCTGGGAGAGTCTTGTGCAGTTTGATAGGTCTTGTCATTAGGGAATGTTTCTTGACAGTCAGCCTAAATTTTCCATTTCTTAGTATCACTCGGTTACTTCTACTGCAGTTAGAATGCAGTTCTTCACTGTCCTTGGTGTTTGCTTCATTCAGATACAGCACTCCTATGTGCATTTGTGTTTCCTGAAGTGGTTATTTGACCAAGCTCTGCATATGCAGTTCTTTTAATCTATCTTTGAAGTCAATATCTCCGGTCTCAGTTGCTACTGCTGCTCTTCTCATAGTTACCTCCAGTTATCAATATTTTTCTGCCCAAGAATTTGATGCATTATTCTAAGGGTTGCATCCAAACTGTATGTACTGTGTACAGAAAGATAATCATCACCCTACTCCGTAACTACATGATACCTCTATGTATGAAGCAAAAAATCACATTGGCTAGTACCATATAGGTGGAATCCCACTCTTTTGGACTTAGTAAGAGTTTTTCCATTGGCATCTATAAGGCCAGGATTTTATCTTTGGTGTAGCGGTTGCTAGGTGCAATGGGTTAAATTAAAGATGCCCTTAAGTCTACATCTCCTTGTTAGAACTGGATGAGAAAACTTTCAATGTAACTGAAAACAGCCTCCTCCCACTCCAATTCTTGTCATTGTTTGCAAAAAGCAGGGCATTTTGTTCTCACATAGAACTTTGCAAAGATTAAAGGAACTTTTTCCGAGCAGAAACCTTCCACCATGAAACTGCAAGATTCCTCTGTGAATGGACAAATCTGCAATTTTCCCCAGGACTGGAATTTCTTCCTTTTTTCACAGTTATAAAAGTTGTGTCATTTAACAGAGAATGAAATTGCATCCTACATCAGCACAGCAATTAATAGTCCAAATAATAGTTTGGAAGATTTTGGATCATACCCTTGTATAGCAGCAAGGGGCATGGAGATAGTGAGTGCTACCTCTGTGGCACACTCCAACATCTGTGTGTGAAATGGGGCAGGCGGTGGGTGCAGAAGTTATGTCTTCCTACCCACCCCATGGTTCTTTAGTAGATAACTTGATGCTGATCTAGTCAGCATCAAACCTAAAGTAGATTTCCACCTCTGTGAGGAAGAACATTCCCTAAGCAGGGAGAATCGGGGTTGAACAGCCAGTACAGAAGTGCTAGAATGTACTCTTGGGGACAGTACCATTCTCTCCTCAATTTTACTCATAGTGGGACAGATTTTCAAAGGGATTTGGGAGCCTAAAGATGGAGAGGTGCTATTGGGATTTTTCAGAAGCACCTAGGCAAGATCAATAAAAACAAAGGGAACTAGGCACCTAACCTGCCTGCCTGTTTTTGAAAACTCTAAAGTGCCTATCTTCCTCTTTAGGCACCTATTACCTTTGAAAATCTGGGCCAATATTCGCAGCCCACTTTCTGATCAAGGGCCCAGTCTTGCTTGGATTAACTGTAATATTGTTTTTGTTTGGCCAAAGCCTACAAAATGAGGCCCAAAATAGCAGAATCTTTTCATTCTAAACTGGGCAGGTAAACGTCTTCCATGTAACAGTTCAAGGTTCAGTGCAAATAGCTGCATTGGCCTTCTGATTTTGCACCTCGGTTTTGAAAGGGAAAGTTAAACAAATGGAAATTCTGAAATTCCTTTACATGTCACGTTTCCAGCTAGTTGCTGTGCTGCTTGCCTTTGCTTATCACATCAGACCCTAGTTCTAGGGTGGAGTGGATGCCTCATGACATCATCAGTAGTTCAAGTCCTGCTCAATTCATAAATGACTAAACGTCATTATCACCTGTTGGCTATTCAATAAAATGGCCTGGTGAGTCTATCTACTCTAGTGGAAAGTGTCTATCTCAAACATACCCCCTTAAGTGGCATGTTTGTGGGCTGCCTCAGCGCAAAGTCTGCAGTAATTGGGCATGGAAGGTCAGCTTTCTTATCACCCCAAGATGGCTTGGGATCAGGACTGTATATAGTGTTCAAGAAGGTTGTCAGAATAACAGCCCTAGATACTGAAATCCTGTATTTACCCTTTGAACAGATACAGCAAAGGCAGTGGCAAAGTAAACTTACACACACACCACACTGACTGAGAAGGCTCACCTGTAGATGGTGTGTGTAGCTTAGTCTTCATGCTCCATCAATCCTTGTCCTCTCTCGAGCCTTTTCCTTTTGTAATATTGATTTTACCACTACCTTACAAGTCTTCTCAGATAAAAATGTCAGTATGAACAATTGTTTTTCATCAAAGTACACTCAGCATTTGTCAATTTAAAGTTTTTTTTTTAAATGAGTAATTCTTTTGATTGTACAAGATTAATACTTTCACCCAATATTTCTTCCACGCAGTTTGAGAAACAGACTAAGAACGAAGGCAATTCCTATTTCCATATCATGGAATACATTTCCTAAGCTTGACCAGAAATCCACAACTATATATGACAGCATGTTAACTAGCTAATATAACCACTAATATTAAGGGAAATCCTGAACCTAAATGTTTAAAACAGCAGAGCTGTTCTCTCCTTATTTGCTCTGGAAGATCCCTGATTGAAAGAACACTGCAAAAGATTCCTTTCATCAGCTTTGTTAGTTACATTTCCTGCTTTGATAAATGTAAGTACAAGAAAAATCTAAAGCACTTCAAGCTACCCAGTTGCATTTGATTAGTTAATCTGAATAATGTAACAGTCTTTCAGCACCCAGGGGAAAACTTTTTGAATTCCACTGCTAATATTTTTCCTCACAAACAAATATAGATTTGCTATTCTATATAATTATCTTATAAGAGATAACTCAATATTTCCTGGACTTCTGTAATTCAATTCCCTCTTTTTTATGGGTTCTGTTTTGAGATGTTTGATTTATTTGTTTGGAATTAGAAATTTGGCATGATAGGTGATATATGAAGTATTGTCTGTAATGCTTTTTGATTGAAGATGTAGCCCAGCAATTTTGCTGATTCTACACTTTTTACCACATTTAGAACCCATCTGGTTCACTTGGAGCCAGATTTTGACATCCATATTCCTTGATGCATAGTGCTTTACTTCATGAGTGCTCCATTAATTTCAGATAGGACAACTTTCAGAATAAGGTGCCACTCACTGTAAAACTGGCAGCATCTGGCCCTTAGTAAGTAAGATTAACAGTCTTAAAACATTATATTTTCTTAAAATAATTTCACTACCAAGCTTAAGAAGTATTTGTTATGTAAACTTTCTGCTAACTGTTGTATTGATGGTGAGCACTGGATCTAAATTTATTGAAGTGGCTTTTTCCCAATTGCCATTTGCCTCTGCTACCAGGGTAAACAATTTTCAAAGTGTTTATATAGCAGAAGTAGCAGAGTAGACTGGGTCCTATAGAACATAAATTGTCAAACCATTGCTTCTTAGAGAATTTAAAACCTCGGAAGAAATATAATTTAAGTCAAAGGGTCAAATGAAATTTTGGTGCAAGTGTGGGCATCTTCACTGACTTAGATGAAATTAGACCTACTTACAGCAAGGAGGATGCTGGCTCTAAACTGATACGGTCAGAAATCACTGGATTGTCCGACTCCGTCTACAAACTCTTGATCCATGGTTGTGCAGGAATAAAGGGCACAGTATCCTTAACCCAGCTCTGTGCTGCCCTGACCAACCCTGAAGGCAATCAATATATTGGAAAATGGGCTAGCACCTTCTCCAAGGGTGCAAAGCCACTTACGCGGGGCGGGGAGGGCTGGGGCTCCATAAATCTGGTTTCCCCTTTCCCCTGCACAGGAGAAACAATGGCTCCTGTAGCCCTAGGTGAGCATTAACAAAGTTGTGGCCTAATTAAAACCACATCCAGTATCTCTGTTCTCCTCCTGGCATAGCTGGATAATGGGATTTTGTGTCCATATAGTATTTTGACCTATAATATCCAGTCTCCAAATTATGGGAATAAGTGGAAGTAAACATTACATGCTCCTTGCCTTTTAGGTACTGTCACCCTTAGTTAATTTTTGGAGCCCAGGGCCCTTGCTACTCTTCTGGATATTATGCCACAGGATAACCAGGGGTGCATCCAGAAGAAGGCAATTTGATGCTACTGGCTCATGGAAGTGTTATTGTCTTCCTGAGTTACGCACCAACAGAGGCTGGTCACCATTATGGGGCGGGGAATATGTTAGCTTTGATAGCAGTTGGTGAATTCTGTGGTTGACTAACATTTTAATTAGGGAAGGTAGATGCCACTGAACTTTCTGTATCCAGTCTTGAGGCCAAAAGGAACTCTTGCAACGTTTTCTTTTTAGCCTTGAAAGACCTTTCTCTTGGATAGCACAGCCGGCTACACAGTCATCATCTAGGGTGACATGCTAGTTATATTTATGTTTGAGATATTAGCAAGATGTTTAAATCAAAGTTTCCAGATTCCACCTTGTCTCTTGGAGCCAGATTTTGACATCCATATTCCCTGATGCATACTACTTTATTTCATGAGTGGTTCCATTAATTTCAGATAGGTCAACTTTCAGAATAAGGTGCCACTCGTAAAACTGGCAGAATCTGACCCTTAATAAGTAAGATTAACAGTCTTAAAACATTATATTATCTTAATATAATTTCACTAC
Source organism: Dermatemys mawii (assembly GCA_007922305.1). Taxonomy (NCBI): domain Eukaryota; kingdom Metazoa; phylum Chordata; order Testudines; family Dermatemydidae; genus Dermatemys; species Dermatemys mawii. The sequence continues at coordinate 12,337,030 of ML677352.1, read as the reverse complement.
CAAGCTTGAGAAATATTTGTTATGCATACTTTATAGCTCATTGCTGCAAGTGATAATGAACATCGTTTGAAGAATCTAATGGCTCCCTTCTCTCTTTCTCCAACATGAAAGGCTGAACCCCAACATTTAACTCATATGTGGATTGAAAAGATCTTTAACTTCATTCCAAAAATCTGAAGAGTCCAGTACAATGCAAAGAGCACGCTACAATATATCATTTAACTGACCTTTGAGGAGCAAGGTCCAAAATGAGTTTAATCTATGTACTGTAGTCACAACAGGGTAAGTCTCTCTCACTCTCTTTTTTCCCCCTGGTTTAAGTCTACTACTCTAGTGGTAGGTGTTTCCTGTTGTATGCAAGTCATGGACCACAAAAGAGATGTTGGCATTTTGATAAAGCAGATAGGCTCAGAGGAAGATGATCATGGATAAATTGAATGGAAACTTCAAGACATAACCATTTAAAAAATAAATATGCATTTATTATTATGTGAGTTGATTTTAAAATAATTATAAAACTTAAACTAATGAACAAAATTCAGTGCCATTTCCCCAAGGATGAATTTTTCCTAATTCATTTATAAACTAAGACAGCACTTTGTCATCATGTCTCCTTTTCAGTCTCCTGAGTTAAAGGATGTTTAAGCTTTTTGGCTCCAAATCAGTAGGGTTGGGACAAAAGTAAAGGTTCCCCTTTTCTTGTGCATTGAAGAGATAAGCATGCAACAATGGGTTTGGAGGGAACTGAATGGCTTGCTAACACCAGTTTAATAATTTGCACCTATTTGGTAAGATGTGATTTATATGCATCGGATTATTATGAATTTGTTACTAGCCACTATTTATGCAATTTTTTGGTTTCATCATTTGTGATTCATTCATCCAAGGAAAACTCTTATTCCCAGACGTCTTTTTTTATGCACCTGTCTAACCTGCAATGGATCTTCAAGATTCATACTTTAAACTTGGAGAAGTAGGAATAATGAGAGACATTTTCTCATTCTTATATATGCTTCTCAGCTGTGAATATTGATTTGAATCAGTTGAGACTGGCAAGACTGGGGCTAGTTCATCTGGGATCTAGTCCCTCTTTCCCCACAAGCGCCTCCCATTGCCATACTGCATTTGAGTTCTCCCAGTCATATCCACAGGCCAAATATGCTTTCTTCAGTATTCATGTTCTATGGAGCATTCTGAGATGTCTGCTCCTCTTGCACTGACCAGGAGTGGACACCTGAAACTGATGCAAGAGGTGATGGGGAGAGAGGGAGGGGACTTGGGAAGGAATCCATGCTCAGATAAGGATGTAAGTCCTGCTTTAGTGCTGTTTCTCTCATCATCTTCTAGCAGTAAAGGGATATGCTGTTGTCTTTCACTCTAGGATCTGATCCAGTGAAGTGCTGAGCTCCTACAATTCCCACTGAAGTCACTGGGAGTTGAACACGCTCAACACTTTGCAGGACCTGGGCCATAAGATCCATCAGGTGTGGAGTGATTTCGTATATGTGCTGGTGTACTTCATTATCTTGTGATTTTCCAGAGGTGCCCAGTGCTTTAGTAGCTCATTGTTCAAGAGAAAGACCTCTGTCAGCAGATATTAAACTGTCTGAAGTATAAGGTCCTATGATGTAAAAGGTACAAATATTAAGATGAAAAAAAGTGCCTTTAAAAAAGCCTATTTTAAAAAATCTGCTTGCTGGATACAGCAAGTATGTAGTCTCCATACTTCTATAGCTTGGAAAAGTTGGTACTCTCTTTATATGGAACAGGTTCCTGCATCTTGTGTGGTTACTGCAGAGGACGGAAGAGATAAAGCGACTTGAACAAGGCTGATGCTAGAGGTATGGCTCTCTCCTATAACTGTCCTCACTACAGTCATCTGAGTAGTTAATCTTCATACTCACTGGGTTTGGAGACACCAAAATATGAATTTTTAAGGAATATCTGTTAAAGATGTTTTCAGCTGATCATTTTATCACATAACTCCATAATAATTTTAGGCCAGATCCTGACATTTTTACTCACATTGAATAGTACCTTACTCTGTGAATAGTCTCAGTGATTTCAGTGAGTATTCCTCAATGTAAGAGCAGCAGGTTCTGGTCCTTTATGAATAAACTTAGCTTTTAGGAAATGGTTTGATAAAAGATGATTGTTTCTACATTTTGTACCTTAAAAATATTAAAAATAGAGCATATGGCTTATTATAAAATCTTAAATAATTTATATTTGCAAATAAATCAGATGAAATTAGATATTTATTTTCCTTTTTTAAATCACCTTTCCTCTAAATGACCTTCCTCATCATTCAGGCTGATTATGCAGTGCTCCTGCAACCATTCTCATGACTGGAGTGGGAATAGGTGTCTGAGGTCAGAGTCATCCATACTCTAGTTGTCTGGGTAGCACAATGAGGTTATCTTCACTTCTTTTGAACTGGCCTTCAGAGATCACTCCAAATGTGTCTTAGCATCATCATGCTTATAACAACCAATAACTGACACAGCGAGCAGTCTATTCTGTACCAGTGCCTTTTTTAACAGGGTCCGCCTTTGGTGCTCCTGATTCACAAGGAGGTTTCAGTGCTTAGTGAAACTCTGCAGCAGCAGTTCTATTAGCATATTGGATTACACCTTCCCTTGGCTACAGAGTCAGCCTGCAAGGAACCAATGACTATCACAAGGCTGGATGTTGAAGCAACAGCATCTCCCTGAGTAGCAGAAGGAAATGCAGAAAAAGGCACTAGAGCAGGAAGTTTCAGAGGTGGATTCCAATGTGTCTTCTCTTTTGGAGGCAGAAAGAGACCATTTATTCATTCAAGAGCTATTAAGGTAATGGTTATAGAATGCTCTTGTTTTAGGGTGACCAGATGTCCCAATTTTATAGGGACAGTCTCGATTTTTGGGTCTTTTTCTTATATAGGCTCCTATTATCCCAACCTCCTGTCCCAATTTTTCACATTTTCTGTCTGGTCACCCTATCTTGTTTATTCCCCCACCCCAACATTCTGGGCCTGATATCCCCCCGCCCATCCCCTGTCCTTCTATGCCAGACCAACTGCACAATAGGACTATAAAACTGCCCTAACAAATCAACTGGGGACTCCCTTAGTGTGAGGGAATTCATGGCTATCATAGAGTTGTCATTCATGTGTGAAGGTGTGTTAGGGATTCCAGTTGTTTAGTGCTCCAGCAAACCTTGTCCCGAGGAACAGCCTCATTGGGGTTGTTGCAGCCAGCTTGGGTTAAAGCAGTCTGGTACCTCTAGAATCAGGGGAGTGTCAACGAGACCTTAAGCCACCTTTGCTTGCTCTTCATCAGGTCCTATGCTCCAGTATACACAGTAATTTTGGGGCTTTATATACATTGTGTATAAAGTGTTTTTTTTCCAATATGTAACCACAGTACAGGACCAATTAGGTAAATTGGTGTATCTTGCATATAATATACTCAATGGATGTATTTAGAAGAGTAAATGATTTGCGATCAGAGAGGGAGAGAGAGAAGGAGAGGGAGAAGGAGAGGGAGAGGCATTAGGTATAAAAAAGGCTGAATAGCAACCAGTCTTTCTGATATCCCACATAATAGGTTAAAATAGCAAAATCAATCTGAAGTTTATTCTCATTACAATAAACCTACATGAAGCAAAAGTAAAGTAAGCAAGTGTGATGCATTTTAACAAAATAAATCATATTCTCTTGCTTAAAATATATCTAAAATAATACAAGCTTTTTACCTACCTTAAGTTCTCTAAAAAAGATGCTACTCCTTGCCCACTCAACAATGGAGAAGAGGGTTTGGTCAGCCATTTTACACATAAGCCCAAATGTATTGAGCTTTTCATGTTTGCTTCTGTTAGCTTGCTCCTGCTGCAAATATGCCATGATCTTAGCCTGGACTTGTGGCTCATCTGGCTCGCACTTCAAGAGTTCCAGTATCAGATGTGGAATACTTGCTGGTGAGCCTGTCTGATAACTATCCATATATGAGTAGCCCATTATTGACTCTGGAGAGCTAGTGTAAGGGTCAGGATACTCAGACTTTATAGCACGGCTTGGAAAGTGGCCGTAGGTTTGGTAACCTTGTAGGCTGCCATGAGGCGGCATTGTCATGCTAATTGGAGAGGTTACAAAGGGACTTCGGTCATAGTCTGTAGGAGGCAAGGCAGTATGGTTCAGAGGTAGGCCTTTGGAAGCAGAGTGGATATTCTGGATTGCAGAGGATATTGTCAGGTCAGTGGGCATTGCTTGGATCACTTGAGTCATGGCTTCCAGTTTAAGTCCATTTGCTCGGATAAGAGCTTTCTTCTGCTGCTTCAGTGCCCTGTCTCTCTTGTACATTGGTCCAAATTTGTTTCGACCCCCACGCATTCGGTCAGCTCTCACAGCTGTTGGGGAAAAGAAAAGGAAGTAAGATATTCGTTAAAACTTAAGCAGATAACATTCTTGAGTTGAACACACGTTTAAGAAAGAGTGGCAAGGCAGCAGCACTCCCTTACTTTACTTTGATCAAAATAGCACAATTATTCCAAAAGGGAAATTTTTTTTTGATGTAATGAATTTAAATTGTCTTAGTTACCTATCAGACAAATATTCTTAACATGTATGAACTCATTGTTTAGTTCATTTAAGATGTAATAATTAGGGACAAACACAGTGGTTGGCTGCACAAATTTCACACATCATGAGATAATGTGATTCCTGTTGAGATCTCATAATTTTTTTAACTGCAATCCATGGTATCATTAGGAAAAAATGGCTCCTGTCCAGAGCTCATCTGAGAAGTATCCTGAGGTCCATGTTATCTCATGATAATCATACGATTACTGCATACCACCACTATTCAAAAATTGTCTGAAATGTAAGCTGTAAAATGCCCACTAGTCATAAAGGTGAATCTGATTTCTTTGGCAAAAATTAAAGATTATTTCCTTTATGGTTTATGTATATTGTTGCAATTGTTAAGGAACATCCCTCATTTTCTAGAGATGTTTTCAAGTAGGCATAGAGAAAGCTGCCTGCTTGCTATATTCCACACAGAAAGTTGAACTGATTCAGAAACTATTGACAATGTTATAGCTTGTAATATCTCTGGAATTAGAAATAATTAAAATACATCTACTTCAACAGCTGCCTCTGGAATCATATTGGTGGTCTCTGTCACAGCAGTATCTGTCACTATGGCATATATCTAATGGACTAGTGAGTAGTTCTTGCCAAGCCCACCTTGCCCAACGGCAGTTAGATAGAAAGAGGAACCTTTGACAGCTTGGTGACATGTTGAGACTGTTGAGATTGCTGGAGGTTAAGTTCTTCAGCTTTTTATCTTAGGGATTAGTGTAACATTAAAAATTTATTATGAATCCTAGGTATACAATACTGTAAATTATCATGAAGACTTTAACAATTAATGAATTTTGGTATATATGGTAATTTATGAACTAGAATTCAAGTCCATATATCACTACCGGGGAAATACATATATAAATGTTACATACATTTACAATTATGAAAGCATGTGTTCTTCCAGTTTGCCAGATAGAGAGAAGTTGTACAGATGTGACAGAAGGATATATCTTTTATGGTCTCTCTCTCTCTCTCTCTCGGTTTTAGTTACTGATGTAATTAAAGCATTTTTTGCTGCTAACACTATCTCTTATGAGTGTTGCAGGAAACTTAACTTATCAGCAAAATATTGTATAAGACTTTTCAGTTTCCTGGAATATTTTTATATATATAATACATACATATATATATATATTAGTGTCCCTTTCAAAACAGTTGCACAATTAAACATTATAGGTCAAATTCCACCCTGAGATACTTTCAGTCAGAGTGGCACAAAAGTGAGTTATATGTAATCATATTAGAACAGAATTTGCTCCTGTATTATTATCTGTAATTAAAAACAGTTAGAAGTAGCAGTTAAGCAATATATTTTCAACCTACTGATAAATGTCCATACTGACAAAAATATTGCAAATCACTTGTTATTTTACCACTAGTTTTCAGAGGGATATACTGCAACCCAAGATGTTCAGCTCAGTATAATATACCAGTTTTATCTGTGCATTGTGGGCAAATGTAATGAGTGTTGTATTTAGTAAATTGTGTGAGGCTGTCTGTATATTTGAATGCATATTTGCATTTAAATCTACATATTCCATTGTAATACTGGCATGATCCTGCAGTCTTAACTCAGGTAAAACTTATTCATTACAATGAGAGTTTTGCGTGAGTAAGGAATATTCAGTTCTGATCCTGCATTTCTTACTCAGGCAAAATTCCCATTGACTGTAGAATCTGGGCCTAAGTGTAAATGGTATGTGTAGTGTTGACTTGTCAAGATTCTCTTACTAGCCTCTTCTCAGTAATTTTGCATTATGTTATTTCACTAGATTCTTGTAGTATTACCATTCTTCTCTGTATGTGAATGATTTTTCTGAATGCTGAAAACCCACTCTAAAATCTCATATTTCCTTTAATTTTTTCAAGAAATCTCATTGTGAAAGAATATCTATTAATAATAGCTTTATGACATACGTTTAGAGATTATTTTACCCATATTTTAGCTCTATTTTTTAGTCACTATGTGCACTGAACTCCCATTGAAACCAGTTGCAATTTTGCATGAGGAACGACTCTTAATTTTTCTTTATTTCACATTTTCTTTGACGGATATTGCAAAACAAAATCACAACAAAAACAAAATACTATTTAAAATATACATTAAATAAAATCATGCCTGATACTAAAGACCAGAAATTAGTTGCAATTATTAATTCCCACTTCTGAGAACTGATGATACATTCTTTTTTATTCTGAATTAATTCTGTTTGTTCCTATAAAGGTTAAAAAGTAATTTCCATGCTATTCTTACTCTTTCATCCAGGTACTCTTAAGTGCATCAAACTATGTAAATCATATGTTTTCAATCTTTTCTTGTGTTTTTAACTAGCTTTAATTTATAATTGACCTCCTACTACTTATGAATAGATTAAAAATATCCCTTATTTAAAACATACAACAGCAGCACATAATAAGTTAGTAGCAAGGATTTTTAAATGCGTATGGTACATGATGTGCAAAATAATTCATATAAAATTAAAATTTATGTAATATTTTCAATAGTTTGCATAGATTATAAATATACAACAACAGTCATAATTCTTACCTTCTAACTTCATTCCAACACTTAGACATTTTTGAAATCGACAATAAGGGCAACGCTTTCTCTGTGTTTTGTCAATCTGGCAGTTCTGATTTTCTATACATGTGTACCTTTTGTTATTCTGGACCGTTCGTTTAAAGAATCCCTGTATGATAGACAAAGAGTCAGCCCATTTCACTTTAACAGTAGGTTTCAGCATTTTATTTTACGGAAGTCATTGCAAGATACTTGTCATATACCACTCAAGCACTTATGAGGTTATGTGGTTTATTTTAGATTCAGCAAGATATACCCTGGAGAAAACTCCTAGACTATAGAGGAGCTTTTCTGGTATTAGTACTGCGTTTTTTGAACTTACGTCAAAGGTTGGTGAGACTTGCCAGTATGCACTGCATCTCTAACAATGTGATCATAAACACTGATGCTGGCCAGTATCTCTTTTGTCTGCTCTTTAATATTTGTAAAATGACTGAAGTCTGCCTTTTTAAAGTAATCTTATATGGAATAAATGAGAACACTTGCAAAATATAATAGAAACATAAGATACATCTGCTCTTTGTATATTGTTATGGTGTATACCAGAGGCATAATAAATATTTGACATTCATTGTCTTAAAACAATTTTTTAAAAACAAAAATGTGATTTCCTAGGTTTATTCAGCTTGCCCTACAGTTAAAAGTTTAAAACTGCATTGTTCTGGTAAGAGATTCTACTTTTAGAAAACTGATTTAAATGATTGTATATAACTTTTAAAGGTTTGTTTATGATGAATTATTGAATTCATTTACAAGGCTCAACTATATTTAATAGTTGGCTTCATTAGATATGGATTTAGTTTCCAAATATGTGCACAGGATAAATTACGTGTGTGAATATTCTTTATTTAATATATTACAAGAAATTATTTGCTTGACTTTAATTGTGTGCATGTCCAAATAAATACTAAAATAAAATACTTTGTAGGAAAAATAAGCATGAAGTTGTGATGACAACAGAAATTTACATTTTTATATTGAAAGGGAAAAACCTTGGAACAGTGGCATTAGATTTTCTAAAACTGAAATGTATTGAGGATACTAGTTTGTCACTTTATCCTACAGGAACAATAATACTCTAAATGTACATAAATCACCTAAAATCAATAGTTGGGTCACTTAGGACTGAAAGTCCTTCCACAACTCTATCACTTCACAACAACAAAATATTAAAAAGCAGTGGACACAGCCATACAACAAAACAACCTAATTTATTTTTTTCCATCTGGGCAAATTAGGTTTTTCAAAAGTTTGGGTGTGAATCTAACAGTTAATGAAATCAGAAAGATGCCAAACTACACACCCCTGTTTGTTTGTTTATTTTTACCAGAATTTTCCTTTAATGTTTTGAAATATTTTAAATAATTTTGGTTTGTTTTCTATTAAGTAATTTGTACTAAACCTTGCAGCTTTCACAGGTGAGAAGTCCATAATGGTAACCAGACACTTTATCTCCACAAACTGGACACAGTTCTTCCAGATCTTCATCGTAAGAATAATTCACCATTTTAAACTGAGACACTGAAAAAACCAGAAATAACACATTTAATGAGTATTTACATAAGTAATTCAAAAATGCTTTCCTCAGCTCCAACTATCAGACATTAATTCTGACCTGAGGAAATAATTCATTAGAGAAACATCTTATGAATATTAAATAAAAATACTTTAAAAAGCCCCAAACAAACAAAACACCCCACCACCACAGCTCACACGGAAACATGGAATTTTTAATTCAACAGCAAAACAATATGAACTCTTCACAAGTAAACAAAAGTATAAACTTCAGAGTTTTGTGTTGTAAGAAAAAAACCTAGAGTTATTCATAATTCCAGTGCTCTTAAACCATCTACAGTCCATCAAAACAGAAACTACATTAAATAATTTATTTTCACCACTTATCAGGAAAGTGCTTTAAAAAGTCAGAACTCAAATTGACAAGGTTAAATCTCACTGATGTACATAAACTAATTTTAACTAGGTCTGCTTCGTTTAAAGTTTTGTTAAAATAATACCAATCTGTAAATATTTACTTTATCTAAATTTGAAATCCACATAACCAGCACTCTTCTAGTGTGCTGAATGTAAATTACTTACAGTACCAAGTTAAAATGCTATCCTGACACCCAAAACCTTGTATGCTTGATTCTGATCAGCAGCTCATCTTTAACAAAAGTCTGCTTCTTGTAATACCTAAATTGATCAGTTTTAATATTACATGTTCGAATTACTTCTTGGTTCCCATTTTATTTACTTTTACCTCCAAACCTTTTGAAACCCCCAAAACCAGAGATCAGAAAAGAAGAAAACAAGCAGGGGCCGGGGGGGGGGGGGGGTTTAAGAGATGGGGTGGTAAAGTACCCAAACCTAATTAATTGTATATAATTGCCATGCCAAATTAAGCCCAAATCAGACCCCAACGATCCAGGATTAAGGTCCCAGGCTCAAGTAACCAACTTCCTTGGACAAAAGTAATCACTGTTTGCGGGAGATTTAAAAGATGTACAGAGTGTAAACAGGAAACTCTGCAGTTCTTTGGCCTGCTTTTCCCAAATGCCCCAGTGCAATATAGACAAAACCTTGACGGAAAAAAACCCTGTCTGCAGGAATCTAATGCGGCCTCTGCCACTCCGAGGAAAGACGTGGGAGGAGCTGGCATATGAGGGGAGTGCAAAAGTACCTGAACGATAGAGAGAGAGAATTGATCTGGATTCACTCCACAAGCAGTTCAGTCCGCAGGTCTGATTATCCTCCCTCCCCCGCGAAAAAATCCCACCGCTCACCGTAGAGCCAATTTCCTTCACCTTTCCTGCTGCAAAATACAGCAGGCAGCTAAGGGTTTGTAATGCAGTCAATGATCTCTGAAAGGGGGTGATGGACACAGCAGCGGCAGAAGTTATGATTTTCTTTCCCTAGAATAAAACAGCTGTCACGCTTTTGAGTCACCTAAGCGAGTTACATCTAAGTAGTTGTATCAAGGGAGAGATCTCCCAGAAAGCGGCTGAGGATGCCTTGGAGTTAAGAAAAAGATGTGCTAAGACTTAAGTGACTAACAGCAGCCCTGTCCCCTAAGGAAAGAACCCCCAGGCTCTATGGGAACCAGTGAAATTAACACGGCGTGAAATAGCCGAGGGAAAATATTTTCAGAACGACTTCTTCACGGTTTATGAATCAGGGCCAAACTGATCAGAAAGCAGAGTGTGTGTTACACACTATGGGCTCTCTCCAGCTACCATCTCCACGCTTATTGATTTCTTTTAGATACCTGACCTTAGGTGGACGATCCTTTAAGATTAAAGAGCGGATGGATGTAGTTTCTCTGCTCTCGGTATGAAGGCAATAAACACCCAAGGGAAGAGAGAGAACGACCGGTTCCTTCCTTCTCACGTTGCCTGTGCTGCCGGGGCCGAAGCAAGAACAAAGTTCCCGGTAGTCACAAGAGAAAATGAATGGACAAAGGGGTCATTAGGGAAAACAAGGTGGTTTTTTTCCAAGCGCTGCCCCGGAGCGTTGCAGGATAACACAGTGTTGAGCGGGACACATTCAAAGAAAAAGAAAGTCTGAATTACCCTGACATCCCCACTCTCAACTTCTGCGTCTCATTAGCCTCGAGATAGAAATTAGCCTCAATTTTGGCTAAAGCAAGCGACCGGTAGAGAAGTTTCTGCTAAAGCGTCGCCCAGAGCCCTCACCACTACCCGCTTCTGGAGCTGAGTACCACATTGTGCTAATACGGGGCATTTCTACAGTGATGAATGAGCGATGTGTCTCTGGACAACTAGCCCCACCAGACACCCGGGACGATGGGTGTGGAATATGACCGAAACGGAGACCCAGCACTTAGGAGATCCTCTCCGCTCCTCCATTTAGGGGACTGAAGGGGGTGCAACTCCAGCGCCGTTGCCGGATCTCTGTGGCATAGCGAAAGCCCCCTACCTTTCCCATGGCAAATAAGGATCACCTTTAACTGAGCTCTGGAGCGAGCTGGGAATCGCTCGTTCCGGTGCCGCTAGCAGCCACTTCCCCGAAAGAGAGTTCGACTCTCTTGTTCCGAGCTCAAAAGAAACGCAGGTTACAGCTAAAGTCTCTGAGTTGCAAGCAGAAAGTTTCCAGCTCCGCTCTGGAGTTAGGACTTTGAAAGCCTCCCTCCTTGCTAACCCATGGTACCCCAGCCACTCCGCTCCAGCGCCTGCACGCTCTGACCACCAAGGAATGGAATTCGGAGGCATAAATACGTCGTCAGTTTCAAGACTGGCTGTAGCAAAGTTTCCCATCGCATCTGGTTGATCACCTGTGTTATTTATACTGCAAGACAAGCTGCCCTTATTACCGCACTTACTCTCACACCACGCCATGAATGCAATTAGCAAACCGACAGGAACAGCCCAGAAAAAGACCGCTCATAAAGCAGGAGAATGGCTAAAAACCCTGCTTGGAAATGGTCCCCCGACAGCTGTGTATTTCGGATGCCTTCGAGGCTTCAGTCTCCAAGGCTTATTCCTTCGAGTCTATGCCAGGTAACGTTGTTAAGGGGCGTCGAGGAGTATTTCGAGAGCAGAGACAGAATGTGGGTCGTGCAAAGGGCGAGTCTGGAACCGCTGCAGCGATGTTCCTGATGTCCCCCCCCCCCCTCGTTTGCTTGAGAGAAACTTCGGGGGCTCTTTCGTGCGAGCCGGAATCTGGAGCTGCGTCTCTTTTCTTTGAAATAAAACGTGTTTACAAAGGAGCCAGGGGGCTGGATATGTTTTCCTGCGAGCAATCAAGAGCTAGGACAATAAAGGGGACCTGCAAATCCCCGCTCCCCCCGCCCTTAAAATACTAGTCAGCGGGTCCGAGTTTCCCTTCACAGCTCACCGTGACTCTGATGCTTTGAGGGTACGACCGCACCGTGTCCCGTCTCCCGTGCACTGGGGTCGGACGGTAGATTCGGATCGTGACACTTAGCCCAGGCCCCCCCTCCCCCATGCACTGTTTTGTGCTGATTTTCCGAAGGCTCTGCGCCCCCCTCTCCCCCCATCTGTTAGTAACCCGGTCCTGGAAGTTGAGCAAACTTCCCAAGTGCCAGGCACCGCCGCCCGGCTCAGCCCGGCTCCAGCCGCCGCCGGTGCCGCTAAGCCTGGCCGGCTCCAAGCGGCTCCTTGGCAATCGCTTCCGACACCTCCGTGCTCAGGAGCCGCCAGCTTCGGGTGGAGGTGCCGGGGGAGGGAGCGGCGGATCTCGGAGCCCGGCCCGGCAGGTACGGCGGGAGCCCGCGCCCCGGTGCTTACCTTGCATGTTTTCCGGCATCTGCCCCTGCTCCCCATTCGCGCGGGCGAGTCCCAGGGCTTCCGTCTCCACTTTGGGCAGCATGACAAGGCGGCCGCGGGCCGGGCTGGGGGCTCCGTGTCCGTCCGGGAGAGCGGCACCTGGGCACGGCAGCACAGATTTAGCTCGGAGAGGGGGCGAGCGGCGGCGTCCACCCGCCCGCTCCGGCCCGTGCCCTGCGCGCCCTGCTGCTGCCCGCGCCTAGCGCTGCCGCCCGCTAGCGCCGCGCGCCTGGGACTCGGCGCGCGCCAGGGGGCAGCCCGGGAGCCAGCGGCGCTGCTCGGGCGGAGAGCGGCGGCCAGGCAGAGCGCCAGCCCGGGGAGCCGCGCGGCGGCGGGGCTGGTGCGCGGCTGGCCGGGTTCCCCGCCCCCCCCCCTTCACCTCCTCCTCCTCCTCCCCCCTCCCCGGGCCCGGCAGCAGGGGCTCCCTCCAGCCGCGCCTCTCGCCCTGTCACAAGTGTGGAGTTGCGAAGTTCGGACCTTGTTTACTCCACATGCACCGAGGAGAGGCACTGCCCAGCCGGCTGGGGGAGGGGGACCGGGGAGATAGCGAGTGTGAGGGCTCTGGCGGGGCTGACACCGCCGCTCCAGCCAATGAGGAAGAGGCGCAATCAGCAACCAACCCTCTCCCCTCCTCTAAAGCCCCCCGCCCGTTACAGTGGTTAAATCATCCCCACGTTACAGCGCTAGTGAAACAGGCACGGGCCGCCCAAGGGAGCGAGGTGCCCCGGCTAGCGGCTTGCAAACATCCCTAGCGAGCCAGGTGAGCGCTGCATCCAGGGGACATAAGCCGTGAAGGTGCCGTGCAAGGAAGCAGGCGGCCAGTGCGTTATTCCTGCGCCGTGGCAGGCAGGGCTACGGGCTCTGGAGTCATCGCAGGCTGGCTCCTAACTCTGCAGCTGCGGCCGTGCCTTTGCCTTACACTCTCCCCAAGCCATTGTGCGTGCACGGAGGGGCACGGGCAGGGCTGCCGAGAGACGCGCTTGTCTACCCCGTTAGCACCCCTCGGGGCTATTCCCCGCCCCACAGCAGCGCCCGCTGGAGTTGCACTCTCTCCCTGAGGGAGTACGATGTCTCACATGGCTCTAGGCTCGCCGTCTGTATATGATGGACTCAGGTGTGAAGCTACCCCCCTACACACACACACTCGCACACACTATTATGAAGGAATTGTAGCTCTTTGTAAACACTACCTTGCGCCTCCCCTCCCCCCGGTTACATTTCCTTCTTGCAGTCTGCTGAAGACCTAGTGGAGGTACGGGTGGGTTTTCTGTATTCATGCTTCATCTTCCAGCGTCTTGAGCGATGTATCGAGACGGGCTACATAACTTACATGAAGCAACTCCCCTAAAGAGCAATCTGTTCAAGAACAGCCAACCTGCCGACTGAAAGTGCAGTAAATGGCACCAACCTAAACGTCACCAGAAAGACCTCGTTCAAATAGTATTTTCTAAATACTCCGATATTTAATTCTCGGTGCCAGTTTTTGCAGCCCTACAGTTATTGCAGCCAATCGCAGGACGTTCTAGTGAATGAGATTTCAAAGACATGAATGTATTTTGTTTGAGTAGCACAAGGAGCAGAAATAGTTCAATCAAAACTCACCGTCCACTAGTCGAGGTAACAATATTACTGTGCTATTCGAATTACTTATATTACCATATACCTAGTTTGTTGACATTAGATGAGCCAACATTATTCCCACCTTCAAAAGAATCAAAACCTCCACTATTCGATAGTTAATAGCATTATTCTTCTATGGCTTGTTAATCACGTTCACGTTTATTGAAAGATATAAATATTTGGAAAATAAACATCCTTTTGAACTGTAAGTAATACATGCTATTGACTATAATAGTGTAATGAAAATAAAGGTTCATGGCTGTTAATACAGATTCCATAAAATGTAATTATTGCTCTAACTTTATTAAATACTTTTGATGACCAAGGTGCTGATAGAAAAGTGGCAAAAGTTCATTTAACAGCGATAACGGACTTGGTTGTGCTCTGTGCTTACTTAGTCTGAACTTTTCCCATCAAGCAGTTAAAAGTAAAAATCTAAACTTAATTTACTGGAGATCTGGATCTCTCCAGACGACAGTGTTACTGCAAAATAGGTTTCTTTCTTTCTTTCTTTTCTTTCTTTTTCTTTCATCAGACTTCAGGACTTGATATTCTTGGGGTGGCTTAAATGTGGGGAGGGAATCAGACTTGTAAGTGTTGCAACTTAAAAATCTTGAAATAGCCAATTTGGAAAAAAAAATCCTGCTCAATATTAACATGTTTTCCCAAACCGGAATTTTCTCTCTCCAACCCTCTGGTGAACAGGTTTTAAAAATAAACAGCCGCGCCGCTATCTTAGTAGGGAGGGTTGATTGAGTGTCCCCTGAATCAGGGGAGCAGACGGGTATGAGATGAGACCATACAATCTTGGCATTTGTAGATATAGTATTTACTTATTTTTTAAAAAACCTATAGACTTTGCTTCTATAAAATTGTTGTGAGCTCAGGTTAAATGGGCTCAGCAGTTGCAATGCAGCAGAATAGAGGCAAAGGGTCACAAAAGTGGATCTGATGTAAATTGCATTTGGTTGGGCTGTGGGTTAGAGGAGAGAGCCCATGTAATAGATTTTTTAAAAAGTGCTTTGGAAGAGCGGGTCTTGGACTGAGAATTCTGATTTGGAGACATGTAACAGAATAGACTGAAGCTGCTTCTCTCCCTACACTCCCACTAGTTCCAATGGGTGCAAAGAATCAGAGAGGTAGCCGTGTTAGTCTGGAATTGCAGAAGTGAC